>JALGQZ010000003.1:35591184-36791184 GCA_023105745.1 Austropuccinia psidii | reverse complement strand
GAAATGAGGTTAAAAACTGTATGTGATTATTGACTAAAATCAACAGAGCTGTTGACCACTTTGTTGTGAAAGTGGTCCAAACTTAGAAAAAAGTATACACTTGGATTCTAATAGTTTATTTGTGAAGAATGATGTATTTTTCATTATAATATTTAAGGTATAACCCCTTGAAATCATAGTTTGAAGTTTAAAATATTAAATTTCAACAGAAAAGATGAGTTACAAGAAAAATCATCAAAAATAGAGTTTTGATGATGTAATAAAATTCTCTTGGCATCATGATGGGGTTATGCCAAGCTCTTAGAATTCACTCTCTTGATTGCTGTAGCGTGTAAATCTTAAAAGTTATCAAGGATCAAAGTTTGAGCTTAATTTGATCATTTATGATCACTCACTGTAACCTTAAATTAAGTTTAACAGTCATATGAGTGATACAATTGGTGAATAATGTTAGTTTTTGATTCAAAATAATGAAATTCACAAAATTTGGGGTTCTTCCAAGCCTTGACGTCGTCAAACTTAGAGCTATAGTGATAACTCTAAATAATGGCATAATGATGAGATAATATGGTTTCATCATGATGTAATCATCACCAAACCTTAAAATATTGATCAACTCCAGTGGATAAGATCAGTGCACGTCTACTATAAGCCCTTTGAGCTCTAGGAGGGAGGTATTTACTATAAATAGAGCTGTTTTTACTCTGTTTTCCCCTCAGACGCTTACAAAACATTAAATCATTAAATAAAAAGGTAGTTTCTCTATTCTTTATATATAAAACTTTTATATTATTAAAGACCAAAGATCATCCTATAATAATCTTTATCTTTGACTTGCTCATTACAATTATTTAATTGTTTTGCTTAAATTTCTCTCAAAAACTTCAGTTCCACATAAAACCAAGAAAATTTGTAATTTCTCTTAAACTTTATTGTAACTACAATTTAAATAAGCTGTATTTACATTTCTAGGCGTAAATTTACTCAAACGTATTATATTAAGCACTAAAAGTAGGTTATTTCTCTTATTTTAATAATTTGCCTCTATTATTACTTTTTAATAATTCCATAATTGATATAAATAGTATTTATATTAATTTATAACTTTAATATTGGTAATATTATTGTTATTAATTGTTTTTTGTTGATAAAAACCAATTTTTTACGCCTTTATTATTTGTTGGTAACAATAATAAAGTGCTTTTAAATAAATTAATTATTTTATATTAATATATTTATTTTATATATATTATTTTTTTATAATATAAATTATATTATTATATTTATTCAATAATATAGTTCTTTCACGCCTTAATTATAATAATTCTTTATTATTATAATTATTTTTTATCTTATTTAACTTATTTATAAGGACATTCATAGTACAATAAGTAAAATATTAGTAATTTTTACCTATTGTTTCATAGTCAAACCTTACATTTGCAGGCCTGGCCGTGATATCTACTTGAAAAGACCTTTGAAAATATTCTAATTGGGTTTATACAATAATAATTTATAATTATAATCATAAAATTATATAATAATCTTATATTTATTGATTTTAATAGCTATTGAGGCATTTGGAAAGCGATTGTACTGTCTTACACGTGGTTTTTCACATTCTTAGACTTGCAAAAACTTTCCTTGAGTGACTCTAGTGATTAAGAAAGATATTTTATAAATTAAAAAAGATTGTATATTATAAATTGATTTATAAAAGAATCATTTTCATTTTATTTTATTCTTTAAAGATAAAAACATAAAAATAATAAAAATATTAAAAACCAGTAAAAAAGTTATTTTATTCATTTTAATTTCATTTCTTTAATTATTTTCACTTTTTTGGAAAAAAAAAATATAAAAGCAATTTTTACGTGGAAAATTGCCATATCTTACAAAAGGTAACACTTTTTTATAAAAGACTTATATTTATTTGTGTTTTTTAGTGTTTGAAGACAATCCAACAGAGGACAACCAAACCACTGTTGAAATATTGGTGGAAGAAACTTGCCAAAGTTCTCCAACACCAATAATCACTAAGAAAAAGACAGCCAAGAAATTGGACTTTCCGCAACCCACTATTCAGGACTCTGAAGGTGAGTACCTCATTTATAAATTGCCATAAGAAGAATTCCTGTTCTGAAATCTTCTTATTTCTTATTTTTCTTAAGATATGACTACCAGAAGAGGCTCCCAATACTTCATCCAATCAGATGGAGCTGGACTCAGAGGTAGAATTGATTCCACAAAAGGGAAAAGGAAGGGAAATATCCCCAGTGGAACAGAATCCACACAAGGAAGTGCCTTATCCCAAAGGCAAGTCCCAGAAATGCCCATGATATCTGGACCAGAAATGGAACTAAGTATGAGTGACTCAAACAGGTACAAATCACATTCAGAGGGCTCAAATAGACATTTACATGAGCCAGTACAAACAGGACTACATGTTGTACAAGGACAAAGATTGGGAAATGTTGCCCCAAATACACCAAGGAGTGATGAACTCCTGGCACACGCTGAAAAAGTTCCTCAAAGAGGAGGAAATAGTGAGATACTTCAATGGATGGAATCCACTATCATCCAAACCTCAAATCAAAAAGATCAAGGAGTACCATGCAAAAAAGAAGGAGGTGACCAAGGAAGAAGCCCCAAGCCAACCCACTTCCCCAAGAAGGGAAGAAGAACAAGAAAAAGAATTGGATAAAACCATATTCCCCAAGCTACGGGATCCCCAGAATCCAAAAAGATGCCATGGACAATGTATTCAACATGGCCAGAGCTTCGATGAAATTCAAAGAAAAAGAGGAGCAAAGAATGAGACAACCCCATTTTCTAAAGAAATAAACTTGTCTCCTGATGTTGTAAATACTTTAACAGAGCCTAAAAATAGTATTTTACCTCTTAAAGACATTAAAAATAGTTTATTATCTTTCCAAGAGATAAATAATAGCTTATCATCTTTGACAAAGCTTGTTGTACAAAATAAAAAAAGAAGTTGATAACATAAAATTTATGATTGAAAATAATAAACCAAAAGTATTAATTGATAATACTCAGAAATTAATACAAGGACAACAAGAGATGTACAAATACATAAGTGATATCAAAGAAAAAACTTTGACAATCAATTATGATGTGAGTATTGATAATCTTACAGAAAAATTAAACAAATTAAGCATTTCTGTAGAAAAATTTGAAGAAAAGACTTCATCACACCAAAAATTACTTTTGGACCATGTGGAAAATAGTGATGAAGCAATAATGCATCTGAAAGATGAAATTCAAAGTGAAATAAGGCTTATTACTGAAAAAATGGATAAATGTAATGAGGCTAACTCAAATATGACAAAGTTATCAAAACCATTTTCTCACGTAAGAAGCCCTGTTAAACCAAAAGAGGAATTAACAAACCCATTCATAACACACTTGAGTCACCAAGACAATAACCAAGTCTTAATGAAGGAAGTACCTCAATTGAAAGAATGGCCAACATTCACAGGAGAAGGTGAATATGACCACATGTCATTTATCAGAACAATTGACATGCTACAAGAAGATTATGCAATACCAGATGAATTAATCACTGCAAGATTACATTCATTATTTGAAAAATCTGCAAAAAGATGGTATTATGGCATAAGGCAAACAAATGGCAAAAATACCTGGTCTTGGTGGAAACAAGAAATAATCACCAAGTGGGCTAATGATGCCTGGAGGTACAAGATAGAAAATGCATTTGAAAATTCTTTCTTTGACCCAGAAAAAGACAAACCTTTAACTTGGTTCTTAAAACAAGTTGAAAGACTTAATGCATTGTACCCAGAAATGTCACAGAAAATGGTGCACATGAAAATACTCAAAAAATTTTGAGGAGAGCTAGAACATGCCCTGAGGAGCAGGTGTATAGAACCATGCTCCACAGAAGAGTATATCAATGCACTAGAAGACATAGTAACAAGAGCAAAAATTGGCAGAACTTGGAAGAAATTGGACATTTAAAGTCCAAATAAACCATTTATCAAAAAAAGATAAATCAAAAGAACCTTTCAAGCCCAATAAATCCAATAATTATGAGAAAAGAAAATGCCATAAATGTGGAGGAATTGGACATTTAGCCAATAATTGCCTCAAAAAGGCAAAGATTAATGAAATTGTGGAAACAGAAAACCACAATGACAAAGAGGAGGAATCTGACTCTGAAAAAGAAACAGAAGAGTCAGAAAGTTCTGAAAGTGATGAAATTAATATAATTGATGCACAAATTAATAATATTGATATAATTTATGAAGTACAGGATGTTAACTCAAACTTACCACAACTTGGGACATCTGACACAAACCTGACAAATATACAAGATGCCAAGATGTACAGAACCAAACCTGCAAAAGGAATGGGATATACAGCTGGAAAATCAAGTATAAGTATCGTTATGGTTGATAACCATGAAGGAAAAGTGAACTTAATTACAGGAGCATATTGCACCTGTGTTGGTAAAAGTTATTTAAAAACCATTGTCCCAGACTGGCAAGAAAAACTTATGCCAATACAAGGTGTCAAATTTAGTAGTGCAAGTGAGAGCATGAAGCCCCTTGGAATAATTGACTTAACACTAATTTTTCCTCACCCTTCACAATGTGTCAGAATTAAAGTAGAGTTTGTAGTAATGGACAACTGTACTAGTAATGGCTTCATACTTGGAAATGACTACTTATCAATTTATGGTATAGATATCTCTAACCAAAAAGACAGATATTTTACCATAGGAGATAACAAAAGACAAAAGTTTGGCTTCTTAAATAACAAAAAACAAATCACAGTTATTAAGAATGAGGAGAAAAGTCTAGAAAAGGACCTTTTTATATCTGAACAGCTCAAAGAGGAAGAATTCAATCAAGAATTAACAGGAAAAATGAAAGAAAAATTGATTGACCTCTTATCTAAGTACAAAAATGCCTTTTCAACTGACAATGAGCCACTAGGTGCCATAATTGGGCATGAGGTGGATATAATTCTTGATGTGGAAAAGCCTTACCCACCTTTACTAAGGAGACCAGCTTACCCAGCTAGTCCAAGGGCTAGAGAAGCCTTGGAGGTAAACATCAAAGAATTAATGGACCTTGGAGTATTAAGAAAGGTAGGACGAATGAACAGGTAGAGGTCACTACACCTGTCATTATAACTCGGCATAATGGAAAATCAAGGATGGTAGGAGACTTCAGAGCCCTGAACACCTATACCATTCCAGACAGATACCCAATACCCAGAATCCATGAGACATTGACACAATTGTCACAAGCTAAGCTCATTACAGCCATGGATGCCTTAAAGGGTTTTCATCAAAATTTCTTAACAGAAAATGCCAAGAAACTACTAAGGATAATAGTCCACTGTGGGATTTTTGAATACTTAAGAATGCCATTTGGCATAAAAAATGCACCTTCCCATTATCAAAGGATTATGAACACCATATTTCCTGAAGAATTATCAGAAGGATGGTTAATCATCTATATTGATGATATCATAGTTTGTGCAAAAACTTGGGAAAATCACCTCACAAGACTAGAAAGGGTACTATAAAAAATAGTGCAAGTGAATATGAAAATTTCCTTGAAAAAGTGTCATTTTGCATATAGTGAACTAAAAGCACTAGGACATGTTGTATCTGGACTTAGTCTAGGCATAGAAAAGAATAAAGTAGCAGCATTACTACTTAAGCTAATGCCTCAAACCAAGAAAGAAATGCAATCATTTCTAGGATTTGCTGGATACTATAGACAGCATATAAAGGACTTTGCAAAAATTGCTAAATCCTTGTATAAGCTATATGACCAACAAACAGTCTATGAAATGACAGAAGAAAGAGTCAAGGCATATGAAGAATTGAAAAAATTTGTTGACAAATGCCCCATTTCTTCTAATTCCATCTTGGAAACTACCCTTCAAACTGTACATTGATGCTTGTGGAGAAGGACTAGGTGCTGCACTACACCAGACACAAATTATCAATGATAAACCAGTAGAAGGACCAATCTGTTTTATTTCAAGACAAATAAAGCCAACAGAAGAAAGATATGGAGCAAGCCAAATGGAATGCCTCTGCTTAGTGTGGGCTCTAGAAAAATTACATTATTACTTGGATGGAACCGTATTTGATGTGATTACAGAGTGTAATGTTGTAAAATCTCTATTGAATATGAAAACTCCAAATAGACATATGCTGAGATGGCAAATTGCTATCCAAGAATACAGAGGAAATATGACTATTGTTCATAAATCTGGCAATATTCATAAAAATGCAGATGGTCTTAGCAGATGGGCTCTAGCAAATACCCCTGACAATCCAGCATGGGTACCACAGGAAGAGCACCACATAGAAGGAATATTTTTTACAGACATTGGCACAGAATTCTTCAACCAAGTAAAAGAAAGCTATAAGATAGACAAGAATTGCAATATCTTAAGCCAACTTTTAATGAAAGACTGCAAAGACCCATCACTTTCATCAAAATTAGATGAAACATAGAAAGAGGCATATGATGAAGGAAGATTCCACATCCTTGATGGAATCCTTCACCATAGGACAAAACACACATGTGTTATGGCCTTAACAGATAGAACCCTGATAAACACTATTTCACATGAGTGTCATGATAGTGTTGCAGCTGGACATCTTTCAGAAGACAGAACACTAGAAAGAGTGAAAACCTGCTCTTGGTGGCCAAATTGGAAGAAAGATGTTTCAGAATACTGCCAAACCTGTGACAGATGTCAAAGGGCTAACAGAGCCACAGGAAAGAAATTTGGAATGATGATCCAAATCCAAGAACCAAAATCCCCTTGGGAAATAGTTCATATGGATTGGGTAAAAGCATTACCTCCAGGAGGAGACAGAAGCTATAATGCATGCCTAGTATTGGTTTACAGGTATAGCAAAACTCCCATGTTCCTACCATGTCACAAAGATGACACAGTTATGGACACAGCCATAATGATATGGAATAAAGCTATTAGCCATACAGGCTTATTCCAAAATATTATAAGTGACAGAGACCCAAAGCTCATTCCAGCATTGTGGACAAATCTCCATAACTTGTTTGGAGGAAAATTATCATTCTCAACAGCTTACGATCCTCAAACTGATGGTTTAGCAGAAAGAATGATACAGACCTTGGAGGACATGATCAGAAGATTCTGTGCTTATGGACTATAATTCAAAGATTCTGATGGTTTTAGCCATGATTGGTGTACACTAATACCAGCACTTGAACTGGCATATAAGACATCAATCCATTCTTCCACTGGCAAAACACCAGCAATGCTAGAAAAAGGTTGGAATCCAAGACTTCCTTATGATACCTTCAAAAAGGACTTAGTGGATAAACATCCAACAGCAAGAAGCCTTAAGATAATGCTTGACAAAGCAAGACACCATGCAAACAGATGTCTGCAAGATTCTTTCAAATATGCAAAAGAAAGATGGGATAAAAGTCATAAACGACCTGACTTCAAAATAGGAGACTTGGTCCTAGTATTAACCTTTAATTTCAATAACATAAAAGGTCCAAAGAAATTGAAAGATTCCTTTGCAGGACCATTTATGATAAACGCACTTCATGGACCCAATGCTGTGCAATTGGAACTCACAGGTGAATTAATGAACAAACACCCAACTTTCCCTGTAAGTCTGATAAAACCTTACAGCTCAAGTGACAAAGAGTTATTTCCACTAAGAAATAAAACCCCACTTGAGATTCCCCCCTTGAAAGAAGGAGAAGAAAGGAAAATTGTAAAAGTCCTTAAAGAAAGAAGTACAAGAAACAAAAAAGAAAGAGAATACCTTGTAAGGTATAAAAATTCAACTCAAGAATATGAATGGCTACTTAAGAAAGATATAACAAATGCTGATAAACTACTAAGAAGGTTCAGACATGAAAGAAAACCTGAAAAATAGAAAAGTTAAGCATTGTTGAGCTTCAAGACTAACAAAGTGTATTGAAAAGGTAGGACAGTGGATGATACCCTAATTACACATATCAGATTGTGGCACAATCTTCTTTGGTGGTAGGGAATGTGAACCTTTGAGATATGACCACATACCCAAAAAGGTCACAAGAAATATTTAAAATAATTATACATCAAAAATAATTACCTTCAAACTACAAAAATACCATAAACTGGCATAAAAACTTGGTTTAACTTAAAACGCAATTAACAAACATGTGAAATAAATTATACCATTGGATTTCCCATGTTAAAATACACATATACCATTTTTATGGCATATCTGTAAAGTCAATATTTAATGAGTTATAAGTAGTAATACCTTATAAAAAACACAAATTCTAATTTATTTCAAAAGCCAATGACGCAACATGTAGAATAAATAGTACCATTGGATTTTCCATAAAACTCCACATATAAAAAGATTCAGAAGCTAAGTTCCAAAGTCAATACTTAAGGAATTAAGCTGAATATATGCACTTTTTTGGTCAACGCATATATTCAAGGATTTTAGCTAATATCTTTTGAAATATTCTTGATAGAGTGATGAAACAAAAATAAAGTCATCACATAATTACTGCAGGAATACATAAATGAAGTTTATTTTACAACTTATAAACGAGGTTAAAAACTGTATGGGATTATTGACTAAAATCAACAGAGCTGTTGACCACTTTGTTGTGAAAGTGGTCCAAACTTAGAAAAAAGTATACAGTTAGATTCTACTAGCTCATTTGTGAATAATGATGTATTTTTCATTTTAATATTCAAGGTATAACCCCTTGAAATCATAGTTTGAAGTTTAAAATATTAAATTTTGACAGAAAAGACGAGTTACAAGAAAAATCATCAAAAATAGAGTTTTGATGATGTAATAAATTCTCTTGGCAACACAATAAGGGTACTCCAAGCTATTGGAGTTCACTCTCGTAATTTCTGTAGCATGTAAATCTTAAAAGTTATTAAGGATCAAAGTTTGAGCTTAATTTGATCATTTATGATCACTCACTGTAGCTTTAAATTAAGTTTAACAGTCATATGAGTGATACAATTGGTGAATACTGTTAGTTTATGATTAAAACTAATAAAATACACAAAATTTGGGGTTCTGCCAAGCCTTGACGTCATTAAACTTAGAGTTATGGTGATAACTCTAAATAATGGCATAATAATGAGATAATATGGTTTAATCATGATGTAATCATCACCAAACCTTAAACTATTGATCAATTCCAGTGGATATGATCAGTGCACATCTACTAGAAGCCTGTTGGACTCTAGGAGGGAGGTATTTACTATAAATAGAGCTCTTTTTACTCTGTTTTCCCCTCAGATGCTTACAAAACATTAAATCATTAAATAAAAAGGTAATTTCTTTATTCTTTATATATAAAACTTTTATATTATTAAATACCAAAGATCATCTTATAATAATCTTCATCTTTGACATGATTATTACAATTATTTAATTGTTCTGCTTAAATTTCTGTCAAAAACTTCAACTCCACATAAAACCAAGAAAATTTGTAATTTCTGTTAAAATGTATTGTAACTACAATTTAAATAAGCTGTATTTACATTTCTAGGCGTAAATTTACTCAAACGTATTAAATTAAGCATTAAAAGTAGGTTATTTCTCTTATTATAATAATTTTCCTTTATTATTACTTTTTAATAATTCCATAATTGATATAAATAGTATTTATATTAATTTATAGCTTTCATATTGGTAATATTATTGTTTTTAATTGTTTTTATTAACAAAAAACAATTTTTTACGCCTTTATTATTTGTTGGTAATAATAATAAAGTGCTTTTAAATATATTAATTATTTTATATCAATATATTTATTTTATATATATTCTTTTTTAGAGATATAAATTATATTATTATATTTATTAAATAATATAATTATTTTACGCCTTAATTATAATAATTCTTTATTATTATAATTATTTTTTATCTTATTCAACTTATTTGTAAGGACATTCATAGTACAATAAGTAAAATATTAGTAATTTTTACTTATTGTTTCATAGTCAAACCTTACAGATAGAGTCATCAGAAAGGGGAACTCAATTGGAATATGAGTTCAAAAATAAGGAGCTCGAGCAAAGACAGGATAAGATGAACAAGGAGTTGGCGCAGAACCAACCAAAAATCAATCATGAAATCAGTTTGGCTAGCAGTTCCCAGCAATTGGAGGCAATTATCAGATTTTGTAAAGAGGGGATGTCAGCTGAGGAGGTTGAGATTTACTTCCATGTGGCCTTTAAAAGCTGAAACAGCTAAATTATCCCTCTCATAGTAGCAAGTTTTGAAAATGCTAATAAATTAATTTTAATCAAATACATTTTTGTAGTAGTACTTCTGAGGTATATGTGATGAACATAATCAATAATTCATGTTTGTAGTTGTACTAATAAGAGCTATGGCCCTATGTTATTGGTAGAACCCCTAATTCATAATTATGGATGACACATCTGTCACTAACAACGTTTTGAAGTTCAGCTGCAGTCGGTGAGGGTGCCTCATTAGGAAATCTACCTAGACATTTGTTGTAAGCTTCCTCACCTAATTCTGTCCATGAATCCTTGAGCTGAGATAAAATTTTGTGCAAAATGCAGCATGCTTTAATCCAGCTCACATATTGAACTATATCATCTGCTCCATGTAGCTGTAATCACATCTCTCTAAGTGATTCCCATTTCCCTTTGAGTATCCCAATTGCATGTTCATTTTGTACATGCAATATGGCCAAACAGAAATTTAATTCTGTATTTATGTGTGAATTTGCCACTGGGGCCTGATTTGCGGAAATTAGATGATCAAGTGGGTATACTGAATCAGATAAAACAAATTGGAACAGTGGGTATTTCAACATAAATGATTAAAACACAAAAAATCTGAGAACTGAATATATTCACCTTTGTCAAAGAATCTATCTGTATTAATGAAAAGGCCTATGTTTCTAGAAACCATGGAATCTGCACATGAGCCAGGCCATCCTGTTATGATTTTTGTGATAGTTTTATCACAATCACAAAGACATTGAGCATTAAGTGAGTAATCCTTCTTCAAATAGAAGAAAACTTCACCCTTCCATGCAGGTTTTTGATATAATGGAAAGGTTGTCCCATCTATGAAGCCTATTCACCCTTCAAACACTTCCTCCTTCATTACCTGAGAAATGTACTTCTTTCTACTTTGGTTTGGCCATTTGATGTAATGGTACTCATGATAATTGATTGCCTCAATTACATATCTTGTAATTAATAAGACTGTACCTCTTTGGACCTTGAAGTTTTGTGCAAATTTCCCAACAGACCCTCAATTACCATTTGAGCCTAAACATTCAAGTGTTAGGGCTAACTTGTGGGCAATCGGAAGCTGTTTGCATGTGCTGTTATTCTTAAAAACAGAATGGTTTTCAATATTTTCATAAATTAACACAAAGCCCTCCTTTGAGGTTCTCATGCCTTACCATAAATCATCATCTCTAATATTAAAGAGAGAATCCATGTCAAATGATTCTACTGGCAGTTCATTCAATGGTATTGACATTTATCAATTGTTCAGTGTCATCACCAGGGCCAAAAGATATATTCTTGAGGGGGGACTGGCCAGGGATGCATGTGGGGTTCCCAAAAGGTCATGTGTTGGACCAAGAAAGTTCAAAGGTGAGTAATTTGTGATGAAACCATCTTTTAGTACACAAATATTCTGAAAAGGTGAGTCAAGTCTTGTTATTTTTTATTGCTGCAATATGCTTTTCATTTTCTTTTATTCTATTGAAAAGCCACATTAATTGATGATCCTTCATTTTTTTCTTTCTGTCTGAGATTCTGGGCATCTTGACCAGGGCAGGTAACATGTTGAATTATTGGTAAGTGATTATAAAAAATCACATTTCATAATCTCACTGGCGTACATGTACACAGTTTAAATTTACAGACTAAGCCTGCTGCCCAACTCCAGGTTTTCAAGGAATCCCCGCGGAGACCTCTTTTGGGGAAGGGGTTGGAGATGATGATTTTTCTTGTTTTATTTGGGGCTCAAACTCTCATGGTGGCTGGGGTAGAGTGCAAACCCCCAAAGGGGCAATAGGCATGAATTGAGATGTAATTTCAATTCAAATGCACACATAATTAAAATTAATAAGCTAAAAATAAAAAATGAATAAAAAAACAAATTAATCATTTGTGTAGATGCAACCACATTTATGGACCCAATCTTTGAGACATGATAGTTGTTCAACATGGGTAGAAGATAGAGAGGCTTGTTGATAGGTTAGTATTTTTCTCCCACAAGAGAAAACCTGCTCAGAGGGGGAACTGATTGCTGGAATTGCAAGATATTTGCATGCCATGAGAGAAAGATTTGGGAAAATGCCACCACAGGACTTCCAAAATAAGAGTATATCAGTAAATTGGGTTCAGGGGGTTCTGCCAAAAACTGCTGGATTTCACTTTCCACAGTACCTCCTTCAAGCCATTTTGCGGAGTACATCTCGTCAAACAAACCACTTTGTCCATTGTGTTCAGGCTCTGGTGGTGGATTATTGACGCTGGTGCATTGTTTTTGGGCTTTGTCTTCAAAGATTTTGGCCAGTGAGTTTGCTGATGTCCCAAACTGAGCCAATGTGGTGTCATGGGCTGTAAAGAATTTCATCTTGCAGTGGGGATCAAGAATCGAGGCACAGATAACTGGTGTCTTATGTAAGAGTAGCATGAGATATTTTTTAAGCTTTGAGGTCATTGCAAGAGCAGCAGCTTCAATAGGTGCCACATCATATTGCTGACAGGCCTTATAAGAATACATGAAAAAAATGATTCAAGAGAAAATTTACTTATCTGGTTCAGATGTTTTATCAAAAGAATATATAGTGGGAGGACCTGATTAATTGTTGGGTATTTTGAGCCGCAAATGATGTTTATGGACTCATACAAAGGTTGAAGGAAATTTACCATGACTTCAACTTTCTCCCATTCGATTGGGCTGAGGCTAAATGATTCCATGCTTTCTGGACTACAGTACTGATTGTATGCCTCTCTAAGGCATAGTGCTCACTCCAGCATGTTATAAGTAGAGTTCCAGTGAGTACGTACATGGCATAATAGAGTGTTGGTATTGGTCAGTTTGGGTCCATCATAATTAAGCTTGACAGTTGCTGCAAACTTCTCTCTGCGTTGTGGGCTTTGCCGTAGATAGGAAGCTAGTTGTGCCACGCGGGATATAATGGAATCATACCTGAGGCTTGATTATGTTGACAATACCCATTGGGCCAGGAGGTTCTTCTTGCTTGCAGTTTGTTGGTGCTACTCCTTCGGAAAGAGCTTTGAGTCCATCTTGGGCCGCTAGATGGAGCACATGGGCCATGCATCCAATGGAATGTGTACTGGCATTGAATTTTACAGCTGTACTTGCTATCTCATTGACCATAGAGCTGTTGCTGGCAGAATTATTGGTTGTGATGCTTGTGATACAATCCTTGAGGTCAAATTGATGTAGTATGCTGAGAAAATGTGTTGCAAGGGCCACTCCAGAGTGTGGTCCTAGAAAAATAATGATTTTAAAAAAGTGGAAGAAAGGCAATTATAATGAATAAACTTACCTTCAATCTCTGAAAGTCCTAATAATATGGAGGTCAGGTTGAAATCTTGATCTAAGAAATGCCCAGTGACTGCCATAAAGGCAGTCACATTTGGGCTTGTCCAGGCATCAGTCGTATATGAAACAAACATTGCCTTCTTGGTGAGCAATTGCCGAATGTGTTTGTGATAAAAAAATACACTTTATTTAAATGTGTAGTGAGAGCAGTCCGGTGAGCTAATAAGCTTGATATTCTTGGGTTGCACAGCTCAAGTAAGGCACGAAGAGAGTGTGAATCAGTTAGTGATAAAGGTAGATCAATGCAGTCTTCAAAAATTCACATGTGAGGATCTACAATTGAATTTTGTATCCACTTGATGAAAATAAGACAGCTAAAGTGGCCAGGCACTTACTTGATTTGACTTTGAGCACATCACAAAACCGTCTAATGGCATGTTGGATTTTTGAATATTTTTGGTATTGGGATTTGACAGGCGGTGCAGAGCAAAGAGATGATTGCTCATTGATTTTGTACTTCCTGTCCAATCACGCTTTAATTGCTTCTTGCAGCTTTTTCCTGTTGGATCAATGGCATTGCATTCAACATATCCTTCATCTGCATTGCCAAAATACAACCATACCCATGATTGTTTGGTGTGGGTTGTTGCTTCACTGAGGGATGCTTGCGTTGTTGTATCACCAGGGGTTGATGGACATGAGGCTAGTGAGGACATTGTTAAGAAAGATGTAATGAATAAAAAAAAGGGTAGTTTAAAAAAACAGAAAACAACAAATGAAAATTTGAAAAAAAAAACAGAATGTGTAAAAAAAGGAGAGAGAAGATGGAAATTGGATAAAAAATAGAGGGGTGTGTCAGAGGCAAACCATGGAATTTTGGTTGACCCCAGGAACCCCTCCGGTATAGTCGGTCTCCGTGGAGGCCACTCCGGAGTGGAGATTATTCAAGAATGTTCCCCGGGCTTGTACCCGGGGAAGGGGGAGGGGTCATTCCTTCCACGCGGGGATCCCACGGGCGGCAGGCTTTTTTTTTTTTTTTTTAAGTGTTATTGAATTTCTCATATCACACTAAACTTCAATACTTTGAAACACCTAAAATTTGTTAGGTATCTTTTTTGTAACTACAAGTAGATAAAAAAACAGGATACTAGCTTGTCATAAAATAGATTTAACTAGAAAAAAACTTAAAAAAGGAGTTGGAATGTATTAATAGATAGAAAAATCTTGGTTGAAAGATGTGGCTTCTGGCCTCCCCTATAATATTCCAAGATAAGATAAGATCAACCTTCCGCCGTATTGAGTACAGACAGAATGACCGCAGAGTGTGTGTGTTAAAACAGTTTGTGCGGGGGGGGTGTGCACAACACAAGCAAATTATGTTTTTTGGTTAAAAATCTTGTAAAATATCTTATTTTTATCTCTCATAAGCAAGCGTGTGAGTAAGCTCATGAGGTTGGTTTATGATTGTTAATTCTCGCTTGTGAATTCATAAAGGTTTGCTTATAAAACCTGGCCTTGAACTCCCCTATTGAGTGTAAGTGTTTTGTACGATAAAGAAAAAATAGATATAAGTAAATAGTAATAAAAAAATGTGGTCTCCTTGTTTCAACCTCAAAACATGCTCCTTATAAAAAGCGTAAATACTTATTACCACAGCAATGAGAGTAGTGTTTCATTTTCTTAACTGCACGCAGTGTAATCATATCCCTTAATGGTGATGATATAATTGGTCACGGACTGGGGGAGATCACCTTCTTCAACACCTTTCTGTCATTGTTTTTTTATATTTCTGTTACATGACATAATATACAGAAATTTTTATTGAAATGGTTGCAAATGCCCTTAGTATACATTATTAACGTTTATTAAAAAAGTCCGCTATGCTTGTTTTGCTGCAGGACAGGTGGCTTCACCATCAGGAATCCTAGTACAAAAAAAATAAAAGCAAGGGAGTGTTGGAAAGACTTGAAATTAGATAAACGTAGTGGGTTCATTGCGATATGCATTGCCTACTAGAATCTACGGTTTTATACGAAATACCAGGAAGTTGACTTTTTTGTAATGATCTTGGGATGCGGAGCTTCTGCGCGAAGTAGCCAGTGACCTGCGAAACGCAACGAATTGGAACTCGACCCTTGAAAACATTCGGCGCCCAGCACAGAATGAAGTTTCCAAAATCAAATCTCCTGGCTGGTGGATAGAGACGTCGCAGTCCATAGAGGCTGACAGTCACTTTTTTACTGTAGGTCAAAATTTCGGTTGAACATGGAAGTCGTGGCACTTTGGCAATGACTTGTGGCGAGCTAGGGAAATCTGACTAGGTTGGTCTGAAATCACCTTGGAGATTGATCAAAGATGCTATCAGTTGCAGCCAATTATGGATCAGCTCAAAGCAACCAAACGCAGCGTCCTTTTATCAAGCCTATCAAGGTCGAAGGGTTTCTTTCAACCCTTTTTTGAAGGGCTACACCATCATCGTTGCTGCGTGTAGATTCGAATACACCGCAGTACTGCTCAAAGATTTCCTTTATCAACGCAAGGCAGACCGTTGAGGGTCTCAACAAAAAAATGAATCTGATGGCTGGCGGAAGTCACCAGGGCACATACAACCCAGTTTTGGCCATAACCTGCAAGGTCATGCTAGAGAATCACACCACCTAAAAATGTCTATAAAGCTCATCCCGTCCATCAGCCGTCGTTAGAGCCGCTCAACATATCTCAGACATCGCCGTGTTAGTATTGTACATCCGCTAGAGTTCTCAAAAAATAGTTGCAGCCTCACAACACCTTTCTTAATCGGGTAGTCTGCCTCGTCACGTATCAATATATCAGTTTCACTTGTGTCTATTAAAAGCCGTTGTTCTTACTAGCATTTCCCTCAAGTATATATACTCAAACTCAGTAGTTTATAAAATATTTTTTTACCTTCCAGACTTTACGTTCACGCCTTCTCATTTCACTGTCAAAAATGTTAAATCAAGTTGAATCATTCACTTCATACCTGTACAAATACTGTGATAGACTTACCAGGACTCAAATAAAAGGGCCTTCTTCAAAACTCATCCGAAAGCATTTGCTTTTGGAGCCTGTGCCATCTCCATCTGTTGACGCAAGACTTTTAGATCCGCCAGCTTACGAGACCCCTCTTCCACCTCCTTCTTACCACTCAATTACGGGAAGGCTTTGCTTGATTGACAGAAACGATCATACCTTCAAAATCTATCAAGCGGACTTGTTGTCTTTAGAAAACGAGTGGTACCAACGCACTCGTATGAAAGCGGACTGCCTAAAAACTGTGAGACATCTAACATCTTTTCAGCTTATCCCAAATGCCTTAAGATTGCTTAACGCTATATCATTCTGCAGGTTCCAGGAGGCCCCCAAATGTCACCCCGACGAATTCAACACATGCGTGAATTGTTCATGTCCATAGTCGAACATCAACCTTGCCTCAGTCAGCCAGGCAAACCCTCTTGTGATTGTCGAATCTTACGCTGGATGAAATTGAAACAAGAATGGCTAGAAGTCATGTATTTGCTGGGAAACCCTTGCTAAATATCAATCAAATTCTTATGCCTGTTCTCACGACGTATGAGTTAGCTGATGCAAAACACGATTTGCGATCCACTCTGCTCCAATGGTAATACCTCTGAATAATTACGTACTGTACAGTCTTGCTACATCTTTTTCAAATCTGCTTTCGCCATAGAACTGGAACCCTCTGTATTTCATAACATTGACAATGTATTATTCCTCGTTCAAACTGGATCGTCTTACAAAACCATGTAAATTTCATGCTCGTTGATAGCCTTCAAACTTAATACCTTAAGACTAAAAGTTGTAGTAAATTATAGACATATTAAAACTTCAAGCTCCAATTTCATAATTGGATAGAGAAGGCGTATCTGGTTCTTTTCTAAGAACAGAGACCAACGCCTGATAAAGGATCAACATGCTAATTGGGTAACGCCACAAGTTAACAAACGGTGGGTTTTCATTTTGAAGCAAGCGTAAACGCTTCAAGTTTGATTACATTTTGCATACCTTAGGGTCAAGAGATAGACATCTCGTCCCACCGATTTCCTGTAACCAGATTACTTTGGAAGCTTGCTCCCCTGAGATCACAAGATAGCTCAATGAAGGATTAAATGCAAATTCTTTGAAGCAAATACTTCGAATCATTCGTCAGCTTACATGAATATCGCGTAAGCTCTTTGTTATTAAGAATGTGATTGTAATAAAATATGTAAAATAATTTTTTTAAGCAATCAAAATAAAAGTGTTTGTAACATTAACAACAGCTACAGGAATAGAGAAAATAGAATAGTGCTAGCCAAGGGGGGAAATACAAGTGCTACACAATAACTGAGTGAATCTTTGTTTTCAAGAAATCTAAGCAAAAATGTAAGAAAGATAGTCATTGATTAATGATAATTCTTTCATATTCAAAAATAACTGATTACCTGAGGAAACTTCACTTCACTAAGGTCCATCGAATAAGATTTGTACTGAAACTTTTTCCAAGGAGAAGGAAATATATTTGGAGAAAGAATGGCAAGAATGGTTAAATTTTTTTGGAATTCTGAAAGGAAAGAAAGAAAGGAGTATTACAACAGGTTGTTGATAGAGACATTCAATGATCTTTCAGCTTTCATTGGATAGAATATATTTAGTAGTTATGAACTCATTCAATGAAAATTGAACATGGAATCATAACCATGTAATCAATTGAACCATCTAATCAATTAAGATATGAATAAGGTAACCCAGGGGCTCACATTCAATTTACTCAATTTGATCCTGAATGTTCAGTATGCAAACTTATAAGCTCCCATCCTGATGATATTAACTATCTCTTGTGCTTTGCAGCTCATTATTGGTTCTATTTCCCTCATATCACTTTCTCTATTCATGAAACCACTAATTTGGATGAAATAAAATGGGGTGAAATGAAGTTTCTAGGATAAGAGCTGTTTTTCCAGATATTAGCCTTGAGGTAAATTTTACATACTCAAATAGGACACAATTAATATTAAAATGAATTCTGAACTAGACATAACCCATAAGTCATTTATATATTGAAAATCTATCATGCTGTATTTGAGAAAAGAGGAAACCTTTCTTGTGAGTAAGTAAATTCATGAATTGAAAGCCAAATTTGTATTCTACACAAAACTCCACCCAGGGTGGCTCCTTAGAGTGAATAAGCTTGAATTAACCCTATGAGGTGGTAATATGGAAAATACTTCAACACCACATCATAAATACCCCATAAACAATTTGTGAAAATTTTTGGTTTTATCAATTTCAAGCCAAAATAATGGGAATGTGAGGAATCCCATGTTACATATACACTAATAATAGTGTTATTCATGTTTATGACACTTACTATTACTGTATTTTTACATTCACTTTTGATTAACCCATAATTTTTATCAGTCTTAAAGCCTGAGTTACTATGTTTGATGTGAAAATAGCCAAGGGGGACAAACACATCAAAGAGAGCCAGTATACCAAACTTCTGAGGCCTCTGAGGCCTGGTTAGCTCTAAATCTTGGATCCATGGCTGATCATAGACCAATTAGTATACTAAACCCTTTTGGAAACTTGCTTACCAAATTAAAAGTCCTATTAAATCATACAAAGATAGCAAGTAAGCTGCTGTTTTGACATGGCATGGAGGTAATAAGAAACTCTGACTCTTGTATCCATGTTTATTATTGATTCTTTTCCATGGATAAGCTATAAAAGACAAATTCAAATCATCTTTAGACTAGTATCCATGCATGTACCTCATGGAAACCAGCTATTATTGTGTTATTTGTTTTTGACATGTAGAAACAAGGTAGAAACCTCAAAAATTAATTCAAAATATAATTCTTAATCAATACTTTTGAAGCTTTCAGGATGAATGGAGAAAGGCATAATTCATATAAAGCCGAAAATCATGACTTCATAATTCAAATTAAGAGCTTTAATTACAGTCCATTTTTGATGATGCCATGTGAAACACTGAATCTTCAAAAATTCACAGAGAATAAAATATTTGATGAAATTTCCAATAAAATTGATAAATTTAAAAGAATAATTTTCATTTTTAAATAAAAGAAGATTGAAAGTTGTTACTCCTTTATTTCTTAACCATAAATGGGTTAGTAGTCACATAAAATGAATTAATTAAGGAATTATGATAATCTTATGTGAAAACAGGTGATTTGACCAATAATCCAAAGAGGATTAATTTCTTCTCACTCATTTTTTTTTCAGTTTTCTCCATTGCACACCTCTGTGAGCTGTTTTTGACTTGAAAAAGGCCTCCTCTTGCTGTTTTTTCCAAATCATCTCATTATTCAATCACATCATCAGTACCAAAAAGTAAGTATTAGTTGATTCTTTTCTTGAGTGCTTGTATTATTTCAGAAACAATGAAAAAGATGTGATATCATAGAAATATACTATTTAAAATAGTTTTCAACTGTTATAACTCAACTTTTATCCCTTAAATCAACAATTAAATCAATCAAGTAACTATACCACTTGTATTCAAGGTCTTATTTGAGTATTAGTAAGTGTTTTCACTTAATTCTCAAATTTTTTCTTTAGAAATAGTTTCTTTCAAGAATTATATTTATAATTATTCTTGAACAAGATAATTATTCATTAAAATAATTTTATCTTATTTTCATAAGAAGTTCTGTTATTAATACTTCTTGTAATTAATTATAGTAGAAAATTACTTCTTACTGTTTTAATAATTATTAGTGTATAAAAAGTAAAAGAAAAAATTAATTAATCAATTACTTAATTTTGGTCATAACAAATTTATTCATCATTTTTCATAATGACAGTAATGGTATTCTTTATTAATAGTAATATTGTCAAGGGTTTCATAGACAAATCTTACATTTGGGGCCTGGCCATGTTTTTTGAACCTTTTATCCTTAATTGATATATTTTTAAGCTCTAAAATCTATTTATTCAATGATCTTTTCTTTTAATTTGAAGTTACATTGTTTGTCTTTTTTTAATTGTCTTAAAAATCTTTCTTGTTGAGAAATTTAGATTAATTTTACATTGTTTTACACCTGTCTTTTTCAAATCCAAAAACTTATAAAAGTATTCTTTGAGTTACTTTGAATTAATTTTTAATTCAAAATCTTATAATTTTAATCTTTTTATTAATGATAATAATTTTTTAATATGAAAAATCTTAAAAAAAACATAAAAAATCTCAAAAAATATTATAAAAAGTATAAAAACAATCTTTTCTTTAGTGTCTTTAATCAAATATAATGCAGCTGGTACCAAAATTGGTAAAAGCTATAATACCAACCCACATCTTCAGAAGCAGAATCTGAAGACAGAATGAAACTAAAAATTTCTAAAAGAGGAACTTTATTTACAGAAGATTATAAAAACAACCACCAAAGGTTTTGTGTTCTTTGAATTTATTCTTGAATTTCTCTTAAATTGATATGAAAATGGTGCATACCAAAAATGGAACTAACTATTAAGTCCAAACAGATGGATCTGGACAAGGAAAACAAAAGACCAGGAACAGAAATGGAAGACCTTCCTCAAGAAAGACACATTTGGAGAATGCCAGAGCTTCCCCCCATTGCCCAAGGTCTGTACCAATAACCTTTGACATTAAATCTGAACCTAAACTGATTCAAGGTAGTTTCTTAAGGGTTTAAAAACTTACAAGTGGCAGCCATAGAGATATATCAGTCTAACTACAAAAGGTGGTACAGAGAATCCAAGGTGGAAAAATGGGATATATGCTCAAGCCTTTCTCAGGGGGCAATGAAATCTTAATTAAAATCAAGGAGATTTCTGGGTCAGGAGAAGAAAATAGAGATCTTGCGAGGTTCGATTCCATTTCCTTGCAAAGACAAGGTCAAAAATATGAAGAATTGGTTGGAGAAGCAAAGTCTTTTATCCATAGACCAAAGAAGGAACAGGAAATGACCCCAGCTTTGGAAAAAGAAGGGTCAGTAGTGTAAACCAGCTCCAGAACATTCCACAGGACCCCAAAACAAACAGAGAGGTCCCAAGAAAAATCAAGGCAAAGGAATAGGTACAGCCAATTGGCCAAGTCCTTACCCAAAAGGATAAAGGATTCCCAGATTGGAACCTTAAGCCATGGAAAGTGTGTTCAAAATGGCCAAAACCATTATGAAGTTCACATCCAAGGAACAGAAAAGAATGAACAGGACCTTTCCATGCAAATAATAGATGAAGTTAGATATATTAAGTCTAGTCTTGATGTAAAATATAATAATTTTGATGAATAAGTAAACAAATCAACATCAAACATTAATGACCTAAGAAACAATGACAGAATTTTCACTGAATGGTTCAAAGTGACAAATGCCATACTTGAGTCAATTTCCAACACATGTGACATAATTGAGAGAAACTTTCAGGTAAAAAATGATGAATTGGAAAATCTTTGTATTAATGATATTAATGACCAAATTACAGATCTGAAAAATCTTGTTTTAGAAATGGTTGATGACACCAATATTTTGACACAAATGTGGCAAGAAGTGAAAGTAAAAGGCAGAAATTAAAGAATGAAAAAATTCAAATTCAAAAGATTTATGAATGTAATTCACATACTCCTGGAAATTCCACACCTGTAACTAAAGGAAAGCTCTCTGATAGAGAAAGTTTGACCCCTTTTCTAGGAGAAAATGCAATTTGTGAAAAAGATATTGCCAAAATAGAGGAATGGCAAACATTTTCTGGTGAAGGAGAATATAACCATATTGAATTAATTAGAACAATTGATATGTTTCAAGAAGGTTTTGATATACCTGATGAAATAATAATGGGTAAATTAAACTCTTTGCTTACAATAACTGCAAAGAAGTTGTATTACAAGATAAGACAAGAACATGAAAGACATGATTAGCTTTGGTGGAAATCTGAGATAATCACCAAGTGGGCCAACAATTCCTGGATATTTGAAATGGCAAATTTGGATCAAGGTTCCATTTTTAACTCATAAAAAGATAAGCCTTAATTGGTTTCTTAAACAAAAAATAAATATTATATGCTTTACACCCTGATATTCCAGACTCTATGATTAATATTAAAATATCAAGAAGATGTGGAGGAGAACTAGAAAATTGTATCAAGTGAGAATTTGTAAAACCCTGTTCAACAGAGTACTATATTAGTACTATGTAAGATATCATTACTAGAAAAAGTATTGATGAACACTGTACTAGAAACCCTAGACAGTCAAAATTAGTCACAAAGACCTTCATAGAGGATAGAAGACCTGAAAGACCTGTCTTAAAGTGCCAAAAATGTGGGAGCACCTCACATTTAGCTAACACTTGTACCAAGAAGACTAAAATAAATGAATTTAGAGTCATTAAAGAGGTTCAGTGTGCTGAAGAGATAGAAGAATCTGAAAAAGATTCTGCAATCTCTGATGACTGTCAGCCTGTGACTCAAAACCAGAGCACAAGCATGACAGCCAAAATATGATAAACCAATGGTAGATTAAAAATACCACCAAAGCATGAATCTGGGCCAAAAAAGCTTAGAAAGTATCAAAAGAAGGAGGAAAACAACTTAATTCCAAATATACAACTCTCATAATCATAGGAAAAATAATAAAAAGGTTATTCAGGCTCAAAGTAGTTGCTGAGCATAAGCCTTAATCTTTACCTCTCATCAAAATTCCAGAAGAGGGGCTGAACTTCATCAATTGGGTATTCAAATTGAATATCTCAGTCAGGGCTATACAATTGTACTAGCCAAACTGAGCTAGCATCAAAACTACAGAAGTTATGGCCAACCCAAAGCCAAATAAGGGTTAATGAAATATTCACCTTTCATCTAACTTCTTGATTTATAGTGTGAGATACCTAAGGTGGGGTATTTTTGGACAGCACAAAATCAGGGCTCTCTAATGGTTCCATACATCTCTTCAAAACTCATCTAGAACAAAAGTTATGGAGCAAACTAAATCCATACAGGATTTGAAAAAACCCATATTGCAATGATGGAAATTAAAAATGGTATAGCTTGGCCATATTTAATGTTACACATAGCAAATAGGAGGCCATTTTGTAGGGCCTATCCAGGGCTACATAATGAAACAAATTTGAGCTGAATATCTTGAAAACTGACAAAGTTATGGCAGCTTTAAGGTTAAAATCCCACAGTTGGGCCAATCACCATGAAAAACACGAGCCCCTGATGGCAGGGGCTGCAGGTTCAACCCAGATCCCAAACTTCAAGAAATCTGATTGGAACATGAATTTGACATGGGTTCCACCCTGATATTTTTGCAAATACTCAGCCACACTTTCAGAAAACGTAGATTCAACCAAGCTTTGTTCATAGCTTTGTTTGATTTTTGGATGACACACAGGTATTGGAGTAGTAAATAATTCACATTTTTAAAGAAAAATATTTCCAAAGAACTAGATATGATAATTTTATCTTTCTTTTCTATTTTAATTTGAGCAATTTTACTTTCAGAAATTTCTATATGATGAGCACAAATATATACCATTTATTCGAAATTCTTATCAAATTTTCTGAAAATGAGTTTGTGTATAATATAATCCTCTGATTTGTAGAAAAATAAGTTTTTTCAAATTCCAAACAAGTGAATTAAGAGCTTCTTTCAAACACAAGAATTCAATTAAGCTCCAATTGTCCTAGTTTCTGACGTTGTGGTATTCCATACCAGTTCTTCCAAGGTTCAAATCCACAATTTCAAAGCTAAAACTTTGATCAATAATAATAATAATAAATATAAAAAGTGAAAGATAAAATTAAAAAAAAAAATGCAAGAAAAAGCAAGAGAATTGTATTAAAATAACAAAAACAAGTATTCCACTGGAATCTACGTCAAATTTTACCTATAGTCACATATTGCCTCAACCCCATAATGTCAATAATTTTCTATATATCATGGATTAAAGAAGAGAAATGATACTATACACTCTATACTAGGTACAAGAATATGCTTAAATATAATTCAGCTTGTCTAAATATTCAATATGAATGAACATGTGTAATATTACATAAGTGACACTATTACTCTTACAGGATCATGTGTTACATGTGTTGACATAAAAAAAAACACTTACATATAAGCTAACATAGTGTTACATTACTCAATCCCCACTTAAACTCCCATAACCAAACATTACAGGTATTATTTACATATTAAATTTTACATAGAGAAATACTCAACTGAATACAGATCAAGGCTGTGAAGAAGAAAAATAAAGTTAGTAGAGATAAGAATACAGTTTTAAAAAAATGGTGCAATCAACCAAACATATGGTGAAATATCTGTATCAAATGACACCATTCCAAATTTAACCACCAGCAAGAATGTCTCAAGGCTGTGAAGAAGAAAAATAAGGTTAGTAGAGATAAGAATACAGTTTTAAAAAAAATGGTGCAATCAACCAAACATATGGTGCAATATCTGTATCAAATGACACCATTCCAAATTTAACCACTAGCAAAAATGTCTCAAGGCTGTGCATAATAAGAATAGAGTTTAGTTAAAATAAGAGTATAATTCAAAAAGTATGGTGCAATCAACCAAACATATGGTGCAATATCCTGAACAAATGACACCATTCCAAATTTAACCACTAGCAAAAATATCTCAAGGCTGTGCACTGACAATAATAAGGTCAAGAATGGTGCAATCAACCAAACATATGGTGCAATATCTTGATCAAATGACACCATTTTTTAATTTACCCACCAGCAAAAATGTCTCAAGGTGGAATTT
Organism: Austropuccinia psidii; assembly: GCA_023105745.1. Taxonomy (NCBI): domain Eukaryota; kingdom Fungi; phylum Basidiomycota; class Pucciniomycetes; order Pucciniales; family Sphaerophragmiaceae; genus Austropuccinia; species Austropuccinia psidii. The sequence goes on along the minus strand of JALGQZ010000003.1, from coordinate 36,765,787 downwards.
TTTCTAAGTCCCTTGTTTTTGGAAGGCTCTATGGAGGGCCCAAAAGGTATAAATAAAGGGCCTCTCTCCCTGTTTTTCCCCCCATGCTTCTGATTCAGACAATAATCTTGAGGATCAATCCATCCCTTCTCTAGTAGGATAATCTAGTATTTATATTGAAAAAGATCAGTAGCAAGGCTCAGTATCTTATAGTATTATTTATGATTAATTAATGAAAGATATTTATAACATTAATGAAAGAGCTTAATATTATTTAATAGTCTTACCATTATAGTAGTAGTGTTGAAGTAGTGTTGGAAGATATTATCAATAGTGATCTTATCTAATTTATCAATAACCCTTATTTATAGAAGGGATATCTTACCCTTATACCTTATATTATAAGCCTTTTAGGTATATTGGATTATACTTATATTGATCCTAATAGTATTATATTACTATTATATCATTTATATTTTACCCTTATATTAAACAAAACCACCCTTAAAGAATTATCTTACCCTTAAATTATTATAGCTATATTGATAGTATTATTGAATCACCTTTAAAAGTATTAGCTAGCTATCAAGATTATTATTAATATTAATAGTGATCTTAAACAATATTATTTAAAATATCTCAGGTATTAAAAAAAGGAATACTAGAAGAATTAATTTAAAAGAATTATAATCAATAACAAGAAAGTTAAGCAAACCTAAATTATTAAAAAAAAAATATTAACTATTACCATTATTATCATAGTGATCTTTTATTGACAGACTGATAGAGACTGCTGAAGAAAATTCTCTAATTGAAAAGCCACAAAACTAAATAATTGATTTGTGATCTCATCAAAAAGGGTATCTTTTTCAGTATATTTAGAGGGGCAGCTAATACACCTTAGCACCCATGGTTATTGGCTAATTCTGAAATTCAAAACAGACTCACCAATAATTTCCCCCTCAAGGTACTGCCTATTATTTATCCCACAACAAAAGGAGTTCCCACAACGTATTTACAGATAAAATATTTTTCTCCTACATGGAATAATTCAAAGCAAGATCTGTACTGCACATTTTTATTCATTTCCCAAATTATCTCATGAGCTATATACAATTTTGAGAAAAACAGCCTCAGAAAACCTCTCATTTCCAAAATAAATTTAAACCATGTTTTACTACCCAAATTTCTTGTAGATTGATCTGTGTCCAAAATTGAAGGGCACAGTTCCTTTCTTAATTCTTTGTGAAAAAAAAACCAGGTGGAACCAAGCAATATTTATTCAAATTTTTCTTTGATTTTTACTATGAAAGAAAATTTAACAGTACATAAACATTAATGGAAGAGAAATAAAAGTCAAATTAAGCTTTCATAAACAACTATGAAAGGCCTGACTTCAAGCTCAGACCAGTCCAGTTTATTTTTTTTTTAAGTATACTGTTACTAGTGTTTATTCTTCTTCTTCTGATCTTGAGCTAGTGAATATTATGAATTTTCCAAAATGGTTCATATTGTTAGTGTGTGGGTAAAATTTCATAAGAATTTTGGTAAATAAAAATATGGACTTACACTTCTCTGTACATGATTTAGTACAAATACATAAGTAATTGTTTAAAGAAAGTACTCCATTCCTAAGGACCATTTTTGCTTGAAATAATAAAAAACACACATATAACAGATTATCATAATATGTATAAAGCTGTTATTTCTACAATGGTAACAGCTCTTCATGGCATTAATGACATCATTATCATTGAAATTGAAGCATTAGTGGTTCTTTCAATCAAAAATTTCCATAATTTTGACTCCAATAATCTCATCATCTGTATTCAAACAATTCCATTATTGTCATTCAAACCACTCTCCTGTAAATAATGCTTGATTATGTTTTTCAAAGAATCTGTCACTTGAATTCAAAATTCCATTATTTTCACTCAACCACTTCCCTATTTTTCAATTGATAGAATCCATATTGGTGTTTGAACAACGCCATACCTTTCATAGAAACAATAGGACATACAGCATTCAAAAAGGTCATATTTGAAATTGAATACATTCCCTAGTTTGCACCGAAAAATTTACATATTTGGCATTCCAACATTTCCAAATTGTAAATTGCAAAAATCAAATATTGGGAATGCAAAAAATTTGAAAAATCCCATATTTTGAATTTCAAAATTTCTCCCTTTTTTTATTCAAAAAAATACCATGTATTTTATTGGAATAATACTGTGACATTACTCAAAGAATTCCTTAATTTCCATTAAGATAATTCTTGAGTTCCACATGAAAACGACTTTGTTTGCTCAAAGGTTTTTCATCAGAAAATATCCTGAAAGTATGGGATATCTCAATACTTTCTCTCTTTTTGAAAAACATCAAAATCCACCAGCTAGAAGCACTTCAAAGATTTCCTCAAAGCATTTTGGAATTTTCACATACTTTCCTTTTATAAGATAAAGGTCTTAAAAACAGATGATTAAAATAACCAATATGTTTGAGAATGAAACACAAAAAAATTCCAATTTGCCCATTTTTTTTAAGAATTTTCTGAATAAAATGGGATCCTTCCCTTTTTTTCATCATAAAATTACCTATTTTTCCCACAATTTAGTAAAATAATGTAAGGGATTACATTTTTTTAAAAGCTCATATTGGCTTACCAGAACCTTACTTTGAATATCTTGTGGTCATTTGCAATATTTCAAAAAATATTTATAAAACATTATTTTTCATAATTTAAAAACAAGTGAAGTGTATTTACATTAACTTTATGTGATACATATATAATTTAAAGATCTTAAATCACACCTTGGATATCTATTCACAGAAATGATTTTCTTTTACATCTATTTAAATCTTTTACTAAGAGGTGTTTTTCTCCAATGTAAAAAAAGGAGTTCAATTGAAATACATTGTATCCTTCATGGAATTCATAAAATTATGAAATACAATAATATAATATCAGAAAACACACATAGAATCAAGATTTTCTTCTATAGTGAAAAATTCAAAAAACAAAACCTGAATTTGAAAACAAATTAGCCGTTCTAAATCCTCAATTCACCTTTGGAAGATGAGAGCCTAAATTCTTTGGATATTTTTGGGAAATAAAGCTTTGTTGATTGTTATTTAGCTCCTGGGTAAGATATTCCTATTATTCAAATTCGTGACAGAACATAATTTATTATGTAGTTTTCTCTATTTTATGAAAAGCAGTACAAGCTTATTCATTAGTTTATTGAATGTGAAATGTCAACCAGCTTTCAGTTCTCCAATTTTCATTCCAAAAAAACTGAAATCAAATTTTCATGAATGATTAAAATCTGGATAATTTTGAGAAAATTCTGCGTTCCGCCTTATTTTTAGAGTCAGAGGAGGTCAAAGGAAGTAAATATGAGTTTGTGATTTCAATCATGCCCTCATTTAGCTAGATATTGAAAAGAAACAGGAGAAATAATTTTTATTGAATGAAATTTGCTTCAAAAGGGTACTTCTCCCAAAACCAATTTAAATATCCTAATTTCTGAAACAATAAAGGTAGATTTATTTAAATAAATATCTTTTTATAAGATTTAATTAGAAGTATTTAATTTGTGGCTCTATGAATTTTCTAACCACATAAATTTTTGAAATATTATCTCATCCTTTTTTCAATATTTTTATTAAATTAATTCATCTTCTATGTTAAGTTAATCCTCTCACAATAATGAGTTATTGTGGGTGCTTTTACTAACTTATGTATATTTTTTCTGAAATTTTCAAACAAGAAATATTTTCTGTCACACAAACAGAATTCAGACTCATTATTCTATATTAGCAATTCCTCTAGTTCATGTACATATTAATATCTTATTTTATTCAAAATTCCTCAAAGAAAGTTCAAATCAATTCTTTTGACAATAATTTTGTTTTGTACTTCATGGAAAATCAGAAGAATGGTTAAGTGGAAAGCAAATTTCTCTCTAATATATAAATTTGGTTATTGAAAATATGAGGAAAAATCCCAAAGACTCAAAGAATGAGAAAATGAAGAATTATGGACATTTTCAGTACTTTTCAAATGGTCTGAATGTATGATTCAATATTAAGATTTATAGTTAGGTTTTTCTAACAACTTAGGATTGAACAAAATGAGCTCAAGGATATTTTTGCTTTAAAAATCTATCAAAAATAAAATTAGGAGGTCATCACTCCCTGATATTGAGTATTCTCATTATATTCTTGATTAGCAAAAAAATGTTATGTTAACATTTAACATTAACTTGAATGTGATTATTTCAAAATTTAATTGGAGAATTAAATTGAGAATAATATATCTTGATTTGATATATTCTAATAGTTATTATAGGAATAATTATTTTTAAAAGTTTCCAAGTTTATTCTCTGTCTCTTATTTTTGGGTATTAAATCTGTATATTTTCTCACCAATTCTGGCTTTGCTTTGCAGAAAATTAATATTATAAGTAATTTTGAATTCATAAAATTCTTTTATAAAATAATTTTATTATTTTTTGAAGTAAGATGGGTAATATCACCACTATATTTCACTCTCCTTTCAGCCTGAATAAAGCTCTACAAGCATATATAAGGTTCTTATAACCAATCTGGTCACCATTAAGTTTGGGAAATTCCTCCAACAAATTTCATTTGATTAATTAATGCTTGGATATAGCTATTATTGTTAAAAATAGTACACACATAAGTCATAGTATCAGATATCCTCCCTTATGAATATTTTATTCTCAAATAATTCCGGACCTCCATCCTTGGTTAATATTCCTGAATCACTTACATCTTTCTAGGAACCTTTCTTCAAATTATTGAATATATGTACAAGAAGGAGCTTAAAGTAAATTTGTGGACCATAATGCCTGTTCAAGAGGAATACAAAAGGCATAAAGGCTTATATTTTTTGAAATAAGGGAGTTTATGTGTTATTGTTGGAATAGAAATATTGATTTAAAGAGCATAAAAACTTTCTTCTTATTCATTATTTAATCATTACTTATTTGGGGAAGATATTATCAATCTCAATTCCTAATTACTTTCAGATTTGTGGTGGCCCATATTTTCTCTTTTTGCACTTAGGGGATGGCTCAATAAAAAATTGAAAGTTTTGGGAAGCTTTCAATGAAAACAAAGCTCAAAATATACTCAAAATTAACTAGTTGTGATTTACATCATTGTAAAAGTTGAAGATTATTCTGAGCTTAAAATGTAGCTCCATAAGCCTTTTGAAGTAAGTATTCTTGAATTTCAAACCTGAATATTTTGAGGGAACATCTATTATATTATGCTTTGAGCAATATTTATCATTCTTTCACTTAATTTCTTGAGCTTGGTGCCTATCCTATTTAATTAATAACTCCATTTACTCTAAATTATCCTTCTTTGAGTGAATTTGTGCTGTTAATTATCAGAAATGCTAATTATTTTGTTCAAATAAAGAATTCCAGACAAATGTCAAATACTTAGATAAAAATTAATATTCATTGATCTTTGATGTGATGTTCTTAGAATTCCCACAAATTTATTTGTAATAATTTGGTAATCTTAATTAACCTTATTTGATTCTTAAATCAGAAATATTGATGAAATATCCAAGCTTTCTTCTTTAATATAACTCAAAATAAGCTTTGTGAAGCTTATTAATTAGTAAATTAATTTTTTCTTTCCATATTATAGCCAACTATATTATAAATATTATATAAGTCCTTTAAAATCTTAACCTTTTTATGCAGAAACCTTCACACAGAAATAATTATTTGATGAATAAATTACAATTTTTCTCTTAAAGAAATACTGTATGAAGACACAAACTTATTTAATGCATTATATCTACTTAAATATTCTTCAAAACTATAAATGAAATTGTTTCATGAACCTTTGTATTACATATTTTGTCTTTTTATGGCAAATTTCTACCCATGAAAATTGTAGCTCAACAAAGCTTTGCTGATTTTAAGTAAACAATTCCAAGATACAATCTTTGATATGATTACTTATATAAAATCAAGGTTCTTTGAAAACTGTTCAAATGTGATTTGTTTCTGTATTTATTGAAATTATAGTTTTTTTGTATATGGGATGAATAAATAAGAATGGTTTCCATTTTTCATGGTGATTTATGTGAATTGGAGATGTGGTAAATTTCGAAATCAAAATCTCTTTTGAATCCAATGAAAAATATTAATTAAAGGGATTTTTCAATGAAAATTGACACTAAAAACTACCAATAACTTTTTGAGGGAAAACTTTGTTTCAAAGTGTTTGGTCATTTGAATGGTATAGATATAAGCATGTCATCTGCAATTGGCCTTACCTTATTTTCTAAATCCTGACAATGACTTTTTTCCCTGAATAACCTTTCTGAAAATTGAATTCTCTAACTGTGATACACCAACTTAAACAAAGGTTTGATTTAGTACTTTTGGATTCAATTACTGGTTGAAGGATCCTTTTGAAAAGGTGCTATGGAATTGTACAATTATTCTAGGTTTCAAAATTACATTCTAGATATATACCTAATACAAAAAATGTTCAAGTTTATTTCCTCCTTAGCTTTCCAGAGATTAATTAATGTCATATATTTTCCAATAATTTAAATTGGTCAGGGTAGGAACAAGCAAACTTTTGCTTGTGCTGAATGGGTTTTGGAAAACTGAAAAATGATTTGATCCAACAGGATACCTTGAAAATGTAAATTAAGTCACAAGAAGATAGAATCTACTCCCCTGAAGCCACCCTGCAGCTTTGCTTGCAATTTCAGCAAGATAAATTGGTTGATTAAAAATGATGTAACCATGAAGGATTTCAGAAAATAGAACCTACATATTCTCCGGCAAAGTTCATGTACTATCAGCATTCAGTTGGAAATTGAAAGAACAAGATTTTCAAGAATTATATTCTCTTCATCTAATTTTAACAAGCTTCTCTGTGAAATTACTGTTGAGTTGATATTTTCAATGGTTTTTTCCCAAGTTATTACTAATTGACTTCTAGTTTTGTATTAAACCCCTTCCAAATGAAATGAGAAATGCGTTTTTGCAATTTACTTTCTGAAAACCATGGCTCAGCCTCTTTCGCCTGTGAATCAGTTTCTCCTTTCATTTTCTCTTGTGGGATTTCTGACATGTTTTTAGCTTTTCAATATTTTTTAATTCCTTAAATTATCAAAATTTTGACAATAGCTGCAAGAACGATGCAATTTGTATTAGGTAACACCCTTGAGGGATCCACTATCCATATTCTTTCATTAAATTATCTTAACATGATTGGAATTCAATAAAGTATCTGAGTATTTTTTATTAAGAATCAAGAGAATGTTTATTTCAGGATGACTCTATATTCTAGTATATAAAATACTATAATTCTAAGTGGGACACATAGAAATGAATTATTAGTACCATATGAGACTTTTAAATCAAGGACATTGGTCAAAATACTTGTGTTTAGGGCTTCTGCATGTCCTGGGTGCAGTGATTGGAAATCTAAAAGCTATAAGGATGACGGAAATTATAAAGACCATGATAATACAAAATAATTTTCCAAGGGTACAATTATTGGAGAAAACTATACTATTTCAGAATTCAAGGGAAGGATGGGGATTCCTCTCTTAGGAAGAGGAAGGTCCCTTTTTATTTTGAATAGGGGTGGATGGACCTTTGCTTCTTGCTATGTAGAAGGAGAAAAGAATCTTTCACTTTTGAAGGTGTAAATGTGGTTCATACAATCATGTTCAACAAGTATTGGGCACAGATGTGGCTTCCAAAACATCTTCTTTTATGTTTCCCCAAAACAGGGAAAACATAGGTGAAATTTTTTATTTGGGGACCCCACAGCCATGTTCTGACATGTCATATGTGTAGAAAGCTGTAGAGCATGCATCAGTGGACCCCATATTAGTCATATTATGAGGCATTGAAGTATAAAAAAGCTTTTTTAGTCTTCACATGTCATTTTAAATATTATGGAAGACTATCCCACAGGATTGGGTTTTGGAAAATGCTGTTCAAATTTTAGCTTGAAATAGCCATACCTTCATGAGTTTTGAAGATAGAGGCCTCAAAAGTGGCTCATTTTTTAGCCCTTGATGGGCTCTACACCATGATAACTCATATTGAATAGATAAAATATGGAAAAGCTAGACATTTTTCAAATTCCATTGTTGGAATCTTGTTTTTTGGTGCAACCTGTATTAACTTATTATCTTTGTAAGCTTTTGTGCTAGAGTTGATACAATATTATGGAGGCTATCATTAAGAATCTTAGATTTTTTTATTTCTGAACAGATCCACTTTGGTTATTTTACACTAAAGCTATGGAAGCTGGATGAGAGGTGGATATTTCGTTCACAATTATTTGGCTTATATTTTCCCATAGCTTCTGTAGTTTTTGTGCTTGCACAATTGGCCCAATACCATTGGATAGAATTGACTGTAAGTTTTGATTTGAAAACTCATTTGATGGGGTTCTGCCTTGTTCCTCATATTTTATATTAGAAGTGAGATAAAGTTTTTATGCTGAGTTGGTTTTGTTGAGCTGGAATGACTTTTGCATTCCTTGTTTTTGGTTATGGGAGTTTTATACTTGGAAATAAATGACTTTTCTTTTGCTTTTGAATGCCATCATGAGATATTTTGACCCATTTTGACTTTTGGTGGCATTTTTTCTCTACCATTGATTCATGGTAATCCTCTGACCTGCTTTTGCGCTGTTTTTGAGTAACAGGCTGAAAGTGTCAATTGAGAAGCTCTTGGTTTGTTGAATTTGAAAGAATTGGTGGCTTTCTATTTTTATTGTCTTTACAAATCATATTTAAAAGAAAATATTCCTTATAAGAAGAAAACATTATTTCTTCTGCTTTCTATGATAATTCATTTCAGCCCATTTATTCCAACATTCTGAAGATAGATTATGGATCATCAAATTTATCTACTTTGCTCAAAATTGGAGAACATCCTATCAACATAGCCATTTATGGGTAGGAAATAAGCTTGATGGCATATTAATTTTTGTAAAAATGAATAATAAAATGAATCCAAATTATCCCCAAAACACTCCAAAGTAAGAAGATACCAAAATAAGGTATTCTCTTACTTTTTGAGCTTTTTGTAGGTATTTGAAGAAAGGCTGTTTTATTCACTGAATATATATTGGAATATTTGGCTTATGAACACTTAATTTTATCTTTAACAGATTTTAATTATAAACTAAAGTAACTGATTCATTACATCATGCTTATCAAGTTGATATCCTAAAGCATACGTTTATCAGAATCAAAATACAGACAGCTCTCATACCCTAAATGTTTTATGAAATTTCCAGAGTCAAAAAGAAAAGCAACATTCTACTTCCATCTTATATTAGATTTGGGTAGCATACAGCCTCATAAAGTGAAGTAGAGGAGCTTTGTTGTATCATATCAAATAAGAAATTTCAATTAGTGGAGTTATACTATCTCCTTCATTACAAAATACTTACAATGGAATTTGTATTCATAATATGCTCATATCATCATTTTTCTAGTTTCCATGTCGTAAATGAGGTATATTTCTGTGTCCTTTTAATGCACTTTTAGTCTATTTATCTGGATGTTTTTTCAAAAATATCAACAAAAAGGTGTCTATCATCAGCTGTTGCTTATATACTTTTGGTCAAGAAAGGTTTTTGTTTATGAATAAATCATGGGTATTTAAAGATTCTACTATGGCTCATTAGTTGAATGATATTCAATTTAAATTTCTCTCACTGAATTCATTTGATTACACGATGAAAATTAAGGATTGGAGTCATAAAAGTAATAACATAGAAATGTAAAAATGGCTTTATTAAAAGGAAGTCCACAATTCATAATGAAAAAAGGATAAAAGGCTTGGATCTAGTTAAGACTTTCTCTAAAAAATTGGACAGATGGCTACCCTACTTTTTTTCAGTAAATCTTAATGGTTAGAAATAATGACTAACTTAACAATTCATTGAATTGATTATTGTACTACAAATATTCATGTTTGTGACTATTGAGAGAAAACTAAGTAAATGTTTATATTTAATCTTTGAAAAAAGCTTCAAAGACACTTACCTGGAAGCTTATCTTCACAATAGCAAGAATATCATCCTTTATACCTGATGTACTTTCCTAATATTCAATCCTTGCAAGATGACCCATTATACTTTTCTAATGAATTATTACTAGGTCACTTCAATCTAAATATGCAACCAGAGAATTCAGCATTTCCAGGCTTTAGTATGGGTCCTTCTTAAAGTCTTCATTTCTCAGTAGCTTGAATCTTTCAATTATCAAATAGTGCCTCTTTGATCTTCCTTCCATTTGAATGAATTTAACTTCTCCAGCATGAAAGTGGGGTCCAATATACTTTTTATTACTGAAATATATCTGGGAGTTTCCTATATGATATCTCTCATGTAAAATCACTTTCTTTTGAAATATCATGGATTTGCAGTTACTCCATGTTATGTGAGTCTCTTGAGTTTTGATTCCAGATCTATTGTTGTTAATTAAGTAGTTCTTTACAAGATTCAAATCATCCTGGCCCAATTCTTCACAAAAGGAAGAGCTATCAACCTCCTTATTGTAAAGGATGAGACAAATTGGGTAGTCTTGGTGCTGGACCCAAGGTAGTTCTTCATAATAGCAGTAGCTGTTCAACAAGTCATTGAAGTTATGCTCTTTCCAAAAGTACATTCAATAAAGACTTATCTGGAAGTCCTGAAAAAAATAACTTAAGTATGAAGAAACATTAATTAAGATAATGAGATTGGCTTACTTTGATTTTTATTTTCCTTTATCAAAGTCATAATATGATTCAAGTGCTCACCAGACCAGGAAGAGAATATTGATTGGGGTCCATATAGCTTGATCAATTCAGAGAGGTTCTGTGAGAAGTTCAAAATATGCTTTGGATTCATAATTATACTGTAATTAGTCATTAATTAGCTTCTGTAATTTTCAAGGGGCTTATCAAGAAGAATTATCTGAATTGCAGAAATTTTATGAGACATTACTATATTTGTAATCCCTATGATCTTGTTTATTGCTGAACTAATCTTGGATTTTCTATTAGAGGTGCTTATAGGATTCCACTTCCAGTCAGGAAATAATATCAGAACAAAATTAACTGTATACAGAATGAGCCTTTCAACTAGCTTTGGTGTTCCTGCTGATTGCATCCCAATATTTTCAGGAAGGCGTGTTAAACAGGATGGAACTTTAATTATTCTGGACACAATTTTTAGGAGCTTGCCTTCATTTGGGGTTAGCTTTACATCTTCCCCAAAAGCTAATGATTTATATTTTTAATCTTTAAAGATGCTTTGTGAATTAAGTCTTTCATAAATAGCAGAAATCTTGCAGCTTTCTGAAAATCCTGGACCTATTTTTGAAGATTGTTTCTTTGATAATGTTTGTAAATTATCTTGAATTTCCTGTACTTAAACCTCTCTTGCCTTACACTTTGAGATTTTTCCAAAAGAAATTCTGGAGTCCCTGATATAACCTGTTTTTTCTCCAATTTTTGTGATCTATGTAAGATCATCTGCATTTATGGATTTTTAGAGCTTGATTCTTCCTCTAGGGTTAAAGAAGGAGATAAACGTTTTTTGATGTAGACCCAGTGGGGTTTTTTTCTCTAACGGAAATTTGAGATTATGATGGGAAAATTGACTGTTGAGCCTTCCAATCACTCGCCGTGTCTAATGCTGTGGGTGGCCCCATATTTATCAGTAGATTGGCCTCTGGTATAGTCACAAGTTTCTATCTTTTCAAATGGCTTCCACCACTTTCTGATAATTTCTCCCTTTCTCTTCTTTTAAGGCTATTTTGACTACTTCCTTCAAAACTGCTATTCTGAGTCATTCCTTCTTCATTAAATGTTTTTCTCTTCTTTTGAATAAATTTGTTTTCTTCAGGAATCTCAAGATAAATTATTCTAAAGTCTCTGAGCATACCTAGTAAAACAGTGTGCATGAAATATATTGTCATCATTGGTGCATTGGTCCAATAGGGTAATGTCTGAAATATTGTGTACTTTGCAATTGGAGAAACTTTCTTTTGTGTGATTTCTTCAGCATCTTTCCATTTTTGACCCCATTCATGGTGTAAACTGAAGTCCTTGGAAGGCAATGTGGCTTTTTGAATTTTGTGTATCTCAGACTTGGGCAGGTTACAATGAGAAAAAAAGATTCTTGCAGAATGAGAGGCAAATCCCCCAGCTTTTCTCAGTGCTAATGTGTCTCCAAGTAGTAAAAGAGTTTCCTCATTAATCAATCTTCCATTAGGAAACTTGTATTTTCTTGAGAAAACATAACATAGCTTATCAAGCTCTTCAATTAAAGTCTTGAGGAAGTTATTGATCTGATTACTGATGGGTTCTTTTGGTGTTGGAGTAAAAAAATACAAAAATAGATTGTGGGGTTTAAATCTTATTCTGGGAGGCAAATTAAAGCAGAAAATGAATATGAAACCCAAGGAGATACTTTTGGATCCTAATTCAGCACCAAGAAGATTCACCCAGTTGGGATATAGCCCAAAAACAAAATTTCCCTCTTGTGATTTATAGGATTGTTCCTGAGAGTCCTTGAATTTCTTCCAGATCTTTCAATCCCATATATCTTCATGTTGGGGTGCTATTGGGCTTTGATAATTGAATTAGGATTCCAAAAGGTCTTCAAAGTTGGGGAAACTGACTTTCATGAAATCTAATTTGTTAATTCTTGAAAATTGAATGTTTTGAGTGGATAGTAATTGCATTTATTAAGTACGTTTCATATAATATTTGGTTGCAAGTTGCCCTTTGACCATTTGTTTGAAAAATGACCTCCTTGCAGGTGAGATTATTATAAAATTTTTCCTTTGATATTGAATTGGCTTTAGGATTTGATATTGTATTCTCCTTTTTAGTGAGAAAAGAAATTGAAAAACACACATATTCCTGAATATCAATATTAAAACCAAGTTCTTTTACTATTGATATAGATTCGGGAATTTGTTTTATGTGATCATTAGAAAGCTCCTGGGGACATCTAAATTTTATTTTTAGGTTCTTTAGCTTCAGATTTTGGTTTTAGGAATGGCCACTAATGTTATTATCAATACTATTATGTGCAACTTGAATCATGACAGCCAGGGAAGAAGGATGATGAAAGAAAATGTGGGGGCTGAATTGTGGGGTAATTATGAAGATGAATGTCCTTTTGTTGAATTAAAGGAGGGAAATATGTTCCAGTTTCACGTTAAAGTCCGGTGGGAACATTTATTGTGAATGACGAAGGCTTGAATGGGTAAATATATCATTAATAGTCAGGCCATTGGTCAAATATGAGACTTAAATAAATTGAGCAGAAGATGCACTAGATTCTGATTTTCTAAGGTTGATTGATTAGCTGAAATGGAATTTTAAAGTACAGGAAGAGGGCTATAGGACTTCTTTTTTAAGTGTGTTAAAGGTGGAAGTGGTATTTTAGAAAGTTGATGTTAATCAGTATCTTGTTTTTGGAGTCATTTGAATGATTCTCAATTATTGAATACACTTTCCTGAGAGTTTTGACAAAGAGAATTGAGCTGGGTTTTGTGTGCTTTTTGGGACCTTCCCACATCTTGATATGAGATACCATGATAGGTGCAAGTTTTTTTGACACAAATGAAGCATCTGCACATTATAATGTTTCAAAACTTGATTTATGAACTTATATATGGGTGTTTGGTGAGAAATTCTGCAGCTGAGACGATTATGATAGTTTTTGATATATAATAAGATGTAGAAAAGTAGAAATTATTAAAGATTTAATATAGGATGGCAGGCTGAAGTAATATGGTGGATTAGATGAAAATATATTGAAAACCTCAAAGGAAAGAACATTATTAGGAGGAGAATTTTAAATACAGTATCAACTCAAATTGTCGACCATTAAATAAGTAACATATTAATTTGCAAAGGGGTACAAGGGTAAATTGTACCCAAAAAAAATTCAATGTCAATTTCAATAAATATGCATTGGTATACTGATGGGTGGCTTGATAGAAAAGCTTGGTGAATGGGATTAAAACTTTGGAATTCTTAAGACAGGTCAAAGTCAGGTCTTTGTTAATATGTGTCATATTTCCCAGAAAATAATGAGCTTTTGAGGATTACACTCTTCAAAAGTCAAAATAAGAATAATCATCACTTGATGAAAAAAACTCATTCCCAAATATATTTTGAAACTATGATAGTGTGGACCATTAGATATTCTGTAATTATATTGGGTGTACTATCAATGAAGTTTAGAAATGAGCTTTCTCATTGTCCATAAACAGCCATAATATAGAAGGGAAATACTTGAAAAAAAATACTAAATTTTCAATATGAACACCCAGATCCCCAATTGCACTCATATTAATGAGGTTGGAAAATACCATGTACTCTAATTCTTGAATGATGGAAGATGTATTATTATGGTTAAATTTTGTAATTGGCAATCAAATTGAAAGTTATAGGCCTGAAGATGACTTCTTACTAATTAATAGTGTCTGGTCATTAAAATACCCCTCAGAATTAATGGTTACCTGTCATGGGACATGAATCTTTGTATATGGTCATGATTTATTTTTTTCTTTATGGGGCACAAGAGAATTTGGGTTTGGGTGATGTTAGCTATTTCTTTTTACTGGGTATGTGTGGTAAATTCGAAATGTGAAGCCTTGAGGGGATCCACTCATATTGTACTGAGCTGAACTGTTGTAAGAGATTTATTAAATGTTCAGCTAGGTATATATATTCTTCATTATACTACAAATTGATTTTAGTATGACAGGGGAATAGTTTGAAATACAAACACTTGGTGCTTTTCTTTTGTGAGATAGGTTGGAAAATCAACATTTGGAAAAGTGAAGTGTTGGTGTTTTTAATTTTATTGTTGGATTTCTATTTACTTGTTTATGAATTAGCTTGAAAGGATGGAACCTTTATCAAAAATAAAATCATATCATTATTGTTTACTTCAAAATATACTATCAATGTTGGTTTTCATTGGGAATACATTCAATATGAATCTGAATGAAAATAATAAGATATTAAGAAATGTAATTCCTAATAAAGAAACTACTTGAAGGAATGCTAGATGTTTTTTAGAGAAACACACTTAAGCTTCAACACCTTAAAAGGTGATTGAATTATTGAGTCAAACTTAGAAAGTATTGAGAAAAGGGGTAGCTTTTCCTTTTGAAAGGTTTTAGAGTTTTTATTCATAAAACATTGGATAAATCATTGAAATATTCATTCAATATATCTAAGGAAATTGCAAATCCCTAAACAAGGGTTACAAATGGGAAATGTTTTTCAAATTCCAAAGACAAAATCTCTAAATTCTCAAAAGCAAAAGAGAGGCCCCTCAAGTCTGTTATTTTAGGCAATTCTTGGCTATACTGTTCCTGTTCCATCTATCCCCATATGCTGTAGGAACATATCCATGTTTACCCAGGAGATACATTTTTCAAAGAAAAATGAGCATAATATGGTATCTTGAGAAAACATCACTGCTGTCCCTCTTTATAATTGATGTAAAGGAGCAATTGTAAACTACTAATGGAAGAATAATATTTGAATTGGGAATGATTTTTTCTAATTTAAATATACTCAGTGTTCACTTGAATTTTCCCAAAAAAATACACATAAAAAATTATATCTTTAAAGGGGAATAACACACATAATTTTCAACAGGGATGGAATTTATGCAGAGATACTACTAGGGAGATCAAAATGAGAAAGTCCTTCTGGAGCTATTATTACCCTCAATAGTAAGATATTCTAAATAATATACCTTTTCTCAAACCATGGTTCCAAAAACCTTTATTACCATCACAAAAATTGGGTTGAATTTATGGTACTTCTGGAACTATTGAATTGATGTGTGGAAGGTACTCAAAACAATTTTTGGCAAGATGTTTATGCAGTACATTGAAAAAAGTTTGTGGAATGTTTACTTTGGCTAGTCAAAATGAGGAATATGAGAATTTATCAATATCAACAACAGAATTTGAGGTTTTAATATGCATCCACATCATGATATTGTAGCATTCAGAGAATTGGTAAATAAGGCATATTCAATTCACATGGTGTATATAGTGATAAAAATCAATTTCCCATTTGGAAATTCATAATTAATCCATTAATGAATACTTCAAAAAGAAAAATTCTAAAAAGGGTCTTGGAACATGTTTGATATTCAAATGAATAGAGGTTTAATTAGCAGGGAAATTCAGAGTCACTTCAGGAAATTAGCAATAGTTATTTCATAGATTCAAATGGTTGTCCAATAACTTAATCTTCAAACACTCATTTTACTTATTTACAAGCTCCTCATGTATAAAAATACCAATCAATTGATGAAATTCTCTCAACAAAAAAGAAGGAGAAATCAGAAAGAATTCCTCATATGAGTTGGTCAAATCAGGCTTTAACTAATAATACACAATAATAAGACTTTAAAAGAAGATATACCCAGAGTCAAAAGAGCTTGATTTGGTTAAGAAGGGAAAAAATATATTCAATTATTAGGTTGGGGCTTTTTTTTAAGGTTTCTAATAGCCTCCAACACAAAATTCAAATAAATGATTTCCCTTAGCCCTAGTCCAGTCCTTTAAGCTACACTGACTTTTGATAATGCTTTGGCAAAATTCAATTTATAGGAATATTTGGTGGGATGGCACCATAGTCAGTCCAAGAGGAATATGGTCTTAGAAATTGAATTTTGGTTCTTCTTTCTCTCTTGGAGCAGGGATTTGGGCCAAGTTGACAATAGGCTTCAACAAGTTGTTGTAGAAATTCAACCAGCTTAAGTGATCTCCAAGAATAATTATTTGATATAGGTTATAAAAAGGAATCCTCACTATCTGAAATGATATCATCACCTAGAAAGAGAGCTTATGTCTCTGGAAAGGCTTTTATCAAAAGCTTCACTACCACTTCTTGCCTCAAGTTCCTTTTTTCATGCTACATAGCCAAAGGGAATTGGTAAATCATCAAAGAGAAATTTCAGAATGAATTTATATACCTTTTTCCACTTGATGATCTTCTGGAGCCAAATACCTGCTGTTGAGTTCCTGTTTTCATGGGCTCCTGGATTTTTTTTTCCAAAATTGGCCTTCTTGATGTGATCCACCTGGATTCAATAACAATTTTGTTTGGAAGTGTATTCAAATCCTCTTCAATGTTATAAAGAGATGTTTCCCCATTGATATGAAAAAGATTCTAAGTTTCCAAAGGTAAATCTGTCATGGAAGAGTTCCAGCTTGAGATTAGCATTTTAGTCCAATTGTATGTGCACCTAGGGGAAATAGACTTCTGAAGAAAAGCATGTAAATGCTCCAACCATTGAGAGCCATAAGAAGATCCACCCAAATCCTTTTGAGAAACCTCATAATTTAAAAGTCCTTTTAATGAAGCAACTTTATTGAGCTCCTTTTTGATAATATAGTTTCTTTCAAGGGATACAGATTTATCCTCATTTGCTTCTAAGCTTGTGAAACTATCTCTTTTTTTTGTTTTCACAATTTCCTTCTTTTATTAGAGGAAGTTCCTCAAACTTTCTTCCTCCTGGATCTTAGAGACTTCTGAAATCATGGGGTTTGTTGTTGAAATATGAAGCATGGCTTTAATCCAATACAGAATTGATTTTCCCAATGCTGAGGTGGCTTTTGGAACACCAATTTATTTTTCATGACAAGCTAGACTGTGTGATTGCTGAGATGACTGCATTTTTTAAGACTTTTCTTCATAGTTTTTCTCCATTTCCCTCCCTATGATCCTCAAAGCCTCTCTTTGTGATAATTGCTGTAAGGTTTGTCTATGAAACTCTTGATAATAGTAGCAAAATTAAGAGTACTATGACTGTCCTCAGTAGAAATATATAATATAATGGAATATTACAACCACAAATTTAAATATAATTATTAAAAATAATTATATATAAAAAATAATTTTGTTATTATTATATGAATATCATAATAAAAAAAATATAATAATTATAATAAATTATAATTATTCTATTATTGTTATATTCACTGACAGTTATAACAATAAGAAGTGTAAAGCTCTTAATAAGACAATTACACATGGAAAATATGAATATTAACCACTTATAAATAATATAAATATGATTTAGAAAAGAATTAAACACACACTGTGCAGAAATAATTCTTACATAATAAAAATTCTATATAAAAAAACAAATACTAGATAAAAAAGATATAGAATTTTAGAGAAAACTTACTTATAATATTTATTTGATACAACAAGTCAAATAACAACAGTTATTATATTAAATAATGATTATAAGTTAAAAACACACCAAAAATTAATAACTTTAAATTGGTAACAAATTTTTATAATAAAAATTAAGATTAAAGAGTTTTTAAGAGGAATTTGTGGATTTTTAGAAGATATTTAAGATGATTAATTTTATATAATAAAATATATTATTGGTGATTACAACAATAATATAAATTCTATGATTTCAATTCCTTAATTTTAATTAATAAAGAATAAAATAACTTAAGAGTTACTTTAATAATAAGATTTTATATTCAATAAAACTTTACCTGTTTAAATTTCTAATATGATTGGATTGATAATGAAAAATGGACAAAAACGGTGATGAAAAGACTCTTTTTATGTCTTCAGAGCAGCTCTCATGATTCATAATGAATATAGAAGGCGTGCTCAGGTCAAAACTGAAAAACCATGCTTAAAAATAAAGTTCTTAACTTAAGGTAGCTTATTTTTGATTCCAATTTCAAGTTATCAGTGTTATTCTTAACTCCATGTAACTTTAATCCTCATTTAAACTAATTATTTTAATTTTTCAATATAAATAAGCTTATTTATATTAAAGTTCATCACATGAACAACTTAAAAATAGAGTTTCAAGCAGAAATCTCATAAACTCAATTTTTAATTAATTTTTAAAGGAATTATAATTTTGTTTGAGCTTTAATCAAAAGAGTAAATTTCCAGGCTAATTACCCAGGAAATTTATTTATAAAAGATACTTAAAATTGAATTTATATGTAGATAATAGGGGGTGCCAAAGTCACCAAATCCTGCCTTAAAATAACACGGGATTTGGACCCCAAATCCCAACACTAAATCCCAGGTTTTGTATGTGTAAATCCCATGGCATTTTAACTGAGTCCCCTGGTATTTTGACCAAATCCCATGCGTCTGGGATTTCAGCTTGAAACCTAACCCAAATTATTACTCACAACTCATACCTGCACAATATATTCTTCTACACTCCATTTTGGACAATCTGACCGAACAGCTTACAGTCCATTTATACTTCTTCATCCATATAATAATACCTCAATCCAAAGCAAGAAAAATTAAGACAGATATGAAGATCACCTCTAGCCTGCCTCATCCATCAGGTCACCTCATACGTACAGATTATTTAACCATAATTAATTGGCTTTCAGTCAAAGCCATTTTTGAGTCATGTTTTGGTACTAGTGGTTCAACATCTATTGGAAGACCTCCCTCATCAAAGCAGCATGGATTTCAGCTCATGGCGATTGAGGTCAACAAAAAATCACGTAATCGACTAAACCTTAGTTCAAGCAGCATCCAAGATTGATGGCAAACATATAAAAAGAAATATATGGCAGCAAAAAAATTCAAGAATTTAACTGGGGCTGGAATAACGGAAGAAGATGAGAGTAAAGGAATAAAGTCAATGAGTGAAAAGCTTGAAAGTATGTGTCCTTGCTATGCTGAAATGGATGTGCTCTTTGGCCACAAGCCCAATCTCACTCCGGTTGCAAGCTATGATTCACAAGCAAAAGACAGCTTAAATGGTGATTATGATGATGTTTTGCCTGATATGGTAATTTATTGTCTCTTCCTTTTTTACCTGTGATAATTAAAGTTCATGTGCTTTTTAAAGGAGAATAATGGATTGGAATCACCTCTCAATCTTGTTCCTTTGGCTCATAATGAAGATGACTTGGTTCAAGCGGAAAACCTTCAAGATGAATAAGTAAGTATGTTTAAGCCTGATACTTATGAAATCCATTGTTGATTATTTCTCCTTTGAACAGCAAATTAAATCCATAACGCATTCAACACAAAATCGTAATTGAGCATTGACACCCAACTTGAATGACAAGAGTGGCTCTAGGAAAAGGCCAATGGATATGCTTGCACCAACATATGCCAATTTGCTTGAATCACAGCAAAAGGGTATTTTTTGGACTTATGGCTACTCTTATCAATCCCACTGACTAAATTCATGATTTGTAGCCCGTGAAACCAGTGACAAGGCTCGTTTGGAGTGGGACAGGGAGAGGTGGAATGAAGAGAAAGCAAGCAACATGGAAAAGCAAAGGTTTGAAGAAGTCAAGTTGCAAAAGCAAATGGAGTTTGAGGAGAAGCAACATGTGAAGCAATTTGAATTTGAAAAAGAAGAGTGGAATCGTGAATTGGAATTGAAGGAAAAGCAATGCCAGATGGATCTCACTATAGCGGCATTGTCATCAAGCAGGCCAATCGGGGAGCTTGAATGCATTCTGGAATTAATCAATAAAAAATAACTTATTAAATATATGTAATGTGATCAATTTATATATGGTGCTTGTTCAATAAATCTTATGTTTATGTTTAATTATTGATCTTATGTCATGAAATCTAACTCCACTTTATTACCAAAAGGAAATTTCAATGTTTATGCATAATTGGGGCACCAACTTGCAATTTCAATTTCATGACATTTATTTGCAATTTCCGGCAGATTTGAAAATTTGGGCAATTTTTGCATTGAGAATTTATATGAAGTCTGTTCAAAAGTCAAATTCGATGAAGGCTTTTTTCCTTTTTTATGCAATGCATAGCTATTCGAAAAATTCGCTTTTCACTATTCGAAAAATTCATCTTTGAATTCGAATTTTTGGCCCACAAAATGAAAACCCAAAAATTCGAATAAAAAATTATGAAAAAAGGATCCATTTGAATTTTTCAACCTCCAAATTGAAATTCAAAACGAAAATCTCGAATTTTGGTTGAAAAAATGATTTATGAATATAATTCATTAATTAAAAGAAGTGAAATATTTATGGCATCAGCCACAGAATAACCATGCCATAAATGGTATACAAAAAATATTTATGGCATCAACAATGGCATTTATCCTATTGCTGGCATAAATCATTCCATTTAGGCAGTTTATGGAACCAACAATGCCATAAATTGGGATTTTACCAGCTTTTGTATTCTTTAGCTTAACTTCAACTAGAAGACAAACCTTATTTTTGTTACTAAATAATTGCATAATTTTGGCAATTTATGGCAAATTCACATAAGGGATTAAATGCTTTTGCCAAATTACTTACATGGGTTGACCAATAACCCAGATTAGTATGAGTATTTAAAAATGATTTCAATTGATTCAAATGAATTTCAATAAATTGAAGGTAATTGAAATCAATTGAAGACAATAAAACTGAATAACCAGGCTTGAAATAATGGCTATTATGCAAAATCAAATGCGTAATGTGAAAGAGGTACAATTATTTGTACAGTGGGTGGTAACCTGTGTTATATTTCATAATATATTAGCACAAGTAGGTGACCAATGGAGTGATTTATATGAGGATAATGACCCCCCCGAGCTCCAAAATATCACACAACAAGATGATGAAAATGGCCATTTGAATATGCATGAAATAGTCAAGCCCTACACTTTAGATTGGTTCAGGAATAAATGAATAGATGAATTAAAAGTGCTGACAATGTTTTAAGATTAATAAAACATGTTTATTTTCAAAGAGAAATATCTGAAGACTAATATTTGTGATACATTTTCAATCCATATCTATGGAATGGTAAATGTTAAGACTGGAATTGAATCATAATTATCAAATGTGTAAATATATATAATCTAAAATATTTACAATTATTTATTTTTATGTAATCTTTTGTTATCCTGTTCATTCCGCATGATTTGACCATTGACTTTTGTTTCAATTTCTTCAGAGCTGAGTTGTTTGAATTTTTGTCCTGTGAGAAATAATTTCTTGTTTATTTGAAAAGAACAACCAAAGTGTGTGATGGATTGGTGTTCAAGCAATTCTTTTGCTGGCTTGGTTGTTTGATGAAGAAGTTCAGACGTTTTCCAGAGTATTTCAACAATGCCTTCTTTTTTGGAAAAATCAAAAATGAATTTGTGGTTTGGAAATGATAATCCATGCCCAGAGGGTGTGAAATCTTTAGGAATTGGAATGAAATTGTTTTTATTGATAAAAGAGAATATACCATATGTCCATGAATTGATGTCCTTATTATCAGTATGTGGTTTATTGTGGAAGCCATTGAAATTAACTATAACATTTGAATAAGTTTTAAAATTTGGTGATTTGTTGGAATGCCATTCAAGTTGGCTAAAGTTTGGCAAATTGGCTGCATTCATGATTTCTTGATTGTCTTTAAGTGCATTTTGCGAAAAACCTTGAATTCGGGAGTGAATGAATTCATCAAATTCTTGAAGTGTTGACCATTGCTCATTATCTTTATCAATTGTTTTTTTAGTCAAGCCTGCTTTCCTTGCATAAACCCCAGCAGATTTACCAGAATCCAAACCCTGACGAAATCCTATTCCTTTCATAATGCCATCAAGCATATCAGAGTTAGTGGTGATATTGTGATGGTTGTTTGAAAGCTTATTTAATGTTATGATCAATTTTTGAAGTTTATGGAAGACTGGTGTTGGACTGCTGAATGGGTGGATTTGATACATGAAAATAGGTAAATAAGGCTTGTTATGTCTATTGATAAGTACATAGGGTCTGGGAAGCAGGTTGTGTGGAGGAAGCTTTAACCAGGACACATTCTCATTTTTCTTCTTGTCTAGTGTAATCATGGAGAAGTTGGGATTATAAAGGCAAAGCTGACCTGCTGTTTAGTTCATATAAGAAAGCATTCTTCTTTGTTGTCTGGTACTGGGGTGATTATGATTAAGAGAATTCTCTTCTGTTAAATCATTCTGATTGTGAGGTTGAGTCCCAACAGGCTTCAAATCATTATGAATTAAAGAGATTTTGGGCACATTCAGCTCATTGACAATCATCTGGTCATTTGGTTGAGTCCCAACAGTCAAATGATCAGATAATTGATGAGGAAAGGCTAAAGAAGGGGAGGGTTTATTGTTGGATGGTGACATAATGATTTCAAACTAAATATATGCTAAATATGAAATATTCCTCCTCTAAATTAAAGAAAAAAAAAGTGTATAAAACAAAAGTATTAATCAGTTTTTCATACAAAAGCACATGACAAAAAGGGGGAATGGTCAGTGGTGGAGATGTTGGAGGAGGTGGTGGTGGTGAAGAGGGTAGAGGTGGATTGAAGGATTGGGGGTGGAGATGGTGGATCAAAGGTGAAGGTGATAGAGTTGGAGGTTTGATGGATTGGTGGTGGTGGATAAATGGAGGAGGTGTTGGTGGTGGTGGAGGTGGTGGACGTGGTTGTTGATTTGGATCGGTGGTGTTGGTGGTGGAGGTGCTGGATTGGTGCAGGAGGTGGTGGAGGTGTTGGAGGTGTTGGTGGGACAGTTAGAATTAGGTATTTATGTAATGATTGATTACATAAAAAAAAAGGATGTACAGTACTTACCGTCTTATGGTAAGTACTGAAAAAAAGCCCAATATTATGCAACAGAACAATCACCGAAGGGCCCCAACCAATCCGGCGGTGGTGGTGGTGGTAGTCGGCCGGCATTGGTGGTAGTGGTGGTAGTGGCCGGTCGATGGTGGGGGTGGTGGTAGCTGGCTGGCGTTGGTGGTGGTGGTGGTAGTCGGCCCGGTCGATGGTGGGGGTGGTGGTAGTCGGCCCGGTCGATGGTGGAATTGAAGTTTCTAAATTATTTAAACGATCTTCAATATTTGAAAAATTTGAATTTGAATTTAAATTTAAATTTGATTGAGAATTTAAATTTAAATGATTGATAAGATTTTGACAATTAAGATGAGAATGAGGATGATGAGATTTAAATTCAATTAAAGGATTTGAACTGTTTAAAATGTTAAAATAAAAAAAATTAATTTTAAAGATTTAGATTATTTTAAAATTTTTGATTTTAATCTTTGCCAACAAAATATGATATTAGATAATTGAGATTGAGTTGAAACTTGTAAGAAGACATGATAACCTGATTTAGCTAAATTTAAAGCTAATTGAATCAATAAAGAATTTAAATCTGTATTAGAATTATTAGTAATTAAAATTCTAATAGATTCTGATTTAATGAAATTAATTATTAATTAAAATTAATTATAATTAATTATAACAAATAATAATTATTTATTATTAATTTGATATAATTTTCATGAAAATTATTTATAATTAATTAACATTAATTATATAATTAATTAAAGTAAATTATAATTAGAATTAATTATAATTAAATATAATTAACTATAATTATTTATTAATTAATTATTAATTATAATTAATTTTGAATAATTTTCATTAATTATAATTAATATTGAATGTAGAACATTAATTATAATTAATTAAAATGAATTACAATCAAAATTAAAATTAATTTAAAAGAAATTATAATTCTAATTAATTATAACTAATTAAAATTAACTATAATTAGTTATTAATTAATTATTAGTTAAAATTAATTAGAATTAATTAAAACCAATAATAATTATTATTAATTATAATTAATTATAATGAATTTTAATTAATATTATTTAATTATCATTAAATGTCATTGATTATAATTAATTTTAATTATAATTAATTTAATGAAAATTAATTCAAATTAATTATAATTCATGAGATTTAATGATAATTAATGATAATTAATTAAGATTAATTATAATTAATAAGTTAATTGAAATTAATAAATTAATTAAAATTAATTATAATTAATGATAAGTAATTAAAATTAATTATAGTTAATAATGGGTGTTGGTAAACACACATAAGCCCTTACGTGTTTTTACCAATTTATGGTAAAAACACATAAGTTTCTGGTAAAAACACGTAAGTGACCTTAATTTTCAAAAACAATTCCTCAGGCTCAGTTTTGAGGATTTTTTTAATTTTTTTTTGCCATATTTTTCCCGACTTGGCATGTCAATAAGCACAAATTTTTTCAAATTTTTTTTTTCCAAATTTCACAAATTTGGCCAATATGCCAAAATGGCATATTTTTTTCAAAAATTCATTTAAAATCTTCCCACTTATGAATTTACTTAATTTTTTTTTGAAATAAAGGGTTCAATTTGAAGAATAAAGTACCAGAATCCCATAATTTTGGGGATTTATTTGGTTGGGACAAGTGAAGGCGCAAAAAGGGTTTTTTTTCAAATGTTTTTTCCCGTCATTGTAATATGCCTATTTTTAAAAGGTAAATTTAATAACTTCCCACTTATGAATTTCCTTCTTTTTTTTTAAATTAAAGGGTTTAATCTGGACAATAAAGAACCAGAAGCTCATGAATTGGGAAGTTGTTTTGGGTGGGACAACAAGTGAAGGCGCAATGAGTGTTTTTTTTAACTGTTTTTTCTCTTGTGTGTAATATGAATATTTTCAAGTACAAAAGTTCCACAAGCTTGATAAAAAGTGAGACTGAGGTGGGATTTAAGCAATAAATATGACTGAGGAGGGGGATAATTGGCATAAATTGTATATACAAAAATCATTCAATCAGAATCAACCTCCAAAATAGTGGGTTTTTTCTGAGAGGGGGGAGGAAGATTGGACAAATACAACATTCTGTGTTTCTTAAATTTATCAGCCCACCCCAGGGCTTGTGGTTGGGCATGAATCTCACAGTTCACAGTAATGGGGGGGACAGGATAAACTTTAGAAATGATGATGTCCAAAGGAACAAAATGAGCACAACTATTCAAGAAGCAGATGAAAATGGGGGGATTATCATTTGGAGGACAGAAATAAGGGAAAAAAGAAAAAGATTGGGCTGTGGGATAAAAGAAAACTGGTCTTTTATACTTATTTGCAATTGGATCCCCCATGTCAGGCATGGATATCCACTTGCTTTTTGGAGCCTGGCCAACATCTTCATACCATTCAATTCTTTCCAAATAAGAGGATACTGAGGGAATTAAGGTGTTCATGGCTTCATAAAGGTCTTGATTTTGTTGAATTTCTTCAGCCAAGTCACCTCTGACATCAGCCCATTGATCTTGAGTCTTGTAAATGAAGTGGGATACTGTTCTGTAACCACAGTTTCCATCACCCTGGACATTGATGGCCTTGAAGGTGTATTTCAATATAAACTTGGGCAAGTCTTCTGAGCCAGTTATCTGATAAAATAAGTCCAAAAAATGAATAAATATCAAAATAAACAACATAAAATTACATTAAAAAGAATCAGAAACTCACAAACAGCTTGGAGCATTCATCACTTGTGTGATAGTTGCTTTGACAATGCTCACAGGTCAAGTCAATTGCATCATAGATATTCAAACTGGTGGCAGGCTTGTGTGATTTTCTTTGTGATGTTTTTCTTCCAATTGCCAATCTTCTTGACCTTCTAAGGGTTACTTCTGATTTATTTAATTCAGTTGCTGAGGGTGGTGAATCTGATGAACTGATGGATTTAGATAATGAGTACTCAGAATCTTCAGAATCTTCAGATGAGTCCACTTCCATAATTGGAGAGGGGACATTTGACTGGGATCTTGATGTTGTTGTACTGGTCACTTTTGAGGGGGGTCTTCCTCTTCTCTTGGATTGACTTTCAATAATTTCAAATCTTGAAGGTTCTCTTTTGTTTTTATTCTTGGCTCCTTGGGGTCTTCCACGGATATTCTTGCATTCTAGAGGGTCTTCATAATATTGATCATCCTCTTGACTCTTGGGAATTTGATCAAATGGGACTTTTTCAGTCAAAACATCTTGAAAATGTTGGAGTATTGGAGTGATTTCTGCCATTGGTCTTTGGAACAGGTCTTCCCCAATGTCTTCAAATATTTTCTTGGCCTCATTCTTTCTTTCTTTTTCAACACTTTGATCATCACCTTGAAAACCAGTCTGAGAAGAATATGACAAATAAAATCAGTTAATAAGAAAAAAAATAATAAGAAGAAATTCAAAAACCCTCACAGGCAAATTCAAATGCCATTGAGGATGGAATTCTGATAATTCAAGCCTTTGGCGCTTGGCAAATGCCTTTTGGGTCTTATGCTTGCAAGGAATGCCTTTATAATTGTTGTATTTGTTGGTGCATTTTTCATTTGGAGGAAATTTTGTTTTGAAATTTTCAAAGGCAATCTGAAGAGCATAATGAGACACCTTGCCATTGAGGGCACAGATGTGTGGAGGAAAATTCTTGACATGGACAATCATTTCTTTGGATATTCTGTTGATAATTTCAATAAATTGTTTTCTGAATGCCATGTGGAGTGCCCTGACTACCTCCAGGAGAGTACCAGTGGACTTTTGTAGCCAAAGTTTAACCATGGCATGGGCACCTTCAACTCTGGAGGTGGATCCCACACCCAGGTGGCAATGGTGGTTGGTCCAGGCTGGCACATAATACTCCTTTAGAGGAAGCCAGGTATTTTCCAAATACTGCAAGACCTCAGCATTTTTAACTTGCTTTTGAAGCTTCTTCCAGTTGTCTTTGAAAGACTTTTCAGTGGGTGAATACATAAGCTGAGAAAAGAATCCCAAAGTCATTAATAAAGACAATAATAAGAAAAAAAGGGAAATAAAATGAAATAAAGTGAAGAAGTATATTACTTGATTCCAATGGCCCATAAAATTTTCAAAATCAGTTCCATGACCAATTTTCTTCATGCAATGAGCAGATACATCCTTGTTGATGTGCCAAATGCATAGCATGACTTTGGAGTCTGGGAAGAGCTTCTTAATAGAGTTTTTCAAGGCCAGATCCCTGTCAATAACAATAACTGGAGGGGGAACAAGATTGGTGTTGTTGAGGACCTTTTCAATGTATTGATTTAATGCCCAAGTATATGAAGTTTCATTTACATTCTTCATCAAACAAAAAGCCCCAGAAAAGGTCTTATTTGTTGAGCTGAATCCAACAATATGAAAAAGGGGCATTTTGTACTTATTGGTTTTATAAGTACAATCCATAAGAATGACATGAGGAAAGCCATGAAGAAGTTTTATGGCCAGGGGGTGAGTAAAAAACAAGGAGGTAATGTGTCCCTCAGAATCCCTTGCAGAGGACCAAACAAAATTTTCTTCTTTGAGAGTGTCAATAAGAGCATCAATGGGCCTTCTGCCTTGCAGTTTGTCTTTCTTGATTTTCTTGACTTGGTTATGAATGTCTTGAAGGATTACAGGCCTGTCAGACTCCCTCTGGCTGCATAATTGGGCCTGAATTTGCCTTGGCATGAGCAGTGATTCAGACATTTGAGCAATTTGGGATGTTTCTTGCTCATTGAATTTCCTGAAAGCAGGATGTGCCATGATATTTTCAGTGGCATCATGGCTATGTTCAGGATTTTTGACTTTAAGAGTCCAAGTGGTACTCTTGGCATATTTCCTGGCATAAAGTCTAAAAGGACAGTCAAGCTTTCTTGAGGTGACTGTTTTGGAGGGGCTTTTGTTGGGATTTGGGGTGCCAGACCTGTCACAACATATTTCAATTTGGTTGTGGGTCATATTGGACCTCAAGGTGGACACAGCATACCCCTGAGCCCTGGCAACATTATGCACATGTTGCCAAAGAAGCTCAAGGGTCTGAAATTCACCTTCAGTGGGGGGTTGAAGCATTTTTTTTAATGAAAATTATGTATAAAAGTAAAAAAAAGGGGGAATTGGGGGATTTGGAATGGGGTAAGAATCTTTCAAAATGTGAAAAAGAGGTGAAAAAATGTGTGAAAAATGAACAGAAGTGGTTAAGAGTGACAGAAAGTGGTTTAAATGTGGGATTAATTGATGAGGGATGGTAAAAAATTGAAAATTGAGAGGCTTGAAAGCAGGTTGTTGTGGTGGAAAATGCAGTCTTTGGGGGAAAAAAAGAAAAAAAAGTGTGAAAAGCTTTGCAAAATGGCTTTGATAATGCTGTTTTTCCAAAAAAAAAACAATGGTTTGGGGTGGGGATAATGTGGATTATTGGGGTGTTTGAGCTTGTTTGTTTTTTTTTGGGGGGGCTGGGCAAAAAAATCTGAAACAATTTGGAGTTAGAGAGGTTTTGTGGGGAAAAAACCTCTTTTGGGCATGTTTTGGCCCAATACAGGCCTAATGGTGTTTCATTTTTAATTAAAAATGGGCCCAGGGCACCCCTTACGTGTTTTTACCAAATTATGGCCAAAACACGTAAGTTTTTAGTAAAAACACATAAGCTCTTACGTGTTTTTACCAATTTGCTTACGTGTTTTTACCAATACCCTTAATAATAATTAATTAAAATTAATTATAATTAATAATAATTAATGATAATTAATGATAATTAATTAAGATTAATTAAAATTAATTATTATGAATTATAATTAATGATAATTAATTAAAATTAATTAAAATTAATTATAATTAATAATAATTAAATGAAATTAATTATTATTAATTATATAATTAATGAAAATTAAACAAAATTAATTATAAAATGAAAATTAATGATACTTAATGAAAATATAATTCATTTTAATTAATTATGATTAAATGTCATTAGTTATAATTACTTTTAATTCATTATCAGTAATTTTAATTAGTTTTAATTAATTTTCATTAATTATATTATAATTAATTCTCATTTTATAATTAATTTTATTTGATTTTTATTAATCATATTTTAATTATAATTAATTTTAATTAACTATTATTAATTATAATTAATTTTAATTAATTATTATTATATTATCATTAAATCAATTTTAATTAATTATCATTAATTGCCATTATTTATAGTTAATTTTAATTAATTTTCATTATTTTTCATTAATTATAAATAATAATTAAAATATAATTAATGAGAATCAATGAAAATTAATTATAATTAATGACCATTAATGATAATGAATTGAAATTAATTATAATGAATTACAATTAATGACATTCATTATTTTTATGATCTTTTATTTGATTTTTATTCATTTGTTTTGTATTTTTGCTTTATTTATATAAATTAATAAGTAATCAAACAATAAATAATAAATAATGAGTGAATCATTATGAAATTAATCAAGTCTGATAGTGATTTGTTAAATTTCATGCAAATTTATGCATAATGAATATGTTTCCACATTAAATACATCCTAACCCTATTTATTTTATATGGCTTGGGCATGTTGAATTTGTTTTTGATCCACTCTCTTCAAATTAATATTCATTTTACCTAATACATCTTTATCTAATTCTTGATATGAGTCAAATAAGCTCCCTAATAAATCCCAATGAATCAGCCAGTCAAATTTCACGGTCTTGCACAAAAAATCACTCTTCAAACTCCAAAGTAAACCAAAGTCAGATCGCACAATGTTATTTTTCCCAAGCAAAGAATGGATACCAGTTATGCCTAGTCGATGGATGCTCAAAAAAAATTAAGCGACATGAAGGAACCAAGCAAAACCTGGTATCTCATTTGAAAGAATTTCATAAGGAACTATGGGCTGAAGCAATTGCGGAAAAGAACACTGAAGGACAAAGTAACGTATCAAACTCACATGGAAGCAGCATAATAAAAAGTATGAATGTCCACTTACAGAATAATTTCACTGATAATCTTGTCAGCTTCATAATTCAAGATCAACAATCATATGCATTAGTTAAATCAAAATCATTTCAAAAGCTTATTCACACCCTCAACAAGGACATTAACTTAATTTCTGAAACCACAATTGCCAAACGGATCAAGCAAAAGTTTCTGAATGATAAAGAACATATATTTGCCTTAATCAATTCACAAGCACCATGGTTCTCATTTTCTACTGACATTTGGTCTGGTCCAGGTGGAATGTTGTATATTACTCTCACAGCTCATTACATATCATCTGATTGGAAACCATTCACTGCAACTGTTGGATTTTCCAAGTTCACAGAAGCTCATACTGGTAAAAACATATACACCAAAATCATGGATATTCTTAATGATTTCTTTATTGAACACTCTCAAAAGCCAAGGGGATCAAAGCGTGATTCAATTGAAATAGATACCTCAAGTGATTCATCTTCAGAAACTGAAAGCAATTTGTCCAATTGGTCAAATGATTTTTATAGTTTGTATATCTCATCCATTGGTAATTGAATCATGGCCATAACATTGGATAATGCTTCCTCAAATACAACATTTATGGACCTTGCTGTTAAAAATAATTTGCTGAAAGGTTTTGACTCACACATTTGATGTTTTGCACATATTCTTAATTTAGCTGCAAAGGATTCTTTAAAGGAGCTTGATGGATCAATTGATAAGGTTAAGAAGGTGGTTCACTTAATACGTCAATCAAACACCTCATGGGAACACTTCAAAAGCATTTGTGAAAAAAATAAAGAGCCACCAAACCGGCCAATGGCTGACAATTCCACCAGATGGAACTCAACATATTCAATGCTTTGTTCAGCATGAAAGCAGAAGAGCTCTTTTGATGATTTTATTTATGAGTACAATAAGTCTCAAACATCAAAGCAAAAAAGAAATCACTTCAAAAGCTCAAGCCAAAAAACATTTAGCAGCAAGAAACAGAAAACAATTTCCCAGGCAATAGAAAAAGCAGACATTCATCATGATATATGCCTTGTACGTCTACCTAGTTGATTATTTTTCTGCATAATAAATCTCACTTCATTCCTTTCTAACTATTAAGGATGTAATTTTGGAAGAGGACTGGACATTTTTTCATCAAATATCAGAATTTCTAAAGGTCTTTGCCACTGCAACCAATGAAGTTCAAGGTGATTCTTATCCCTCACTTGGGTGGGTAATGCCTTGGTACCAACTACTCCTTGAAACATGTCAAAAAACAAAAAAATGAAGTCTCAAGGGAATCCCAACTTTACAATGCAGCTGATCAAGCATATTCAAAGCTTGAAAGTTATTACAATATTAGATCAAATTCCTGTTCTATGTGCTTGATTCTTGACCCACGATTCAAGCTTACATGGTTTACTCAGCATGATTTGTTGCAGGAAGATGAAAGAAACAGTAATACCAATCCAATAAGATATAAGGACAAAGCACTCAAACATCTCAAAGAAGTATATGCTGAATATTCTTCTGAATACACAATCAACTTTCCACAAGAACCTCAGGATTCTGAAACAGTTCCGACTAATCTGAAGCAATTGCATCCTTTTGAAGAAAGAATGTCCCAACGAAAAAATAAACCTAATGAAATTCTTGAATATTTACAAACTGATTCACCACATTATTCAATATGTATTCTTGAATGGTGGAAGAGCCACGAAAATAGGTTTCCGATATTATCCAAAATTGCAAGAGACTACCTTGGAATACCTGAAACCTCAGCACCTAGTGAGCGTGTATTTTCAGAAGCTGGAAACTTGATTACTAACAAACGCACATCACTTTCCTGTGATTCTGTGGAGGCAAATATGTCTTTACGTTCTTGGTTAAATAATGGAATTTATGAAAGTATGTATGCTTGGTATGATAATCTTCAATAATTCCATTTATTATTTTTACTCGTTAAATGAATTTCTCTTGAAATCAAAAAATTTAATAAATCCCAGAATTATGCAAATTAAAATATTTTTTCTTATTATTATAGTGATTTTAGATTCAATCTATTAATCAGAACATTATTATTTAGCAATTGCTCTAATTAAAAATCAATTGATATAAGTGTTTTCTGACTAAAAATCACAATTCTATTTTTGAAATAAGTAATACTTCCTGTTTGAATTCTATTTTTGAAATGAAAAATCCTTTCTGTTTGAATTATATTTTTGAAATAAATTATCCTTTCTGTTCGAATTCTATTTTTGAAATAAATAATCATCATTATTTTCAAAAAATCTATTCAATCTTAAGAATCAAAAACAAGAAGCCTATATTTTTTTGAAACTTCTTGGGTTGAATGATTGTTAAAATGCCATAAATCACATGAATTTCATGAAAAATGCCATAAAAATGGTATGAATAGCATCAGCAATTCCATAAGTATCATGAATAGCCTCAACAATTTCATAAGTAATATTGATGGTATCATCAATAATATAAATGAAATTAATGGAATAAAAAATGAATACATGAAATTAATGGCTTGACGGGAATTAAAAATACCATAAATTGTGTTATGGAATAAGAATTCCATTTATTTAATAAACAAGGAGCCCATAGTGTTTTCTTATGTGTATTTAATAATTTATGGCAAAAAAACTTAAGGGCCAATGGGTTTTTATGGTTTTACCAAAGGCCCAAAGATGTTAATTATTTATAAATGAAGGTGTCCATGAAAATTCAAAATTCACTTCCAAATATTTGAATATTCGAACATTCAATTTTGAATATTCAAAGGTAGGTGAAATTTGATTCTGAATATTTGGTCATCACAGAAATTCGATATTGAATATACGATGACCCTTGAAATTCGACGAATTTTCGAAAAGCTATGCATTGTTTTTATGAAAATGTCATCTTATGGGTTTTTTTTAATTTTTTCATTTTTTTCTATATTTTTTTTTAATTTAATGGTTATTTTTTAGTTTGAAGGGTTTCAACTTTTAATTGGGCAATGTCCCTTGTTTTGTTGATTTTTTTTTTAAAGTTGATTTTTTTCTTTTATTTCTTTTAATATATTATTTTTTATTTTTACTTTTCACCCCTCCAATTTAAAAAAAAACACCTTTTTTTTAATTTCAAATCTTAAATTTCACTTTTTTTTTATTTTTACTTTTCACCCCTCCCTCTTAAAAAAAATTCACCAATGTTTTTTTATTTTTTTTTTTAAATTTTATTTTTTAATTCTCAATTAATTTTTTTCTAATTGTACTTTTCACCCTTCCCTCTAAAAAAAAAACCCACCTTTTTCAAAATTCAGGTAAGTGAATTTCTCTTCTTTTTGTTTAATCACAACCCTTTTTTGCTAATTTTTTTTAATTTTTCTGTAGGTAATTTTCTTTTTGTCTTTTAAAATTTTTTTATTCATTTTATTGCACCTCCCAAACTCATCCTCCCATCACCATCATCATCCACAACTCACCCACCCATCACCATCATCATCCACAACTAACCCACCCATCACCATCATCATTCATCATCCACCTCCCAAAGCCCCCCACCTCACTAACCCTGGAACCTCCCAAATAGGCTCCTGGGAGGTTCCAGGGCCTGAGGCCTTCAAATTGCGCTGAATCAATTCAGAATCGATTTGGCATTGTTTTACTTGATTATCATTCCAATGGCCCCTAGAGGCCATTACAATGATGATTTTTTTTATTTTTTTTTCAATTATATCATTTAAAAAAAAGATACTGATTTTTTTTTTTTTGGTTTTTTTTATTCATTTATTTTATTGCAAAAACCTTTGACTGATAATGATTTTTTTTACTGATGTTTTTTTTTGATTTTTTTTAATCATTTATTTTAATTCAAAAATCATTTACTGATAATGATTTTTTTTTGATTTTTTTTAATCATTTACTGATAATATTTTTTGTTTGATTTTTTTTAATTCATTTATTATATTTGAACAATCATTTACTGATACTGATATTTTTTTACTGATGATTTTTTTTCCTTTTTTTGAATTTTTGGGATAATCATCATTGCTGAACCATGATTTATTTTTTATTTTAATTTTTGTTTCACTTTTTTATTTATTTGTTCATATAGGAGAGGATTAATGATAAGAATTTATTTTGCAATGTCATTTCATTTCCCATCCCTTCCATCATCCTTAAAATTCAAAAAAAAATCTCCTCCTCTCTCTCATTCTTCCAATCATTTTGATGATGTCATGGTTAGGACTAAACCAGACTCAGCACATCATCAGAATGATTTGAAAGATGATGAAGCTCATATTACTCCTCTTGATTTCATGGTTAGGACTAAACCAAATATAGAACATCATGAGGATAATAATACCAAATTAAATAATAAAAGAAAGCTCACCCAAAGCCAAAGACAACACATCCATGATTCAAAAGAAATAATGTCTCACCTTGGCCATTCCAAAAAAGAATTTAAAAGCTTTTCAAAAATTTTTATTGACAAGAAATCTGCCAATGCCTCATGGTTCAAACTTCCATCACTTAACACTCTCCCCCATCCTTATATCCTCATTAATCAAACATCCAAGCCATTTTTGCCTGTCATCATATCTGAAATAAC
The DNA here is from genome assembly GCA_023105745.1 of Austropuccinia psidii. Lineage (NCBI taxonomy): Eukaryota > Fungi > Basidiomycota > Pucciniomycetes > Pucciniales > Sphaerophragmiaceae > Austropuccinia > Austropuccinia psidii. The sequence continues at coordinate 36,730,516 of JALGQZ010000003.1, read as the reverse complement.
CCCATTTGATAATTCTTCTGGCCACTCTCAAATTCTGCAAAACATCATCATGACATTAATGTCCTTATCTCAAAATCGACAAGAAATTAAAACCAATAAGCAACTCCAAGGTGGCATTATGAAAGGTATTGGGTTTTGATATGGTTCTGATTCTGGAAAAACTGCAGGTGTGTGATATTTTTGTCATATTACCTTAATAATTACTGACCAATTACAAAATTATTAGGTGTTTACTCCCGAAAACCCAGTTTAACTCCTCATCAAATTGAAACAGATAAAAATCAATGGATCAAGCTTCATCAATATGATGAATTTGTTTACTCAAGAATCTCCCATTTTTCAAAATTAGCAGCAAATGAAAATCAATCATTAATGGAACCAGCCCAATTACCCAATTTCAGTCAACTCGAATGAACTTCTGCCAATCCCAAGGAAGAATTCAAATCATTTACCAATGTCATTGTCACCCAACATGGATTTTTCAATAAGCCACACAAAGATTTAAACGATCTCAATGCCTGGACTTATGGTATATTTTCTTTTGTATCAAAAAAAAGCTCCATCCTCTTCCTACTGTATTCATCCCCTCTGGACATGGCTTACACTTCCCTGAATTGAAAATGGAGATCGATTTTTCAAAAAAGCCTGGCATCATGGAAATTCTTTGGAAGACATCAACAATGGTTCATCATACAACAAAACCACCTCCAGAAATTATCAATCATGACAAAATTACTCATTTTGGATGTTCTTTTCAAATAAACCATAAATTATCTAATGTAGGTGACAAATTCTTGAAAATGACACCCACCAAAATCAATTCAAGAGTCAATGGGTACTTTGAAAGAAATATGCAGGATCAAAAAAGAACTAAAAAATCTTAATTGTAAATACTTTTATTTTATGAATAACATCTCCACTCTGTTGTATGCCAATAAATTAAGTTTATAAAAAATTGGTCCTGATGAAATTTACAATTGACTATTTTTCCATGCCAAAGTGATTGGTTTAATTTTTTCACGCATATTTAGCACATCTTCCCCAATGTCATTGTTGGCCAGATTTTCTGCTTGTGGTGGATCATAATCTTCATATAAACCAAACCACTCATCACCAATTTGAGCTAACATATTATGTAAAATTGTGCAAGACACAACCCAACTAACAAAATATTCAATTTCATGATTATCCCTCATTTGATTTCTCATTTCCCTTAGAGAAAACCACCTCCCCTTCAAAATTCCAATTGCATGCTCGATTCTGACCCTTGATTTTTCTAGACAGTAATTGAAAGAATGGTTGTCTTCATTATGTGCTACAACTCCCTTATATGCTGGAACAAACCAAGGAGAGCTTGCATATGCCAAATCTGCAAGTAAGTACTGATCCTTTTCATAAAACTCTTGAGGTGTTTGTGCTATTTTAATATGTTGATAGACATTCAAATCATGAAGCGACCCAGTACAACCAACATGCAGAGCAGTGAACTGTTTGTTGATATCGCAAACCAGTTGTATTGACATAGAATACCTTATATGTAAACCATCAGTAAGATTGAAATAAAGAATAAAGATTCAACAGCTTACCTTTTTTTGCAATCAAAATACGCTTCACCATCCTTGGGAGGACGTTGTGATAATGGTATGAGACTCCCATCAATAAACCCAATGCACCCAGGGAAGCCTTCTGCTTGCATTACTTGAGACATCTCTCTGCATTGTTCTATTGTTGGCCACACAATCACTTTGCACTTCAACTTCATTGATATCTGGATGACTCTTTGAGTGTGCAACACAATAGCCCCATGGCTAATTCCAAACAACATTCCAATCTTTCCCAAAGCGGCCCCATCTCCATTTGATCCTAGCCTTGATAATGCCACGGCCAATTGGATGGCAGGATTGCGTTGTTTGTTTTGTGATGAGTTTTGAAAGGTTTTATCAGCTTGAATTTGTGCAACCAATTTTTCAAATGATTCATGTGTGGTCCTACATAGCTGTCAAAATTTTTCAGATGATAATGTCTGTATATCATTCATTGTATACATGTAATTAGATGGATATCTTCTACGAGGATTGATGTATCTTTCTGATGTTGTCATATCTAATAAGATTATATCTTCCTGGATATCAGAATCACTATCAGAGTTGAGAGAATCAATGAGCTGAAGTGAGTTCAAGGTCTGAAGTAAAGTTAGCCTTTGCAATGCCTTGGGCATGGTAAATGAAGAAAAGGCTGGTAGTAAATGCAATTTGAAATCAAATAACTTAATAAATGATGAGTGTATTTAGATTTTATGCAAGAGAAGGAAATTTTTATTCAATTTAACATGCCCTTACTGAGTTGTGTGTTTGAAAAATGTGCCTTTATGGGAAGCTAAAGGTGGGATTTTGGTATTTAAACACGGGATTTGGTACCAAAAAACCTGTGTTTTTGTACCTCAAAATACCTCACCTCTTGAGGTGTGGTATTTCCCAAATCCCAAAAAATCAATGTGGGATTTTGGCAAAAAAAAACTCGGGATTTTGAGTGTGGGATTTAGTAACTTTGACACCCCCTAATATTAAATTGTAAGCTGTGTGAAATTTTCAAGCAAATCCATTAAGAATTGGATTTTTAATGAATTTTTGAAGTTATTGCTATTTTTCCACATAAAATAGCAATACACACCAAACCTTAAGTTTTGATAAGGTTTTAATGCTTGAAACCTTAATGTTTTAAGCTTATTTAAGCTTTGATAGTTCTTAAAACCTTGAATTCAAGCCTGCATATTGAGATTTACCCTCTGGCAGCTTGAAATTCCTGTCTAATTTGGGATAAAACCAGTTTAAACTTTAATGTTGGATCAAAGTCTAATCTTAAAGTTTAAATAAGGTTGAAAATCCTCCAATACAGGTGGAAAACCTTAATTTAATCCTTTCAGATCCAAAAAGCTGGGTACCCCAGTTCTATTTGCTCTTTTTCCTTTGTCCCACCTTTTTGCATGGATTTTGCCCTTTTATTTATTTAAAGCCATACTATGGCCTTAAACCCTTTTAAATTGAGCTCACAGAGGATTTAAATTCTGTATGGCAAATCCTTAGCCAATTCAGTAAATATACACCACACCTCAATTTTAACTAAAATTTTGATAAGTTTGCATAAACCTTATGCAACTTTGAATTTAAGCTTAATTAAGCTTAAATTTAACAATTTCAAAAAAAATTTAAAAAAGTAATATTAGTACTGTAAGATTCTTAAATCTTCTAATAACATAAGAAATAAGTGTTTTTGGGTATAACACCTTATGGATGTACCCTAGGTTATTTTTGGTGTAGAATCCAAAAATGACATAATATTTATAGCTTTGTTTATCCAAAAAAAAGTTATACTTATTTTTTGTTATTTTTTATTTTAAATTCAATTAAAAAGTCTTTTGAAGACAATTTTAACTGTGTATCAAGTTATTTGTGGCCTTATGGGTATGTTATACATACCTCACAGGCTCACAATTGCAGTCTACCATGCACTTGGGCTCCTGGTCTTGGTTTTCTTCCTCCTAAAAAATTAGGAAGATTTCAGTACTTTGAAAACTCTTTTCATATAAGCTCAGGGGATCACATACCCTCCTCCATTGGTTCATCACCTTGCATTATTGACTTGATTTTATTAGTTGATAAATAAGAAATTGAAAAATGTAAGTGTGTATGTTCAAATGAAGAAATCAGGAACAGCTCTTCAGCCTAAACTAAATGTAGGTTAGAGGAAAAATATTTTGTTTTGATTATTTATTTGAGATGTGTATTTCCTGTTTGTAATCACTGTTTTTGTGGATAAGAAGATAAAATCAGGAAAAAATGAAATGAGGTTTAGGTTCTGTGCATGGGGAGAATTTATTGGGGATTAATTAGATAGCTCTGGAAACTAACTGAAGGGACATATGAAATAATTAGGGATGGATTAACATACATATTTATTTGGGCTTTACTAACACATCTCCAGATGTTCAAATGACAACAAAGGGTGATCCAAAGCTTACCCCTCCGTATATCTGAGCAATTATTCAGTAAGATTAGCATCATGCATTTATGAAACATATGAAAAAGAGGAGGTTAAGGCTGTCAAATCATGTTTCAATCCAAACTGATGTCAATATCCCATTAGAAACTCCAACTAATTTACCAAACATATTCTACTACCATGAAATCATTTTACATTAAATGTAAATGAAATGTGGGTCTTCCAATAAAGGTTCAGGGCAAAATATCATATATATTCATGCCATCAGAAACTCCACCCAAGGTACAACAGATCCCCTAACATTAATTTTTAAGTCAATTCATATAAAAACCATAACTTATATTACAAGGGAATCTCATTCACAAAAGAAAAGAAGAAAAACAACTGTTTCATTTCTGCTTTTATATTAAATAAATGAATTAGGGAGCACTGGAATTTAATTACATGTGTTATTGAGCTAAATATAGTCAAAGAAATTTTGAGATTCATTATTCTTAGCATAATTAATTTCATTAAAAAAACTCTAATCAAAAGGATTGGTGACAGATTTGAGTCATCCTCCTTGTGGGGAGTCTTGGAATGATAATTCAAATAATGAAAAAGAGTTTATGTGGTTAGTTCATGTTTTTTGACAGGGAATGACAGCTAACAACAAAGAAGAGTTGCATTTTCAAATCCAAAAAGCTGAAGGAATCATCATTAAAAACAACAATAATCACAAAAAACATGCACAGGGGTTATTTAAATGGGAAATAGTTTTGGAAATAAGCCAGATCATTGAGTAAATCAAAAATGCATTCCTGTGGCAGTGTCATACTATATTTTCTCAACAAAATCCTTGTAGTGAAATGGTGAAATTGCTCCTTTTATAGTTTAGCAGTGATCCAAAACAATGTTTCAGTTTTGAAAGGTATGACAAAATTGCACAGGTGGGGGCCCTACATTTCTCATATTAAAATGAAAAATTATCTCAAATGGCATTCACAAATCTACCCAGCTGTAAAGGATTAATATAAAGAAAGGAATAAGGTATTATTATACTGTATTATTCATTACTTTGATCCATCCATATATATAATAAAAAATCCTACATTAAGATAAGTAAATTTTAGAACTGTAAAACAAGTTCAAAAAAATTTCCAGACTTCCACTGATAAGGTAGGGTGTACATAGTTATATGGGTTGTGCCTTTTCCAGTAGTTATATTGAGAAAGGCATGCATTTATTGACATAAATTATGAAGATTTATCAACAATTAAGGATAATATTTCTCATCTGACTGAGGTCAGGGTATAGTAATAAATAAAGAACAAATAAAACATGTGCCAAACATTGACCCAACATAGAATCTCACCACATGTTGCTTCATGTTGAATCCACATTCTACCCACTATCTGGCATTGTATTACTCCCAATAGAACCAGTATTCCTGCCTCTTATAGCTATAGCATTATTTTCAATATTGATTTCCCATACCTGTCCAAGAACAATTAACTAAATTTTTTTGGAAGCAATCTGACTGTTTACATCATACTAATATCTGGCCAATTATCCAAAAACCTGATTTTTATGTTCATACTAAATTCAAATATTCATAAACCAACCCATCATAACCAATAATTGACAAATTTCATAACCCCCTTGTTCCCTCATTATTATCAGCCCCCTTTTTTACTCATACATACAGACAGTAAAGACTTCCCCCCAAACTGAAATAGTAAGCCCCAGCCATACAAAATCAGCAGTTGAAATCCCAACCCTAGATTAAATTTCCATTATAAAAATATTAACTAAAACCCTTTCCATTACCTCCATAATAATATCATACAACCCCACATAACACCAATTTTTAAAATAAACCAAAGATAAAATCTCTAAATTTCCTTTTTCATGTAATCCTAGAGGCTTATTCAAAGTACCCATAATACTACTTCTAATGACCCACAATTTCATATGAATGCTGTTTATGGAGCAATTATTCTGCAAACACAGTTTCCTTTTCTCAATAATGAATCAGCTTTAATATCACATTATTATCAATCCAAAAAAATGACTTTATTTCCATCAATAAACAAGCTATTGTAGTTCAAATAAAGTACTTAACACAAAAAAAAAGTCATATCAATAGCAATTCAAAATGATATTATACCATATAGAGATGATTAGCCTATTGTAATTGAACCAAAATATTGTTTTGACATCTCAACATATTACAAATGTTTTCCATATCCACTAGTTTATCCTTCATTTGAGTCGCCAACTTCTAAGTATAGGAAATCCCAATCTTATATTCCTCAGAGTAAAACCTTTCAAGCAGAAATATGCACACTTTCTCCCTCAATAGAGCCTTTTTGTCACCACAAACCCTATCTATTTCTACAGAGTTCCTGGCATTTTTCCCCCTGTATTTCTAACATATAGTTTATTGTATTGAAATCCAGGCTTTGAAGAACCCTCACATAACAAGTACTTCTCCATTTAAGTCCAAATGACTTATATCTTTCATTTTCATCTTCTTCTGTCTCTGGGCAGAAATCAACTGAAGGCAGTAGCTAATTGGCCTTATTCTTCCCAAAAATCTGCACTGCCCTTTCATGATGGTTATCAAACAGCTGGGAAGCATATTAATGTTTGTGATCAAGTAAAAAGCATCATAATTACACAGAAAACTCTCTTAAAGGTTGTTTTATCCCCTTTTCCAAGTAGATATTTTTTTCTTGGCTTTTAGGAATTATCCTTTTTACCCCTGATCCACCTCTCAATAATTTCTCCAATTCTTGATGAATATTTATAGAATTCAGAAACCAGGGAATATTCTGAGAAAGCCTCTTGTTTCCAAGCTTATTCCCAATTATTGATCATTTGTTTGACCCTTGTACTATCCCAGTCTATTGAACCTTTCTAATTCCAGAAAAAAGGTTTCCTTATTGATTCAAAAAGATCTTGATTCATCTTCAAAACCCCTAATGTGTTTTTAATGTATTGATTTTTTTCATCCATATAGAATTTTTTCATTTGATTGATAGTTTAAATAAGTATCATCTCTAAGAAGTTGATCATTAATTGAAATGTGAAGTGCAATCATAATTTCAGGAGTAAGAGGATCTGGACTCTTACTACCACAAAACTTCATGTTAAGAATCATTTTTATGAAGTCCACCAGACAAAAATGAGTTTGAGATGAATCTTCAGGTAACAGAAATCTAACCAAAGAGCTCGGACCTCTTGTTTTTGATGAAATTTTAAAAGGGGATGACTTATCAGATGATAAACCCTAAATGTGGCAATCTTATGTAGGTATTTATTGAAGGAAGCACAAGTCAACAGTAACAATTGAGAAATTCAACAGAAAATATCCACAAGCTCACACAACACATCTTTTTGCCCTTTTGGCCTTTTTTCAACTACTTCCATAGGCCCAAACAAACATTATCAACTACTTTTGTCTACTATAAAGTCTCTCAACCATTTCATATTCACAGTTCATAATTAACATGAACGTGATGCCCCACCTCCTATATTATAAAATAAACTACTCACCAAACTTCATATCATAAATGAGTTTCTGATAAGGGTAATCAACAAATATATGGGTTTTCAACTCCACACCAAGATGGACCCCACAGTTCTCTCCCAACCCACAGAAAACAATTCAACATATTAATATTACAGTTAATTTTATCTTATTTGATGGTGACTTTGTCTTGTGCCATCTCAATCAAAATAAAAAATACATGTGCAAACCAATAATCACAAAGTGTTTTTCCAACCATTCATTCTGCAATTTGATCTTCTTTACTATCAAATAGATGAAATATGATTTCTACCCAGAAATATATGAAGCCAAGCAGATAATTTATATTTTTATAACCCACCATCATCAGAGCTCACCCATATGGTCAGCTTATTTTCCAAATCACTATTGAATTTTTCACTCACAAAACCATTCAGTTCTTTTTCCTACTCTTGTGCCATTAATATTTCCAATGCAAACTATGCCCCACTACCACCTCAAAATTAAATTCAAGTATAGATCCCACCTCCTAAGTCTGCTGAAATGTCTTCTGTGTTAGTCTAAGAGCTTTCAGGTGAAGATTTTTACACTATATCATCATTGATATCCATTTTACTACCTGGCTTTATGCCCAAAAATATCCAACTCAATAATTGTGTCCTATGTCTTAATTTCAAGCTATACTGAGTCTCCCAGATTTTACCCCCATAAACAATGTATGGGCCATGTCAACTTGCTGATACATTACTCCCCATATCATACAAATATTGCCTCTCAAACTATTTTCCCTCACCATTTCTTTTGCAAAGTTCAGGGTATCATATTGCCATTATATTTTCCTTTGCCTTTTAAATTTATGAATATAACATTTCAACCAATCTTACCAAAATTATTTACCAAATAGGTCACCAACCAACAATTATTGTGATACAAAAATCTATATATTTCCAGGAAAGTAGACAAAAACCCCCATTTTGTAGTAAGAAAGCCATTCTGAAATTTGTGTATACAAATTGAAATCATAAAGCAAAGCAGTATAAAAATATCATTATGATTAAAGGAATCACCAACTAAACGGGTCTAGGAGAATTACACAAACAATTATCAAGCACATTGACAAAAAATATTGGATCAAGATTCCTAACATTTGAGCCTGAATAGAAAGGATCTATAACTAAAATAATCTCTTCCATAAATATCTTTGCAAATATCCCTTGTGAAAAATATTTATTAAAAACATTTATAGCCTAAATCCAATCAGTATTTTCATCTAGTAACCCCAATTCTAAAAGAATAAAAGTAAGGAAAGCTGTTGTGTTACCAAAGTTCCCCTGTGATGGCCCTTTTTTTGAAGCTCTTTCTCCACCACCAAACTTCTGAATTGAAGATTAATACAGCATTTTCAATCTGGAATGATCCTTCTATCAGTAGAAAATAAAAAAAAGCCAGTGGATTAAAAGACAAAAGAGTTTACAAAGATGTATAGCTTTTGCCAGAGTTCTTAGTAAACATTTCTGAAAAGTAGTGATGTTTTCTGGATTCTGGGAATTTTTCTGAGCTGAAGCTTTGAGAAAGATGACCCCAGCTATTTCAGAGAGAATAAAATCCAAAATGACTCTAAAACATCCACAATGCAAATAATAAAATTGTGGAATTGATTCTTCACTGGATTCTGTTTATGATGTAATTGGATCTAATAAGTCTTCCAGCTGACAAAACCATTCTGATACCTCCCAGAAAGCTTTTTGATATATTAAATTTTGATTCTTGATATTGAAAATAATGGTTTTTTCAGTTCTTCATTTGAGAAAATACATGCAATCAGAAAGACACCCATCAAACTTGATCCATTCACCTCTTACTGGATCCTTGGTAGAGGTAAAGATTGACAGAATTGGATGAGCATCCTTTTTTATTGACACTTGATCCATGGTTAAAGTTACTTTCAAAATTATATTCCCACCAAAACAAATTATAAGTTCCTGGTTGCAAAAGTACCATTGAAAAGAAAAAAACCCAATTAATGAAAGCCACATCATCAACAAACAATAAAACTCACCCCTCTTGCACTGAATCTGACACTCCTCAATACCTTTGAAATAAGGTGATAGTTCTATAATCTTGCAAGGCCTTTTTATTCTAATAAACTGAGCCTGTGATTTAGGTATCACATAAGAGTTATCCAAAAACTTTTCTGCCTTTATGGGTTCTAATAACTGATCCTATTTCCAAGCAGAAAGATGAAAATAATATGGAGGGTTAAGATCAGGAAGTAAAACTAGAACCAAAATGCCAGGATATGATCACTATCATATTACAAAGGTACTTACTTTCATGACCAAATGCAGAAGGAGCTTTTGTATTTGGATAGCCAGTCCGAATATGATAATTTCCCAATGGTTCTGTTTGTGGTGTTGGCTGCCTGGAACCAGGTGAATTTTTCTTGAAATGAGATAGACTACCCAAGGTTGAATCAACAATTTTTGTAGGAGTTTTTTGAGCCTCATCATCTTCTGAATCTTCATCACTATCCCTTTCATTTTGAGCAACATTTTCTTTTTCAACCTCTTTACACTTCTCACTGTATTAATTAAAATGTTGATCTTCTTCTTCTTATTCTTTGTCCTCATCATCAGGCCCTTGATTAAAATTCCTGATATTTTCCCTGGGTCTAAGAAATCTCTGGGAGGTGGTCGAGGCCCATCAGAGTCAGGATATTGAGGATGTATGCTTAAATTATGAGCAAGAAATCTGAGGTGAGATGTGATTTTTTCCATGTTATTTGGTTCATTAGTTTAAGAGGTGACATGAGAGGGAGCTGGAAGAGAGTGAGGAACTGGTTGGACCACTTCTTCATTGAAATAAACCACTGCTTCTGGTTAACCCTGGGAGAAACCCTTCTGGGTGAGAGTACTAAAATCATCACCTGAGAAAATTTAGAATACACATTTTTATGATAAAAACCTCACCATTATTAGCCATCAAAACTGGAACTTCTGATGATCCCCTTGCACTCCTTGGAGAAGCTGATTGGATCCTTTCACCCTGGCTATGATGAGAACCCCTGGGTGATTGATGATTTGAAACCACTTGCTTAACTGAGTCATTTTGAGGATTTCTTAGTGGAGACTTCAAAGTAGGTGATTTTGAAGCATAAACCACAATTCATTGTTGCCTGAAGAGAGGATTTCTTTTTTGAACTTGATTTCTATCAAATGCTTCTAATTATTAGTTATCCTTATTTATCACATCTTGATAAAAAAGCAATCAAATTGACCACAGCCCTTCTGTGACCATTCCTGAGAGCAACATTATCCAATGATTCTTTGAAATTTCCACCAACCTGTTTTCTGCAGACCAAAGAGAATTAAATCATGATCAAAATAAGCTAAAGAAATACTCACTCTGAGGGAAGTGAGACATTATGATTATAGAGATGATGATAAGAAATTGATGAAGTGAAGTGAATTTTTTGATTGATGAAATGAAGAAGTGATGGGCTAATGAGCTGATGAGTTGATGAGGAATGAGGAATTATTTGAAAAGGATAGAGGTAAGCCACCGTTCTTTCTGAAACAAATTGACCACCACCCTGCTTATTTGAAAGGGATCAGGGCTCAGGTCCCACCTTCAAAAATCATCAAGACACACCCATCTTTACATTCTGCGAAGCTACCCCACCACCAAACTCACCAATATGCCAATTCATCACTGGTACAGTATACTCAGTTACCCCAAACTGTCACAAGGAGGGTATACTGCAAAAATGGCACAGTCAAACACTCCCTTCCAAGGATTTCACCAAATGGGCTGACCCCATGTGACAATGTACTCTGTGAAGCCACAGCACCATGAACAGATTTAATGACTTCCACCTTCCCAAAAGCCTCACCCACCTTCCCATCTTAAAATTCTTCCCAAGCACATCATCACATGATGAGAAATGGCATCTTTCCAAATGATGTCATGAAACAGGTAGACCCCATATATCACAAGCAATCCTGTGCCACCATGAAACAATACACACATGTAATAACATCACTCTTTCACACATACCCTCCCCACTGTTCCATCTAAAATGATTTTCCAAGCACATCATTATGTAATGAGACATGAAAAATTGGACTAGCCACTTCCAAATGTTGTCATCAAGTAGGTATACCCCATATTAACATTCATCCTTTCCCACCATGGAGCCATACACACATTTCATGATGTCATTCTTTCAAAAGGCCTCACCTGGCATCATATTCACAAAGTTGACCCAAGCCAATAGTTACCTCTCACACTTCAAATCTGTGGCTTTTCACCAGATTTGAATTGTTCTGAAATCTGTTCTGGTCAATCCATGAGCAGGGAAACAATCAAATCCTGATTGTTCATATTTTCTGCGGTCATGCCCTCTGCATCAGATGCAAGTGCATGACATAAGTTTAAGCCAGCCAAACATACAAGCGTTCTTTTTTTAAGATTCATGTGAATTATGCCATTTTTTCACACAAACCATCCTTAAAGGTGATTTGCACATAAACCTGCGGTACTGAGCACCCAAACTCAAATTTTGTCAAAATACAGCAAAGCATAAATTTGAACAAAGGTTCAAGTAAAAAGGCAGAAAACACATTTAATTGTGGAAATTTTAATGCGCCACTGAAATGGAGATACCCAAAAACTATATCAAAACTTCAAAAAACTTTTCAAAAGGAGCAAAATTGGCCAAGTGATGGCCGATTGTGGATTTTTTGAAAAAAGGACCACTGCAGGCACTGTACACATTGTCAGATAGAGTCTATGTTGAAGCAGTAAGTAGGCTATTTACAACTAGAGCTTTGACTGTGACACATAAAAAATGATTTAAGATAATATTTTTTTAGTGAAATAAAGGTTTATGATGTAATTAAAGGGTTCTACTATTAAATAATAGTGGAGGTGAGAGCTATTGAGAACCCTGGGCGCAGTCTTACCAATTGGATTACTATAATAAGAGCTACAATAATTAAAATTATAATTATACCTGATTATTACCCAAGAGTAAGACTGTTTTTGACAGTTTACTACATAGGATATTCAAGAGCAAGATGAGGAAACAATTCTGGATGTGAAAAGCCTCCTTTTTATCCTGAAATGGGGTGGAAAGGGTGCTAGACTTTTCCACGTAGAGGAAGTGAAGATTTCTTCACTCTCTAGGACTGGCTTGTGGTTTGCAAACAGCCTGTATAGCCTGTATTAGGCCCAGATGTGGTTTTGAAACCACATCTGGGCAGTTTTCACCCATACAGGGTGAAAATTTTCATCTGGGGACCTCACAGCCTTATTCTGACATGTATGACACATAGAATGCTGTACAGAAACTGTATGGGACCCCAGTATTGGCTGACATATGAGGTAGTGAAGTAAAAACAAGCTTCTGTGTCTATTTGACACCTCATATTCATGGTTATGGGATATTATCCCATAGTAAGGCTGTATATGACAGCAGGTGGGAATGTGACCTTAAAACAGGCATAACTTTGTCAATTCTTGGGATATCAACCTCAAAATTGGCTCAGTGTGTAGCCCTGTATGTGCTCTAAGCAGTGGTACCTCATTTGATATGGGTATCATTGAATATGGCAAAGCTATCCCATGTACAAGAATTTTGTACATTTGCGTGGTATAGGCAAAAAGCTGTATTGAGAATATTTGCCCCATAACTTCTGTTATAGTTGAGATATGGGAAAATAAATGACACCATCAGACAGCCCTTATTTTTCTTTCTAAAAAGACCCCACTTCTAGTATCTCACACTAAAAATATAGTAGCTAGATGGGAGGTGAATGTTTTGTCCACCCTTATTTGGCCTGAAATTGACCATAACTCAAGTAATATTGGTGCTAGCTCAGTTTGGCTGGTACCATTAAATAGCCCTGGATTGGAGATTCATTTTGATTAAAAATTTGATGGGGTTAAGTCTCTCCTTCTGGATTTTAGATGAGAGGTGAAAATTAAGGTTTATGCTCAGCAATAACTTTGAGCAGGAATGACTTTGTTATTCCTTGTCCTATGGTGATGGGACTTATATTTTCAAAAAGAGGTTAGTTTACTCTGTTGTTTGATACCTTTGAGCTGATTTGGCTCAGATCCATGTTTTGGTGGTAGCTTGGCTATACCATTGGTTTATGGTATTTTGGGTGTCATGCTTGTGCTCTGGTTTTGAGTTACAGGCTGACATACCCTCCCTCTAAAAAGGCTCATCATTGATGAGAATGCTCAGTCCTCCTAGTGGCTCTGAATCTCCTTAAATGAAGGTTCCCATCTGTTATGGAATCTTCTGCCAACCATTTGTCCTTATCAGCTGTTTGGTTCTTGAATCTGACTAAGTACTGTCTTTGATCCTTCCCATTAAGTCTGATCTTTCTGGCCCTGATGATTTTACTCACAGGTCCTGGGGAATCCTCTACTTCCACTATATCTGGTTGTGTGAGGATCTTCTTACTGGAGGGGAATTTACCCCCTTCAGCTTGGAATTATGGTTTGACCAAACTCACTCGAAAGACTGGGTGTTTCCTGGAAAATTCCTCTGTGAGATTGACTTCCACTGCATTCCTGCCTATCAACTTAATGATAGTGAAGGGCACTACAAATGAGTCTCTCATCTTCCTGGGTCCTTTAAGATTGTTGAAGTTCAGTGTAGACACTAACACCTGGTCCCCTTCCTTAAATTCAGGTTCCATGTGTGTCTTGTCCCACCTCAGCTTATTATAATCTTTTGCCTCAGCTATGCATTTAGCAGCTGTGTCACAAGCTCTCTTCCACATATCATGGAAGTCTTTGGCTGTGGGGTGGATGGTCAGAAGATTCTTCTTCAAGTGATCCACAGGCAACAAGGGATTCCACCCTTTCTCTACCAGTGCAGGTTTTTTTCCAGTGGTAGAGTGCTTACTTGTATTATAAGCCAGTTGGACTGCTGGTAGAAGGGTAACCCAGTCATGGGTATATCCCTCATGGTCCTTATATTCCATGGCATAGGCACAGAACCTCCTAAGGATGTCGTCCATTGTTTGGATCATCCTTTCTACTAGGCCATCTGCTTGTGGATGGTAAGCTGTGGAAAACAAAAGCTTGGTGCCAAGCATGTCATACAAGTTGGTCCAAAATTCAGAGGTGAATTCTGGGTCCCTATCACTAATGATAATCTTAGGGACTCTATAGGTAGATATAATGTTATTCCAAAATAACAGAGCAGTATCCATCGCTGTGTCCTCCTTGTGGCATGGTAGACACCTCATGCTCTTGCTGAACCTATCAACAATGATCAAGCAGGCATTGTAGTTTTCTTTGCCTCCTGGGACAAGTCCTGTAACCCAGTCCATATTGATGGTTTCCCATGGGTGTTTGGGTTCTTCTATATGTTGAAGTAACCCATACTTCTTCCCATGTTTCCTATTTGCCTTCTGGAATCTTTCACAAGTGTTGATGTATTCACTCAACTACTGTTCCCACTTGGGCCACCAAGCTGTGCTTGCTACCCTCTCCTTGGTCCTGTCTTCACTCATGTGTCCCATATAGGGGCAGTCATGGCATTCCTGCAGGATCAGGGAGATGTGGTCTCTGTCTACCACTGTGAGTGCACTTGTGTGTTTTTCTCTATGGTAGAGCAGGCCATCTATAAGAAAGAACTTGTCATCCTTATAGGCCCTCAGCCAGGGTTCTTCCAGCTGGGATTCCAGTTCTGGACTCCTGTGAGCCTGTGAGGTATGTTTAACATACCCATAAGGCCACAAATGATTTTATAAACAATTAAATTTGTCTTAAACAGACTTTTTAGTTGAATTTAAAATAAAAAATAATAAAAAATAAGTATAACTTTTTTTTGGATAAACAAAGTTATAATTATTATGTCATTTTTGGATTCTACACCAAAAATAACCTAGGGTACACCCATAGGGTGTTATACCCAAAAACACTTATTTCTTGTGTTATTAGAAGATTTAAGAATCTCACAGTACTAATGTAACTTTTTTAACATTTTTTTAAAATTGTTAAATTTAAGCTTAATTAAGCTTAAATTTAAAGTTACATAAGGTTTATGCAACTTTACCAAAATTTTAGTTAAAATTAAGGTGTGGTGTATATTTACTGAATTGGCTAAGGATTTGCCATACAGAATGTAAATCCTGCGTGAGCTCAATTTAAAAGGGTTTAAGGCCATAGTATGGCTTTAAATAAATAAAAGGGCAAAATCCACGCAAAAAGGTGGGACAAAGGAAAAAGACCAAATAGAGCTGGGGTACCCAACTTTTTGGATCTGCAAGGATTCAATTAAGGTTGTCCACCTGTATTGGAGGATTTTCAACCTTATTTAAACTTTAAGATTAGACTTTGATCCAACCTTAAGGTTTAAACTGGTTTTATCCTAAATTGGACAGGAATTTCAAGCTGCCAAGAGGGTAAATCCCAATAAGCAGGCTTGGAATCAAGGTTTTAAGAACTGTCAAAGCTTAATCAAGCTTAAAAAGCTTAAATAAGCTTAAAACTTTAAGGTTTCAATCATCAAAACCTTATCAAAACTTAAGGTTTTGTGTGTATTGCTATTTTACGTGGAAAAATAGTAATAACTTCAAAAATTCATTAAAAATCCAAATCTTAATGGATTTGCTTGAAAATTTCACACAGCTTAGAATTTAATATTATCAATATATAAATTAAATTTTAAGTATCTTTTATTAATAGGTTTCCTGGGTAATTAGCCTGGAAAATTACTTTTTAATTAAGCTTAAAGAAAATTATGATTTCTTTAAAAATTAATTAAAAATTCAGTTTAAGAGATTTCTGCTTGAAACTCTGATTTTATGTTGTTCATGTGATGAACTTTAATATAAATAAACTTATTTTATATTAAAACTTAAAATAATTAAACTAAATGAGGATTAAAGTTACTTGGAGTTAAGAATAACACTGGTAACTTTAAATTGGAAGTAAAAATAAGTTGCCTTAAGTTAAGAACTTAATTTTTAAGCATGGTTTTTCAGTTTTGATCTGAGCACGCCCTCTACATCCATTATGAATCATGAGAGCTGCTCTGTAGACATAAAAAGAGTCTTTTCTTCACTGTTTTTGTCCATAATTCATAATCAATCCAATCATATTAGACATTTAAACAGGTAAAGTTTTATTAAATATAAAATCTTATTATTAAAAGTAATTCTTAAGTTATTTTTATTCTTTATTTATTAAATTAAAGAATTGAAGTCATAGAATTCAGATTATTGTTGTAATCATCTATAATAACTTTTATTATATAAAATTTTCATCTTAAATATCTTTTAAAAATCCACAAATTCCTCTCAAAAACTCTTTAATCATAAATTTTAGTATAAGAAGTTGTTTTATCTTTGATTTTATTGATTTTTGGCGTGTTTTTAACTTATAATTATTATTTAATATAATAACTGTTGTTTTATAACTTGTTGTATTAAATAAATATTATAAGTAAGTTTTCTTTAAAGTTCTATATTTTTTTATCTATTATTAGTTTTTTTTTATATAGAATTTTATTCTATAAAGAATTATTTCTGCACAGTGTGTGATTAATTCTTTTTATAAATAATATTTATATTATTTATAAGTGGTTAATATTCTTATTTTCCACGTGTAATTGTCTCATTAAGAGCTTTACACTTCTTATTGTTATAACTGTCAGTGACTATAACAATAATAGAATAATTATTATATTTTTTTTTATTATTATATTATTATAATAATAATTAAATTTATTTTTTTATATAATTATTTTTAATAATTATATTTAAATTTGTGGTTATAATATTTCATTATATTATATTTTTCTACTGAGGACAGTCATAGTACTCTTGATATTGTTACTATTATCAAGAGTTTCATAGACAAACCTTACATTTGGGGGCCTGGCCGTGATTTTAAACCAATTTTTGGGACATAAATCATATTCTAGACCTTATTTTACTGTTTTTTGACGTAAAATTGCCATATTTGTCTTAATATTGGCTTTTTTGGGACTTATCCCTTATAAATAATCTTTATAATATTAATAAAGTTATTTTTTCTTAAGAATATTGTTTGAAACAATATACTATTGAGTGACTTGGAATAAATTTCTTTTGTCTAACTAGTGGCTTTTTCACATCACAGACTTGAAATTTATTCTTTGAGTTATTCTAGTATAAAGTGAATAATAATATAATTTTGATTAATTAACTTGTTAATTGCACAATTATTATTTCTTTAAAGAAAATAATAAATCAAATAAAAAATCTTTAAAAATAGAAATCTTTACTAAAAACATTTTTTCTTTTTATCTTAGACATTTTTCTTTATTTTTGACGTAATTTGCCATAAATTACATAAAAACAACTTTATTCAATAAGTTGAGTTTATAAGTTATTTTTATTATTTGATAAAATAACTTATATTCTCTGGAGCCTCAGAGTCAAGTATTGAAATTCAAACCAGCCCAGCACCAAGGGGTTTAATAACCAAAGAGCCCTTTAAAGGTCCTGCAGGTGAATTCAATCCACTTTTACTCTAATTTTTATTAAAATTGACGTGAAATGACTCCTACTAGAAGTGGAAGCAACTACTCCATCCAATCAAATGGATCTGGACCAGGACATTCCAGCCATAAATCCAAAAGGCAAGAATGTCCTCCCAGAGGAGAGGCACAAATGGAGGATGCCAGAACTTCCACCAGTTCCCAAAGGTTAGCCAGCACCTTTGAACCTCTTATTGAGAGTCCAGAAGCTGACATTACTGCTATTGCTGTTAGACCTGAACCATTTCCAACAGGCAACTGTGGAAATTTATCAATCCCAATGGAAAAACTGGTTCCTGGCGTCAAAACAACAAGAGTGGGAACTCCTTCCAAGTCTTTGGATAGGCACCATGAACTCTTATCTTCAAGTGAAGAAGTTCATGGGGCCAGAAAAGACAGAAGATCTTCTATTGGGTTGGACACCAATGTCTGTCAAAGGACAAGTCCAACAGATAAAAGCTTGGTTGAAAAACCAAAGCATGTTATCAGAAGACCAGAAGAAGAAGTTGGCCCAGGGCAAGGACAACAGCCAAGTGGAAACTCCTCAAGCATCCACCAGCAAAAATCCGCCTCAACAAGTGCCAAACAAGCCCAAGCAAGCCCCAAAGACCAACCAGAAGGGCAAGCAAAAGGCAAAGGGAAAGGCAAAGCCCAAGTGGAACAAGCCCTACCCTCAGAATTACAGAATTCCAAAGAAGGAAAAGACAGCCATGGACAATGTGTTCAATATGGCAAGAACTTTGATGGAATTCAAAAACAAGGAGGAGGAAAGATTGAACCAATCCTTTCCAAAGAAATAGACCCTGTAAAGGTTGTAACTTACTTTGAATCTTGTAATAAAGAAATTATGGCAAAATTTAAAGCATTTGATCATGTCCAACAAAAGCTGGGCAATGAGATAGTACAAGTTAAAGACCAACAAAAGACCATTATTGGCCTTGAAAATGTTAATAAGGCAAATATTTTGTCTTTGACGCAAATTTGTGAAAGACTTGAGCATAAAGTTACCTTACTCAATCAACCAGATGAGAATTCAATTTCTTTTATAACTGGACAGTTAAGAGAATTGAAAATACAAGTTCAAAACTTGGAAAATTCAACTGGCCACAATGCAGCTCTTTTTCAAGAACAATTGGAAAAAAGTGATAAAGCAAGACTTGAATTGAAAGAAGATATTCAATCAAGTATTAATAATATATCACTAAAAAATGAATTGCCAAGGCAATCCACACCATTTCTTGACAGAAATGATCTTAACTTGAATAATGATTTACATCATACAATTTCAAGTAATGATGTGGAAACTGCTTGCAATTTCAAAGACATTCCAAGATTAGAGGAATGGCCAACCTTCAGTGGTGAAGGAGAATATAATCATATGGAATTTATGAAAACAATTGATATGTTCAAAGAAGACTTTAACATACCAGATGAATACATAAGTGCCAGATTACACTCATTATTTACCAAATCAGCTAAGAAATGGTATTATAAAATGAGACAAGACCATGGAAAACATTCCTGGCCTTGGTGGAAAGAACAAGTTATTTCCAAATGGGCAAATGATTCCTGGAGATTTAGAATGGAAAATTCTTTTGAGGAAGCCATTTTTAACATTAAGAGGGACAGGCCCATGACTTGGTTTCTTAAACAGAAGGACAGATTAACTGCCCTTCATCCTGATATGTCTGAACCAATGGTACATAAAAGGATATTAAGAAAGTGTGGTGGTGACCTTGAGCATGCTATAAGAAGCAGATGTATTGAGCCTTGCTCTACAGAAGATTATATCAATGCTATGGAGGATATCACTACTAGAACAAAAATTGGAAGAAATTGGTATAAACCCCCAATAGACAACAAGACTAGTGGGAAACCAATTTCAAAACCAAATAAACCACATGACAGACCTCCTTTGAAATGTCATAAATGTGGAAGCACATCTCATTTAGCAAACACTTGTCCAAAAAAGACAAGAGTCAATGAGATAAGTGTAGAAAAAGCGGAAGACACAAAAGAAACTGAGGTAGCTTTACATGAAAGTGATTCTGAACCTTCAGAAGAAGAAGAAACATCAGAAGAACTTAGTATAGAGAATATTAATGTTTCTTTTGAGGTCACTGAGGTACATACTCACTTACCACAGTACAGTGATGAATGTATGGATCTCATACATGTGCAAGATGCCAGAATGCAAAAAACCAAACCTGCCAGAGGTAAAGGTTATACAGCTGGGTCATCTTGTATCACTAATATTGTGATAAATAACACAGAAGCCAAGATACATCTTGACTCAGGTGCTTTTTGCACTTGTGTTGGGAAAAATTATCTTGACAAAATTTATACCAATTGGCAAGACAAGTTGATGCCAATTGAAGGTGTAAAATTCAGCAGTGCTAGCCAGAATATGCATCCTTTGGGTATATTTGAAGCTACAATAATATTTCCTCACCCTGCAGGAAGTATGAGATTGAAAGCTGAATTTGTTGTTATGAATAATTGTACTTCACAACACTTTATACTTGGGAATGATTATCTCAATATCTATGGTATTGATATTAATAATTATAAGGACAGATATTTCACTATAGGGGAAAATAAAAGGCAAAAATTTGCTTTTTCTCCAGAAAGAAAAGAAATTACTGTCATTCAACAAGTAAAAAATGTTAATAAAGAAAAATTTGTGTCAGATCAATTAAGTGAAGCACAAATTAGTCCTGAATTAACACCAGAAATGAAGGAAGAACTTATTGAAATTTTATTTCAATTTCAAAAAGCCTTTGCTTCTGATGATGAACCACTTGGGGCTATAAAAGGCCATGAAGTGGATATCATGCTTAACGTGGAGAGACCTTATCCCCCACTATTAAGAAGACCAGCTTACCCAGCTAGCCCTAGGGCTAGAGAAGCATTAGAAAGTCATATTCATGAACTAATGAAACTGGGAGTTCTTAGAAAAGTTGGACACAATGAGGAAGTGGAAGTCACAACTCCAGTAATCATTACTTGGCATAATGATAAGTCAAGGATGGTTGGGGATTTTAGGGCATTGAACACCTATACTATTCCAGACAGGTATCCAATCCCTAGAATCCATGAGACTTTGACTCAATTATCCAAAGCAAAGTTTATTACTTCCATGGATGCTCTTAAAGGCTTCCATCAGAATGTTTTAACACCTCATGCAAGGAAATTATTGAGAATAATAGCTCATTGTGGTATTTATGAATATTTGAGGATGCCTTTTGGTATTAAAAATGCACCCTCTCATTATCAAAGAATGATGAATACCATATTCCCACATGAATTATCAGAGGGATGGTTAATCATTTATATTGATGACATTATCATTTGTTCAGAAACCTGGCAATCACATTTAGAGAGACTTTCATTAGTACTTAAGAAAATTCTACAAGTGAACATGAAAATTTCTCTTAAAAAATGTAATTTTGGGTTTCATGAGTTGAAAGCTCTGGGACATGTAGTATCAGGACTAAGCCTTGGTGTTGACAAAAACAAAGTGGCTGCAGTTTTACTGAAACAAATGCCCCAGAACAAAAAAGAGATGATGTCTTTCTTAGGATTTGCCAGTTATTACAGGCAACACCTTAAAGATTTTGCAATCCATGCCAGATCATTATACAGAATTTGTGATCAACAAACTGTTTTTGAAATGACACAGGAGAGAATTCAAGCATATGATAAAATCAAGTATGCCTTGACCAATGCACCATTATTATTGATGCCAGACTGGAAACTTCCTTTCAAGCTGTATATTGATGCATGTGGTGATGGTTTAGGAGCTGCTCTTCATCAAGTTCAAATTGTCAATGACAAACCTTATGAAGGTCCAGTTTGTTTTATTTCAAGACAAATTAAACCTACTGAGGCAAGATATGGAGCTAGCCAAATGGAGTGCCTTTGCCTTGTTTGGGCTCTGGAAAAACTTCATTATTATCTTGATGGTAGTGTGTTTGAAGTAATTACTGATTGTAATGCAGTAAAATCACTTCTTAACATGAAGACTCCAAACAGACACATGTTAAGATGGCAGATTGCTATACAGGAGTATAGAGGCAACATGACCATAGTACATAAAGCTGGAAATATTCATAAGAATGCTGATGGCTTAAGTAGATGGGCATTACCCAATACACCTGATAATCCTGCCTATGTTCCTACAAGTGCAGAACCTCAAATCCCAATTGAAGGAATCAATATCACAGATGTTGGAACAGAATTCTTTGAAGAGGTTAGAGAAAGCTACAGGCAAGATAAGAATTGTCATATTCTTACTGCTCTACTTGACAAAGATTGTAAAGATGTAGCCTTGGCTAATTCTCTGGATGATATTTGGAAAACATCTTATGATAATGGAAGATTTCATTTGTTTGATGGTATACTATATCATAGATCTAAACACACATGTGTCATGGTCCTATGTAGTAGAATGTTGATTAACACAATACTACTAGAATGCCATGATAACATTTATTCTGGACATCTGTCTGAAGACAGAACAATGGAAAGAATTAAGACATGTGCCTGGTGGCCATCTTGGAGAAAAGATGTCATTGAGTACTGTCATAGTTGTGATAGATGCCAGAAAGCCAATAAAGCTACTGGTAAAAGGTTTGGTTTAATGATCCATATTCAAGAACCAAGTACCCCATGGGAAGTGGTTCACATGGATTGGGTAACTGCTTTACCACCTGGAGGTGATAAAAGTTACAATGCATGTCTTGTTATTGTGGACAGATATAGCAAAACACCAATCTTTTTACCATGCCATAAAGATGACACAGCTATGGATACAGCTCTTCTAATTTGGAACAGAGTCATATCCCATACTGGTCTCTTTAAAAATATCATTAGTGATAGAGACCCAAAATTCACATCAGCCTTATGGACTAATCTACATAAGCTTTTGGGTACAAAATTATCATTTTCAACAGCCTACCATCCACAAACAGATGGACTGGCAGAAAGAATGATTCAAACCCTTGAGGACATGATCAGAAGATTTTGTGCTTATGGCCTGGAGTTTAAAGATTCTGATGGCTTTACCCATGATTGGTGTACTCTTATACCAGCATTGGAATTAGCCTACAAGACCTCCATCCATGCTTCAACAGGCAAGACTCCTGCAATGTTGGAAAAAGGATGGAACCCCAAACTTCCAGTTGATACTTTGAAAAAAGATTTGGTTGACATTCATCCAACTGCTTCAAGCTTTAAGCTGCTGCTTGATAAAGTGAGACATCATGCAAATCAAAGCATGAATGATGCCTTTGAATATGCTAAGCAGAAATGGGATAAAAGTCATAAGACACCAGAATTCAAAGTAGGGGACTTAATACTAGTTTCAACCTTGAGCTTTAATAATATTAAAGGTCCAAAGAAATTGAAAGATTCCTTTGCAGGACCATTTATTATTAAAGCCCTCCATGGGACAAATGCAGTACAAGTAGAACTGTCAGGAGAGTTAGGAAACAAACACCCAACTTTTCCCGTCAGTCTTGTAAAGCATTACACATCAAGTGATAAGGAATTATTTCCTTTGAGAAATGAAACACCCTTAGAAGTACCCCCACTTGAACCAAGTGAGGAAAAGAAAGTACTGAAAGTCTTAAAAGAAAGAAGACTTAGGGGTAAAAATGAAAGAGAATACTTAGTCAGGTACAGAAATCCACAACATGAAGATGAGTGGGTTGAAGAAAGTAAGATACCTGATTCCCAAAAGTTTCTCAGAAGATTCAGACATGAGAGAAGACCAATTCCTCAATAAAAGTTTGAATTGTGTGCTTTACATACTTGAACAGTATAAGTAGAGAGGTTGGACAGTGGATTATACCCCCCCCAAATAACTTGGGGGTATACTACAAAAGAAAATTGTGGTACAATTTTTTTTGGTGGTAGGGAATGTGAGCCTGTGAGGTATGTTTAACATACCCATAAGGCCACAAATGATGTTATAAACAATTAAATTTGTCTTAAACAGACTTTTTAGTTGAATTTAAAATAAAAAATAATAAAAAATAAGTATAACTTTTTTTTGGATAAACAAAGTTATAATTATTATGTCATTTTTGGATTCTACACCAAAAATAACCTAGGGTACACCCATAGGGTGTTATACCCAAAAACACTTATTTCTTGTGTTATTAGAAGATTTAAGAATCTCACAGTACTAATGTAACTTTTTTAACATTTTTTTAAAATTGTTAAATTTAAGCTTAATTAAGCTTAAATTTAAAGTTACATAAGGTTTATGCAACTTTACCAAAATTTTAGTTAAAATTAAGGTGTGGTGTATATTTACTGAATTGGCTAAGGATTTGCCATACAGAATGTAAATCCTGCATGAGCTCAATTTAAAAGGGTTTAAGGCCATAGTATGGCTTTAAATAAATAAAAGGGCAAAATCCACGCAAAAAGGTGGGACAAAGGAAAAAGACCAAATAGAGCTGGGGTACCCAACTTTTTGGATCTGCAAGGATTCAATTAAGGTTGTCCACCTGTATTGGAGGATTTTCAACCTTATTTAAACTTTAAGATTAGACTTTGATCCAACCTTAAGGTTTAAACTGGTTTTATCCTAAATTGGACAGGAATTTCAAGCTGCCAAGAGGGTAAATCCCAATAAGCAGGCTTGGAATCAAGGTTTTAAGAACTGTCAAAGCTTAATCAAGCTTAAAAAGCTTAAATAAGCTTAAAACTTTAAGGTTTCAATCATCAAAACCTTATCAAAACTTAAGGTTTTGTGTGTATTGCTATTTTACGTGGAAAAATAGTAATAACTTCAAAAATTCATTAAAAATCCAAATCTTAATGGATTTGCTTGAAAATTTCACACAGCTTAGAATTTAATATTATCAATATATAAATTAAATTTTAAGTATCTTTTATCAATAGGTTTCCTGGGTAATTAGCCTGGAAAATTACTTTTTAATTAAGCTTAAAGAAAATTATGATTTCTTTAAAAATTAATTAAAAATTCAGTTTAAGAGATTTCTGCTTGAAACTCTGATTTTATGTTGTTCATGTGATGAACTTTAATATAAATAAACTTATTTTATATTAAAACTTAAAATAATTAAACTAAATGAGGATTAAAGTTACTTGGAGTTAAGAATAACACTGGTAACTTTAAATTGGAAGTAAAAATAAGTTGCCTTAAGTTAAGAACTTAATTTTTAAGCATGGTTTTTCAGTTTTGATCTGAGCACGCCCTCTACATCCATTATGAATCATGAGAGCTGCTCTGTAGACATAAAAAGAGTCTTTTCTTCACTGTTTTTGTCCATAATTCATAATCAATCCAATCATATTAGACATTTAAACAGGTAAAGTTTTATTAAATATAAAATCTTATTATTAAAAGTAATTCTTAAGTTATTTTTATTCTTTATTTATTAAATTAAAGAATTGAAGTCATAGAATTCAGATTATTGTTGTAATCATCTATAATAACTTTTATTATATAAAATTTTCATCTTAAATATCTTTTAAAAATCCACAAATTCCTCTCAAAAACTCTTTAATCATAAATTTTAGTATAAAAAGTTGTTTTATCTTTGATTTTATTGATTTTTGGCGTGTTTTTAACTTATAATTATTATTTAATATAATAACTGTTGTTTTATAACTTGTTGTATTAAATAAATATTATAAGTAAGTTTTCTTTAAAGTTCTATATTTTTTTATCTATTATTAGTTTTTTTTTTATATAGAATTTTATTCTATAAAGAATTATTTCTGCACAGTGTGTGATTAATTCTTTTTATAAATAATATTTATATTATTTATAAGTGGTTAATATTCTTATTTTCCACGTGTAATTGTCTCATTAAGAGCTTTACACTTCTTATTGTTATAACTGTCAGTGACTATAACAATAATAGAATAATTATAATTTATTATAATTATTATATTTTTTTTTATTATTATATTATTATAATAATAATTAAATTTATTTTTTTATATAATTATTTTTAATAATTATATTTAAATTTGTGGTTATAATATTTCATTATATTATATTTTTCTACTGAGGACAGTCATAGTACTCTTGATATTGTTACTATTATCAAGAGTTTCATAGACAAACCTTACAACTCCTGTACTTTTGTTGAAGGAGTTGTAGTAATATGCCACACTGTTTGTGTTTGGCATAAGACTTCAGTACTGCACTGAAAAATTCATTGTGTAGTTCTGAGGAGCTTATTCCCAGTATGGGAGTTTCTGTCCCTTCCAAATCAGTGTCCCCAATGTCAAGGGTACCACTTTTGGGTGCCCATTCAGAGAATCTGAAGTTTCTCCTCCTATCTATTTCCATGAAATGGATGGGGATCTTGGCTGAAACTTCAGGGTCATAAGCTGGATTTCTCTTGAAATTATCCAGTTGCCATCTGCATTGGTATGACTTTTACCTTCCTTGTATATAATGGTCATGTTCCCTCTATACTCCTGGATGGCTATTTGCCATCTCAGCATGTGTCTATTTGTAGTCTTCATGTTCAGTAAAGACTTTAAGGCTGTGCAGTCTGTGTAGACTTCAAAGACTGCACCCTCCAAATAATAATGAAGAGTCTCCAGAGCCCAGACTAGACATAGAAATTCAGTCTGGGTGGCCCCATACCTGGCTTCTGAGTCTTTCAGCTGCCTTGAGATGTAGCAAATTACTCCTTCTCTTGGTTCACCATCCACAATTTCTCTTTGGTGAAGGGCTGCTCCTAGGCCTTGACTACATGCTGCATCTATGTATAACTTGAATGGTAGTTCAAATTCAGGTAAGATGAACACAGGTGCATTTGTGAGCTCATATTTGATCCTCTCATATGCATACCTCCTTTCCTTGGTGATTTCAAAAACTACATCTTTTGAACACAACTTGTATAAACTACTAGTTATGTGGGCAAAATTACTGATGTGGTTTCTATATTAGCTAGCAAACCCAAGGAAAGATTGCATCTCTTTG
Source organism: Austropuccinia psidii (assembly GCA_023105745.1). NCBI lineage: Eukaryota > Fungi > Basidiomycota > Pucciniomycetes > Pucciniales > Sphaerophragmiaceae > Austropuccinia > Austropuccinia psidii. The sequence goes on along the minus strand of JALGQZ010000003.1, from coordinate 36,703,474 downwards.
ATGCTCTTTGGTACTGGCTTTTGCAGCACTGCTGCTACTTTATTCTGGTCAATTGCAAGACTAAGACCTGAGACTTTATGTCCTAGAGCCGGTAGCTCTTGTCATCCAAAATTACACTTTTTCAGTGAAATTGTCAGATTGATGGGTGTACATTCGCTTAGCACTCTGTCTATGTAATGTACATGGTCTTCCCATGTCTCTGAGTATATAATGATATCATCAAGATATACCACCATCCAGCCTTCCAATATTTCTTCCTGAAATATTGTGTCCATCATCCTTTGGAAATGGGCTGGTGTTGGTGCCAAATGGCATCCTGGTATACTCATATATGCCCATATGGCATATTATTCTGAGTAATTTCATGGAGTTTGGTTTAACTCCATTTTGGTGGAAGCCTTTCATACAATCCATTTTGGTTATGTATTTGGATTTTGCCAGTTTATCCAGGGCATGAGGTATCCTGGGTATAGGGTACCCGTCTTCTTTTGTGTAGTTATTCAGAGCTCTGAAGTCTCCACACAGTCTAGACTTGCCATCATGCCAGGTGATTAGGACAGGGGTGGTGATTTCCACTATTTCATTATGTCCAATCTTCCTGATGACATCCATGTCCAAGAGTTCATTGATATGTTTCCCAATTTCTTTCCTGGTTTCCAGGCTTGCTGGATAAGGAGGTCTCCTTAGCATGGGTGGATAAGGTCTTTCCACATCCAGATATAGTTCTATATCATGGCCTTTGATCTTGCCTAATGGTTCTTCACCAATGGCAAATGCTGGTCTGTTCTTTCTCAGCATCTTCAGTAAAATTAGTTTTTGTTTACTGGTGAGGGCATTGCTAAACTGTCCCTCTCTGAATTCATTCAGAAGTTCTTCTAGTGGATCTTGAGAAGACATATGGTATATATCAAGTGAAAATTTCTTTCCCTTGTTGGTACCAATGGTAACATGCCTATTTTTACTGTTATAAATATCTATGCCATACATCCTCTGGTAGTCTGTTCCCAGTAAGAACCCTTGGATGTGGGCATCATTAAGCACTAAAAACTCTGGATTGAGTCTGATATTACCCTTCCTGTGGGGTATAATTATCTCTTTGATAATTGTACCAATGGAAGTCATCTTCCCTGAGGCACTTTTAAAGTTCTTTGCCTTGGTGGGCAAGAGCTGTTTTTCCCAATGTGGGAAGTGGTTGTCCAGATATTCTCTGGACACTATGGAGCAGTGTGCTCCACTGTCAATGATCAGTGGATGCTGAGCATTGTCAATACAGACGGTCATCTTTGTGGCTGTTCCATGTATATACGCCATCCCTTTGGTTGGTGTAACCAGGAATGTTTGTGCATCTTGTGTGTGTTTGCACAAGTTTATATTGACAGTATCCTGTGGCATGCCTGCTTCCAACTGTATGTCCTGAAGTTCTAGTGGGGTTTCCTCTTGGTATTCTACTAGAAATTCTTCCTTTGGGTCTTGGTCATCATCTAATAGGTCTCTGATGGCATCACCCATAGAGTCTGATTCAGAATCCTCTGTTGGGGATTCCTCCTCTGGGACTTTCTCAATGGCATAGACTTTTTTCTTTGCCTTTGGACAGTTGTTGGCATAGTGGTCTGTTGAACCACAATTGTGACAAGAATTTCTCTCCTTTGCTACTTCTGCCACTCTTTCTTTGGGTTTGTCTTTAAACTCTACCCTGAAAGGTTGTTTCTCTTTGAAACAACTGCTCTTCTATGGGGTGAATTTCCCTACATTAGGACTTTTCCTTATGTCTTGTAAGGTGTTGGCAATGTCATCTAGAGTGAAATTTTGGTTGCATCTGCATTTTACTTCATGCTCTAGTTCTCCTGGAAGTTGTGTCAGGAGTTTGTGAGTCCTCATTTGAATGTTCATCTGAGAATCAATGGCTTTAAGTATCTTGGACTGTCTAAGACACCACTCATATGGATGCTTGTCCACAGAGTATTTGTCATTTTCAAATGACATGGTCTTCTGCCATATCCAAGCTCCATTACTGTACTTTTGGATGATTTGACTCTTCCACCATGGCCAGCTTCCTCTGCCATGGATTTCTTTCATTTCTGCGTACCATATACTAGCATGACCTTTAAATGAAGTATTCAATCTAGCAGTAATCCAGTAGTCTGGTATGCTTGGCACATCAATGAGGAGTCCATCAATATAATATATGAGTTCCATTTGATCATATTCTCCTGATCCAGAGAATTTGGGCCAGCTTGAGGCCTCAGGAAGCTGTTTCAAGGCTTCCTTCTCTGAATAAGACATTCCATATCCACCCTGGTATCGTGATGGAGATCTTGCCTTATTCATCAACATGGCATCTGGTTTGATGTCATCTGGTTGATATGAATTTTCCATAACTTGGCATTGTGGTTGGGGCTTCAAGTTATGGTAGACATTAAGAAATTTGTTTATGTCTTGGTCCAGACAATCCCTGTCCCTTTTGCTGTGGTGTTGTTCTTCAAAGACTAGATTCAGTCTTTTTTTAGTTTCTTCAGAGGCTTTGCTCAATTGATAATGTCCTTCTTGAAGATTTTTAACTATTTTTTCCATGGAGGCTTGTAATTTTTTCATCCTCTCATGGCTGGCTTCAATTTCTGAAAACTGCTTTGCAGATTGCTCAGCATATTGGGACATTTTTAACCACAGTGTATCACTGTTGATGTTACTCTCAGATGTGACAATGTTATGTTCAGTCTGAGCGGGGGTAATGTTTTTATTACTAGGACTACTGATTTGAGAGTGGTTTACAACTACTTCTGGTTCTTGTGCACTTCTTTTACCAAATCCAACAGCTTCTAAATCATAGGGTCTGACTCTTTCCTCCTCTGTTTGAACAAGGCTTTGTTCTTTCCCTTGTTTCCTTGTCTTCTCCTGGAAAACTCCTGGAATTGTGAAGAATGGTGACTCTTGGCCACTGATCTGCTGGTTTCTGAATGGTGTGAAGCCACTGGAGAGCTGATTTGGCCTGCTCCTTGTGAGCCTGAAGCAATCTGAGTAGGCCCTGTGTGGGTTAACTGTTCTTCTATAGCTTGGATAGTGGCTTGATTCTCCCTTATCCTCTTTGCCCTTGCCTCCAGGAGTCTGAACTGCGTGGTAGGATTCCAAACTTTGGTGATTACCATCAGGTCTTTGAAGTATATCTCTTTGAGACAGATGTTCTGGCAACTTGCTCCAAGTTCTGCCCAGTGAGATGCCAGGTTGAACCTCTTGTTGTCCATTCTCCATTGGATTAAGTCCTTGAGGAGTTGGTGGAGCTGAAGAACTTGATCCATGTCTTTCCAGTCCTCTGGTTTGAGGTCTCCATTGAATTGGAGTCTGAATGGCAGGGTTGATATTATTTCCCTCATTGTTTTGCCATCCACTACTTTGTCCAAGGTGTCCTCTTTCAGGTCTTCTGGTTCTGGACAAACCTTCTCTTTCCTCTGGTTGGTTCCTTTGGAAGCCAAGATCTCTGAGGTGTACAGGTGACATGTTAGTGTTTGCAAGCAGTCAAAAACTTTATGTTCTTAGGGTATTTACCTTTGACTGTGCCTTGTACAAATTTGTTGTCTGCTGATTTGGGCAATTTACCTTTAGAGGTTACAACTGGGTTAATTATAGTAGTTTTCCCTGTACAAGTTATCAAGGTTGGTTTACCTTGTATTGAAGCAGAATTTTGTGGTTTTCTACTCTTCTGTGTGGCAATGGGTGTCACTTCTTTGCTGTTATCAGGCCTTCACTGTGCCTCTTTCCTTTGCCTTTGCTGCCCTCTGGTTTGAGGGTGTCACTGGTGTGTTGGCCTGTGACTGGCTTTCAAGTGGTATGAAGTTATCTTCCACTGAATCAAATCAGGAAAAAGAGGGCTTAATGTCAGTTAAGACGTCTTAAAATGCTGTTTGCACGTCTAAGAATGGCCTCTGGGCTTGTATATTACTACAATGTTCCCTTGTACAATGACAGTGTAGTGGAATTAACAATTCCACGTCAGGAATACAGCTTACTGATATTTGGTATACTATTTGTATACCAATATCTCACAGATTTCTTTTAATTAGCAAGTATAGTCTGTCAAAAGTGGTGTATAACAGGGAAATTGAGTTAACAATATGTCCAAACACACCTCAACTGTTGGTTTATCAGTATGAGGTGTCTTCTTTTAATTAAAAAATAAGACTGTATTAATGCTCAAGTGTTTTTATATGTAAAACACGCCAAAAATAAGGTCTTGTGGTTATTAGCCACATGACAGATACTCTTAAAATATGAGTATAAAGTGGTATATATACCAAAAAAGGAATATATATATATAATATGTATTTTTTAGAAAATTCACGCCTAAAAAGAATAAAACAATTGTCAGAAAATGAGAAATAAGAGAAAAAACTCACTTATAAGGGTCCAAAAAGGTTTAAAACACAGCCAGGCCCCCAAAATGTCAGATAGAGTCTATTTTGAAGCAGTAAGTAGGCTATTTACAACTAGAACTTTGACTGTGACACGTAAAAAATGATTTGAGATAATAGTGTTTTGAGTAAAATAAAGATTTATAATGTAATTAAAGGGTTCTACTATTAAATAATAGTGGTGGTGAGCTCTATTGAGAACCCTGGGTGCAATCTTACCAGTTGGATTACTATAATAGGAGCTACAATAATTAAAATTATAATTCTACCTGATTATTACCCAAGAGTAAGACTGTTTTTGACAGTTTACTACGTAGGGTATTCAAGAGCAGGATGAGGAAACAATTCTGGCTGAGAAAAGCCTCCTTTTTATCCTGAAATGGGGTGGAAAGGGTGCTAGACCTTTCCACGTAGAGGAAGTGAAGATTTTTTCACTCCCTAGGACTGGCTTGTGGTTTGCAAACAGCCTATATAGCCTTTATTGGGCCCAGATGTGGTTTTGAAATCACATCTGGGCAGTTATCACCAATACAGGGTGAAAACTTTCATCTGAGGACCTCACAGCCTGATTCTGACATGTATGACGTGTAGAATGCTGTACAGAAACTGTATGGGACCCCAGTATTGGCTGACATATGAGGTATTGAAGTAAAAACAAGCTTCTTTGTCTATTTGACACCTCATATTCATGGTTATGGGATATTATCCCATAGTAAGGCTGTATATGACAGCAGGTGGGAATGTGACCTTAAAACAGCCATACCTTTGTCAATTGTTGAGATATCAACCTCAAAATTGGTTCAGTGTGTAGCCGTGTATGTGATCTTCACAATGGTACCTCATTTGATATGGGTATTATTCTATATGCCAAAGCTATCCCATGTACAAGAATTTTGTACATCTGTGTGGTATAGGCAAAAATCTGTATTGAGCTTATTTGCCCCATAACCTCTGTTATAGTTGAGATATAGGAAAATAAATGAAATCATCAGATAGCCCTGATTGTGCTATTTCCAAAAAGACCCCACTTTAAGTATCTCACACCAAAGCTGTAGAAGTTAGATGAGAGGTGAATGTTTTGTTTACCCTTATTTGGCCTGAAATTGACCATAACTCCAGTAATATTGGTGCTAGCTCAGTTTGTCTGGTACCATTGAATATCCCTGGCTTAGAGCTTAATTTTGAATAACTATTTGATGAGGTTAAGCCTCTCCTTCTGGATCTTAGATGAGAGGTGAAAATTAAGGTTTATGCTCAGCAATAACTTTGTTATTCCTTGTCCTATGGTGATGGGACTTATATTTTCGGAAAGAAGTGAGTTTCCTCTTTCTTTTGATACCTTTTGAGCTGATTTGGCTCAGCTCCATGTTTTGGTGGTATCTTGGCTATACCATTGGTGTATGATATTTTGGCTGTCATGCTTGTGTACTGGTTTTGAGTCACAGGCTGACACACATTGAATAGTACAGGTCTGTACAGTTCAATACAGCCAGCCAGCCTAGTTGGGATTAACTGTTGGGACCAACTGTCACCCATGGTTGATGTAAGAGTGCCCTTCAGGATCGTTGACAGTGCCAACAACACCCAAGGGCATGGTTGATGGTGCCCAGTGAGATTTGAGGCCAAAAACCTTACAACTAGATGGAAAGAAATTTTTTTTTCATATTTTATGAAAATGACAACAATAAATTCCATTTTATCAAAACAATGCATTTAAAAATGCATAATAATTTTTTCCATTAATAAGCATTTTCAATGATTTTTTGATACAATCCCATAGAATGAATGAATTTCTTGTTAAAAATTCACTTATTTTTGTATTTTGAATAAAAATTTGAATTAAAAAGATAGTTGTATTGGTAATTATGAATTAAAATGGCATTAATGCCATTTTCAATATCAAAATGTATATTTAAATGTATTTTTAATTCAAAATACATGGAAATTGTTTTTTAATTAAAAACCTATTTAAATTTCTTTTAAAAAAAATACATTACTATTTTTGAAAACAAAGTTTTTTAATTGTTTTTTATGAAAAATCCACTGTTAATTGTGAAAAAATGCAGTTTTGATTCAAAACCCCTTCTCAAAATAACATTTTTGATTAAAAATGTATCCATTGTCATATTCTTTATTCCAAATAAACACATAAACTCTTTTCAATGTATTCTTTATCAAACATAAATTGATAAATGTATTGTCAATGAAAATTCCATGTTGACTGTAGTTCTTATGAAAAAGGCAATTTTAAAAAGTAGATTTTTAATATAAAATACATGAAACAATGTATCTTTAATATGAAATAAATTTAACAATGTATTTTGAATGCAAAATAAATTGAATTACTTGTAATATATTGTTGAGTTCCTTTTTCCTTGGAATAATAATTCATAATGTATTCTTAATATACAATATACATTTAAGAATGTGTTTTTAATGAAACATAAATTTACAATGTATTTTTGATAAAAAACAATGAACAAAGTATTATTCAAAAACAAGCCTTGAACAATTTATTTTTGATAACAAATACAGTGAATATTGTATTTTTGATAACAAATATATTGAATATTTTATTTTTATTGCAAAATACATTTATCAATGTTTTTCATAATGGAAATTCCTTTATCAATGTATTTTTAAGAAATGACACATTTGTCAAAGTGTTTTCAATAGAAAATACATTTACCAATGCAAACTTAATAAAAGATACATTAAACCATAGATTTTGTATACAAACCCCAGTAAGGATGTATTTCTAATTCAAAATTCAATTAAAAATGTATTTTCAATAAAAAGTACATTTAAACATGTATTTTTAGTCAAAAATATATATTTATGGGGTTTTTGTGATAAGGAAGTTTTTATAAAAAAAACATATTTAACAACACTTTTTTAATCCGACATACATTTAAAAATGAAATTTATAATTTGATATAAATTATGTTTAAGAATGCATTTTTAATAAAGAATCCATGTGGAGAAAATCCATTAAACAATGTCCTTTTGATAAACAATACACTTAATGTGAGCCTTAGAGGTATTTTCATATACCCAAAAGACCACAAATAATAGAAAATTGCACAATTATAAATGAATTAAATCTATTTATTTTATTAATAGAAAAAACAAAATATCAATATAAAATTCATATAAGAAATCAAAATTTTAATTATAATTTAAAATAAAAATTAGTTGGGAATTTAAAATTGTTTAATTGTAAAAAATGAGTAAAAATAAGTTTTCAACAAAATTACTAAATTCAAATAAATATAAATAAAAATTATCATAACTTCTTATCCAACAAGTAAGCATATGAAAATTATTTCACCATTGGACCCCTCATAAAAAAGAAGGTGGGGTCACCTCTGGGCAAAATATTCTATAACTCAACTCTAAATAAGCTTAAATTAAGTTTTTAGTATTTTCTGTAGAAAAACTTTGAATAATCAAAACATTAATTTAATTCACATCAAATGTGGTGTTAACCATCCATTTTTGTGTTAAAATTGAGGTGTTGTGTGTAGCTTAGAAGCTATGAGGAATTGAAGTATTTTCAAGTGAAATGTCAAAATGTGCGCATGTATTACATAAGTGGACTATAATTAACATATGTGGTATCAAATATTACAGTTTTGTACTGTAAAAACTCAATTGAATTACATATGTAAATTATAAGTATAATACATGATGAGGGATTAAAGAAAAAACAAATTGGAAACATTGATTCTGGGGGGGAAAAGGAATCTTGGCTCTAAGGGGGAGCCAGACTCCCAAAGTCCTTACTGAAAGGCCTAAGATGTCAAAATACACAAAAATGTTCATCATGTTTGGCCTTGAATTGAGTAACAGGGTCTGTGTCTCAATTGATGATGAGGCTTTGATACCAACCAGGGCAGTTTTAATTTTTGCCAAGAGGGTGAAACTACTCTTAAGATAAAAAATCATTTTAAAAACAGCTTTGACTGGTTTTGACGTCTCTTACACAAATTATGACGTGTTTTGAAGGCTTAAAACCAGGTATTACTATAGAAATGGCTGATATGAGGGTCAAAAATGGCTGGAAATGGCTAAAAATGGTTCAAACCAGCCCGCTTTTAGTCAAAACCAGGGTTCAATGATTCCATAATTGGCTTTTCTGTTGTCAGAGTGTTTTCAAGACTTAAAAGATTAAATTTCACTTTTTTCAGTAAGAGAATTGGTGGCTATAAAAGAATGTCTTCTTTGCCCCACCTTTCTTGTCATGTTTTAATCTTTCCCTTTTATAATTAGTTTGAAAACTGTTAAACCAATCAATGAAAATGTCAAACCACCCTTTTCTTATCATTATAAACTTCTTAAATAGATGAAAAAATCATTATAATCATTGTTTGTAACTCTTATAATCATTTTTACCCTTAAGCCACCCCATTAGTGAATTAAAGCATCTTTCATCACTGTTAAATTTGTCACTTTTTTCCAAATTCACTCTGGTCACTTTTGGGTGTGTTTTCTATTTAATATTATTCTTAAAGACTCTATTCTTATATTAATTGTTTGCAGTCCTTTGCTCAATCAACTCCAATTGAAATTTCTCTTGAAGAAATTTCTTTTGTAGCCTTAGAAATATCTTGTAAAGCATTTTTGGATAAATTTTTATTGTTGGTAAAACAATAAATCTTTATAATATAATTTTTTTATACTTATATAGCTAAAAACAATGAATTTGGTGTGTTTCATTTCAAGAATCTTAGTTCTTAACATTCTTAATCATATTTTAACCTTATACAAATTTTGAGGACACAAAAAGTACTCGATTTTAATGAAAGTTTCATATCCACACCTTACATTTGGGGGCACAGCCATAATATTTCACCTGTGAAATAATCTTTTTTATGTTTTCAATTCTTTTCTTATATTGAAAAAATCAAAAAATCCATAAAAAATACTTATAATTCAAAAAATCCATAAAAAATAAAGCTTTTCATATTAACATGTGAGGCTTATTTTTTCATATTCTCTTTTGAAAAACCTTTTCTTTGCTTGATCGATTGCTTTTTTCATTAATTTCAGTGTCTTAAAACGTGGTAAGACAAGAAAACATTGAGACTGCATCAACAGTAACTAGCATTCTCCCTGAAAGTACTGTTATTATAACTCAGAAGAATCAATTAGAACCAATTTCTTCAGAATTAATGAATTTTGAAATTAATAATACTCTCCAAAAAGGTATGAATTTGGCAACAGTAAGTTTTTTGACGTAAAATTACTATTTTAGGCTTTTTTAATCATAATTATGCCTTCAACTAGATCAGGAGCCAGCTATAAACCCTCAAGTAGCTCCCAAAAAGGCTATAGAGGTGATTATGACAGAAGCCAATCAGTTACAGAAGGACAAGGGTCAGCTAATGAATTAAAAACTGACAAATTATGCCATTCTGAAGCTGAAAATACTTTTTTACCTTCAAAAAGAGCTGAAACCACCACAATAAGCCTCAGTGGACATATACAAAGCCAGACAGAAGGCCTAAAACAATGTATTGCTGCACAAAGAGTACCAGATCCTTGCGGATCTGTGGAAAAACTGCATGAAATCTTACCTTACTGTGAGAAAATGTGTGGGCCATCCCATCACTTGCAAGTTACTCAATGGATGGCATACATTGATGCAAAAGAAAAATATGATGCTTTTAACAGCAGAATGGAGGAAAAACAACACTCCACCACACAAGCAGGGGCCAAAGACAGCCCCAGTAGCCAGCAGCAGCAATTCCAATGTGAAAAAGCAGCCACAAGCTCAGAACAAATGCAAAGGCAAAATACCAGCTACAAAACCTTACAGCCAGGGCTACAGAATCCCAAATATTCAGAAGGATGCCATGGAAAATGTATTTCAGATGGTCAGAACAATGATGGAACTACAGAAAAAGGAGGAAGCCAGACCAAACTATCTGAGATTATTCCTGATATTTTAGATGGAATTACAAACTTGTACATAGCCATAAATGACATAAAAAGTCATGTTTATGATGAAAATTCATCAATTTGTAACCATCTTAAAATGAATGATTTAGGTTTGAGCCAAATAATTGAGACACCTATGTGTTTTGAAAAGGTTTTGAGAACAATTAGAGCTCCTAATAATGACAATTCATTTGGAAATAAGTTCAATGAACAATCAGCCATTATTAAAGAATTAACAGACAGATATTCTAAATTCAATATTGATGACATAATTGAAACAAGAATAAAACAAGCCATAAATATTATCAAAGAGGATAATAAGAAATTCCTTGAGTATATTTCAAATTCATTTACTGAAGTAAGGACATATACAATTGCCTTGAAAAAATGTTTTGACCCCTCATAACAAGAAGTATCAAAATTAACAATGAAACTGAATCAAGTCACTTCTGATAATACTAGACAGACAGAATTATGGAAAGAATTAACACATAAGGGAGATATGTATATAATTGAAGTAATAAATTTAATACAAAGCTTCCAGAAGAGCTCAGAAATTCTCAAAGGTGTAGCAACAGTAAGATGACTGATATTGAACAATTACTGAACACCTTACCTAGAATGTCTACACCTCTCAATCAAAATGAGGGTTCAGGAATCCCCAATCCACAAGTATTGGATGTTGAAAATTTACAGTTAAAAAATGAATTTTCCACTTCTTTTCATAACTTGGAACCATCAATGGGCCAAGCACTCTTGAAAGAAGTACCAAAACTTAAAGAATGGCCTCATTTCAGTGGTGAAGGAGAGTATGACCATATGGAACTTATTGGATGTATTCACATGATTAAAGAAGATTTTGAATTAACTGACAGATTTGTAACATCAACATTCAATGCCTTGTTTAACAGATCAGCCCACAGATGGTATATCAAATTAAGACAAGCCCATGGACACCAAAGTTAGACTTGGTGGAAACCCCAAATAATTAACAAATGGGCCAATGATTCTTAGAGATTTAAGGTGAAAACAGCCTTGAAATCTTTCAAATTCAATTCTGACAAAGATAGAGCTTTACCGTGGCTTTGCCAACAAAAAGGCAGATTTGCAGTATTATATCCTGACATGTCAGAATTTATGATTCACAGATAAATTCTAAGACAATGTGGAGGTTATTTAGAGCATGCTGTTAAAATCAGGACTACTGAACAGTCTTCAGTAGAATATATTATTAATATATTAGAAGAAGTAACCATCAGAACCAGAATTGGTTCTAGTAGGGTGAATCTCAAAGAAATATTTAATACACCTTGGAAAGATTCTGTGGACAAAAATACCAAAGAAAATTATAATAATATGAAGTATAAATCTGCAGATGCAATCAAAAAGTGCCATATTTGCCAAAGCACCACACATTTAGCTAATGCATGTCCCAGGAAGGGAAAAATCGATAAAATTGACATTGAAAAGGAGCCTGGTGTTTAACAGGATGATGTAATTGAAGATAATTCTGATGATGAATAATCAATATTCTCTGAATCTTCAAAAGATATGGAAAATGTTGATGTCACATGTGAAATCATGATTTTTTATTGCCACTTGCCACAATTGAGGAATGGTCAACTTGATTTGTCAACATTTCAAGATGCACAACTTATTAAAACCAAACCAAACAGAGGTAAAGGTTATACAGCTGGTAATTCCTGTATAACAGAAGTGGTAATTAATACTGAACCCAATAAAATTTTACTTCACCCAGGAGCCTTCTGCTCTTTTGTTGAAAAATATGTTCTTAAGAATTGTGTATCAACTTTTGAAGACCAATTGTTGCCAATTGATGGCATAAAAATAAATAGTGCAAGTAATCCCATGAAATCATTGGGCATATTTGAAACTACTGTCATATTTCCACATATCAATGGAAATCTAAGAATAAATTTTGAATTTTTTGCTTTGGAAAAATGCTCCAGTACTGATTTTATATTGGGAAATGATTACTTAATCATGTATGGCATAGATTTAAATAACAATAAAGACAGATAACTTACTATTGGGGACAATAAGCTTAAAAAATTTGTGTTTTTACCATTTAGAAGACAAATTACAGCAAAAAAAGTATCACCAGTCAGCTTAGGGTTAGAAAAATTCAAGTCTGAAATGTTAAATGAATTTGAAATCAGTCTTCATCTCACTGATAAACAATAAAGTGAACTTTCTGCCCTTTTATATGACCACAGAGAAGCCTTTGCATCAGAAAAAGAACCTTTGGGGCAATTGTTGGACATTAAGTTGACATTATTCTTAATATTGAAAGACCTTATCCACCACTCTTAAACAGGCTTGCATAACCAGCAAGCCAAAAATCTAGAGAAGCTCTGGAGATTCATATTAAAGAACTTCTAGACCTTGTGGTAATAAGGAAAGTTGGCCACAATGAAGAAGTAGAAATAACTACACCAATCATAGTGGCATGGAATAATGGTAATTCTAGGATGGTTGGGGAATTTAGAGCTCTGAACACATACACTGTCCCAGGAAGGTACCCAATACCAAAAATCCAAATTGCCCTTACCCAAATATGTTAAGAAGTGTATATAAGCACTATGCATGCCTTGAAGGTATTTCACCAAGATGTGGTGAGAACAAGAGCAAGAAAATACTTGAGGATTATTGTCCATTGTGGGGTGTATGAATATTTGAGGATGCCTTTTGGTATTAAAAATGAACCTTCACACTTCCAAAGAATGATTAATGAAATCTTCCCTGAAGAACTGTCAGAAGGTTGGTTAATTATTTACATTGATGACATTATTGTCTGTTCCAAGACTTGGGAGGAGCACATGTTCAGATTATCCAGAGTTTTGGGAGAAATTCAATCCGTAAATATGAAAATTTTCTTAAAGAAACATCATTTTGGATTTAAAGAACTCAAAGACCTAGGGCATGTAGTATTTGGTCTATCCCTTTGAATTCACAAAAATAAGGTTGCAGCAGTACTACTGAAGCCTATGCCTCAGAACAAGAAAGAAATTCAGCAATTCTTGGGATTTTCAGGATACTACAGGCAGCATATTAAAGATTTTGCATCCATAGCAAGACCTCTTTAGAAATTATGTTACAAGGACACAGTATTTGAGATGACTGTGGAAAGAATCAAAGCCTTAACCACTGCTCCACTCTTTGTGATTCCAGACCTTAAGCTGCCAATTAAGCTCTACATTCATGAATCAGGGGACTGGCTGGGTTCTTCACTTCATAAAGTACAGATTATGAATGAAAAACCTGTAGAAGGACCCATATGCTCCATACCTAGGGAGATCAAGCCAACTGAAGCCAGATATGGAGAAAGTCAAATAGAGTGTTTATGCCTTGGCTTGGACTTACAAAAGCTCAATTACATTGTGGAAGGATGTGTGTTTGAAGTAATAACAGATTTTACTGCTGTCAAATCACTTTTAAACATGAAAACACCTAACAGACATATGCTCAGATGACAAATATCCATACAAGAGTATAGAGGCAATATGACTATTGTTCACAAAGATGAGAATATTTAGAAAAATTCAGATGGGCTAAGCAGATGGCCATTAACAAATAACATTGATAATCCTGCTTATGTACCAGAAGAAGCTTCCCCACAGGTCCCAATAGAAGGAATCAGTCTGAGAGATCTGAACACCACTTTCTTTGAAGAAGTAAGGAACAGTTATACTCAGGATGAGAATTGTAGCATCTTATGCCAATTACTTACTAAAGAATTCAAAGATCACTCCTTAATACATGCCTTGGATGAAGTATGGAAGAAATCATATGATGAAGGGAGATTTAACTTACTTGATGGTATAATTTACCACAGAACTAAACACACATGTGTAATGAAAGTTGTAGACAGATCCTTAATCAATCTTTTACTGAAAGAATTCCATGAAAGCCCCTTTTCAGGACATCTATCTGAGGACAGAACCAGGGAAAAGTGAAGACCTGTATTTGGTGGCCAATGTGGCAGAAGGTTGTTTCAGAGTATTGCAAGACCTGTGACAGATGTCAAAAAAGAAAACAAAACCACCGGAAAAAGACTTGAAAATATGATCAAAATCCAAGAACCCAGGAGACCTTGGCAAATTGTTCATATGGATTGTGTAACTGGTGTACCACCAGGGAATTATAAAAGCTATAATTCATGCCTTGTTATTTCTGACAGGTTTAGAAAGACTCAAATGTTTTTACCATGTCACAAAGATGATCAAGCCGTGGATACAGTTCCTCTGATATGGAATAAAGTAGTGTCATGGACTGGCATATTCACAAAAATCATTAGTGAAAGAGATGCCAAATTCCCCTCAGCACTATGGAAAAACCTTCAACAATTATTTGGAACAAGGAAGCCCTTCTCAACCACCTAAAGCCCAAAAACTGATGGTTTGGCTGAAAGAATGACTCAAACCTTGAAAGACATGGTCAGAAAATTTTGTGCATATGGCCTGGAACTCAAAGATTGTGAGGGATTCACCCATTATTGGTGTACCCTTTTACCTGCACTAGAATTGGTGTACAAAACATCCATTCATGCCAGTACCAATCAGACTCCTGCTGTCCTAGAAAAAGTATGGAATCCCAGATTACCCCAATATTCCTTGAGGAAGGATTTGGTTGAGTTACATCCCACATCTGACAGCTTCAAAGGAATGCTAGAAAAAGCTAGGGAAAATGCAGTAAAGTGCATGGAGGACTCATTTGCATATGCCAAAGACAAGGGGGCCAAATCACATGCAACCCCAGACCTCAAGGTGGGAGATTTAGTATTTGTATCTACCACTAACTTCAATAACATCAAAGGATGTAAGAAGCTTAAAGACTCCTTTTCAGGACCTTTTTTCATTAAGGCCCTTCATGGAGAAAATGCTGTAGAAGTAGAATTATCTGAGGAGCTTAGTAATAAGCATCCTACATTTAGAGTAAGCTTAATAAAACCTCATAAATCTGGAGATGCTGATAAATTCCCCTTGAGGAATAAAGCCACCCAGAATATACCTCCTGTTTAGTTTCTTGGTACTAAGAAAATTACCAAAGTTCTAAAAGGAAAGAAATTGAGGACTAAGAATGTACTGCAATACCTTGTAAGGTACAGTGACCCAGCTTTCAGAGATGAGTGGTTGGCAGAACATAACATACCTGAAGCTACCAAACTTCTCAGAAGATTCAGACACACTAGAAATCACCATATCAAAAAGTAAGATTCTTTTTTAGGGGGAAAGAATGTGAGTCTTAGAGGTACATTTATATACCCAAAAGACCACAAATAATAAAAAATTAGACAATTATAAATGAATTAAATTTATTCATGCTATTAATAACAAAAACAAAACATAAATATCCAATTCATATAAGAAATCAAAATTTTAATTATAATTTAAAATAAAAATTACTTGGGAATTTAAAATTGTGAAAACACATTTTTACTTGTAAAAAATTAGTAAAACTACATTTTCAAAAAAATTACTAAAATTGAAATATTTTTGAAAAAAAGTCGAAGAAAATCATCATAACTTCTTATCCAACAAATAAACATATGAAGATTATTTCACCATTGGCCTCCTCATAAAAAATAAGGTGAGGTGACCTCTGGGTAAAATTTCTGTAACTCAGCTCTAAAGCTGGTTTTGACTTCTATTACACACATTCTGATGTGTTTTGAAGGCTCAAAGCTGGGTATTACTATAGCAATGACTGATATAAGTGTCCAAAAATGGCTAAAAATGGCTAAATACAGCCCCTTTTTAGTCCAAACCAGGGTTCAATGAGTCCATAATTGGGTTTTCTGTTGTCAGAGTGTTTTTTGCGACTTACAAGAGTAAGTTTTACTTTTGGAGTAAGAGAATTGGTGGCTATAAAAGAATGTCTTCTTTGCCCCACTTTTCTCTTCATGTTAAAATCTTTTCTTTTATAATTAGTTTAAACACTGTTAAACCAATCAATAGAATATTCCAACCACCCTTTTCTTATCATTTTAAGCCTTTTAACCATTTCAAAAAATCATCATAATAATTTTTCAACTCTTATAATCATTTTTACGCTTGAACCACCCCATAAGTGAATTAAAGCATCTTTCATCTCTGTTACCTTTGTCACTTTGTTTCCAAATTCACTCTGTTCACTTTTGGGCATTTTTTCTCTTTGATATTCCTTTCAAAGACTGTTCTCTTATCTCAATTTTCTGCAGTTCTTTTCTCAATTAATTCGGAGGAAAATTGCTCTTGAAGTAATTCCTTTTGTAGCCTTAAATATATCTTGTAGTGTATCTTTGGGTAAATTTTCATTGTTGGTGAAACAATAAATCTTTATAATATTATTGTTTTATACTTTTATATTTAAAAAAATAAATTTGGCATGTTTTCTTTCAAAAACTAAAAAAAAATTAATCATATTTTCCCCTTATAAAAATTTTGAGGACACAAAAAGTACTTGATTTTAATCAAAGTGTCATATCCACATCTTACACTTGAAAATGTATCCTTACTAAGAAATACATTCAAAAATGTAATTATCACAAACAATACAATTGAAGATTCATTTTTAGCAAAAACCACTCAGAAATTAATTTATCAAAGAATTTTCAAACAAAAATACAATTATCAAAGTTTTTTTCAAAAGAAGAATTTTTCAAGATTTTTTAAATCCAAGATTGTTGCAACAATGTATTTATGGTACAAATCCATTTATTAATGCAATCTTAATAAAATATAAATTCATTAATGTATTTTAAACAAAAAAGACTTTTATCAATAAATACATGGAAGAATATATTTTCAATAAAAAATACATTGCGGAATTTACATTTCATTAAAAATAAATTCAAAAATGTATTTTGACTTAAAAAGAAATTTAATAATGCATTTTAATACAAAATACTATTAAAAATGTATTATCACTTGAAAATTCATTTTGAAATTTATTCTTAAGAAAGAATCAATTTCACAAAGTATTTCTGACAAAAAAACAATGTTCAAAATATTTATCATATAAAAAAAGGAATTTTACATTAATTTATTACTGAAGCTACATTGTTAAATGAATTTTTTATGAAGAATTCATTTCAAATGAATTTTTGATAAAAAATACATTTAAAAATCAATTTTCAATGTCAAATATGTTCAAAAATAAATTTTCAATCAAAAATTATATTTGACAATGGGTATTTGATAATAAATTGCATTCAAGAGTGTATTTTTTATTAAAACTGGGGTTTTCATGGTAGTTATTGTTAAAAAGAATTAAAAATTCATTTATCATCAACAATAAATCTAGGGTGTTGATCAACAAATGTAAGTGGCCTATCCTTTTAAAAATATTCCTCATGCTCAGTTTGGAGGGTTTTTTCTTGCCATATTTTATCCAACATGGGATGTCAATATCCCCAAATTATTTCAATTTTTTTGGCCAAATTTCTCAAATTTTTCCAATTTGACAAAATGGCATATTTTTTCAAAAATTCATTTGAAATCTTCCCACTTATCAATTTCCTTAATTTTCTTAAAAAATGGAGGGTTCATTCTTGACAATGAAAAATTAGAAGCAGATAATTTTGGGGATTTTTTTTGGTGGGACAAGCAAAGTCACAAAAAGGGTTTTTTTAAAATGCTTTTTTTAAGGTTTTTAATATGAATATTTCTAATTACAAAAGTGCCACATTTTCTATAAAAAATCAGACTGAGGTGGGATTTCAGCAGTAAATAGGACTGAGGGGGGGATAATTGGTATAAATTGTATATACAAAGATCAATCAATCTGAATCAACCTCCAAAATAGTTGTTTTTTTCTGAGGGGGGGAGAAAGATTGGAAAAATATAACATCCTGTGTTTCTCAAATCTATCTGCCCACCCCAGGGCTTGTGGTTGGGAATGAAAGTCCCAATTCACAGTAATGAGGGGGACTGTATAAAATTTAGAAATGATGATATCCAAGGGAACAAAATGAGAGCAGCTATCCAAGAAACAGATGAAAATGGGTGGATTATCATTTTTAGGGCATAAATAGGGGAAAAAGAGAGATATCAGGCAGTGGAATAAAAAAACAGGTCTTTGATACTTATTTGCAATTGTATCCCCCATATCAGAAATGGACATCCACTTGCTCTTTGGAGCCTGGCCAACATCTTCATACCACTCAAATCTGTCCAAATAAGAGGATACTGTGGGAATCAAAGTGTTCATGGCTTCATAAGGGTCTTGATTTTGTTGAATTTCTTCATTCAAGTAATCTCTGACATCAGCCCATTGATCCTGAGTCTTGTAAATGTAGTGGGATACTTTTCTGTAGCCACAGTTTCTATCACCCTGGACATTGATGGGCTTGAAGATCTTTTTCAATATAAACTTGGGCAAGTATTCTGAGCCAGGAAACAGATAAAATTAGGTCAAAAAAATAATAAATATTCGATACACAAAAGAAATATACATTCAAAAGAATCAGAAATTCAGAAAAAGCTTGGAGCACTCATCACTTGCATGATAATTGCTTTGACAATGCTAACAGGCCTAGTCAATTGCATCATATATATTCAAGCTTGTGGCAGACTTTCCAATCTTTTGGACCTTCTAAGGGTGACTCCTGATTCATCATATTCATTAAAATCAGTTGCTGAGGGTAGTGAATCTGATGTATGTATTGATTTTGATAATGAGGCCTCAGAATCTTTAGATGAATCCACTTCCATGATTGCAGAGCATGCAAATGACTGTGATCTTGATGTTTTTTTCCTTGTCACTTTTGATGGAGTCTTCCTCTTCTCTTGGATTTACTTTCAATTATTTCAAATATTTATAGTTCTCTTTTACTTTTATTTTTATTTTTATTCTTGGCTCCTTGAGGTCTTCCACAGATATTCTTGCATTCTAATGGGTCTTCATAATATTGACAATACTCTTGACTCTTGGGAATTTGATCAAATGGGACTTGTCCAGTCAAAAAGTCTTGAACGTTTGGAGCAGTTGGGGTTATTTCTGCCATTGGTCTTTGGAAAAGGTTTTCCCAATTATCTTCAAATATTCTTTAGGTTTCATGCATTCTTTCTCAACACTTTTAAAACAACCTTGAAAACCAGTCTGACAGGAATATGACATAGAAAATCAGTTAATAGGAAAAAAAGTAAGGATTTGAAGTTCAAAAAGCCTCACAGGAAAATTCAAATGCCACTGAGGATGGAAGCCTGATATCTGAAACCTTTGGTGCTTGTAAAATTCCTTTTGGGTATTATGCTTTCAAGGAATGTCTTGGTAATTGCTGTATTTTTTGGGGCATTTTTCACCAGGGGGAAAGTTGGTTCCAAAATTTTCAAAGGCCATCTGAAGGGAATAATGCGACACCTTTCCATTGAGAGCACAGATGTGTGGAGAAAAATTCTTTACATGGAAAATAATTTCTTTGGAGATTCTGTTTATTATTTCAATAAATCTTTTTGTTAAATCCATGTGGAGAGCCCTAGCTACCTCCAGGAGAGTACCAGTGGACATTTGGAGCCATATTTTAACCATTGCATGGGCACCTTCAGCTCTTGAGGTGGAGCCCACACCCAGGTGGTAATGATGGTTGGTCCAAGATAGCACTTAATACTCCTTTAGAGGAAGCCAGGTATCTTCCAGATATTGCAAGACTTCAGGTTTTTTTGACTTTCTTTTGATGCTTCTTCCATTTGTCTTTGAAAGGATTTTCAGATGATGAATAAATAACCTGAGAAATTAATCCAAAAGTCATTAATAAGAGCAATAATAAGAATAAAAGTGAAAGATGAAAGTGTATTACTTGATTCCAAAGGCCCAAAAAATTTTTCAAAATCAGTGCCATGACCAATTTCCTTCATGAAATAAGCAGATACATCTTTATTGATGGGCCAAATTCATAAAATGACTTTTGAGTCCGGGAAGAGCTTCTTAAAAGAGAGTTTTTCAAAGCCAAATCCCTTTCAATAACAATTCCTGGAGGGAGAAAAATATTGGTGTTTTTAGGACTTTTGCTATGTATTGATTTAATGCACAAGTAAATGAGGGTTTAGTTTCATTCTTCATCAAACAAAAATGCCCAGAAAAGGTCTTATTGGTTGAGCTGAATGCAACAACATGAAAAAGGGGAATTTTGAACTTATTTTTTTTATAAGTAAAATCCATAAGAATGACATGAGGAAAGCCACAAAGAACTTTTACAAAATGCAGGTGAGTGAAAAACAAGGGGAAATGTGTGCCTCATTATCCCTTGCAGAGGACCACACAGAATTTTCTTCTTTGAGTGAGTCAATAAGAGCATCAATGGGCCTTCTGCCTTGAAGTTTTTCTTTCTTGATTTTCTGTACTTAGTTGTAAATGTCTTGAAGGATTACAGGCCTGTCATACTCCCTCTGTATGCATAATTGGGCCTGAATTTGCATTGGCATGAGCAGTGATTCAGAAATTTGAGCAATTTGGGATGTTTTTTGCTCAACATATTTTCTGAAAGCAGGATGTACAAGAATAGTTTCAGTTGAATCATGGCTGTGTTCAGGTCTTTTGACTTTAAGAGTCAAAGTGGTACTAATGGCATATTTTCTGGCATAAAGTCTAAATAGACAGTCAAGCTTTCTAGAAGTGGGTGTTTTGGAGGAGGTTTTGTTGGGATTTGAGGTTCCAGACCTGTCACAACCTATTTCGATTTGATTGTGGTTCATATTGGACCTCAAGGTGGACACAGCATAGCCCTGAGCCCTGGAAACTTTATGCACATGCTTCCAAAAAAGCTCAAGGGTCTTAAATTCACCTTCAGTGGGGTTTTGAAGCATTATTGAGTGAAAAATATATATAAATTGGAATGAAAAGGGGAATTTGGAGATTTTGAATGAGGAAAGAACCTTTCAAAATGTGAAAAAGAAGCGACAAAAGGTGTGAAAAATCCAAAGAAGTGGGTAAACATCAAATGAGGTATTTGAAATGTGGGATTAATATATGAGGGAAGGTAAAAAATTGGAATTCTAGAGGCTTGGAAGCAGGTTTTTGGGGAGAAAAATTCTGTCTTTGGGGAAAAAAAGAATAAAATGTGTGAGAATCTTTTCAAAATTGCTTTGGTAATGCTATTTTTCAAAAAAAAGTGGTTTGGGGGGATAATGTGGTTTATTTGGGTTTTTCAGTTTTTCTTGGTGGGGATGTCCAAGAAAAATTATAGAATTGGGTTAGAGGGGATTTGTGCAGAAAAATCTCTTTTTGGCAGGTTTTGGCCCAATACAGGCTTTTTGGTGTTTCATTTTTAATCAAAAATGGGACCAGGGCACCCCTTAGATGTTTTTACCAACACCCTAAATGTAACAATGTATTTTTGGTAATAAATAAATTTATTAACATTTTTTCATAAGAAATAAATTGAAAAATTTCTATTCAAGAAATAATACATTTTTAAATGTAATTTTGATATGAAAACACCTTAAAAATTTATCTTCAATAAAAAATTACATTCAATAATTTGTTTGTCTTTGCAAGCTCACACTTAAGTAATAATTTCAATACTGGAAGCATCATTATATGGTTATTCTGGAAATTCCTTCTCTTACAAATCTGAAAGCTCTCATCCTAATAGTAATAAGGCTATCATTTCAATAATTCAAAATCTATTAAGATCATCAAGCTAATTCTTTCTTTTGATAATAAACAATTTATTAATTTAATAATAAAAAAGTCCTTATCCTTATAATAACCAGGTTTTTTTGTAATCATAAAATGGATTCAATTCTCAAAATAGCACACTCATTCCTCTTTTGATAATACCAAGGTTTATCCTTTAACAAGAAAAAAAGGATCATTTCATGAATGAGAAAGTTATGCTGATAATAACAGAACACTAATTTTGAATAATTAAAGAGTTTTGTATTTTAAGAGTAACAATCAAATAATCCCTACAAAATATTGTAGTTTCATTGATAATAACACAATGAGAACTTGAGTTATAACAAAGTTATCATTGTAGTATTTGAAAAGAAGTGATTTGAATAAAATGTACTTACTCAAGTCGATAATAACAAACCAGTATTTCTAAAATAAAAAAGTTATTATTTTATTATGTGAATAGTTATCATTCAAATAATTAAGAATATATTAATTTTATAATGAAAGCTTTAGCATTCTAGTAATAAAAAAATCTCCAAATTTCAAACAAAACAAGTTCTCATTTTAATGATTCCAAAGTAAAAAAACTTTTAAGTAAAATGATACAAAAATTATTCTTTCAATCATGATGAAGCTGTTCCTTTACAAATAAGCAAATTATTTTTACAACAATCATTAAAGGTCTTCTTTGAATAAAAGCAAATTCATTGTTTTGAAAACAATAAACCTGAAATTTGAATGATATCAAAGATATTACTATATTTAAAAAAAATTCATTATCTAAGCAAAAAAGGAGGATCTATCTTTAGAATAACGGAATTGTTCTTTGAACAATAAAAGATCTTGTCTTTGGATACAGAAAAACATTATTATATTAATAAAAGGAGAATTTACAGATTTGGTATTTTAATAATGGACTACTCATTGTTCCAAGATGGAAAACATTAATATATTACCAATAAAAAAGCAATTAGTCTAGTAATAAGAAAATGATTATTCTTAATAATACCAAAGAAATTAGTCCATTTATCAAAAATATTTAATTTTACTGATAAGAAAGCTATTAATTTGATAATGAATTTTTTTGCTTTGATAAGAACCAATTAATTCTTCTAATGATAATAAGCCCTTATTTGAAAAATAACAAAGGTATCATCTGAATAATGACCAGGTTATTATTTTGATAATAACAAAGCTGTCATCTTAATGATGACAAAGTCATTTTTCTAATGAGAAACAAGCTAACATTTTAATAATAGTAGATTTATTTTATCAATAATAGCAAAACTATTGTTTTCATAATGAAAAATTAATATTTCAATAATAAAAATGCATCAATTCCATCATTAAAAAGTGATCATTTTAGTAATGACAAATTTAATGTTTTAATGAGAGCATAGTTCATATTTTAATCATAAAGCATTTATTACTTGGTTTATTACCAAACTATTCTTTTAATCATCAACAAGTTATTATTTTTATAGTAACAATATTATTACTTCAAAGATCACAAAGTTAACCTTTTCATAATGACGAATTCATTATCTGAATAATAACAGTGTAATTTTTTCAAATAGTAAAGAACTTATTATTCGAATAATAAAAAATCTATATATATAATAATAGAAAAGCTATCATTTTACTAATAACCAAGCACATATCTTAACAAAGTAAAGGTATTCTTTTGATGATGAATTTTTCATTATTTCAATCATAAAACTGTTGTTATTATTATAATAAAAACACAGTTTTTACTTTAATGATAACAAATCTATTAATTTAATAATAAAAAAATTCCATTTCAATAACAAAAAAGCTGCTTTTTTGATAATAAATTTTTCTTATTTTAATAATCATAAAGCTTTTCTTTTGATCCTAAAAAATATTTGTTTTCATCATGAAAAAATCTTATTATTATAATGAAAAATCTATCATCTTTATAGTATAAAATTTATCATTTCCATAATAACAAAGCTATTAAGTTTTGAATAAAAAAGCTAATCTTTGAATGATACAGAAGTTCCTATTAAAATAATAAAAAAGCTATCATTTAAATAATGACAAGGTGAATTTTTGAGTAATGAAAAGTTCTCATTTTAACAATAGAAAAGCTACTACTTTTATGATCACAAGATTATTTTTACAAAGAAAGCTATTATTCTCATCATTAAATTGTTATTCTTCTAATATTAACATATTTCTTTTTATAATATCAGAAAGTTTATTGTTCTAATACTAAAATGGTATTAGCTTAATAATAAAACAATCATTTATTTAATCATAGAAAGATTATTATTTTAAGGATTACAGACTTTCTCTTAAAATACAAAAGAAATCATTACTACAATAATAAAACGCCCTCATTCTCATAATAATAAAAGTTATTATTAAGGTAATTTCAAAATAATAAGAATAATCCAAATTTTTCTTTCACTAATTCCAAAGTTATTGTTTTTATATCCATATAGTCCACATTTGAATCATATTAAAGCTCTTATCATATTTAAAAAATAATTAATTTTGAGGAAATAATATTTTCCATATTCATGATAAAAGCCCTTTCTTTCAATAAGAAAAGACTTTTTTTTGTGGATTTTGAACAATTCCATCATTTTAATAACAGAATTATTACATATTTGGTATTATATGTATTATTAACTCATCATTTGACAAGGAAAACATTTTTATTTTACCAATACAAAAGCAATTGCATAATTAAGAGAAAAGATATTGTTTCAATGTTGATTCATCCAGAATCCATAAAAGACAAAAATGTATCTTTCAAAGGTAAAAAGACATCAAGTATGTTTTCAATAAAGCTTAAAAATGTATGAAATAAACGCTTGTTTCATTTACAAAAGTTGAAAAGAATATTTTAGTGGTAGGTAAATTAGAAATTCTCCTCAGTCTTTATAAGTTATTTTCAATCAAAAACACATATTTTGGTGCAGTTTACCCTTGGTTGTGCATAATTGAATGTATTTATGAATTAGCAAAATAATCCTTGAAAATATGGAAATAATTTTACTTCTTAGAATACATATTTTCCCTTAATTATAGCTTCACATAAATTCTAAAATTTGACTGTTATTAAGATGAAATACTTTGTGGGAATAATGGTTTTTTAAGTAGAAAAGAGCTAAAAGTGATAAACTTTTCTTTGACTCATATATGCCACCACTAAAAGAATATCTATACAGACCTTAGGATGAAGAAATTTTTATATTTAATAGAAAAATAATAACCAATCAAAATACTACCCAGAACCTTCATTAAATGACTAGAAGTATTTGTTGGAGGCAAATGTAAATATTTGAACAACAAACACCATATATCAGGATATAACTACAAATACTTGACCATAGAAAGGATCTTTTATAGAGCTTTATAAATATCCATTTCACTAATCAAGGAGTCTATATTTGGGCTTTTTGTAAGCTTTCCATATTTTGATTAATGACTATTGAATCTTTTAAGTTTGAGATTGAGGTCAAGACCAGGTCTATTTTTGTTCCAATTTTATTCCCAATGTGGTTTGTCCATTGGACTATAGCATGGGAAAACAAAATGTTTAGCTAATTACCTCCCAGATATATCAAATTGAAGTGAATATAGTGAAGGTTTTTTCATTTGGGAAAAAAGTATAGGTTTTAAATCTGGTATGGCATTCATGAGTATGGGAGGCGAATGATTTGTAGGACATAAATTCTTTGTGCTCACTCAGTACTCACATAGTTTTTTCTATTCATTATTTTAAACATGGAGCTAAATCCATCAAGAATAAATAAGAATACCTATTTTTGAAAGATATGTTTGAAAATTTCTCACATTTCAAAAAAAGTGAGAATTCACCAATAATTATTGTTTCTACCATTGAATTCAAATGCAAATAGCCCTTAATGCTACTGAAA
Organism: Austropuccinia psidii; assembly: GCA_023105745.1. Taxonomy (NCBI): domain Eukaryota; kingdom Fungi; phylum Basidiomycota; class Pucciniomycetes; order Pucciniales; family Sphaerophragmiaceae; genus Austropuccinia; species Austropuccinia psidii. The sequence goes on along the minus strand of JALGQZ010000003.1, from coordinate 36,677,598 downwards.
CTCATCTTGAATGTAAGATGAAGGTTTTTTTATCTGCTGAACACTTTTAAACAAAACATTCATGAAACAAAAAAATAAAAACTGGCTCCTGGATATATTCAGAAATCAGAATCCCCTTTGTAGTATAAAAGCCATTTCTTTTTGAAACAGCCACTGCTATGGAGCATTTTCCAGCTTCAAATGTCTCATATAAAAATTGATTTGATATAAAGATGTTTGAGAAAGAACAATATAAAAGACAATTTGATCATCATTGTAAGAAATTTCTTTATTACCATAGAATTTGGTAAGCTCACTTGAATTTTCAATTTGATTTTTCTCATTCTTTTCAAGCAGTACTACTTTCTGGATAGCCCATTAAATGGGAATAATTTGAGGAAAAATTGATGATGGATATAGTATATAAGCTTCATTATATAGATTTTCAAAAATTTCATGAGAAGGCCCGCAATGACTTTAATCAACTTTCACAAGCTAATATCTTATTGAATTTAATTTTCATGGCACAAATATAAAATTTTATTCAATAATTGTCAGATTATTAAGTGTGTATAATTGAATTCCATTTTAATTAATTCTATGAGATTGAACTCAAAAGTTTGATTCATCTTACAGTCCCAGCTTTCAAAAAAGATAAAATGACAATAATGGATTCACAAAAGAAGATCTTTATGCTTAAAACTACAATAAATATTTTATTCCATATAAAGAGAAAAATCATTAAAACTTTCATTGAAACCATCACAAATTCATGCAAAAAACCCAAAATGGAAACTTGTGTCATTGCAAATATTTTTAAAATGAGTTATAAATATCAAAAAAGAAAATACATCATTGAAAGAATACTCTGTCCTCAGAATGCATAAGGCCTGAATTCCAACGATTCAAAATATCTAAGATCATTTAAATATTTCAATGGATAAAAATTCAAATCCACATTAAACAAGTCCTCTCATTTATACATAGGTGAAAAAGGGAAATATCCCTTATGAAGTATATCAACTAACCAATAGTAGCTTTTCCACTAATATCTTGGAAAGAAAAAATGAAAGATAACCCAGAATATTCTTTGCAGGACAAAAAATATGTCTTTGAATAATTTCCTAATAATTCTCATAATTAATCCATTTCTATCTCAGAAATCTCAAAAATAAGACAAATATTGAGCTAAGTATAGATGAAACCTTCAGTAAGACAATTTAATTTTATTTACAATGCAATTCATAAGCTGTTCACATTAAATAAAATGTATTTTGAAGCTCTGATTCTTGTATTTCATGTTTTTAAAGGGGAAAAACTGAAGCATTCGGTTTATTATTTGTGACAAAAAGAAAAATGTTACTCCAGATATAAATAGTTGATATATTTTTATATATATCATAAAACTATATAAGGTGGAATGCTAAACTCACACTTCAAACAACTCAAAGCTCAGATGAGTGTTTATCACATTTTTCAGTTAACATCTTTTGGGATGGTATATCTTGGCATATAAATTCCATACTTTAGCAACAAAGTTTTGAAGGCCAAGCTTAAATTCTGGAAAATATGTAATGATAAAAGGAGATTGCCTATATTAAATTCTTTTTATAGTTGGTGCTTCAATATTTTATTTTGTTACAAATTCAAAAAGACATTTTCAAAGAATGGAGGAATAGGAAATAGATTGATGATGTATAATTTCATATTCTCATGTAGGCTTAAAGCTGATTTTTGTCTGAATATCCTCTCCTAATTCCCTCTTTATTTATATTCAACATATCTAGGAATAACATATGCTTCAATTTAAGAGCAATTATAAGGAAATCAAAAAACAGCATAATAGACTGTAAATATTGATCTTAAATTAATTAAGCAATAAAAAATGTGATTATTGATGATAATCAAGTTACAAATATAAATAATACCTATGATTAACTTGACATCCCATATTTCAGATCAAAGTCCCAATTATCTATAACCAAACCAAATCATGCAATAATAAAGATTCTATTCATCTACACACAAAAGTATTGTTTCTTATGATAATTTTGTTTTTGAACAATAATATTCAATGAGGGAGTTTTTTCCCAGCTGATAAAACCTATCTTTTATTTTTGGAGTTCCATTTGAGAGCATATTGCATGCTTTAAAGAACTTCATAGTGTGAACCTCAACTTAAAAGGTATAATTCCCCTTAAAAGGCTAAAGGAAGTCCTTTTTTTGATGGAAATATGTATTGTGCATTTAGATGTATTCAATTTATGAAACGTTGAGAGGTAGAATCATCTGAGAGAAAAGAAGAAGTGCCATAATATTTCAGATGAACAATCATTTCAAAATTTGGAACACATATAATAGCTAGAGGACCACACCACCCTACTTAATATCTTTGTGGGTGTACCAGATGATAAACCTCTGGTACAAGCCATCATTTTCAGCAAAATTTACCTAAAAGATAGCTCAGGAATTTTCTAGTATATGAAGAGCAAAAGGAAATGAAAATGCCAAGATTTATAATATCCTTGATTTTATACACTCTCTTGGACCATATTCACGGTGGTAAGGACTACTAAGGATTTTCTTATCACCAATTTTATATTGCATGTGGTTTGGCTAACAATGAATCCAAGGTGTATTGTCACTTCAAAGCTGAAAAAAAGAGAAATAGATATGAAAAAACTATAATCTGTAGTATTCATGTGATGTTTTTCTAAAATGATAAATAATCTTCTTGCATTTGAAAGTTGCAAAGAAGCTGTATTGATTTTTTACTCATGAAAAAAGGTTCCTCTGGAAGTATTCAAGAGATTAATTTAAAATTGCAGTTTTTCTGTGTGTGTTTGTAAGAATACTTAGATGGCTATTTGTGATAAATTGTTTGACTTGAGTGTGGAAAAAGAAAAATTTCTTTCTTTTTACATATTTTAAGAGATATTCTTTTAGGTTATTAAGGAGAGCTTAAAAATATCTGACAACAAGGACTTGAGGGGTTTTTCATGAAAAAAAGTGGTGATTTGCACAATAATAATACTAACAGCTTCAATATCATTTCATACTTTCTGGGAATATGGAAAACTATTCACAATATTGTATATGGTAAAAAGTTTTTTGATCAATGATAGAATGATATTGGCTTATTTTTGTGGAAGACTTGGAGAATTTTAAAATTAAGAACTTAAAAAGCTTAACTATTTCATATCTTCTTCAATTAATATTCAATCAGAATGAAAAACTTAATCTGAAAGGAAATAGTTTTCTACTTTTGTGGTTGAATTAACATAGGAACTGGTGCATCATGACCTGGTTTGTTGTCAAGAAGCTTGTTTTTGAGGATTATTATGTATTAATTTGGATTGAAGGCTTTTGATAAGACTTTGCATGATAATTCGTGAAGAAATTGTGAAATCTGAGATCACATTCTGATTCAGGATTCAAGTGTTTGGCTATAGCCCATACAGATATAAGAATGATATTAATACAGTTTGGTGAATATATTTTTCTGTTTATTTCTAATTTTTATTTCATTTAAGTATTTGGGAAAGTTTTTTTTTGTGTAATTCTTATTGTATCTGATTATTACAGGTTATCTTATTTTTTTATGGAATTTCACATTATTCTCTGAGAAATAATTTTTTGATACACAACAGTGACTGAATCCCCAGGATTAGTACATAGAAATGATATTTTATTGTTTCCTAGATTTTGAGTAACTATAAAATGCTTTTGGGCTTCATTTTTGAGCTTCTTTTTGTCTTTTGAGATTTTAAATTTGGGAAAAACCTCCAAAATATTTAGGATTCATTCTGAATAATTTGATTTACTTTGGATATCTGTTTTGAATAAAATAAGTTGAAATTATCCTCATTATTTAAAGCTTATCATTATCTTAATTAACATCTTTGAATATGGTAGAGAAGCTCTGATGAATTGTTAGAATGTATTTTTTAGGAGTTGGCTTAAATAATACACAGTCATTATTCTATTTAAGCCAAAGAATCATTTATTACGGCTTCTATACAATTAAATAAAAAATTTCAATAATGAAAATTATTCATCAATTTAAGTATGATGGAACTTCAAACAAAATAAATATAAAAATCAAGCCAAACTGACCCAAATTAGCTGTTTGCCAAATTCCATACTTGAATGAAACATTTGTATTACTCATATTTAATACCTAAAATTACATTATTTAATAATAAACTTATTTCAAAAATAAAATAATTATTATTGTTATTTTTCCTTTTAATATTAGTCTGAAAAAATGTTTTATAAAAATTATGTTCATAAAAAATGATCTTTTTTTGAAAGATTCTGTTGTTAATTTGTGAATAATGAGATATTCATCTTATAAAAACTTAAATAATCATATAATCTTATAATTATCCTGGCATTCCAAAGAAAAGTGATATATTCAAAAATTCTATTCATCTAATATATACAATTTCAAAGATCTATCAAGTAAGCATTGGTATGGAATATGTTTAAAACCACTGGCAAGCCCTTCAAGAAGCTTTACATAAGATGTATTCTAAAGATTATTCAAGGACTATGCTTCTATATTACAAAATAGAATAACTACAGTCTTTTTGAAATTCTTGGGGAACTAAACTTTTCAGTTTCAAAAGGAATGCTTTAATATTACCTAATCATTTCTTAAGCTTGTAAGTATTTCACTTGGGTATTTTGAGCTTACTTCTTTGGAAAAAGATGATCAACGCATACCTAGATCTAGTTTCAATATTTTTTAAAACAAAATGCAACACGATCATGGTAAAAATTCTTGGACTTTGTGAAAAGAACAAGAAATTTCCAAATGGACAAATGAATCCTGGACATTTAACATGGAAAATTCCTTTGAAGAGTCTGTCTTTAATATTGAGAGGGACAAGCCCATGTCCTGGTTTCTTAAGCAGAATGATAGATTCACTTCCCTTCATCCTGATATTTCTGAAACCATGATACATAAAAGGATATTAATAAAACGTGGTGGTAACCTTGAGCACTCTATAAGAAGCAGATGTATTGAGCCTTTCTCTACAGAAAATCATATCAATTCCATGGCAGACATTACAACCAGAACAAAAATTGGAAGAAATTGGTATAAACCCCCAATAGATAACAAGACTAGTGGGAAAACAATGTCAAGACCAAATAAACCACATGAAAAAACTCCTTTAAAATGTCATAAATGGGGAACTAAATCTCATTTGGCCAATACTTGTCCAAAAAAGATAAGAATCAATGACATAGAAATTGAAAAAGAGGATAACACAAAAGAAGACAACAATGTATCTTTAAATGAAAGTGACTCTGAGCCTTCTGAAGAAGAAAACCTAACAGATAAACTTAGTATAGAAAACATTGATGTTTACTTTGAGGTAAGAAGTGCATACTCACTTACCACAGTACAGTGATGAATGTATGGATCTCATACATATGCAAGATTCTAAGATGCAGAAAACCAAACCTGCCAGAGGTAAAGGCTATACAGCTGGATCATATTGCATCACTAATAGTGTGATAAACAACAAAGAAGCCAAGATACATCTTGACTGAGGAGATTTCTGCACTTCTGTTGGGAAGAATTATCTTGACAAAATTTATACCAATCGGCAAGACCAATTAATGCCAATTGAAGGTATAAAGCTCAGCAGTGCTAGCCAAAATATGCACCCTTTGGGAATTCTTGAGCCAGAAATGATATTTCCTCATCCTGCAGGAATTATCAGACTGAAAGTTGAATTTGTTGTTATGAATAACTGCACTTCACAGCATTTTATACTTAGAAATGATTATCTTGATATTTATGGTATTGATATTAATAATTATAAAGACAGATATTTCACTATAGGGGAAAATAAAAGGCAGAAATTTGCTTTCCCTGTAGAAAAAATGGAAATAACTGTCATCATACAAGTAAGAAATGTTAATAAGGACATATTTGTGTCAGATGAATTAATTTAAGCCCAAATGAAGTGTGAATTAACATTCAAGATGAAGAAAGAACTTATTGAAATTTTATTTCAATACCAAGAACCCTTTGCTTCTGATAATGAAACACTTCAATCCATCAAAGGCCATGAAGTGGAAATTATGCTCAATGTGGAAATACCTTACCCTCCACTATTAAGAAGACAAGCTTACCCAGCTAGCCCTAGAGCACAAGAAGCATTGAAAACTCATATTGATGAGCTGATAAAACTGGGAGTTCTTAGAAAGTTTGGGAACAATGAAGAAGTAGAAGTCACAACTCCTGTAATCATTACTTGCCATAACAATAAATAAAGGATGGTTGGTTATTTTAGAGCGATGAATACCTAGACTATCTCAGATACGTATCCAATCTCCAGATTATATGAAACTTTGACTCAATTATCCAAAGCAAAATTTATCACTTCTATGGATGCCCTTAAAGGCTTTAATCAGAATTTTTTTACACCTAATGCTAAGAAATTATTGAGAATAGTTGCTTATTGTGGTATTTATGAATACTTGAGGATTCCTTTTGGGATTAAAAATGCATGCTCTCCTTATCAAACAATGATGAATACCATTTTCCCACATGAATTATCAGAGGAATGGTTGATAATTTATATTGATGACATTCTAATTTGTTCAGAAACCCGGAAATTGCATTTATAGAGACTTTAATTGGTACTTAAGAAGATTCTTCAATTGAACACAAAAATATCTCTTAAATAAAGTAGTTTTGGGTTTCATGAGCTGGAAACTCTAGGACATGTAGTATCAGGACTGAGCCTTGGTGTTGATAAAAACAAAGTGGCTGCAGTTTTACTGAAAAAAATGCCACAGAAAAAAAAAGAAATGATGTCTTTCTTAGGGCTTTCCAGTTATTACAGGAAACACCTTAAAGATTTTGCAATCCTTGCCAAATAATTGTATAAAGAATTTGTGATCAACAAAATTTCTTTGAGATGACACAGGAAAGGATTCAAGCATATGAAAAGATCAAGTATGCCTTTACTAATGCACCATTATTATTGATGCCAGACTGGAAACTTCCTTTCAAGCTATACATTGATGCATGTGGTGAAGGTCTAGGTGCATCTCTTCATCAAGTTCAAATGGTCAATGACAAACCTGATGAAGGTCCAATCTGTTTTATCTCAAGACAAATAAACCCTACTCATGCTAGATATGAAGCTATGCAAATGGAGTGTATTTGACTTGTTTGAGCTCTAGAAAAACTTCATTATTATCCTTGTGGTAGTTTTTTTGAAGTAATTACTGATTGTAATGCAGTAAAATCACTTCTTAACATGAAAAATCCAAACAGAAACATGCTAAGATGGTAGATTGCTATACAGGAGTGTAGAGGCAATATGACCATAGCACATAAAGCTGGAAATATTCACAATATTTCTGATGGCTTGAGTAGATGGGAATTACCCAATACATCTGACAATCCTGCCTATGTTCCTACAAGTGAAGAACCTCACATTCCAATCAAAGGAATTAATATCACAGATGTGGGTACAGAATTCTTTGAAGAAGTTAGAGAAAGCTACAACAAAGATAAGAGTTCTCATATTCTAATTGCTCTACTTGAAAAACATTGCAAGCATTCAGCTTTAGCTAATTCTCTGGATGATATTTGGAAGACATCTTATGACAATGGAATATTTCATTTATTTGATGGTATCTTATATCATAGATCTAAACACACATGTGTCATGGTCTTATGTAGTAGAATGTTAATTAACACAGTACTATCAGGATGCCATGATAAAATTCATTCTGGACATCTGTCTGAAAACAGAACAATGGAAAGAATTAAGAAATATGCCTGGTGGCCATCTTGGAGAAAAGATGTCATTGAGTACTGTCATAGTTGTGATAGATGCCAGAAAGCCAATAAAGCTACTGGTAAAAGATTTTGTTTAATGATTCATATCCAAGAACCAAGTAACCCATGTGAAGTGGCTCATATGGATTGGGTAACTTCTTTAACAACTGGAGGTGAGAAGAGCTATAATGCATGTCTTGCTATTGTAGACAGATATAGCAAAATACCAATCTTTTTACCTCTTCATAAATATTACACAGCTATGGATACAGCTCTTTTGATTTGGAACAGAGTCATATCCCACACTGGTCTCTTTAAAAATATCATTATTCATAGTGACCCAGAATTTACATCAGCATTTGGGTAAAAAACTATGATTCTCAACAGCATACCATCCCCAAACAGATGGGTTAGCAGAAAGAACGATTTGAACTGTTGAGTACATTATCAGAAGATTTTGTGCTTATGGACTGGAGCTTAAAGATTTTGATGGCTTTAACCATGATTGATGTACTCTTATAACAGCTTTGTAATTAGCCAAGAAGACTTCTATCCATGTTTCAAGAGGCAAACCTCCAGCAATGTTGGAAAAAGGATGGAAACTCAAACTTCCAGTGTGGTATTCCATACTATTTTTTTCACCAGGCTCAAGCTCATAGTACCCCATAACAGCAGTAAATCCAACCCACAAGCAGACTTACAGTCAAACCTTACACTAAAAGGTCACTTTTACAGCAAGAAGCTGGATTTAATTCATAAAAATATGGCACAGGTACCAAGAGAAGTGTATGTGTTTAAATAAATTATTCAATTTCAATATGTATATGTAAAGAATCAAGCTACATATAGCAAACCAGTTACAAAAAATAAGGTACCACCCTTTAAATTATACATCCCACCCAGCTTTACACCCCTTTATAGCAAAAGAATCATGAAGAAAGAAAATGGCACCTGCATGAATTCCACAACCACCTGGAATTCAACATAGAAAAGTCACATGATGCAAAGAACAACTCCATGGACTTCTTGAAATTGATTTACAGCACAGCCACAAGCATAACCTTATCTTAAATCCACAGTAACCCCACTTGAAACCTTAAAACAGAATCAAAATTATTTACACCACTCATCACCTCATGCAAACCAAAGCTAGTTACAACAGGCTGCATGTAGTACACACTTCTAATCAAATTTCAACCACATGACTATGCACTGCATGTGTCAAACTAAACAATCACATCATCTCATACACAACAGTAAAGTCATCAGTGCAAGAAGCTATCACCTGACCTCATTTTAAATCTCAAAAGGAAGAAAAAAACCTATGACACCTGCATGAATTACATGGCCACTTCTACCAAGCACAAATTATGACATATGCAAGGTAAAATTTGACAGTCGTCATGTGATAATTCCCCACCAACGAAATATCATGTGACAGAAAAAAAAGGCTGTGCACAAGAAAAATTTTCAGCCAAAATGAAATCAACTCATACATGCAAGTAAAATCCAAGAATATCACACCATAATTAGTTCACCAAAAGACCATCATGTGATGAATGGAGGCTGTGCAGTGAAAAAATTATCACCTGACCCATACTAGAAAATTCCTCACCAAAAAAAACGTTACATGATGGAATCAAGAGGAATTAAAGTGGAAAAAGACAGCTCCCATGGAGGGCCCCCTGGCCTCCCAAAAGGTGCGAATAGAGGGGCTCTCTCCCCCCAAACTTCAAATTCCCCCCATGCACATTATATCCCCTGCACAGTAGAAGCATAGGAATAATTCATCCCTCACCTGGGAGGTATTCCAGTATATTATAGTAAATCTACTTGCCCAGTAGCTAAGCTCAGTGAAAGTATAGTGTTGAATATTACCCAGTAGCTAAGCTCAATGGACTTTTATTATTAAAAAAAATAAAAAATAAACAATATCCAGTACCCAAGATTAGGGTTATTACTCTATTAAAATATTATATTTAGTAAAATCAACACCATTTATAAAGATTCAAGCTTAACTTGCCCCTTTGAAATCCAATATCAAAGAATCTTACCTCCTAAATTTAACAAATACAATTTCATCTTATTATGAACCACTCTTGAAAAAAATGGAAAATCTTTAAAAATTATTTTACTCTATTATGACATTAACTTAACAAAATTAACTTTATAAACAATCATCAAATTTTTTTGAACACCTTAAATAACTCATCTTTCCAAACATTCATCACCAAGAAGGAACCACTCACCCCAATTTCACTAAAAAGTGAAATCATACAGACAAGTATTTCATTAAAATCTCAAATTTAACCAAAATAAATAACATTTTTTTTCATATTATATATTAAATAAGTCTGATATGAGACTTCTAAATTTTTTCTTCTGAAGTTGTAAGGCCACTTACTAATTTTATTTTTGGTTTTTGACCTCCAAGGAAGATTTTGTTCAGTATTCTGGCAGGGGTAGGCAATACACCCTTGCCAACCTTAGTTACAGGAGTTATTACAAATTCAAAACTATCTACCTGTGACTCTACCTCCAGTAACTGCCTCATTTTAATCCCACACAAGAGGAGTTCCCACATCTGGTGTCCCAAAAGTGGCCCAGTCAACCTCAATTTCCGTAGTAATATTCAATTTGATTACAATTAATTCATCCAAAGAAAAGATATATAGCTACTCTAAAAATTATTTTTCACCTAACAGAAACTGGATTCAAATAATCAAAATCAGTCATCAACTCACTCTGACCATTACTATTATTTACCCAATCAATAGACAGAATTAGGAGAGGAATCAGGAATATATTCTAAATCTCCTATTGCAACACCAAGAGCCAATAAAAGGGACTTACAGGTTGTGGAGAAATTTTTCCTTCATCTCCTTGGAAGAAATAAAATCAATAACTCAACACCAAAATAAAAGGAAGAAATAAAAAATCAAAATGGATAAACCTTCATCATCAAAAGTACCTTCCATTATTGAAGAAATCCAAGGAGAAAGCCTTAATGAAGAGACTGTTGAAGGACAGGATGAAGCTTCTTCAACAGAAAGACTTCATCAGAAAATACTAGAAATGCAAGAACAATTACTAGCAGTAATAAAAAAGGAAGGGAAAAAAATCATCAAGTTATAATCCACAAAATAGTCCACTTGAAGAACGGACCATGCTTCCAAGATCATTCAGGCCCCATGGATCACCCTCACCTTATCTAAGACCCATGGACACATCAACACCTTATACAGAAGAAAGTACCTTACCAAGAAGAGTCAACATCTCTGCCCAAAGACCAACTCCATCACATCAAGAAATTCCAAGAAATACTACTCCAATAGTGGAAATTAGAGCCAAGGACTATAGTCAGTGATTTTATGGAAAGGATGTTGAAATATTTATCAATAAAGTTGAAAATATTGAAGAAATTTAAGGAGCAAGTGGAAGAGACATTGCAAGACAAATAGCATTTTGTACCAAAGATGATTAAATAAGCTATCATATTGAAGGAATTCCAGGATATGAGCCAGCTGATTGGGATCAATTAAAAGTGGATATGGAAAGAAGATGGGGAACAGCCTCACCTGAAAGAAGATACTGATTATCCTCAATCACTGAATTATTTACAAAAACTCAACAAGAAGGTGGAATAAGAAACATGACACAATACAGAAAATTCATTGGGGAATATGAAGCAATCATCACTTACCTCAAAAGATACCAATATATCCAAGGTGATATCAATCATAACCAGGAAATATTGGCCATCATTTCTGCTAGTGTTCAAGAATCAATTTACAAGGAAATCATTAAAGATAGAGCTATGGTTCAAGCCTTGGATGGAGGTTACATCATACCAAGATTGGATATTTTGAAATTATACATTAAACAGGACTTGGAGGGCAAGGTTCTGATTCAACAAAAAAAATTTTCTAAACCAAAACTTCCATAAAAGAAGACAATATTTGAGAATGAAAGCTGGGAAAAAACTATAAAACAAGTAAAAGAACTCACCCAAAAGATCAAGAATCCTCCACAACCAGGACCTCAGCCAAGAAATGAAGCGAAAGAATCTGTCAAAGAAGTTTTAAATCGACTCAAAGACTTATCAGAAGCTTTCAATCTACCAAGAAGGAATTGGAACAATAATCAAGAGCAAAGATTCCCTCAAAATAATCAGCCATACAGGCCAAGGAATCCCTTACCACCATTTTAATCCACTTATCAACCTTGCATGCCCGCTCAAATGGCTCCAAGACCACCATTAAAGTGTGTTCATTGCAAGGAAAAAGGCCACTCAGCAACTGAATGCACTCACCTTTCTGAAGATTTAGACAAAAGAATTGTCAGAGCTCAAGGAGCATCTTAACTCTTTCCCAATTATCAAAGAGTACCTATAGAAGGAAATGAAAGTGCCAAAAACATAGTCGGAGCTTTTGCAAAGGAGAAAGCAGAACTCAACAAGAAATTTATGGAAAAAACTACTTTCAAACCAAAACCAGAAGAGGAAGTTAGGCCCACTGAAACAAAATCAGAGCATAAATCAACCTCATTTGCGAATGCTGAAGATTTCTCAAATTGGAAACCACCTACCATTTCCTCATCCAATAATCACTTTGAATCCCACATTGGACCAAGGCAGACCAAACAAAGGATGGAAATACATGCACAAAATAAAGAGTCAAAGAAGAAAGCAGCTATTCCAGGAACTTATATTGAAGAAGAAAAAGAAGAAGAAAGAGCAATAATTTCTACCAAATTCCAAAATTCAAATATTCCCAAACCAGACCAACCTGAGGAGGAAATTAAAAATATTGCCAATAAGAATGAGGATGAAGAAATTCCCAAAGAAGAAAATAAGTTCAGAAAACCTCAAAAGAATCAAGTTGAAACCAAATTGAAAATTGAAAAGATTATCAAGAAAGTTATGTAACATAAGATCACCCTCACTATTGAAGAAACTCTGAGGATGTCACTAAACTTTGTCCATAAATTGCAGGAATTATAAGAAAAAGAAAAGGTTAAAATGAAATAACTCAATTAAATGGATCTTCAAGAAATACTATTAATATTTGTATTCAAAGAAATACCAAAGCCCAATATTAATAATGCCTGTCCTTTGGAATTTATGAAAATCTTCATTGGAAAGGAAGAATATGCAATCAAAGCATTAGTGGACACTGGTTCAGAACTCAGCATCATACCAGAAGAAATAGCAATAAAAGTCTCACTCAAAACAAGAAATATTAACATGAACCTTTGGGGAATTGGAGGCCATACTACTTCATTAGTGGCACTTTCAGAATTTACTCCAATCATCTTGCCTTCAGGTGAAAAAACTCAAATCCACTTTTTTATTGCAAAAGGATCTGTCCATACAGTACTTGGAAGACCTTTCTTTGCCGCAAAAAATATTATGCTAGAATTCTCCCATAATCAAGGTGAAATATTGAGATATCAAGAACCTGATGGAAGAAGATTATGCATGCCAATATGCAAGCCTCAAGCACTTTGATGGCAAACTGGACCACCTAGAGGAATGGATTTATGCAATATGGCAAAATTGGTCAGAAATACACCAGGAAACACCTTTCAAAATGCAAAAGGAGACAATACCATTATTAAGTTGACCCAGAAGACCAAATATTTATCCATATCTCCAAAAACTGTTAAATTTGGCCAAGCTCTACAAAACCACAAATGGACAAACAACCTCAAAAAAAACTTGAAGAATCAATCTTTGAAGGTGAATCACCCAAAATAATTTACAAGTCAATTGATAATAATGAAGAAACCTTTCAGATTTTGGTGGATGGAAATGAAAAGATAAATGGAAACCCTTTCAAAACTAAACCCAAAAAGAATAAAGTCAGATTTAGTAAACATCATGAGCTTTCAGATGAAGAAATTATAAATGAAATCAAAAAAGATCTAAAAGTTATGGAAGAAAGAGACAAAAATGTAAAAGAAACATACCATATCAGCTTCCTGGACAGACCATTGAATAGCCAAGAACAACTTTATTAATGGCAACTGGAAAACCCTGAATTCATCCAGAAACCTCCCAATGAAGATGAAGAAACAGAATCAAACCTAGAAAATGAATACAACTACTTTTACTTGCCATATATCACCTTTGAAGACATTTATGGGGATGAAGCTCAAGACATTTTATGTGAAGAAAAATATTTATGTCAACTTCGAGGAGCAAACTGGAACAAATTTCAATTCTTAGAGCTATTAGATGAAGAGGGAATTAAAGGAAAACTCTCTAATAAATTCTGGGATAGATCATTTTCAATGGGAAGATTACCCAAAAGAGGATTCTATTTCAATCAGATCTGGGCTCAGTGGTACCTTGGATTTAATGGCTCAACATATCAAACTGGAAAATTGAAGTGGGTTGGAGATGGATACATATTCATTGATGAAGACTTATGGTCATCAGAGTTTCCATCAGAACCAGAAATTGAGGAAAGAAATGCCTTTTTTGAAGCCCTCAAAGAACTTGTTTTTTCCAGGTTACTAAAAAGAAACTCACCTTTCCCACTTGGGGGAGCTCAACTCTAAATAAAATCAACAAACTCAAGATTCTTTCTCTAAAACATGTATCAGTATCATCCATAAAATGTATCATTTGTTTATTTTTTATTTTTTTCCAATATTGAAGTAACTTCCTGCCTTAACAAAGAAGGAACTCATAAAAAAAGTATTTATCAAAAAAAGAAAACTTACATTGAAAATATCAATCACTTCTACCATGTCCAATTCACCAAGTTTTGGATCCTATGGGGAAATATTAATAAAAGAACACTAAATTATCAATGAAGAATTTCTTTGGTCACCAAAAGATGATAAATTAAATAAATAAAATCTTTGACACTTTCAGGATACTAAATCAATATCAAGAAACCAAGAAATTCAAGAAATCAAAGAATTGCTGGAAATTGTTTAGATTTCTTACAAAACTGATAATCAAATTGTGCAAGAATTAATGGACCAATTATAATTCCATCCATTCACACCTATGTTGAAGACATATAACAGCCTGAAAATCCAAACTTCAAATAAAAAAGTCAGATTCAAATTTAATTAATTATTAGGAAGTGACTTCCTGCATTATCAAAGAGGAATATCAACTCTCATCAGCTCAAATCAATAATTTCACTTACAAAGAAAAAAAACAAATAACCATATGATCAGTAGGCAGTGACCTCCTGCCCTATCAAAGAGGAATATCCAAATTCTTACCCAAAGTTATTATCCAAAGCCCATTAAACCTACCCTCAAGCTTTTTTGATGAATTAACTTGATGAAATTTCCAAATCTTATTACCTTTTGACACTATCAAACACACCAGATCCTACAAAATGGATTCATGGCCATTACTTGAAGGAAGTTCCTGGTCAATGGAGACAGGAATCAGCTTGAGAGAAGAAACAGAAGTCTGGGCCAATTCCAATAATATTCAAGAATAAGATGAATATCCAGAATTGTTCTTTGAAATAAAACCAGAACCCTTTCCAGATATCTGCACAATAACTGTTTCATATATTGAGTTTGAGGGCATCTTTGAAAAAGAAAAAACACCATAAGAAATTGTCATTCATCATCCATGGAAAGAATTACCTGCATTAAACCTTACAAAATATGAATTCCTGGAGTTACTGACCCGGGATGGAATTGAAGGCAACCTTGGAAACCAATACTGGGATGAAATATTTGAAATGGATGAACACCTTAGGAAATAATTGTTTTGGAGGACCTGAGAATGCCAAGACTGGTTCAACCTTCAGGACTTTGAAAGCAAAAATGGAAAAATAAGCAAGATATCAGGAGGATATACTATGAGGAATACCAAATGGGATTGTCACTGGGAGGAAACAATTATACCAGCAATATTCATCCTCAAAGGTGGTGTAACTAAATTCAATACAGAAGATTGGAACTCCTTTTGTCAAGAATACTTGTTTAAAGCTCTCAAAAGGAATAAATGGAGGGGAGGGAAATTTATAAAACAAGAATTAGTGAAGGAAATATTTGGTTGAGGGGATTGAATTCAAGAAGAAAAATCTCAGCTGCTAAGTCCCTAATTCTTTGTTTTTTAATAAACCTTTTTTCATTAATATTATCATTTCTTTCCTTTATTATTTTACTCTTATTTTATTCTTTTTATTATTATTGAATCTTTTTCAGCCTAAAAAAACAAGCTTCAATTCATATAAGCTTAGAAAGAAGAATTAAAATAGCAACCTACTTGATATTGAGGATTTCTTATAATTATATTTCTATTTTCTCAAGATCAAATATATATATATATATAATGAATAAAAAAATAAAACACTACTAATTAGTTTCAAGCCAAATCACTTCAGAGGACAAATAGAAAGTGACAAATTACAATTTATTTGAAGTTGATATCTTATATGGGAAGTGATTAAGCATAGATATAAAAAAAGCTTTAATCATTTTCTAATTAATTGAGATAAAATTCTCAATTAATTGTACCAAACAGAATCATAATCTTGCAATTGTCAAAAATAGGATATATAGTGTGACATGAATTATTAAAAAAATAAACTTACAGCAAATAATTGATTATTATAGTAGATTATTTCCTTTTTTTACAAAATTAAAACAAAATAACTTTTAATCTAATTTTATTTCATTTTGAAAACAATTTTTTACCTTTTATACTCCAATAAATTTTTTTTCTTCAAAAACAATCAACAGATATAAAATTCACCAAATAAAAACTATAAATTAAAAGCTTAAATTTTTCTCATTTCTTATTTAATTTTTCAGAATTTATCTACATAGGTTCAAAAAAACACACAAAAAACAAACAAAGTAAGATGAAGCAATCAAACCTAAATACAAAATGAGATCATCTGAAAGTTCCAATCAACAGGATATGACTCAATGGATCATAAAAAAGAACTTCTGAAGAAATTCCAATAACAAAGTCAGAAGCACTCTCATAAACTTTTATCGGCCATTTAATATACATCAGGATTCTCTCTATCAAGAAGAGTTATCTTAGCTTTCCATGATTACTGGAAGACTATTGCTTCAAATACCAAAGCAAAAAGAAATCAACATGCAGAAAAAGAAATTAGCCTAAAAGACATGGATTGAGTTGCTTCATAAAAGCAGGCTCAATAGTTCAAGTTTTATTTGTCACTGCACCAGGTTTCTTTCAAAGTACAATGTTGGATAGTAAATTTAAATTAACAATCCATGTTGTCCAAAACAACTCAATTCAATTTTTTATCACAACAACTTTTTCTAACAAGGGACTTGGGATGTATTGCTTGATCTCAATTAGTTTTATTCAATTAATTCTCTAACTTAATGTTCAATTTATGATGGGTAATTGTTTTAGATTCCTAATTTTTTTGTTTATATATATATATAGCAAGAGGGGGTATTTACAGTCATCAACTTCCTATACCCTGGCTTCAGTTTCAAAAAGGTGATTGACAGGCCTCAACAAGAGGACGGATCTAAAAGGGAACCTGTCATGCTAAACATCTCAGAGAAGTTCCAAGCTGTAGCCATACAACAGAATTAATAATAACTCCTATTTAAACACTGCAGAAAAGGACAGTTTTTGAGCCCTGTTGCCTTCATATAACCTCACAAAAGCCTATGGAGGAGCCTAGTAAGACACAAATGAAAAGATGCAAGAAATGAGATCTTGCATCAGAAAACTTCCCAGCAAGAAGGTTCTGTGATCTCTTAATTTCTGACAGCAGCAAACACCTTAATATTTTGCTAGCATAGTGACAACAATGCAAACCACACCATGTGAAGTCATTTAAACAATGGATTTCCAATGACAACCAGTAGAATCTTCAAGAAGTCAAAATATAGTTCTACATCAATTTAGACTTACATGCATGCAATCTGTAGGAGGAGGAGGCATTCATGCAAAGAATATTAGAGGTGGAATATTTCACTTGTATGCAGTCATACATAGTTCATTAATCTCAGAGCTCACATTAGCGACAAAGTATCAAGCCTGAGAAAGGCTAAGATATTGGAGGGAATCAAAAGGAAACACATTGGGGACCAGTGTGCTGCACCTGTACGATGGCACTCCAAATATCAACAAACCAATGTAGAGTGATTCTCTTGTTCTAGCTATTATGATGTCAAGCCAAAAAAGCTGTATCAGGAACTTCAGCAGCCAGGAACAACCCTTAATCTCATAGTGGGGTTGAAGTGGGACCTCTTACCGACTGATTGAAATCACTCTACATTACACCCAACCCATCAACTTTAAATACCAGTTTGCCAACTCAATACCATTCCAGTGCAAGGCATGCAGAATTTCAAAGCAAGAAGCATTATGACAACAGAAGCAAGTTGACTTAACTGTATCACCAAAATGCACCAGTACCATGTCCAATGCTTTAGCTAAACAATAAGCTTGGTTTTAGCTCAGTGGTGGTATTATACAGCTGCAACTACCACAAAAGGTGGTTCTGATCACACTGATGACCAATTGAAAAGTCCGAAGGCGACTGGAGCCTTACTAAGAGGCATTCCAATAGTCTTTCATGCAAAGAAATACCTCCAGGACCCTGGCAGTCAAACCAAAACGAGCTTTAAGCATAAGATTAGGTGGTGGATACCCATAGCTCACCAGGTGCTATAGCTTCACACCTTTGATGAGCCTTGGGAGATAAGAACAAAAATCTTTCTGGAAAACACAATGATGCTAAGATCACTATATCAATTGAGATATCAGAGCTACCTAAAGCTCTTGATTAAATTTTTAATTTTTTACTATACTCATTCTGAGTCAAAACAGATCATTTGGATCCACTCTGAACAACCCAAATAATCAATAAGCTACATTAAAGCAGAAATTTACACCCCAGAGGGTTGAAATAAGCTATATCTACTGCATGTGACCCAAATCCTAGCACCCTAAAGAGAATTAGAGAACCCTATACCCCAACCGACTCAATTATCAACCAAGTAAGGACATTGAAATGCTCCTAGATCAAACATCAACCCAACCCAAAGTAGATGTGAGGTTTCCAAAGATGCAATAGCACCCCCTCATTAAAACTGCAGCTACCCAATGCCATTGTAGACAGGTTAAGGGGGTATTACAGCCCCTTCCAATCTCTCAGAAAGCAAGAAACAGTCACCCGAACTGTTTTAAAGTTGCAATTGGGATGTGATAACACCCATCAAGACTAAAACAGCCCACTTGAAGGGCTGCTGAGGAGATTTACAGGGCCAAGCTCTCCCCTTAATTAACAAAATATACTTCACAAAATTGTAGTAGAGAACAAACCATGTAAAGTGGTTAAAAGCACAATAAAGTGCTTTTCAAAAAAGATAAGCAATGAAAATGGCCACCCAAAGAATGGCAAATGTGATAGGGTCTTCTAGATAAGCCTTTCAAGCTGACTACCTTACCTTCTGACAAAAAATTAAAAAATAACAACTTTTAAATAAATTAAAATTAAAAGTCCTCAACATGAATTTAAACTGTTGAATTTTTTCTTTTATTTATTTTTTGGAAAATAATAATATACTAACACAAAGCTTTCAGCAAGGCTTCAAACTGCTTGTATTTTTTCTAAATGATAATTCTGAGTTATTGGAGTTCATTTCTGTCTAGATACCAATAATTTATTTATTTTTTATGCTAAAGGGCATACAAAACAGTAATATGTCCTCAGAAGGACAACAAACTTCTGAAACTTCTCATTTAATTTTATTTTATTCTTAAATCATACTAAAATATTTTTTTCAATTAAAAAAAATGTCCTCAGCGAGAAATTAAACTGCTGACTTATCTTTTCATTTAATTTTACCTTTGACAGTTAAATAATACTCAAACATTTGATTTTTAAATCCTAAATCTCTTCAATATACAAAGAATTCCCTGAGCAAGGCATTAAACTGGTTAATTTAATTTTATGCTTATTTTATTACTGATCATTGGATTTTCTGATATTTTAGTAATAATTTAGCATATGGAAATCAATGAGGGAAACAAGATAGCTATAAAATAAAAAGAATAAAAACTTAAGCCCTCATCAAGGCTTCAAAGTGATGGTTTCTTTTATTTTTTATTATCTGTGATAATTATATTGGACTGAAATCTCATATTCTCAATTTCTACAGGGCTTAAAAAGATAATAAAACAAAATAATAAAAGCCCTTAGAAGGGCTTCAAACTACTGTTTCTATCTTTATGTGTTTTTCTTATGTTCTATAATATATTATACTGACACATTCAATTTTGTATGCTACAGGTGTTCATAATGAAAATATTTCTCTTATTTTATAGGCTTAAAAGTGCTTTTGAAGTGAAAATGTGTGAGCCTGTGAGGCATGTATGACATACCCATAAGGCCACAAATGATTTTATAAAAAGTTAATCTTGTCTTAAACAGGCTTTTTAGTTGAATTTAAAATAAAAAATAATAAAAAAAAAGTATAACTTTTTTTTGGATAAACAAAGTTATAAATATTATGTCATTTTTGGATTCTACACCAAAAATAACCTAGGGTACACCCATAGGGTGTTATACCCAAAACCACTTATTTTTTATGTTATTGGAAGATTTAAGAATCTCACAGTACCAATGTAACTTTTTTAACATTTTTTTAAAATTGTTAAATTTAAGCTTAATTAAGCTTAAATTTAAAGTTGCATAAGGTTTATGCAAACTTACCAAAATTTTAGTTAAAATTGAGGTGTGGTGTATATTTACTGAATTGGCTAAGGATTTGCCATACAGAATGTAAATCCTGCGTGCGCTCAATTTAAAAGGGTTTAAAGCCATGGTATGGCTTTAAATAAATAAAAGGGCAAAATCCACGCAGAAAGGTGGGACAAAGGAAAAAGATCAAATAGAGCTGGGGTACCCAACTTTTTGGATCTGCAAGGATTCAATTAAGTTTGTCCACCTGTATTGGAGGATTTTCAACCTTATTTAAACTTTAAGATTAGACTTTGATCCGACCTTAAGGTTTAAACTGGTTTTATCCCAAATTGGACAGGAATTTCAAGCTGCCAAAGGGTAAATCCCAATATGCAGGCTTGAAATCAAGGTTTTAAGAACTGTCAGAGCTTAATTAAGCTTAAAACTTTAAAGCTTCAAGCATTAAAACCTTATCAAAACTTAAGGTTTGGTGTGTTTTGCTATTTTATGTGGAAAAATAGCAATAACTTCAAAAATTCATTAAAAATCCAATTCTTAATGGATTTGCTTGAAAATTTCACACAACTTAGAATTTAATACTATCAATATATAAATTAAATTTTAAGTATCTTTTATAAATGAATTTCCTGGGTAATTAGCCTGGAAATTTACTCTTTTAATTAAACTCAAAGAAAATTATGTTTTCTTTAAAAATTAATCAAAAATTGAATTTAAGAGATTTTTGCTTGAAACTCTAATTTTAAGTTGTTAATGTGATGAAATTTAATATAAATAACCTTATTTTATATTAAAACTTAAAATAGTTAAACTAAATGAGGATTAAAGTTACTTGGAGTTAAGAATAACACTGGTAACTTTAAATTGGAAGTAAAAATAAGTTGCCTTAAGTTAAGAACTTTATTTTTCAAGCATGGTTTTTCAGTTTTCACCTGAGCACGCCCTCTAAATCCATTATAAATCATGAGAGCTGCTCTGAAGACATAAAAAGAGTCTTTTCATCACTGTTTTTGTCCATCATTCATTATCAATCCAATCATATTAGAAATTTAAACAGGTAAAGTTTTATTAATTATAAAATCTTATTATTAAAAGTAATTCTTAAGTTATTTTTATTCTTTATTTATTAAAATTAAAGAATTGAAGTCATAGAATTTAGATTATTGTTGTAATCACCAATAATATATTTTATTATATAAAATTATCATTTTAAATATCTTTTAAAATCCACAAATTCCTCTCAAAAACTCTTTAATCATAATCTATATTATAAAAAGTGGTTTTATCTTTAAATTTATTGATTTTTGACGTGTTTTTAACTTATAACCTTTATTTAGTATAATAACTGTTGTATTAGACTTGTTGTATTAAATAAATCTTATAAGTAAGTTTTGTTTAAAGTTCTATATTTTTTTTATCTAAATATTAGTTTTTTTATATAGAATTTCTATTCTAAAAGAATTATTTCTGCACAGTGTGTGTTTAATTCTTTTTATAAATAATATTTATATTATTTATAAGTGGTTAATATTCATATTTTCCACGTGTAATTGTCTCATTAAGAGCTTTACACTTCTTATTGTTATAGCTCTCAGTGACTATAACAATAATAGAATAATTATAATTTATTATAATTATTATTATTATTTTATTATCATATTATTATAATAATAATCAAATTATTTTTTATATATAATTATTTTTAATAATTATATTTAAATTTGTGGTTGTAATATTTTATTATATTATATTTTTCTACTGAGGACAGTCATAGTACTCTTGATATTGTTACTATTATCAAGAGTTTCATTGACAAACCTTACATTTGGGGGCCTGCCCGTGATTTTAAAACAATTTTTGGGACATAAATCATATTCTAGACCTTATCTTACTGTTTTTTGACGTAAAATTGCCATATTTGTTTAATGTTGGCTTTTTTGGGACTTATCCCTTATAAATAATCCTTATAATATTAATAAAGTTATTTTTTTCTTAAGAATATTGTTTGAAACAATATACTATTGAGTGACTTGGAATAAATTTCTTTTGTCTAACTAGTGGCTTCTTCACATCACAGACTTGAAATTTATTCTTTGAGTTATTCTAGTATAAAGTGAATAATAATACAATTTTGATTAATTAACTTGTTAATTGCATAATTATTATTTCTTTAAAGAAAATAATAAATCAAATAAAAAAATCTTTAAAAATAAAAATCTTTACTAAAAATATTTTTTCTTTTATCTTAGACATTTTTCTTTATTTTTGACATAATTTGCCATAAAATTACATTAAAACAACTTTATTTAATAAGTTGAGTTTATAGGTTATTTTCATTATTTGATAAAATAACTTATATTTTTAATTTTCTCTAGTGTCTTCAATCAGAGAAAGTTCTTCAGACTCTGAAGCCTCAGAGTCCAGCATTGAGATTCAAACCAGCCCAGCACCAAGGGGTTTAATAACCAAAGAGCCCTTTAAAGGTCCTGCAGGTGAATTCAACTCAATTTTACTCTATTTTTTACTAAAATTGACGTGAAATGACTCCTACTAGAAGTGGAAGCAACTACTCCATCCAATCAAATGGATCTTGACCAGGACATTACAGCAACAAATCCAAAAGGCAAGAATGTCCTCCCAGAGGAGAGGCACAAATGGAGGATGCCAGAACTTCCACCAGTTCCCAAAGGTTAGCCAGCACCTTTGAACCTCTTATTGAGAGTCCAGAAGCTGACATAACTTCTATTGCTGTTAGACCTGAACCATTTCCAACAGGCAGCTGTGGAAATTTATCAATCCCAATGGAAAAACTGGTTCCTGGCGTCAAAACAACAAGAGTGGGAACTCCTTCCAAGTCTTTGGATAGGCACCATGAACTCTTATCTTCAAGTGAAGAAGTTCATGGGGCCAGAAAAGACAGAAGATCTTCTGCTGGGTTGGACACCAATGTCTGTCAAAGGACAAGTCCAACAGATCAAAGCTTGGTTGAAAAACCAAAGCATGTTGTCAGAGGATCAGAAGAAGAAATTGGCTCAAGGCAAGGACAACAGCCCAGTGGAAGCTCCTCAAGAATCCACCAGCAAAGATCCGCCTCAACAAGTGCCAAACAAGCCCAAGCAAGCCCCAAAGACCAACCAGAAGGGCAAGCAAAAGGCAAAGCCCAAGTGGAACAAACCTTACCCTCAGAATTACAGAATCCCAAAGAAGGAAAAGACAGCCATGGACAATGTGTTCAATATGGCAAGAACTTTGATGGAATTCAAAAACAAGGAGGAGGAAAGATTGAACCAATCCTTTCCAAAGAAGTAGATCTTTTAAAACTTGTAACTTACTTTGAATCTTGTAATAAATAAATTATGGCAAAATTTAAAGCATTTGATCATGTCCAACAGAAATTGGGTAATGAAATATTACAAGTAAAAGACCAACAAAAGACCATAATTGGCCTTGAAAATGTTAATAAGTCAAATATTTTGTCTTTGACGCAAATTTGTGAAAGACTTTAGTTTAAAGTTACCTTACTCAATCAACCAGATGAACATTCAATTTCTTTTATAACTAGACAGTTAAAAGAATTGAAAATACAAGTACAAAACTTGGAAAATTCAACTGGTCACAATGCAGCTCTTTTTCAAGAACAATTAGAAAAAAGTGATAAAGCAAGACTTGAATTGAAAGAAGACATTCAGTCAAGTATTAATAATATATCACTAAAAAATGAATTGCCAAGGCAATCCACACCAATTCTTGACAGAAATGTCCTTAACTTGAATAATGATTTACATCATACAATTTCAAGTCATGAGGTGGAAACTGCTTGCAATTATAAGGACATTCCAAGATTAGAGGAATGGCCAACCTTCAGTGGTGAAGGAGAATATAATCATATGGAATTTATGAAAACAATTGATATGTTCAAAGAAGACTTTAACATACCAGATGAATAGATAAGTGCCAGATTACACTCATTATTTACCAAATCAGCAAAGAAATGGTATTATAAAATGAGACAAGAACATGGTAAAAATTCTTGGCCTTGGTGGAAAGAACAAGTTATTTCCAAATGGGCAAATGATTTCTGGAGATTTAGAATGGAAAATTCTTTTGAAGAAGCCATTTTTAATATTGAAAGGGACAGGCCCATGACTTGGTTTCTTAAACAGAAGGACAGATTAACTGTCCTTCATCCTGATATGTCTGAACCAATGGTACATAAAAGGATATTAAGAAAGTGTGGTGGTGACCTTGAGCATGCTATAAGAAGCAGATGTATTGAGCCTTGCTCTACAGAAGATTATATCAATGCTATGGAGGATATCACTACTAGAACAAAAATTGGAAGAAATTGGTATAAACCCCCAGTAGACAACAAGACTAGTGGGAAACCAATTTTAAAACCAAATAAACCACATGACAGACCTCCTTTGAAATGTCATAAATGTGGAAGTACATCTCACTTAGCAAACACTTGTCCAAAAAAGACAAGAGTCAATGAGATAAATGTTGAAAAAGTGGAAGAAACAAAAGAAACTGATGTATCTTCACATGAAAGTGATTCTGAGCCTTCAGAAGAAGAAGAAGCATCAGAACAACTTGGTATAGAAAATATTAATGTTTCTTTTGAGGTCACTGAGGTACATACTCACTTACCACAGTACAGTGATGAATGTATGGATCTCATACATGTGCAAGATGCCAAAATGCAAAAAACCAAACCTGCTAGAGGTAAAGGTTATACAGCTGGGTCATCTTGTATCACTAATATTGTGATGAATAACACAGAAGCCAAGATACATCTTGACTCAGGTGCTTTTTGCACTTGTGTTGGAAAAGATTATCTTGACAAAATTTATACCAATTGGCAAGACAAGTTGATGCCAATTGAAGGTGTAAAATTCAGCAGTGCTAGCCAGAACATGCACCCTTTGGGTATATTTGAAGCAGCAATAATATTTCCTCATCCAGCAGGGAGTACAAGATTGAAAGCTGAATTTGTTGTTATGAACAATTGTACTTCACAACACTTTATACTTGGAAATGATTATCTCAATATCTATGGTATTGATATTAATAATCATAAGGACAGGTATTTCACTATAGGGGAAAATAAAAGGCAAAGGTTTGCTTTTTCTCTAGAAAGAAAAGAAATTACTGTCATCCAACAAGTAAAGAATGTTAAAAAAGAAAAATTTGTGTCAGATCAGCTAAGTGAAGCACAAATTAGTCCTGAATTAACACCAGAAATGAAGGAAGAACTTATTGAAGTTTTATTTCAATACAGAAAAGCCTTTGCTTCTGATAATGAACCACTTGGGGCTATAAAAGGCCATGAGGTGGACATTATGCTTAATGTGGAAAGGCCTTATCCGCCACTATTAAGAAGACCAGCTTACCCAGCTAGCCCTAGGGCTAGAGAAGCATTAGAAAATCATATTAATGAACTAATGAAACTGGGAGTTCTTAGAAAAGTTGGACACAATGAGGAAGTTGAACTCAAAACTCCAGTAATCATTACTTGGCATAATGATAAGTCAAGGATGGTTGGTGATTTTAGAGCACTGAATACCTATACTATTCCAGACAGGTATCCAGTCCCTAGAATTCATGAGACTTTGACTCAATTATCCAAAGCAAGATTCATCACTTCTATGGATGCTCTGAAAGGCTTTCACCAGAATGTTTTGACACCTCATGCTAGGAAACTGTTGAGAATAATTTCTCATTGTGGTATTTATGAATATTTGAGGATGCCTTTTGGTATTAAAAATGCACCCTCTCATTACCAAAGAATGATGAATACTATCTTCCCACATGAATTATCAGTGGGATGGTTAATCATTTATATTGATGACATTATCATTTGTTCAGAAGCCTGGCAATTACATTTAGAGAGACTTTCATTAGTACTTAAGAAAATTCTACAAGTGAACATGAAAATTTCTCTTAAAAAATGTAATTTTGGGTTTCATGAGTTAAAAGCTCTAGGGCATGTAGTCTCAGGACTAAGCCTTGGTGTTGATAAAAACAAAGTGGCTGGAGTTTTACTGAAACAAATGCCCCAGAAAAAAAAAGAAATGATGTCTTTCTTAGGGTTTGCCAGTTATTACAGGCAACACCTTAAAGATTTTGCAATCCATGCCAGATCATTATACAGAATTTGTGATCAACAAACTGTTTTTGAAATGACACAGGAGAGAATTCAAGCATATGATAAAATCAAGTATGCCTTGACCAATGCACCATTGTTATTGATGCCAGATTGGAAACTTCCTTTCAAGCTGTATATTGATGCATGTGGTGATGGTTTAGGAGCTGCTCTTCATCAAGTTCAAATTGTCAATGACAAGCCTTATGAAGGTCCAATTTGTTTCATTTCAAGACAAATTAAACCTACTGAGGCCAGATATGGAGCTAGCCAAATGGAGTGCCTTTGCCTTGTTTGGGCTCTGGAAAAACTTCATTACTATCTTGATGGTAGTGTGTTTGAAGTAATTACTGATTGTAATGCAGTAAAATCACTTCTTAACATGAAAACTCCAAACAGACACATGCTAAGATGGCAAATTGCTATACAGGAGTATAGAGGTAATATGACCATAGTACATAAAGCTGGAAATATTCACAATAATGCTGATGTCTTGAGTAGATGGGCATTACCCAATACACCTGACAATCCTGCCTATGTTCCTACAAGTGCAGAACCTCAAATTCCAATTGAAGGAATTAATATCACAGATGTTGGAACATAATTCTTTGAAGAAGTTAGAGAAAGCTACAAGCAAGATAAGAATTGTCATATTCTTACTGCCCTACTTGACAAAGATTGTAAAGATGAAGCATTGGCTAATTCTCTGGATGATATTTGGAAAACATCTTATGATAATGGAAGATTCCATTTGTTTGATGGCATACTATATCATAGATCTAAACACACATGTGTCATGGTCCTATGTAGTAGAATGTTGATTAACACAATACTACTAGAATGCCATGATAACATTTATTCTGGACATCTGTCTGAAGACAGAACAATGGAAAGAATTAAGACATGTGCCTGGTGGCCATCTTGGAGAAAAGATGTCATTGAGTACTGTCATAGTTGTGATAGATGCCAGAAAGCCAATAAAGCTACTGGTAAAAGATTTGGTCTGATGATCCATATCCAAGAGCCAAGTACCCCATGGGAAGTGGTTCACATGGATTGGGTAACTGCATTACCACCTGGAGGTGATAAGAGTTACAATGCATGTCTTGTTATTGTAGACAGATATAGCAAAACACCAATCTTTTTACCATGTCACAAAGATGACACAGCTATGGATACAGCTCTTTTAATCTGGAATAGAGTAATATCCCATACTGGTCTCTTTAAAAACATCATTAGTGACAGAGACCCAAAGTTTACATCAGCCTTATGGACTAATTTACATAAGCTTTTGGGTACAAAATTATCATTCTCAACAGCATACCATCCACAAACAGATGGGTTAGCAGAAAGAATGATTCAAACCCTTGAGGACATGATCAGAAGGTTTTGTGCTTATGGCCTGGAGTCTAAAGATTCTGATGGCTTTACCCATGATTGGTGTACTCTTATACCAGCATTGGAATTAGCCTACAAGACCTCCATCCATGCTTCAACAGGCAAGACCCCTGCAATGTTGGAAAAAGGATGGAACCCCAAACTTCCAGTTGATACTTTGAAGAAAGATCTGGTTGACATTCATCCAACTGCTTCAAGCTTTAAGCTATTGCTTGATAAAGTAAGGCATCATGCAAATCATAGCATAAATGACGCCTTTGAATATGCTAAGCAGAAATGGGATAAAAGTCATAAGACCCCAGAATTCAAAGTAGGGGACTTAATACTAGTTTCAACCTTGAACTGTAATAATATTAAAGGTCCAAAGAAATTGAAAGATTCCTTTGCAGGACCATATATTATTAAAGCCCTTCATGGGACAAATGCAGTACAAGTAGAACTGTCAGGAGAACTGGAGAATAAACATCCAACATTCCCTGTCAGTCTAGTAAAGCATTACACTTCAAGTGACAAGGAATCATTTCCTTTAAGAAATGAAACACCCTTAGAAGTACCCCCACTGGACCTAAGTGAGGAGAAAAAGGTACTGAAAGTCTTGAAAGAAAGAAGACTTAGGGGAAAAAATTAAAGAGAATACTTGGTCAGGTATAAAAATTCACAACATGAAGATTAATGGATTGTAGAAAACAAAATACCTGATTCCCAGAAGTTTCTCAGAAGATTCAGACATGAGAGAAGACCAATTCCTCAATAAAAAGTTTGAATTGTGTGCTTTACATACTTGAAAGTATAAGTAAAGAGGTTGGATAGTGGATTATACCCCCCCCCAAATAGCTTGGGGGTACACTACAAAAGAAAAATTGTGGTATAATTTTTTTTGGTGGTAGGGAATGTGAGCCTGTGAGGTATGTATGACATACCCATAAGGCCACAAATGATTTTATAAACAGTTAATTTTGTCTTAAACAGACTTTTTAGTTGAATTTAAAATAAAAAATAAGTATAACTTTTTTTTGGATAAACAAAGTTATAAATATTATGTCATTTTTGGATTCTACACCAAAAATAACCTAGGGTACACCCATAGGGTGTTATACCCAAAACCACTTATTTTTTATGTTATTGGAAGATTTAAGAATCTCACAGTACCAATGTAACTTTTTTAACATTTTTTTAAAATTGTTAAATTTAAGCTTAATTAAGCTTAAATTTAAAGTTGCATAAGGTTTATGCAAACTTACCAAAATTTTAGTTAAAATTGAGGTGTGGTGTATATTTACTGAATTGGCTAAGGATTTGCCATACAGAATGTAAATCCTGCGTGAGCTCAATTTAAAAGGGTTTAAAGCCATGGTATGGCTTTAAATAAATAAAAGGGCAAAATCCACGCAGAAAGGTGAGACAAATCAAAAAGACCAAATAGAGCTGGGGTACCCAACTTTTTGGATCTGCAAGGATTCAATTAAGGTTGTCCACCTGTATTGGAGGATTTTCAACCTTATTTAAACTTTAAGATTAGACTTTGATCCGACCTTAAGGTTTAAACTGGTTTTATCCCAAATTGGACAGGAATTTCAAGCTGCCAAAGGGTAAATCCCAATATGCAGGCTTGAAATCAAGGTTTTAAGAACTGTCAGAGCTTAATTAAGCTTAAAAACCTTAAATAAGCTTAAAACTTTAAAGTTTCAAGCATTAAAACCTTATTAAAACTTAAGGTTTGGTGTGTTTTGCTATTTTACGTGGAAAAATAGCAATAACTTCAAAAATTCATTAAAAATCCAATTCTTAATGGATTTGTTTGAAAATCTCACACAACTTAGAATTTAATATTATCAATATATAAATTAAATTTCAAGTATCTTTTATAAATAAATTTCCTGGGTAATTAGCCTGGAAATTTACTCTTTTAATTAAACTCAAAGAAAATTATGATTTCTTTAAAAATTAATTAAAAATTGAGTTTAAGAGATTTTTGCTTGAAACTCTAATTTTAAGTTGTTAATGTGATGAACTTTAATATAAATAACCTTATTTTATATTAAAACTTAAAATAGTTAAGCTAAATGAGGATTAAAGTTACTTGGAGTTAAGAATAACACTGGTAACTTTAAATTGGAAGTAAAAATAAGTTGCCTTAAGTTAAGAACTTTATTTTTTAAGCATGGTTTTTCAGTTTTGACCTGAGCACGCTCTCTACATCCATCATGAATCATGAGAGCTGCTTTGAAGACATAAAAAGAGTCTTTTCATCACTGTTTTTGTCCATCATTCATTATCAATCCAATCATATTAGAAATTTAAACAGGTAAAGTTTTATTAATTTTAAAATCTTATTATTAAAAGTAATTCTTAAGTTATTTTTATTCTTTATTTGTTAAGATTAAAGAATTGAAGTCATAGAATTTAGATTATTGTTGTAATCACCAATAATATATTTTATTATATAAAATTATCATTTTAAATATCTTTTAAAATCCACAAATTCCTCTCAAAAACTCTTTAGTCATAATCTATATTATAAAAAGTTGTTTTATCTTTAAATTTATTTATTTTTGACGTGTTTTTAACTTATAACCTTTATTTAGTATAATAACTGTTGTATTAGACTTGTTGTATTATAAATCTTATAAGTAAGTTTTCTTTAAAGTTCTATATTTTTTTATCTAAATTTAGTTTTTTTATATAGATTTTTTATTCTAAAAGAATTATTTCTGCACAGTGTGTGTTTAATTCTTTTTATAAATAATATTTATATTATTTATAAGTGGTTAATATTCATATTTTCCACGTGTAATTGTCTCATTAAGAGCTTTACACTTCTTATTGTTATAACTGTCAGTGACTATAACAATAATAGAATAATTATAATTTATTATAATTATTATTATTTTTTTATTATTATATTATTATAATAATAATCAAATTATTTTTTTATATATAATTATTTTTAATAATTATATTTAAATTTGTGGTTGTAATGTTTTATTATATTATATTTTTCTACTGAGGACAGTCATAGTATTCTTGATATTGTTACTATTATCAAGAGTTTCATAGACAAACCTTACAAAATGAGTTCTTAACAAGAATATACACTGTTGAATTTAACTATACAACTTGGCTTTGAAGATAAATCACATTCCATGAAAACCAAAAATTATCAAACAGAAGTATTTGGACAAAAGATATGGTCCTTGGAAAGACCATAAACTTCTCACCACTAAAAATTTTTAACAAGGACCCAAAAATGAAAAAAAGATATGGTCCTTGGGAAGACCATAAACTTTCCACTCAAATTATTAACAATAAACAAAAACAAATAACCAATGGTCCTTGGGAAGACCATAAACTGCCTCTTTAAATATCCAAAATAAATTACTCAAAGTATCAACAAAGACTAAAAAAAGTAAGAAGAAGTCCTAGGAAAGACTATAAACTACCTAAGGTTTCATTTCTTATGTTTTAATTCCTGATTTTATGTCATCATAAACAAGAATTAGAAATATTAACTGATTTTAACGTTTTGAACATTTTTTTATTTTTTATTTCAAATTCATTTATTTCTTTTCACTAAGAATTAGGGGCATATCCCATTCAAGGTATCAAGATTATTCCTTTTTATCTTCATTATATTTTTATTTCTGCTACTATTATACCAAGAGCCATCAGATTAGCTCAAATTTCCAACTCAAAAAGAATTAAAAAAACTCTACATCAAGTAATTTTTTTTTAAAATTATCAATTTATTTGAAATATTTCTTTAATTACAAGAAAGTGATTGGAACTTGTTTTAAAAGAAGAATTATTTGTGCTATGAAGGAATTAATGGAACCTTGAAGGAGCTATTTATATTAAAAACTCATATATTGATGACATAATTTGGGGAGTTTACATATTAATAACACCTTAATGTGCTATTTATTCCAAATAGAATTTAAAAAGCCCCCAAAAGCAAACAAGATTTTTTTAAAACTGTACAGATTCTTATTTTTTTTCACTTTTTATATTTTTTTAACAACTCAAATGCATTTGTGGGTAACAGAAAATCTGAACCATAAAGGGGATGGACTTGAAATACAGTCTGTGTCACAATGATGATTCCAAAAGGAAGAGTTGTGTAATAATAAGGGTCATTATCTGAATAAAAGACTCAAATTATGATCATCCAAATATTTCATATTACTTATGAATACTCTCAAGAGCCTAAATTTTAACTGATTGGCACAAATTACCACCTTTAACCAAACAGTTCCATGATCTTGATTGTGATTCAGGATTATTTCTTTTGAAGTGTGATTTTTGCTCAGATATCTCAATTAATGATTATTTTTTACTTACAGTAAAAGAAAAAGATATTATTATTGAATCCTCATTATAAGAAAATTGAGTAAATTTCCTGTATTATTATTTATTCTTATCAAAATCACTATGAAAAAATAAGGCATGGGTAAACTTATTTCTTACACTACCCCTAATGGTGGAAGGTTTGGGGGAATGAGGGTATATTCTTTTCAAAATTTGAAAACCAACTCAAGTTTTTTTAACGGAGAGGGGGGCCATTATCCAAAAAAATATTATGAAAAAAAAGATCAATCAATTAATATCATAATCAATTTTTAAACATCTTATTATTACAAATTTTTATTTTTTTCATTTTTTTCAAGAGGTATGATTTAGGAGTACATAAAAACCAAAATATATTATTTTCAAGAATATCAAGAGAATTGGAAAAAAAATATTTATCAAGAACACTGAAAATGAAAATCACTTATAAAAAAATCAAAAGTTCCTCATGGATTGACCTTTAGACAACACAAGACCTTGGCCATTGGTTTGATTCTGCATTGAAACTCATTTGGAATTCAAGAATCACTGGTCAGTATTTATGGACTGAAGGATGACTCACTGGATTAATCATGAACTCAAAACTCAATTAACATGATGGACTCACAAGATGATGTAAAACACTCATCTCAAATTTCGCTTGGGATTTTAAAGAAGCTTGAAGACTCAAGAGGTCTTCAGCATGACACAAAACTTCTTCCCCTGTATACTTGGGCAGGGAAAATTATAAAAAAATAATAACATCCACAAATCTGGAGGGGATTTTCCTAGTCAAAAGAAGTGCTGAAGGACCTTTTTTGTGCTTAGCATGACAATAAACTGCTTCTGTGTAACAGGAACAAGGGGTTTCACAGGTGTTTATCATCATCAATGTAAGGGTTTTCTATGAAACTCTTGATAATAGTAACAATATCAAGAGTACTATGACTGTCCTCAGTAGAAAAATATAATATAATAAAATACTTTAACCCCAAATGTAAATATAATTATTAAAAGATAAATTTGATTATTATTATATCAAATAATAATAAGAAAAATGTAATAATTATAATAGATGATAATTATTCTATTATTGTTATAGTTACTGATAATTATAACAATGAAAAGTTTTCAGCTCTTAATGAGACAATTACATGTGGAAAATATAAATATTCAACCACTTATAAACAATATATAAATATTATTTATAAAACAATTATAACACACACGGTGCAGGAATAATTATTATAGAAAAATTCTATATAAAAAAACTAGTAATAGATAAAAAAGGTATAAAATATTAGAGAAAACTTACTTATAATATAAATTTAATACAACAAGCCAAATACAACAATTATTATATTAGGTAATTATTATAAGTTAAAGACACGCCAAAAATCAAAATTACAAATTATAAAAAAACTTTTTATGATAAAAAATATGATTAAAGAGTTTTTGAGAGGAATTTGTGGATTTTCAAAAGATATTTTCAAGACAATAATTTTATAAAATAAAATATATTATAGGTGATTACAATAATAATCCAATTTCTATGATTCCAATTCTTTAATTTTAAGATTTAGAAAGAATAAAATACTTAAGAAATTCTATAAAGTAAGATTTTATATATAATGAAACTTTACCTGTTTAAATGTCTAATATGATTGGATTGATAATTGATGATGGACAAAAACAGTGATGAAAAGACTCTTTTTATGTCTACAGAGCAGCTCTCATGATTCAAAATGGATATAGAGGGCGTGCTCAGGTCAAAACTGAAACAACATGCTTAAAAATAAGGCTCTCAACTTAAGATAACTTATTTTAATTCCAATTTAAAGTCACCAGCCTTATTCTTAACTCCAAGTAGCTTTAATCCTCATTTAACTTAATCATTTTAAGCTTTAATATAAAGTAAGTTTATTCATATTAAAGAAAATCACATGAACAACTTATAAATGGAGTTTTAAGCAGAAAAATCTCTTAAGCTCAAATCTTAATGAATTTTTAAAGAAATCCCTAAGTTCCTTAAGTATGATTGAAAGAGCAAATTTCCAGGATAATTACCCCAAAAATCTGTTTATAACAGATAATCAAAATTTCATTTATATATAGATAATATTAAATTGTAAGCTTTATGATATTTTCAAGCAAAACCATTAAGAATTGGATTTTTAATGAATTTTTGAAGTGATTACTATTTTTCCACGTAAAATAGCAATACACTGTCAGCTGGAGTCTATGTTGAAGCAGTAATTAGGCTATTTACAGCTAGAACTATGACTGTGACACGTGGCAATAACCTTAAAATAAGAGCTTTAATATAATATAAAAGCTTATAATATAATAACAGGGTTCTACTATTGAAAAATAGTGGTGGTGAGCGCTATTGAGAACCCTGGGTGCAGTCTTACCAGTTGGATTACTATAATAAGAACTACAATAATTAAAATTATAATTATACCCTGATTATTACCCAAGAGTAAAACTGTTTTTCACAGTTTACTACGTAGGATATTCAAGAGAAGGATGAGGAGACAATTCTGGCTGTGAAAAGCCTCCTTTTTATCCTGAAATGGGGTGGAAAGGGTGCTAGACTTTTCCACGTAGAGGAAGTGAAGATTTTTCACTCTCTAGTACTGGCTTGTGGCTTTCAAACAGCCTGTAAAACCTGTATTGGGCTCAGATGTGGTTTTGAAACCACATCTGGGCAGTTTTCACCAATACAGGGTGAAGATTTTCATCTGGGGACCTCACAGCCTGATTCTAATGTGTATGATGCGTAGAATGCTTTGCAGAAGCTGTATGGGACCCCAGTATTTCCTGACATATAAGGTATTGAAGTAGAAACAAGCTCATGTGTCTATTTGACACCTCATATTCATGGTTATGGGATATTATCCCATGGTAAGGCTGTCTTGGTCAGAATGTGGGATTTTGACCTTAAAACAGCTATAGATTTGTCAGTTCTTGAGATATTAGCCTCAAAACTAAACCAGTGTGTAGCCCTGTATGCCTTCTACACAATGGTACCTTATTTGATATGGTTATCATTAAATATGGCAAAGTTATGCCATGTACAAGATTTTTGTACATATGCGTGTTTTAGGCAAAAAGCTGTATTGAGCTTGTTTGCCCCATAATCTCTGCTGTAGTTGAGATATGGGGAGGTGGATGACACCATCAGATATCCCTGATTGTGCTCTTTCCAAAAAGACCCCACTTCAAGTATTTCACACTAAAACTGTAGAAGTTAGATTAGAGGTGAATGTTTTGTTCACCCTTATTTGGCCTGAAATTGACCATAACTCCAGTAATATTGGTGCTAGCTCAGTTTGGCTAGTACCATTGAACAGCCCTGGCTTAGAGCTTCATTTTGAGTACCCATTTGATGGGGTTAAGCCTCTCCTTCTCGATTTTAGATGAGAGATGAAAATTAAGTTTTATGCTCAGCAATAACTTTGAGCAGGAATAACTTTGTTATTTCTTGTCCTATGGTGATGGGACTTAGATTTTCAGAAAGAGGTGAGTTTCCTCTTTCTTTTGATACCCTTTGAGCTTATTTGGCTCAGCTCTATGTTTTGGTGGTATCTTGGCTATACCATTGGTTTATGGTATTTTGGCTGTCATGCTTGTGCTCTGGTTTTGAGTCACAGGCTGACATACCCTCCCTCTAAAAAATGCTCATCATTGATGAGACCGTTCCGTCCTCCTAGAGGCCCTGAATCTCTTTAGATGAAGGTTCCCATCTGGTATGGCATCTTCTGCCAACCATCTGTCTTTATCAGCTGTTTGGTGCTTGAATCTGACTAAGTATTGTCTTTGATCCTTTCCGTTAAGTCTGATCTTCCTGGCCCTGATAATCTTACTCACGGGTCCTGGGGAGCCCTCCACTTCCACTATAACAGGTGGTGTGGGGATCTTCTTCCTGGAGGGGAATTTATCCTCCTCCGTTTGGAAGTATGGTCTGACCAAACTTACTGGGAAGACTGGGTGCTTCCTGGAAGATTCCTCTGTAAGTTTGACTTCCACTGCATTCTTCCCTATCAACCTAAGTATAGTGAAAGGCCCTACAAATGAGTCCCTCATCTTCTTGGGTCCTTTAAGATTATTAAAGTTCAGTGTAGACACTAGCACCTGGTCCCCTTCCTTAAAGTCAGGTTCCATGTGTGTCTTGTCCCACCTCTGTTTATTATATTCTTTTGCCTCAGCTATGCATTTGGCAGCTGTGTCACAAGCCCTCTTCCACATATCATGGAAGTCCTTGGCTGTGGGGTGGATGGTCAGAAGATTCTTCTTTACGTGATCCACAGGCAAGAGGGGATTCCACCCTTTCTCTACCACTGCAGGTGTTTTTCCTGTGGTAGAGTGCTGGCTTGTATTATAAGCCAGTGGGACAGCTGGTAGAAGGGTAACCCAGTCATGGGTGTATCCTTCATGGTCCTTGTATTCCATGCCATAGGCACAGAACCTTCTAAGGATGTCTTCCATAGTCTGGATCATCCTCTCAGCTAGGCTATCTATTTGGGGATGGTAAGCTGTCGAAAAATCAAGCTTGGTGCCAAGCATTTCATACAAGTTGGTACAAAATTCAGATGTGAATTTTGGGTCCCTATCACTAATGATGATTTTAGGGACTCCACAGGTAGATATGATGTTACTCCAAAATAACAGGGCATTATCCATGGCTGTGTCCTCTTTGTGGCATGGTAGACACCTCATACTCTTGCTGAACCTATCAACTATGATCAAGCAGGCATTCTAGTTTTCTTTGCCTCCTGGGACAAGTCCTGTAACCCAGTCCATGTTGATGGTTTCCTGTGGGTGTTTGGGTTCTTCTATATGTTGAAGTAACCCATACTTCTTCCCATGTTTCCTATTTGCCTTTTGGCATCTTTCACAAGTGTTGATGTATTCTCCCAACTCTTGTTCCCACTTGGGCCACCAAGCTGTGCTTGCTACCCTCTCCTTGGTCCTTTCTTCACTCATGTGTCACATATAGGGGCAGTCATGGCATTCCTTCAGGATCAAGGAGATGTGGTCTCTGTCTACCACTGTGAGTGCACTTGTGTGTTTCTCTCTGTGGTAGAGCAGGCCATCTATAAGGAAGAACTTGTTATCCTTATAGGACCTCAACCAGGGTTCTTCCAGCTGGGATTCCAGTTCTGGACTCCTGTACTTTTGTTGAAGGAGTTGTAGTAGTATGCCACACTGTTTGTGTTTTGCATAAGACTTCAGTACTGCACTAAAAAATTCATTGTGCAGTTCAGAGGAGCTTATTCCCAATATGGGAGTTTCTGTCCCCTCTGAATCAGTGTTTCCACTGTCAAGGGTACCTTTTTCTGGTGCCCATTCAGAGAATCTGAAGTTCTTCCTCCTATCTACTTCCATGAAATGGATAGGGATTTTGGCTGCAACTTCAGGGTCATAAGCTGGATTGCTCTTGACATTATCCAGTGGCCATGTGCTAAGGCCATCTGCATTGGTATGGCTTTTACCTTCCTTGTATATGATGGTAATGTTCCCTCTATACTCCTGGATGGCTATTTGCCATCTAAGCATGTGTCTATTTGTAGTCTTCATGTTCAGTAAAGACTTCAAGGCTGTTCAGTCTGTGTAGACTTCAAAGACTGCACCCTCCAGATAATAATGGAGTTTCTCTAGGGCCCAGACTAGACATAGACACTCAGTCTGGGTGGCTCCATACTTTGCTTCTGAGTCTTTCAGCTGCCTTGAGATGTAGCAAATTACTCCTTCTCTTGGTTCACCATCCACAATTTGTCTTTGTGAAGGGCTGCTCCTAGGCCTTGACTACATGCTGCATCTATGTATAACTTGAATGGTAGTTCAAAGTCGGGTAAGATGAGCACAGGTGCATTTGTGAGTTCATATTTGATTGTCTCATATGCATCCCTCCTTTTCTTGGTGATTTCAAAAACTACATCTTTTGAACACAACTTGTATAAACTACTAGTTATGTGGGCAAAATTCTTGATGTGGTTTCTATAGTAGCTAGCAAACCCAAGGAAAGATTGCATCTCTTTGATGCTCTTTGGTACTGGATTTTGCAGTACTTCTGCTACTTCATTCTGGTCAATTTCCAGACTAAGACCTGAGACTTTATGTCCTAGAGCCAGTAACTCTTGTTGGCCAAAATTGCACTTTTTAAGTGAAATTTTCAGATTTATGGGTGTGCATCTTCCCATGTCTCTGAGTATATAATTATATCATCAATATATACCACCATCCAGCCTTCCAGTATTTCTTCTTGAAATATTGTGTCCATCATCCTTTGGAAATGGGCTGGTACATTTTTGATGCCAAATGGCATCCTGGTATACTCATATATGCCCATATGGCATATTATTCTGAGTAAGTTCATGGAGTTTGGTTTTACTCCATTTTGGTGGAAGCCCTTCATACAATCCATTTTGGTTATGTATTTGGCTTTTGCCAGTTTATCCAAGGCATGAGGTATCCTGGGTATAGGGTACCTGTCTGCTTTTGTGTAGTTATTCAGAGCTCTGAAATCTCCACACAGTCTAGACTTGCCATCATGCCAGTTGATTAGGACAGGGGTGGTGATTTCCACTATTTCATTATGTCCAATCTTCCTGATGACATCCATTTCCAGGAGTTCATTGATATGTTTCTCAATTTCTTTCCTGGTTTCCAGGCTTGTTGGATAAGGAGGTCTCCTAAGCATGGGTGGATAAGTTCTTTCCACATCCAGATATAGTTCTATATCATAGCCTTTGATCTTTCCTAATGGTTCTTCACCAATGGAAAATTCTGGTATGTTCTTTCTCAGCATCTTCAGTAAACTCAGTTTTTGTTTACTGGTGAGGGTAGTGCTAAAATGTCCCTCTCTGAATTCCTTCAGAAGTTCTTCTAGTGGATCTTGAAAAGATATCTGGTATATATCAAGGGAAAATTTCTTTTCCTTGTTAGTACCAATGGTGATGTGCCTATTTTTACTGTTGTAAATGTCTATGCCATACATCCTCTGGTAGTCTGTCCCCAGTAAAAGCCGTTGGATGTGGGCATCATCAAGCACTACAAACTTTGGGTTGAGTCTGATATTACCCTTCCTGTGGGGTATAATTATTTCTTTGATAATTGTCCCAATGGAAGTCATCTTCCCTGATGCACTTTTAAAGTTCTTTGCCTTAGTGGGCAAGAGTTGTTTTTCCCAGTTTGGGAAGTGGGTATCCAGATAGTTTCTGGCCACTATGGAGCAATGTTCTCCACTATCAATGATCAGTGGATGCTGAGCATTGTCAATACAAACAGTCACTTTTGTGGCTGTCAGATGTATATATGCCATTCCTTTGGTTGGTGCAACCAGGAATGTTTGTGCATCTTGTGTGTGTTTGCACAAGTTCTTGTTAGCAGTGTCCTTTGGCATGCCTGCTTCCAACTATATGTCCTGAATTTCTAGTGGTGTTTCCTCTTGGTATTCCACTAGAAATTCCTTTCTTGGGTCTTGATCATCATCAGATGGTTCTCTGATGGCATCACCCATGGAGTCTGATTCAAAATCCTCTGTTGGAAATTCTTCCTCTGGGACTTTCTCAATGGCATAGACTTTTTTCTTTTCCTTTGGACAGTTGTTGGCATAGTGGTCTGTTGAACCACAATTGTGACAAGAATTCCTCTTCTTTGCCACTTCTGCCACTCTTTCTTTGGGTTTTTCTTTAACCTCTACCCTGAAAGGTTGTTTCTCTTTGAAACTACTGCTCTTATATGGGGTGAATTTCCCTATATTAGTCCTTTTAATTATGTCTTGTGAGGTGTTGGAAATGTCATCTAGAGTGCAATTTTGGTTGCATCTGCATTTTACTGCATGCTCTAGCTCTCCTGGCAGTTGTGTCAGAAGCTTGTGATTCCTGATTTGGATGTTCATCTGAGGATCAATGGCTTTAAGTCTTTTAGACTGTCTAAGACACCACTCATATGGATCTTTGTCCCCTGAGTATTTGTCATTTTCAAATGACATTGTCTTCTGCCATATCCAAGTTCCATTACTGTACTTTTGGATGATTTGACTCTTCCACCATGGCCAGTTTCTTCTGCCATGTATTTCTTTCATTTCTGTGTACCATATACCAGCATGACCTCTAAATGCAGTATTCAATCTAGCAGTAATCCAGTAGTCTGGTATGCTTGCTACCTCAATGAAGAGTCCATCAATATAATCTATGAGTTCCATATGATCATATTCTCCTGATCCAGAGAATTTGGGCCAGCTTGAGGCCTCAGGAAGCTGTTTCAAGGCTTCCGTCTCTAAATAAGACATTCCATCTCCATCCTGGTATTGTAATGGAGATCTTGCCTTATTCATAAACATGGCATCTGGTTGATATGGATTCTCCATAACTTGGCCTTGTGGCTGGGGCTTCAAGTTATGGTAGACATTAAACAATTTGTTTATGTCTTGGTCCAGACAATCCCTGTCCCTTTTGCTGTGGTTTTGTTCTTAGAAAACTAGATTCAGTCTTTTGTTGGTTTCTTCAGAGGCTTTGCTCAGTTGAGCATATCCTTCTTGAAGATTCTTAACTATCTGTTCCAAGGAGGCTTGTGTTTTTTTCATCCTCTCTTGGCCAGCTTCAAGTTCTGCAAACTGCTTTGCAGATTGTTCAGCATATTGGGACATTTGTAACCACAGTGTATTACTGTTGATGTTACTCTCAGATGTGACAATGTTATGTTCAGTCTGAGTGGGGGTAATGTTTCTATTACTAGGACTACTGATTCTAGAGTGGTTTACAACTACTTCTGGTTCTTGTGCACTTCTTTTACCAAATGCAACAGCTTCTGAATCTTTCCTCCTCTGGTTGAAGGAGGTTTTGTTCTTGCCCTTGTTTCCTTGTCTTCTCCTGGAAACTTCCTGGAAATGTGAAGAATGGTGACTCTTGGCCACTTATCTGCTCGTTTCTGAATGGT
This sequence comes from Austropuccinia psidii, assembly GCA_023105745.1. Taxonomy (NCBI): domain Eukaryota; kingdom Fungi; phylum Basidiomycota; class Pucciniomycetes; order Pucciniales; family Sphaerophragmiaceae; genus Austropuccinia; species Austropuccinia psidii. The sequence continues at coordinate 36,636,305 of JALGQZ010000003.1, read as the reverse complement.
GTAAAGCCACTGGAGAGCTGATTTGGCCTGCTCCTTGTGAGCCTGAAGGAATCTGAGTAGGCCCTGTCTGGGTTAACTGTTCTTCTATAGCTTGGATGGTGGCTTGATTCTCCCTTATCCTCTGTGCCCTTGCCTCCAGGAGTCTGAAATGCCTGGTAGGATTCCAACCTTTGGTGATTACCATCAGGTCTTTGAAGTCTATCTCTCTGAGACAGATCTTCTTGAAACTTGCTCCAAGTTCTTCCCAGTGAGATGAGAGGTTGAACCTCTTGTTGTCCATGCTCCATTGGAATAAGTCCTTGAGGAGTTGGTGGAGCTGAAGAACTTGATCCATGTCTTTCCAGTCCTCTGGTTTGAGGTCTCCATTGAATTGGAGTGTGAATGGCAGGGTTGATTTTATCTCCCTCATTTTTTGCCATCCACTACTGTGTCCAAGGTGTCCTCTTTCAGGTCTTCTGGTTCTGGACAAACCTTCTCTGTCCTCTGGTTGGTTCCTTTGGAAGCCAAGATCTCTGAGGTGTACAGGTGACATTTTAGTGTTTGCAAGCAGTCAAAAACTTTATGTTCTTAGGGTATTTACCTTTGACTGTGCCTTGTACAAATTTGTTGTCTGCTGATTTGGGCAATTTACCTTTAGAGGTTACAACTGGGTTAATTATAGTAATTTTCCTTGTACAAGTTATCAAGGTTGGTTTACCTTGTATTGATGCAGAATTTCGTGGTTTTCTACTCTTCTGTGTGGCAATGGGTGTCCACTTCTTTGCTGTTATCAGGTCTTCACTGTGCCTCTTTCCTTTGCCTTTGGTTCTGAGGGTGTCACTGGTGTGTTGGCCTTTGACTGGCTTTCAAGTGGTATGAATTTATCTTCCACTGAATAAAAACAGGAAAAATAGGGCTTATGTCAGTTAAGACTTCTCAAAAAATGCTGGTTTTGCACATCTGAGAATGGCCTCTGGGCTTGTATATTATTACAATGTGCCCTTTTATAATGACAGTGTGATTGAATTAACAATTCCACGTCAGAAATATAGCTTACTGATATTTGGTATACTGTTTGTATACCAATATCTCACAGAATAACTTGTAATTAGCAAGTGTAAACTGTCAAAAAGTGGTGTGTAACAGGGCAATTGAGCTAACAATATGTCCAACCACGCCTCAATTGTTGGTTTATCAGTATGAGGTGTCTTATTTTAATTAAAAAAATGAGACTGTATTAATGGATTAAGTGTTTTTATATGTAAAACACACCAAAAATAAGGGTCTTGTGGTTATTAGCCACATGACAGGTACTCTTAAAATATGAGTATACAAGTGGTATATGTACCAAAAAAAGAAATATATATATATATAATATATATATATTTAAGAAATATTACACCTAGAAATAATGAAACAATTGTCAGAAAGGGAGAAATAAGAGAAAAAACTCACTTATAAGGGTCCAAAAAAGGTTTAAAACATGGCCAGGCCCCCAAAATGTCAGCTGGAGTCTATGTTGAAGCAGTAATTAGGCTATTTACAACTAGAACTATGACTGTGACAAATGGCAATAATTTTAAAATAAGAGTTTTAATATAATATAATAGCTTATAATATAATAACAGGGTTCTACTATTGAAAAATAGTGGTGGTGAGTGCTATTGAGAACCCTGGGTGCAGTCTTACCAGTTGGATTACTATAATAAGAACTACAATAATTAAAATTATAATTTTACCCTGATTATTACCCAAGAGTAAAACTGTTTTTGACAGTTTACTACATAGGATATTCAAGAGCAGGATGAGGAGACAATTCTGGCTGTGAAAATCCTCCTTTTTATCCTGAAATAGGGTGGAAAGGGTGCTAGACTTTTCCACGTAGAGGAAGTGAAGATTTTTCACTCTCTAGTACTGGCTTGTGGTTTGCAAACAGCCTGTACAACCTATATGGGGCTCAGATGTGGTTTTGAAACCACATCTGGGAAGTTTTCACCAATACAGGGTGAAGATTTTCATCTGGGGACCTCACAGCCTGATTCTGACGTGTATGACGCGTAGAATGCTGTACAGAAGCTGTATGGGACCCAAGTATTGACTGAAATATGAGGTATTGAAGTAAAAACAAGTTTCTTTGTCTATTTGACACCTCATATTCATGGTTATGGGATATTATCCCATGGTAAGGCTGTATTGGTCAGAATGTGGGATTTTGACCTTAAAACAGCTATAGCTTTATCAGTTCTTGAGATATTAACCTCCAAACTGAACTGGTGTGTAGCCCTGTTTGTGTTCTACACAATGGTACCTTATTTTATATGGTTATCATAAAATATGGCAAAGTTATGCCATGTACAAGATTTTTGTACATGTGCCTGTTTTAGGCAAAAAGCTGTATTGAGCTTGTTTGCCCCATAACTTCTGCTGTAGTTGAGATATGGGGAAGTGGATGACACCATCAGATAGCCCTGATTGTGCTATTTCCAAAAAGACCCCACTTCAAGTATCTCACACTTAAACTGTAGAAGTTAGATGAGAGGTGAATGTTTTGTTCACCCTTATTTGGCGTGAAATTGACCATAGCTCCAGTAATATTTGTGCTAGCTCAGTTTGGCTAGTACCATTGGATAGCCCTGGCTCAGAGCTTCATTTTTAATACCCATTTGATGGGGCTAAGCCTCTCCTTCTAGATTTTAGATGAGAGGTGAGAATTAAGTTTTATGCTCAGCAATAAATTTGAGCAGGAATAACTTTGTTTTTTCTTGTCCAATGGTGATGGGACTTATATTTTCAGAAAGAGGTGAGTTTCCTCTTTTGTTTGATACTTTTTGAGCTTATTTGGCTCAGCTCCATGTTTTGGTGGTATCTTGGCTATACCATTGATTTATGGTATTTTGGCTGTCATGCTTGTGCTCTGGTTTTGAGTCACAGGCTGACATACACACTGAACCTTAACTTTTTATAAGGTTTTGATGCTTGTAACAATAAAGTTTTAAGCTTATTTAAGCTTTGACACGTGTCAAAACTTCAATTTCAAGCCTGCATATTGGGATTTACTCTTTGGCAGCTTGAAATCCCTGTCCAATTTGGGATAGAACCAGTTTAAAGCTTAAGGTTGGATCAAAGTCTAATCTCAAAGATTAAATAAGGTTGAAAATCCTCCAATACAGGTGTACAACCTTAATTGAATCCTTGCAGATACAAAAAGCTGGGTACCCCAGCTCTGTTTGGTTTTTTTCCTTTGTCCCACCTTTTTGCATGGATTCTTCCCTTTTATTTATTTAACACCATACTATGGCCTTAAACACTTTCAAATTGAGCTCACGCAGGATGTACATTTGGAATGGCAAATCCTTAGCCAATTCAGTAAATATACACAACACCTCAATTTTAACTAAAATTTTGGTAAGTTTGCATAAACTTTATGCAACTTTAAATTTAAGCTTATTTAAGCTTAAATTTAACAATTTTAAAAAAATGTTAAAAATGTTACATTAGTACTGTTAGATTCTTAAATATGCCAATAACATAAGAAACAAGCTTTTTTGGGTATAACACCCTATGGGTGGACCCTAGGTTATTTTTGGTGTAGAATCCAAAAAAGACATAATATTTATAACTTTGTTTATCCAAAAAAAAGTTATACTTATTTTTTGTTATTTTTTATTTTGAATTCAATTGAAAAGTATGTTCAAGACTAAATAAACAGTATATAAAATCATTTGTGGCCTTATGGGTATCTTATACATACCTCACAGGCTCACATTCCCTGCCACCAAAAAAAATGTACCACAATTTTCTTTGAGTAGTATACCCCCAGGTTAATTGGGGGGCTATCATCCACTGTCCAACCTCTCTACTTATACTTTCAAGTATGTAAAGCACAAAATTCAGATTTTTGATGGAGGAATTGGTCTTTCCTCATTTCTGAATCTTCTGAGAAACTTTTGTGAATCAGGTATTGTTTCTGCTACAATCCATTCATCTTCATGTTGTGGATTTCTAGACCTGACCAACTATTCTCTTTCATTTTTTCCCCTAAGTCTTCTTTATTTCAAGACTTTTAGCAATTTTTTCTCTTCAATTTGATCAAAGGGAGGTACTTCTACGGGTGTTTCATTTCTCAAAGTAAATAATTCCTTTTCACTTGAAGTGTAATTCTTTACCAGACTAACAGGAAAGTTTGGATGTTTGTTTTCCAATGCTCCTGAAATTTCTACCTGTACTGAATTTGTCCCATGAAGGGCTTTAATAATAAATGGTCCTGCAAAGGAATCTTTCAATTTTTTTGGACCTTTGATATTATTAAAGTTCAAGGTTGAAAATAGTATGAAGTCCCCTACTTTGAATTATGGGGTTTCATGATGTTTATCCCATTTCTGTTTAGCATATTCAAAGGCATAATTCATGCTTTTATTTGCATGATGCTTTACTTTATCAAACAATAACCTAAATCTTGAAGCATTTGGATGAATATCAACTAAATCTTTCTTCAAAGTATCAGCTGGAAGCTTAGGGTTCCATCCTTTTTCCAACATTGCAGGAGTTTTCCTGTTGAAGCATGGATGGAGGTTTTGTAGGCTAATTTCAATGCTGGTATAAGAGTACACCAATCATGGGTCAAGCCATCAGAATATTTAAGCTCCAGGTTATAAGCACAAAATCTTCTGATCATGTCCTCAAGGGTTTGTATCATTCTTTCTGCTAGCCCATCTGTTTGTTGATGGTATGCTGTTGAGAATGATAATTTTGTACGCAAAGGCTTATGTAAATTAGTACATGAGGCTGATGTGAATTTTGGGTCTCTATCACTAATGATATTTTTAAAGAGACCAGTATGGGATATGACTCTATTCCAAATAAAAAGAGATGTATCCATAGCTGTGTCATCTTTATGACATGGTAAAAAGATTGGTGTTTTGCTATATCTGTCTACAATGACAAGACATGCATTGTAACTTTCCTCACATTCAGGTGGTAAGGCAGCTACCCCATCCATATGAGCCATTTCCCATGGGTGCTTGGTTCTTGGATATGAATCATCAAACCAAATATTTTACCAGTAGCTTTATTGGCCTGCTGGCATCTATCACAACTATGACAGTACTCAATAACAACTTTTCTCCAAGATGGCCACCAGGCACATGTCTTAATTCTTTCCATTGTTCTGTCTTCAGGCAGATGTCCAGAATAAATGTTATCATGGCATTGTAGCAGTATTGTGTTGATTGACATTCTACTACACAGGACCATGACACATGCGTGTTTAGATCTATGATATAAGATACCATCAAATAAATGGAATCTTCCATTGTCATAAGATGTCTTCCAAATATCATCCAGAGAATTAGCCAAAGCTGCATTTTTGCAATCTTTGTCAATTAGAGAAGTAAGAATATGTCAATTCTTATCCAACTTATAGCTATCTCTAACTTCTTCAAAGAATTCTGTTCCAACATCTGTGATGTTAATCCCTTCAATTGGAATTCGAGGTTCTGCACCTGTGGGAACATAGACAGGATTATCAGGTGTATTGGGTAATGCCCATCTACTCAAGCCACCAGAATTCTTGTGAATATTTCCAACCTTATGTAATATGGTCATATTGCCTCTATACTCCTGTATAGCAATCTGTCATCATAAAATGTGTCTGTTTGGAGTTTTCATGTTAAGAAGTGATTTTACTGCATTAAAATCAGTAATTACTTCAAACACACTACCATCCAGATAATAATTAAGTTTCTCCAGAGCCCAAAAAAGGCAAAGGCACTCCATTTGGCTAGCTCCATGTCTGGCCTCAGTAGGATTGATTTGTCTTGAAATAAAACAAATTGGACCTTCATAAGGTTTGTCATTGATAATTTGAGCTTGATGAAGAGCTGCACCTATGCCCTCACCACATGCATCAATATACAGCTTTAAAGGAAGTTTCCAATCTGGAATAGGTAATAATGGTGCATTGGTCAAGCCATATCTGATCTTCTCATATGATTGAATCCTTTCCTGTCTCATTTCAAAGACAGTTTGTTGATCAAACGTTGTGTACAATGATCTGGCATGGATTGCAAAATCTTTAAGGTGTTGCCTGTAATAACAGGAAAACCCTAAGAAAGACATCATTTCTTTCTTGTTCTGGGGCATTCATTTCAGTAACACTGCATTCACTTTGTTTTTATCAACACCCAGGCTCAGTCCTGAGACTACATGTCCTAGAGCTTTCAGCTCAGGAAACCCAAAATGAAATTTTTTGAGAGATATTTTCATATTCACTTGAAGATTTTTCTTAAGTAATAATGAAAGTATCTATAAATTCAATTGCCAGGTTTCTGAACAAATAATAATGTCATAAATATAAATTATTAACCATCCTTCTGACAATTCATACAAGAAAATGGTATTCATGATTCTTTGGTAATGAGAGGGTGCATTGTTAATACCAAAAGGCATCCTCAAGTATTCATAAATACCACAATGAGCAATAATCCTCAATAACCTCCTAGCATGAGGTGTCAAGACATTCTGATGGAAGACTTTAAGAGAATCCATAGAAGTGATAAACTTTGGTTTGGATAATTGAGTCAAAGTTTCATGGATTCTAGGGATTGAAAACCTTTCTGGAATAGTGTAGGTATTCAGTGCTCCAAAATCACCAACCATCCTTGATTTATCATTATTCCAAGTAATGTGGACAGGAGATGTGACTTCTACTTCTTCATTGTGTCCAACGTTTCTAAGAACTCCCAGTTTCATTAGTTCATTAATATGACTCTCTAATGCTTCTCTGGCTCTAAGGCTAGCTGGGTGAGCTGGACTTCTTCAAATTGGAGGGTAAGATCTTTCCACATTAAGAATAACTTCCACTTCATGGCCTTTGATAGCCCCAAGTGGTCATTATCAGAAGCAAAGGCTTCCCTGTATTGAAATAAAATTTAAATAAGTTCTTCCTTCATTTCTGGTGTTAATTAAGGACTAATTTGTGCTTCAATTAATTGATCTGACACAAATTTCTCTTTATTAACATATTTTACTTGTCTAATGACAGTTATTTCTCTTTTTTCTGGAGGAAAAGCAAATTTTTTCCTTTTATTTTCCCCCATAGTGAAAAACCTGTCTTTATGATTATTAATATCAATACCATAAATATTGAGATAATCATTTCCAAGTATAAAGTGTTGTGAAGTACAATTGTTCATAACAACAAATTCAACTTTTAATCTGATACTTCTTGTAGGATGAGGGAATATCATTGTTGCTTCAAATATACCCAAGGAGAGCATATTTTGGCTGGCGCTGCTGAATTTGATACCTTAAATTGGCATTAACTTGTCTTGCCAATTGGTATAAATGTGGTCAAGATAATCATTTCCAACACAAGTACAAAAAGCACACGATTCCAGATGTATCTTGGCTTCTCTGTTGTTTATCACAATATTAGTGATACAAGATGATCCATCTGTATAACCTTTACCTCTGGCTGGTTTGGGTTTCTTCATTTTAGCATCTTGCACATTTATGAGATCCATAAATTCATCACTGTACTGTGGTAAGTGAGTATGCACCTATGTGACTTCAAAGGAAACATTAATATTTTCTATACTAAGCTCATCCAGTAATTCCTCCTCTTCAGAAGGCTCAGAATCACTTTCATGTACAGGGACATCATTTGTTTCTTTTGTGTCATCTTTTTCAATTTATATCTCAATGATTCTTGCCTCTTTGGGACAAGTATTAGCCAAATGAGATGTACTTACACACTTATGACATTTCAAAGGAGCTTTGTCATGTGGCTTATTGGGTTTTGTAATTGGCTTCCCACTGGTCTTGTTGTCCATTGGGGGTTAATACCAATTTCTACCAATTTTTGGTCTAGTAGTGATGTCCTCCATAGCATTGATATAATCTTCTGTAGAGCAAGGCTCAATACATCTGCTTCTTATAGCATGCTCAAGGTCACCACCACACTTTCTTAATATCCTTTTATGTACCATTGTTTCAGACATATCAGGATGAAGGGAAGTTAATTTGTCCTTTTGTTTAAGAAACCAAGACATGGGCCTGTCTGTCTCGATATCAAAAATGGCTTCTTCAAAAGAATTCTCCATTTTAAATCTCCAGGAATCATTCACCCATTTGGAAATGATTTGTGCTTTCCACCAAGACCAAGAATGTATATCATGGTCTTGTCTCATTTTGTAATACCATTTCTTTGCTGATTTGGTAAACAATGAGTGTAATCTAGCACTTATGTATTCATATGGTATGTTAAAGTCCTCTTTAAACATATCAATTGTTTTAATAAATTACATATGATGATATTCCCCTTCACCACTGAAGGTTGGCCATTCCTCTAAGCTTGGAATGTCTTTAAAATTGCAATCAGTTTCTACTTCTGCATTACTTGAAAATTTTATGATGTAAGTCATTATTCAAGTTTAGCACATTTCTGTCAAGAATTGGTGTAGAATGTCTTGGCGAATCATTCTTCAGTGATATATTGTTAATACTTGATTGAATATCTTCTTTCAATTGAAGTCTTGCTTTATCACATTTTTCCAATTGTTCTTGGAAAAGAGCTGCATTGTGCCCAGTTGAGTTTTCCAAGTTTTGAACTTGTATTCTTAATTCTTTTAACTGTCTAGTTATACAAGAAATATAATTGTCATCTTGTTGATTGAGTAAGGTAACCTTAGACTCAATTATTGCAAAAATTTGAATCAAAGGCAAAATATTGTCTTTATTAACACTTTCAAGGCCAATGGTGGTCTTTTGTGACTCTTTTACTTGCAGTATCTCATTACCCAACTGCTGTTGGATATACTCAAATTTTTTAAGCTTTGTTACAATTTCTCTATTACAAGTTTCAATTTGGTTTACACGCTTTACAAGGTCTACTTTTTTGGAAAAGATTTGTTAAATCTTTCCTTGTACTTCTTTTTGAATTCTATCAGAGTTCTTGCCATATTGAACACATTGTCCATGGCTGTATTCTCTTTCTTGGGAATCCTGTATTTCTCCGTGTAAGGCTTGTTCCACTTGGGCTTTGCCTTTCCCTTTGCATTTTGCTTGCCGTTCTGGCTGGTCTTTGGGGTTTGCTTAAGCTTGTTTGGCACTTTTTGAGGCATATTTTTGCTTGTGAAGGCTTGGGGAGCTTCCACTGGACTGTTTTCCTTGCCTTGGGCCAACTTCTTCTTCTGGTCCTCTGATAAAATGCTTTGGTTTTTCAACCAAGCCTTTATCTGTTGGACTTGTCCTTTGCAAGACATGGGTGTCCAACCATTCAGAAGTTCTTCTGTCTTTTATGGACCCATGAACTTCTTCACTTGAAGATATGAGTTCATGTTGCCTATCCAAAGACTTGGGAGAAGTTCCCACTCTTGTTGTTTTGCTGCCATAAACCAGCTCTTGTACTGAGACTGGTATATCGCTATTTTTTCCTGTTGAAAGTGATTCAGGTCTAACAATATCAATAGCAGTTATTTCAGCTTCTTTACTCTCAATAAGAGTGTCAAAGGTGCTGGATAACCTTTGGGAACTGGTGGAAGCTCTGGCATCCTCCATTTGTGCCTCTGCTCTGGGCTAACATTGTTGTCTTTTGAATTTATGACTGGAATTTCCTGGTCCAGATCCATTTGATTGGATGGATTAGCTACTTCCACTTCTAGAAGAAGTCATTTCATGTCAATATAAAGTAATTAAGACTAAGAAATCAATTGAATTCACCCTCTGGACCTTTGAAGGGTTCTTTGGTGATTAAGCCCCTTGGTGCTGGGCTAGTGTGAATTTCAATACTTGACTCTGAGGATTCAGAGTCTGAAAAACTTTCTCTGATGAATGACACTAGATAAAAAACAAATATAAGTTATTTTATCAAACAATAAAAATAACTTATAAAATCAACTTATTGGCTAAAGTTTTTTTAAGGTAATTTATGGCAAATTACATCAAAAATAAAGAAAAATGTCTAACATGAAAGAAAAAATGTTTTTAATAAAGATTTTTAATTTGTAAATTCATTATTTGATTTTATATCTTGTTTCAAGAAATAATAATTATGCAATTAATAAGTTATTAATCAAAATTGTATTATTATTCACTTTATACTAGAATAACTCAAATAATAAATTTCAAGTCTGTGATGTGAAAAATCCACTAGTTAGACAAAAGAAATTGATTCCAAGTCACTCAAAAGTATATTGTTTCAAACAATATTCTTAAAAAAATAACTTTATCAATATTATAATGATTATTTCTAAGGGATAAGTCCTAAAAAAGCAAATATGGCAATTTTACGTCAAAAAACAGTAAGCAAAGGTCTAGAATATGATTTATGTCCCAAAAATTGGTTAAAATCACGGCCAGGCCGCCAAATGTAAGGTTTGTCTATGAAACCTTTGATAATAGTAACAATATCAAGAGTACCATGACTGTCCTCAGTAGAAAAATATAATATAATAAAGTATTATACCCACAAATTTAAATATAATTATTAAGAAAGAATGCTATATGAAAAATAAATCTGACTATCATTATATAAAATATAATAATAATAAATTATAATTATTGTATTATTGTTATAGTCACTGACAGTTATAGCAATAAGAAGTGTAAAGCTCCTAATGAGACAATTACACATGGAAAATATAAATATTTAACCACTTATGAATGATATATAAATATTATTTATAAAACAATTATTACACACACTGTGCAGCAATAATTTTTATAGAAAAATTCTACATAAAAGAACTAATAATAGATAAAAAAGATATAGAATTTTAGAGAAAACTTACTTATGATATAAATTTAATACAACAAGTCAAATGCAACAGCTATTATACTAAATAATCATTATAGCTTAAAACCACACCAAAAATTAATACTTTAAATGATAAAACAAATTTTTATGATATGAAATATGATTGAAGAGTTTTTGAGAGGAATTTGTGGATCTTTAAAGTATATTTGAAAGACATTGATTTTATAAAATAAAGTATATTATAGGTGATTACAATAATAATCTAGTTTCTATCATTTCAATTCTTTAGTTTTAAGATCTATAAAGAATAAAATACTTAAGAAATATTTTAACAATAAGATTTTATATATAATAAAACTTTACCTGTTTAAATGTCTAATATGATTGGATTAATAATTGATGATGGACAAAAACAGTGATGAAAAGACCCTTTTTATGTCTACAGAGCAGCTCTCATGATTCACAATGGATATAGAGGGCGTGCTCAGGTCACAACTGAAAAACCATGCTTAAAAATAAGGTTCTTAGCTTAAGGTAACTTATTTTTAATTCCAATTTAAGGTTACCAGTGTTAGTCCTAACTCCAAGTAACTTTCATCCTCATTTAAGTTAATTACTTTAAGCTTTAATATAAGATAAGCTTATTTTTATTAAAGCTCAACACATGAACAACTTAGAAATAGATTTTCAAGCAGAAATCTTCCAAACTCAAACTGTAATTAATTCTTAAAGAAATCCCAATTTTCTTTAAGTATAATTTAAAGAGCAAATTTCCAGGCTTATTAAACAGGAAATCTGTTTGAAAAAGATACTTAAAATTTGATTTATATATGAATAATATTAAATTTTAAGCTGTGTGAAACGTTCAAACAAATCTATTGAGAATTGGATTTTTAATGAATTTTTAAAGTCATTACTTTTTTCCACGTAAAATAGCAATACACACTGAACCATAACTTTTGATAAGGTTTTAATGCTTGTATACTTAAAGTTTTAAGCTTTGAAAGGTCTCAAAACTTTAATTTCAAGCCTGCATATTGGGATTTACCCTTTGAAAGCTTGAAATTCCTGTCCAAATTGGGATAGAACCAGTTTAAACCTTAAGGTTGGATCAAAGCTTAAATAAGGTTGAAAATCCTCCAATACAGGTAGACAACCTTAATTGAATCCTTGCAGATCCAAAAAGTTGGGTACCCCAGCTGTGTTTGGTCTTTTTCCTTTGTTCCACCTTTTTGCATGGATTCTTCCCTTTTATTTATTTAAAGCCATACTATGTCCTTAAACACTTTTAAATTGAGCTCATGCAGGATGTACATTTGAAATGGCAAATCCTTAGCCAATTCAGTAAATATACACAACACCTCAATTCTAACCAAAATTTTGGTAAGTTTGCATAAACCTTATGCAACTTTAAGTTTAAGCTTATTTAAGCTTAAATTTTAAAATTTTAATTTTTTTTAGAAAATTTACATTAGTACTGTGAGATTCTTAAATCTTCCAATAACATAAGAAACAAGCTTTTTTGGGTATAACACCCTATGGGTGTACCCTATGTTATTTTTGGTGTAGAATCCAGAAATGACATAATATTTATAACTCTGTTTATCCAAAAAAAGCTATACGTATTTTTGTTATTTTTCATTTTGAATTCAATTGAAAAGTCTGTTTAAGACTAAATCAACAGTATATAAAATAAGTTGTGGCGTTATGGGTATGTTATACATACCTCACAGGCTCACAATCAAATTGGCCAAAATGAACAAAGTGACCTCTCAAGCCATCGATTAAGACAAGAGCATTCCTCTTCAAGAAATAAAACAACCAGAAGAGTCTCCCATAAAGTTTTAATCATGATGATTGAAGAATAAAACAAGATTCAAGTGGAATCCAAAGTCAGGCCCAAAGGAGACCCAGAATCAAGATAAGCCCTTGGATTAGGCCAGGAGGTCATTGCATGACTTAAACTGCAGGACTTGTATACCTAATATTCAGGGGTTACACACCTAGTTGTAGGTCCTGTATGACCTTAAACTAAGTTTTTTTATGGAAGAAAGAAGAAAGAAGAATTTTGAAAACATCAATATCTGAGGACACTAGCAAATTCCTACAAATCATTAAAGAAACAAAAAAAAGAGAAAAAAATCCTAATTGAAAATGGATCACCAATTTTTAGCAGCCAAATATAAATAAGTCCTGAAGAAGGTGAGACCAGTCAATGAGCCAATGCCTCAAGAGCTTAACCCACCTTTGGAAAGACCACCTTTTTCAAGAGATCCTTATGAAACACCCTTATCACCAAACCCACCTATATTTCAAGAAACCTTCAAGGTCACCCATGAAAGACTGCAAGCATTCAATTTTGGCCCACCAGGATGGTTCTCAAATGAATCAATCAATTTACTCAAAAAGTTTATTACCTTAAGGGAAAAAGAAATAGCTTTCTGTGAAGAAGAAAGAGGATTACTCAAACACTCATATGGAAAACCTTACAAGATACCAGTAATACCTCATGAACCTTTGCAGAAGAAACCAATTCCTATACCCAAATCAATTTTACCTCAGTTGACTGAATTAATCAAGGAAAGAATCAGGACTTGACTCCATGAGCAATCCACCTCAAGCTAGACAAGCCCAATTTTCTGTGTGGCCAAATCAAATGGGAAACTCAGAATAACATGTTCATGAACTTCAAGAACTCAACAAAGTCACAAGAAAGGATGCTGGATTGCCACCTCACATTGAAGATTTTGTAGATGCATTTTCAGGAAGAGGATGCTATGTACTAGGAGAAATCATGGGAGGATATGATGAAAGAGAATTAGATTTCACTACAAGACCCCTCACCACCTTTGAAACAGCCCTTGGAAGGATGCAACTCACAAGAATACCCCAAGGAGCCACCAACTCAATAGCAGTATATCAAGCCCAAATGACCTGGATACTCCAAGAAGAAATACCAGAAATTGTGGGAATATTTATTGATGATGGAGGAATAAAAGGACCAAGATCACTTTACAACCAAGAAAAACTACCAGCAAACCCCTCAATAAGAAGACCTATATGGGAATATGCCATAACATTAGAAAGAATTTTAGCTAGGATTGAAGAAGCAGGACTTACTATCTCATGCTCAAAGTTTGCATACTGTGTGCCAGCTTTGGACATAGTAAAGCATGTTGTATCATTCAAAGTAAGAAAAATCTCAAAATAAGATCAACAACATTTAAAATTGGCCAACACCTCTCAAAAAGAAGGAAATAGAAGAATTCCTTGGACTTTCTGCTTATGTAAGGATGTTTATTGAAAATTTCTCACAAGTTGCATCACCACTAAGAAGGCTCACCAGAGAATATTTTGACTGAGACTGGGATCAAAAATGTTCAGAAACTTTCCATAAGCTTGGAAGGATAGTTGGAGAAGAAATAACCCTCAAGAAATTGTATTATGACAAAAGGGCAGGAAAAATCAAGCTAGCGGTAGATTCAAGCTATATTGCTGCAGGAGCAGTACTCACTCAAGAAGACAAAGAAGGAAAAGACAGACCAGTATTATATGAAAAAATAACTTTTTCAAAATTGGAATCAAAATACTCACAACCTAAATTGGAACTCTGTGGAGTTTCAAGAATCCTCAAAAAGCTTCAAACAATACTTTGGGGACAACATTTTGAATTACAGGTTTATTTCCAGGTCTTAATTGAAATAATTAACACCCTTTTCTTACCCAATGCCCCATGACAAGATGGCTAGCTTTCTTTCAACTATTTCCCTTTGATTTGGTACACAAACCAGGGAAAACTTTCACTATGCCAGATGGGCTATCCAGAAGAACAAAGAACTCAGAAGAAGAAGATGAAGATGCACCAGAATTTGATTAAGAAGAAAATTGGATTAAGCCACACCCTGGATTTGGGGCTAAGAATGAAAATTAACTCAATCTCTCAGGAATACAGGTTCCAACAAAACAAGAAGGATTTTGGAAGAGGATTCAAGAACACTTATGTACAATTAAAGGACCAGAATCGAGCAAGGGAGAAGAATTTAGAAGGATTAAAAGAAGGTCACCCAACTTTGTCTTGGAAGATGGCCAGCTCAAAAAAAGAAGTAACCCAAACCCTCAATTCGTAATATCAAGTCAAGAAGCTCAAAGCTACATTTTGAATTCCCTTCATGAAGACATGGGCCACAGAGCAGAAAATGAAACTTATAGAAGGATTGAAACAAGATTTCGGTGGGAAGGAATGAAGAAATCAGTCAAGAAATGGGTTCAATCCTGCCTTGCCTTCCAAAAGAGAAGTCAAAGTGTACAAAGGGAACAAGGAAAATCTACAGAAACATCAAAAATCTTTGAAAGGGTCAGAATGGATGCAGTACATATCAAATCTGAAAGATGGAAGTACATTGTTGTGGCCAGAGATGATTTTTCAGCATGGCCAGAAACAGTAGGACTAGCCAAATTAACAGCAAAATCAGTTTCAGAATGGTTCACCTCAGAATAGATATGCAGGTAATGCTCACCAAAAGAAGTAACTGTTGATGGGGGGCCAGATTTTGGGAAAGAATTGCAAGATTAAGTGAAGAAAGCAAGTTCAAGGATCAGAGTCACCACACTGTATTACCCAGAGTCTCAAGGAATGAGTGAAAGGGGCCATAAGAAACTCAAAGATGGACTAGTCAATATGTGTGGAGAAAATTGAGGAAAATGGCAAAAATATCTACCTTTGGTTACTGTTGCTGACAGAATTTCAACTAAAATGATAACTGCTTTCTCACACTATGAGCTCCATTTTGGACAACTACCATTATTACCAATTGACATTGAGACAAAAACATTTTTAGCAGTGGAATGGCACAAAATATCCACAGCTGAGGAATTACTGAAAGCCAGAGCCAAACAGCTGAAAGGAAAAGAAGAAATGAGAAGGAAAGCAGCAGAAAAAATCAAAAAATCAAGGGAGGACTGAATGAAATATTGGGACAGAAGAATGGCACATCAGCTGAGATAACCACTTAATCCAGGAGATTTGGTCCTGGTGTACAACAAAACAATAGAAACCAACTAAAGACAACTGTTCAAAAACAAATGGACTGGACCCAACAGAGTAATTGAAAAAATAAACAATGGATCATATGAACATGAGGATCTGGATGGAAAAAAATTGGAAAGAAGATTTGCAGCTTCTCAAGTCAAGAGGCTTTACCCAAGAGGAAAGTTTATAGACACAAATGAAGACACAGCAGAAAAAAAAAGTGAAGAAGATGAATGAATAAATGAGTAAGAGGTATTAGAGGAGACAACATAATAAGATGAAGAATAGGGATCTCTCACCTGGAATTCTGGCGACAGCATTAAATGGAGAGGGGGATGTGGTATTCCATACCATTTTTTTTCACCAGGCTCAAGCTCATAGTATCCCATAACAGCAGTAATTCCAACCCACAAGTAGACTTACAGTCAAACTTTTAACTAAAAGGTTCACTTTTACAGCAAGAAGCTGGATTTAATTCATAATACTATGGCACAGGCACCAAAGAGAAGTGTATGTTTTTTAATAAATTATTCAATTTCAATATGCATATGTAAAAATTTAAGCTACATATAGCAAACTAGTTACAACAAATAAGGTACCACCCTTTTAATTACACACCCCACCCAGCTTTATACCCCTCTATAGAAAAAGAATCATGAAGCAAGAAAATGACACCTGCATGAATCTCACAACCACCTGGAATGCAACATAGAAATGTCACATGATGCAAAGAGAAACTCCATGGACTTCCTGGAATTGATTTACAGCACAGCCACAAGCATAACCTTATCTTATATCCACAGTAACCCCACTTGAAATCTTCAAACAGAATCAGAATTATTCACACCACTCATGACCTCATGTGAACCAAAGCTAGTTACAACAGGCTGAATGTAGTACACACTTCTAATTAAATCGAAACCACATGACTATGCACAGAATGTTTCAAACTAAAAAATCACATCATCTCATACACAACAGTAAAGTCATCAGTGCAAGAAGTTATCACCTGACCTCATTTTAAAGCTCAAAAGGAAGAAAGAAACCTATGACACTTTCATGAATTACATGGCCACTTCTACCAAGCACAAATTATGACATATGCAAGGTAAAATTCAACAGTAGTCATGTGATACTTCCCCACCAACAAAATATCATGTGACAGAAAAAAAAGGCTGTGCACAAGAAGAATTGTCAGCCAACATGAAATCAGCTCATACATGCAAGTAAAATCTCAGAATATCACACCATAATTAGTTCACCAAAAGACCATCATGGGATGAATTGAGGCTGTGCAGTGAAAAAATTATCACCTGACCCATAAAAGAAAATTCCTCACCAAAAGCAAAGTCACATGATGGAATAAGGAGAAATTAAAGTGGAAAAAGACAGCTCCCAAGGAGGGCCCCCTGGCCTCTCAAAAGGTATAAACAGAGGGGCTCTCCCCCCAAAAATTTGAATTCTCCCATATGGGGGAATCATTATATCCCCTGCAAAGTAGAAGCATAAGAATAATTCATCCCTTACCTGGGATGTATTCTAGTATATTATAGTAAAGTTACTTTCCCAGTAGCTACGCTCAGTGGAAGTATAGTGTCAAAGATTACCTAGTAACTAAGCCCAGTGGAATATTATTATTAAAAAAATCAAAAATCAAAAATATCCAGTACCCAAGATTAGGGTTACTACTTTATCAAAACCTTTTACCCAGTAAAATTAACACCATTGCCAAAGATTCAAACTTAACTTACCCCTATACAAATCCAATATCAAAGAATCTTACCTCCTAAATTTAACAAATACAATTTTATCTTATTATGAACCACTCTTAAAAAACATAACCAATCTTTCAAAATTATTTTACTCTATTATAACTTTACCTTAACAAAATTAATTCTATAAAAACTCATCAAATTTATCTGAACACCTTAAATAACTCATCTTACCAAACATTTATCACCAATAAGAAACCACTCACCCCAATTTCACTACAAATTGAAATCATACAGAAAAGGATTTCATTAAAATCTCAAATTTCACCAAACTCACTAACATTATTTTTCATATTATATATTGAATAGGTCTGATCTGAGACTGCTGAAGTTTGTCTTCTTCAGTTGTAAGGCCACTTACTAATTATATTTTTGTTTGTGAGCTCCAAGGAAGATCTTGTTCAGTATCTTAGGAGGGGCAGGAAATACACCCTTGCCACCCTTGGTTACAGGAGTTATTAGCAATTCAAAACTAGTTACCTGTGGTTTCCCCCTCCAGGTGCTGCTTCATTTTAATCCCTCACAAGAGGAGTTCCCCAACCAGTTGATACTTTGAAGAAAGATTTAGTTGATGTTCATCCAACTGCTTCAATATTTAAGCTATTTCTTGATGAAGTGAGACATCATGCAAATCAAAGCTTAAATGATGCCTTTGAATATGCTAAACAGGATTGGGATAAAAGTCATAAAGCCCCAGAATTCAAAGTAGGGGGCTTGATACTATTTTCAACCTTGAACTTTGATAATATTAAAGGCCAAAAGAAATTGAAAGATTCCTTTGCAGAACGATTTAGTATTAGAGCCTTCCATGAGAAAAATGCAATACAGGTACAACTGTCAGCAGAATTGGAAAACAAACATCCAGGTGTGCCTGCCAGTGTAGTAAAGCATTACACTTCAAGTGACAAGGAATTTTTTACTTTGAGAAATGAAACACCCTTAGAAGTACCCCCACTTGATCAAAGTGAGGAGAAAAAATTACTTAAAGTCTTGAAAGAAAGAATACTTAGGGGGAAAATGAAATAGAATACTTAGTCAGGTAAAGAAAACCACAACATGAAGATGAATGGATTGCAGAAAGTAAAATATCTTATTCCCAAAGGTTTTTCAGAAGTTTCAGACATGAGAAAAGACCAATTGCTCAATAAAAAGTTTGAATTTTTTGATTTACATACCTAAAAAGTATAAGTAGGGAGGTTGGACAGTGGATCATACCCCCCCTAAATAAATTGGAGGTATACTACAAAAGGAAATTTTGGTACAATTTTCCTTTTGGTGGTAGGGAATGTGAGCCTGTGAGGTATATATGATATACCCATAAGGTGAGAAATGACTTTTTATACAGTTGATTAAGTCTTTAACAGACTTTTTAATTGAAGTTATAATAAAAAATAGCAAAAAATAAGTATGAATTGTTTTTGGATAAGCAAAGCTATAATTATTATGTAATTTTTGGATTCCACACCAAGAATAATGTAGGGTACACCCATAGGGTGTTATTCCCCAAAATGAGTATTTCTTATGTTATTAGAAGATCTAAGAATCTCACAGTACAATTGCAACTTTCTTCAACATTTTTTAAAATTTTTGAATTTAAGCTTAGATAATCTTAAATTTAAATTTGCATAAATTTTATGCAAACATACCAAAATTTCAGTTAAAATTAAGGTTTTGTGTATATTTACTTAATTGGCTAAGGATTTACCATAAACAATGTGAATCCTACATGTGCTCCATTTTAAAGGGTTTAAGGCCATGGTATGCCTTTGAATAAATAAAAGGGCGAAATCCACGCAAAATGATGGGACAAAGGAAAAAGACAAAACTGAGCTGGGGTACCCAGCTTTTTTGAATCTGCAAGGATTAAATTAAGGTTGTACACCTGTATTGGAGGATTTTCAACTTCATTCAAGCTTTAAGATTAGACTTTGATCCAACCTGAAAGTTTAAATTGGTTTGATCCCAAATTAGACAGGGGTTTCAAGCTGCCAAAGGGTAAATCCCAATATGCAATCTGGAAATTAAGGTTTTAAGAGCTGTCAAAGCTTAATTACACTTAAAGAACTCAAATAGGCTCAAAACTTAAAATTTACAAGCATTGGAACCTTATCAAAAGTTAAGGTTTGGTGTGTATTGCTATTTTACATGGAAAAATAGTAATAACTTCAAAAATTCATCAGAAATCAATTCTTAATGGATTTGGCTGAACTATCAACTTAGCTTATAATTTGATTTCATCTTTGTATAATTCAAATTTTAAGTATCTTTTATAAATAGGTTTTATTGGTAGTTTCCCTGGAAAAATACTCTTTTAATTATACTTAAAGAAAATCAAGATTTCTTTAAATACTAATTAAAAATGGAGTTTAAGAGATTTTTGCTTGAAACTTTATTTTTAAGGTTTTTATGTAATGAGATTTGCTATAAAGAAGCTTATCTTATATAAAAACCTAAATTAATTAACCAAAATGAGGATTAAAGGTACTTGGAGTTAAGAATAACACCAATAACTTTAAATTTGAATCAAAAAGAAGTTACCTTAAGTTAAGAACCTTATTTTTAAGCATGAGTCTTGAGATTTGACCTAAGAACGCCCTATATATCCATTATTAATCATGAGGGCTTCTTTTCAGACATAAAAAGAGTCTATTAATCACTGGCTTTGTCAATCATGCATTATCAATCCAATGATATTAGGCATTTAAACAGCTAAAGATTCATTGCATATAAAATCTTATTATTAGAAGTAATTTTTGAGCTATTTTATTCTTTATTAATCTTGAAATTGAAGAATTGAAATAATAGAATTCAGATTATTGTTTTAATAACCAATAATATATTTTATTTGATAAAAATTATCATCTTAAATATCTTTTAAAATCGACAAATTCCTCTCAAAAACTCTTTAAATCATTTTTTTATTATGAGAAGTTGTTTTATCTTCAAAATATTTATTTTTGGTGTTTTTTCAACCTATAATAATTTCTTAATATAATAAATGTTGTATTTAACTTGATTTATTAAGTATATATTATAAGTAGGTTTTTCTATGAAGTTATATTCTTTTACCTTTTCATAGTTTTTTTATATAGAATTTTTTTATAAGAATTAATTATGCACAGTGTATGTGATAGTTCTTTTATAAATGATATTTATATCATTTATAAGGGGTTCAATATTCATATTTTCAATGTGTAATTGTCTCATTAAGAGATTTAAACTTCTTATTGTTATAGGTGTCAGTTACTATAACAATAATGAAATAATTATAATTTATTATAATTATTAAATGATTTAATAATAATGAAATTTTTTTTATAATTATTTTCAATAATTTTATATATATTTGTGGATATAATATTTTATTATATTATATGTTTCTACTGAGGACAGTCATACTACTCTTGATATTTTCACTATTATCAAGACTGTCATATAAAAACCTTACAGTATTGGCCTTTCGGGGTCACCAGAGAAGATCCTAATATGGAAAATGAAGGACAAGATTCTGTGGCCAGATTTTCTAAGAAAGGTTGATAGAAACAGTAGGGAGGTGGTTACATATGCTAATTATAGATTGATTCCTGGTACCGCTTTTAAAGAGATGGCTTCTGAATATATATGGTATGAAAATGAGTTGATAAATGATTTTCACAAGGAACGTTTGATAATTTGAATACAGATAACTAGTTTATTGGCTTTGTTTGTGTTTTATTTGTCTTTTATCCCCACTATTATTGATAAAGAATAAAAAATGGAACCTCTAAATACATTTTATGGGAGGATACTGCTGCTTTATATAAAAAAATAAATTAAAACAAGAATTATACAATTAAAAAGAATGGAAAGGAAAGAGTTAAGAGAAAAATTAAAATAAAGAAACTTCCCAGAGGTATTTTTCTTGTGGTGAGCTGCTTGAATTTGGCCAAAACTTTCCTGAAAAGATAAAACCAAGCAGTTGTTGCTTACAGAGTGGCGAAGGTGTTGTTTTACAAGAAGTAGAAACCCTCAGAGATGCATACCAGGAGATGGAGCCCATTTTCATAACCTCCAATCCCCACCAAGCACCATAAAAGAACAGAGGAAAATTTGCCATAATTTACTTTATGTAAGGAATTACTTGAATATTAATTAACCGTATAGGTTTGAAAAAGAAACAAGGAAAAATAATTTGGCCATATCCTGATGAAAGGTCCAAACTTGAGGGTATTGATGTTTCAAGGCCTTCTGAATCTGTCCAAGGAATAAACAAGTGCTCAAAAAGTGGCCAAGGTTATGTCTACAACAATTTTGGATAGAATATCTCCTTAAAGGTGCATGGCAGGAGAGGAACCTAATTTCATAACTTCTACTCCCCACCAAGCACCACAAAAATCAAACTCTTGAGGTGTTTGGGCAAGGATTTTCAGGATACAAGGTATGGAAATTCTTGTCAAGGTCTGGTGAGCTCATAAGGTTGGAAGCTGGTTCCCATGTTGTTCTTTCTTGGTCTTCACTGAATTCTTTCCACTGTAATAGATACCATAATTTAACTCTCTTGAGTTTTGGGTCCAGAACCTGAGATAATTCCCATTCCTCTTGCTCCTCCACTAGTTCTGGCAGCAGTGGCAATCAGTTTTGGCTTGGGGTAGTTGATTGCTTGACTGTTTCTAATAAGGACACATGAAATACAGGGTGAACTGACTTCCATTGCTTAGGTAACTTGAGGTGATATGCATGGCTGCCAATATTCTTCAAGACTTCAAAGGGTCCCAACCATCTTTCTGAAAGCTTATTGGTGGGTCTTGTAATATTGAGATTCTTTGAGGCTAGCCATCGTTTGTCCCCAGGTTGGAAATCAGGTGGAATTGTCCTATTTCTATCTGCATACTTCTTAAAATACCTTAATTCTGACTCCAATTCTTTCTTAAACACTTTCTGTAGTGATTGAGTTTTGTTTATAACTTTCCAGCAGGTGTGTCTTTAGAAATGTGAATTCAATCAGAGCTGGGATTTCTTCCATAAATGGTGAAAAAAGGTGATTTTTTGTTGATTAATTTTCTCCATTTGTATAGGCAAATTCAGCCAGAGGGAGCCAGATGTGCCAGTCATCTTGATGGTAGCTGATATATATCCAAACATACTTTTCTAGAATATGATTTACCCTTTATGTCTTTCCATCTGTTTCAGGGTGGAAAGCAGTTGTAAGATCTCTTATAATTTTGAGCTGCTGACATAATTGGGTCAAGAATGATATAGCAAATAAAGAGCCTCCATCACTGGAAATACTTACTGGTAGGCCATTCTTGGAAAAGACATGGTCAATAAATATTTAAGATAGTTCCACATCAGTAATTGCTGAATAAGTTGGAATGAATATTTGCATTTTTGAGAGTCTTTCCACAACTACTAAGATTGAATGAAAATTGTTGGACAGTGGCAATTGAGTGATGAAGTTAATGGATAAAGAATTCCAAGGACCAGATGGAATTTCAAGAGGCTTGAGTAATCAAAACTTTTTATGATTCATCTTCTTGTGTCTTAAAAATTTCTTACATTAGGAAGCATAGTCCTTTATGATTTGATTCATGCCAGCCCAATAAGAATCCCTCTTGATGAGATTGAGGGGCTTCTCTTTTCCAGGGTGGCCAGCCAATGGTGTGCATGACACTTTTGAAGAATGTCCCATTTAATTTCATGGTTTCTTGGAATACCCACTTCATCATTGAATAATTTTAACTTGAATTGAGGTTGAAGAGAAGAATCTGAGACTTATTCACCTCTTTCTAGTTCCTTAAGCACTTCTTTATAATTTTGGTGTTGCCATACTTCATTGTAAGTTTGGTCAACCAAATCTGACAGCATCTCTACCTTGATTGAGAAGAATATTGATTATTGAATTTCATCTTTCTTGATAAGTTGAAAGTTTTGAGGATTCTTGTTGATGAAGTCCACCCCCCTCTCTGGGTACACATTGTCCTGAGGTGACAAGGCATCTGGCAAAGTGGCCATCCTGCCTGGGCAGTAAGTGATAGTAAAATGAAACTCAGAAAGAGACTCAGACCAGAGGGCTTGACAATGAGTAAGGACTTTGGAAGACATAAATTATTAAAGAGAATAACGGTCTGTCAAGACTTCAAAAGAATGAGAAATAGAAAGAAGAAAGGCTCTCCAGCACTTGAGAGCCCAAGCTATGCCAAGGAGCTCCTTGTCATGAATTTCATAGTTTAGCTCAGCTGGAAGAAGATTGCTACTATCAAATGCAATTAAAGGCTTTCCTGAGTCATTTACCTGACTAAGCACAGCTCCTAAGGCATAATCAGAAGCATTAGTCTCTACAATAGTTGGTAGAGAAGGATTGAAGTGAAAAAGGATAGTGGTGGTGGTGAAGGCTTCTTTGAGTATCTGAAACTTGCTAAGAGCTTCCTCATTTAAGATAAATGGAAAATCTTTTTTTAAAAGGGAAGTGAGAGAACTTATTCTTTTGGAATAATTTTTAATGAAAAAAAAATAAAAATTGGAAAATCCAAGGAAAGATTCAAGGTCCCTAATGTTCTTGGGCTGAGGCCAATTGAGGATTTGCAGGACCTTTGAAAAATCCATCTTGAGGCCATCATTTAAAAAAACATAGCCCAAGTATTCCAAAATTGAGGCATGTAATACACACTTTGAGGCTTTAGCAAATATATTATTGTCCCTCAGTCTTTGGAGGACAGAGGCCACATGTTTGACATGTTTCTCCTCAGAACTAGAAAAGACCATAATATCATCTAAGCATATGGAAAAAAATATCCAACAAATCTGCAAAGATATAATTCACAAGATTCTGGAATGAAGCTGGAGAATTGGTTAATCTAGATGACATAACCAATTACTCATAACTACCATATTTGGTTTTGCAGGAAGTTAAATACTCCTCCCCTCTTTGATTCTCAGGAGATTATAAGCACCATGCAGATATATCTTTAAGAAGATAGTGGAGCTGTCAAAGATGGTAAGGAGCTGATTCATTGGAGGAAAAGTATGCCTGTTCTTCCTAGTGACGGCATTGAGTTTGTGGTAGTCAACACAAAAACAAAGGCCACACTCCTTTTTCTTAACAAAAAGGAAAGGTGCTCCTGTTGAAAAAGAGCTTGGCCTGATGAAACCTTTCTCCAAATTCTCTGGAAAGTAGGCCCATATTGTCCCTGAATCATGATTTGATAAAGAGTATATAGCACCAACTGGAAGGAGAGAACCCTCCAGTTCAATATGATGATCACAGGCATGGTGTGGAGGAATTTTCTCTGCTTTCACCTTGGAGAATACATCAAAATATTGATTATAAGCAGGAGGGACTACCTTCAGCACCTGTTAAAATTCATCTGGCATTTCCTCCTCATCCCACTTCTCCTCCAGGGAGGCATGAAAGGATAAAGGAGGAAGGTCCATATCCCCTTGAAAGAGATGAAGTGAAGATATAGCAACATCTTCTCAAAAATCTTTTAGCTCTTTGAAGATTTGATCTATTGATGGAAGTAATCACTGAGAGGGAATGATGGGAGAAATATGGACATAAAAATGAAGGGAAGGTGTCTTAAACTCACCAACCAGAGCAACACTTTTGACAACAGTGGAAAATTCATTACTAGTATAATGAATGATACCTCTAGAATCCTCATTAATATAATCATAGGTGATCAATCCATTTTCACAATAAATAATGGTATTAAAATGGTAAAAGAAATTGTAACCCAATATGAGGTCTTCCCCCTTGGGCAAATTTATGATAAGAAATTCCCATTCCAAGCTTGGGAAGGAAGGAAAGTCAATAACCCACTTGGTATAATTCGTGATGAATGAAGCAGTGGATTCATTTGATTCCAGAATGAAAAGAGGAATCTTTTCAGGGAGCTCTGACATACTCAATGAGTACCTGAGAACAAAATTCTTTGTAATAAAAGAGTTTGAAGTACCAGAATCAATGAGAATACTATAAAACCATTTCAGAGACAGAAGAAAGAATAAGAAGGTTTCAAAATTTATTGAGACTAGTATTCAGAGTGGACAATTGTTCCCTGGAAGGTAAGAAGTTACAACAATTGAACACATCATGATTCTCAATCAGGATTTCCCCTAATTGCTAGGGAAACCTCTTGACGACCCTGGCCTCTTCTGAGGCCTTTTGAAGCATTTTTCAATTGGGTGCTTTCCACCACAATAACTCCATAGAGCTTCCTTAATATTCCTCTCCTATTAAGAACCAATTAATGTACTGTCCTTATTCAGGAGAGAAGCATGAGGTTTATCCTTAGAAACTTAGATTTTCTTCACTTTCTTGCTCTTCTTGTGATGAGGCTTCTTAGAGGATAAATCTTGAGGAGGACTGAAGAAATTGGATCCAGTTACTGGAGGCTTCTTCTCTTGATGACTAACCTTTTCCTTCTGCCTCTCATTGTACCTGGTCTCCAACTCAAAATTAATATCCATGAGTTCTTGAAGGTTATCAAAATAACCAGGATGAAAAACCAATTGACCCAATAGCCTTGATTCCAAGCCTCTTCTATAAACATGAATATATTCCCTTTATCCCCAATCACCAATTCTTGAAATTAAGCTTCTAAAATCAGCAATGTACAAACAGACATGACCACTTTCCTTCATTCTGGTTTATTAAGCTCTTTCTCAGCTTTCCTGACTTCATTTCAATCATCAAATAGAGTGAATAACTGGGTTTCAAACAACTACCAGCTATTGAGGAGATAGGATGGGTCTTTATTGGAGCTATTTGATATATTTTTTTCAATATATTTTCCAGCTCCACCAGTGAGAAAATAATTTGAGTAAATAACTTTCTTCCTGTCAGAGAAAAAGCTTTGTGGATCATTAAGAAAGATCAATTGACAGGATTTATTAAATCCTCTCAATTTATGGGCTTGGGCACCATCAAAAGAATTGGGTGCCTTCTTAGATGGATTCTTGAATGCTGAGCCTCTTGAATTGTCCCTTGGGGCAACTGCTTGAGTGAGTTGTCCCATTAATTGAGTAATTTTCTCCATCATCTTGAGAAAATTTGGTTCAGCTTGGGAGAAAAGAGGTTAATTAAAAAGGGAAACATTTGGGGCTTCAGCAGCTCCAGGGGCACCTGCCACCTCAGTCTTCTCAGACTCTTCCTCTTCCCCAGAATCCCCCCTCTTTGTCTTCAGATTCCCCTAATCTACTTCTAAGCCCTTGAGAAATGGAGGGATAGCCACCTAACAAGCCAGAGAATGATATGGAGCTTCTTGACTTGATAACTGCTCTTCTGAAAGTTTATTCACCTTTCATTGATTGTCCTCTTTCCAAATTTACACTCATTTGATGAACTGATGGTGTGCAGTAAAGAGGAGCCCTTGCTGTAGGAGTGAGAACAGCTTGAGCTCTTTGGGATCTTATATTCTTGGCTGGTGGGCTATTCTGAACAGGAATTATTGAATAATAAGTAAATAAAATTTGATTATACTTTGATAATAATGATAAGGCTTGACCAAAACATAAAAACAAGGATCTTGATGGACTTCAGGAATTAATCAACAGTCCTGAGGTGAAATTAATATGAATAAATCTTGAAGAATGAATATGACTGAGTCAAATTCTTATGGATAATTGATTTCTTGAAGAGACTCAAATCAATTTCTATCAATAAATCAATAAATTCAATCCAGTAAATTTAAAATCAAATCATTTATGTCCTCAGGAATTCAGTTAACATCTTCAAAGCTCAATTCAGTATCTTGAGAAGTTAAATTCAAATAAATCAATCAAATCAAATGTTGAGAATAAATAAGCTATCTTGAGGAATCAAAATCAAGTCAATAAATTAAATAAAATTAGTCCATGAAATAGCGAATCAATTTTTCTGAAAAATCCAGATCTATTAACAAATAATTTGTGAGGAATCTAAAATCAATGATTAATCAACCCAAATTCAATGAAACGCTGATTTGCTGAATCAATTATCCAAATGAATTACAATCAATTGAAACATGATAACACCTGAATTAAGACATCAAAGTAAATTGATAATTGATTTGGAATTAAGAGTAAAGTAAAATGGTCAATAATTATGAAGAAATGAGAAAGAAGGTCAATTTTTATATGAATAAAATTAATGAAATTGGAATTGATGAAAAATCATAAAGTCATAAAATCATGAGGATTAATAATTGATTAATGAGAGAAATGAATATAAATGAATGAAGAGAAAGGAACAAGTGTGAGTTAAGGAATATACTGTCACAGGGTCTCTTCCAAGTGAAGAGGGTCTGGAACTCACTTATGGAGGGCTCAGATGGAATAAGAACAAACATGCTTGAAGTTGTAATAAAGATGGAATTTCTAATGAAATAAATATGAAAAAGCAGAAATCATAAGAATAAGAATAAAG
This sequence comes from Austropuccinia psidii, assembly GCA_023105745.1. NCBI lineage: Eukaryota > Fungi > Basidiomycota > Pucciniomycetes > Pucciniales > Sphaerophragmiaceae > Austropuccinia > Austropuccinia psidii. The sequence goes on along the minus strand of JALGQZ010000003.1, from coordinate 36,608,385 downwards.
AATAAAAGAGCCAGCCACAAACAACTCAAATTCCACTGTTTCAATGTTTCAGAAAGAAAGAGAAGGGTTAATAACAATATGGCCATCACAGCTTTACTGAACAGGTGAGTAAATACAAAGATCAACCTAAAAAAATCAAAATAGCTTTCCAAAGTAAATAATAAGAATATTTATTTCAATAATAAATCAAATATATTAATTAACTGGGGAAAAATTCCTGGGGGAGAAAGAGGGGCTGGAATATGTGAGAATTAACCAGCCCTGATGCAAAGAGTCAATTTTCTTGAGTGGAATCTTGATTTGAATTGATTTGGATAATACAGCCCCTGTATTAATGTAAAAGATCTGTACAACAGGTGTGGTGGAGTTTGGTGATCATACAGTTTCAGACTTGTGAATCAAAAACTGTATTTGGTTAATCCAGCCTGTACAATTGTTGACAGGCTGTATTGCTGAACCAAAATGTATGCATTTTTCATCAAGAAGATTTTCTTAAACTGATTACTGATAGACATGCTGGATTGGTGGTTTAATAAGCTTGAGTGGGGTTAAGATTGAATACCCTTACCCCTGATAGTGGCTGTGAAATCTTGACTCATTTTCCTTCATGCAATCATATTTAATCTTATTCATCACTTATAAAACAAAACCCACCAAATCCCCCTAAAAAGGACTCTCCCATTCCCCATACTCCTTGCAAGAAAATGCTGCCACAGCCCACTCCAGACCCAAGTGGCACCTTATGGAACTTACTTTTCCCCCTTTTGTAGAGCCCTATCAACATAATGAGCCACCCATTTGCATCCCATCCCACATGCTTTTGGCCCAATTCAAATCCCAGATTCTCAGGTGCCATCACGTGGGAACAGTTTTACTTGTGAGCATGAACTTGAGGTGGCTTCTGTAAAATCAACAGAGGGACCATTTTTTAAGTCAAATTATTAACTTAAATCTCTGTTCCCACCACTCCCTGCTCTTTCATCATCATTGAAAATATGCTGGCCAGATAAACCACTCCCCCTGCCACTCCCTGCTCTTTCATCATCATCTACAATATGCAGCCAGATCAAACACACCCCCTGACCCTCCCCCAATCCCTCTTTGGTTGAGACTTCACCTTGTGTTCCCTGAACTAACATTCCCTTGGTGCCTTTCTCCAAGGTCCCAATTTTCTCCTCCCCCTGGTGCAAGGCACCCCTCATTCCCACAATGAGGCTCTGCAGGAATTCACTGACTTTCAAACCATCCTCATGATTCCCTGTGCAATGGTCCACAATTTGATCAACCAAGTCTTGTTGGAACATCACCAATTGCTCCACACGATTCCCTTTTTGGATGTGGCTCATTGAAATGAGATGCACTGGGAATTCTTCAAGGAACTAAACTTCCTCCTTGGCAACACATTAGAGGCTTATCCAAGAGAGGAAATCACTGGAATTGTTACAAATTTTGTTGAAAAAAATATTGATTGCAATTTCCTCACTTTCTTCTCTTTCAATACACTCATTTAAATAGCATAGTTTTAAGCTAAAAACAAAATCTTTGAATTCTCTTACTTTATTTTTCTAATTTCTGCATTCTTATGTAATCAAAAGTGCAAATAAACTCTTTCCTCAGAAAAATCTTTTTGGGAGCCAAGCCAAATTCATGACCAAGTATTTCTTTGTGTGAACCCCTTTTTCAGAAAATCCCCAGAGTAACCATGAACTCCTTCTGCATTTTCCGCATCCATGGTCCTATATTGTTTGAGATATTAACTGTGAAAAACCTGGGTCTCCCAGAATGTGCAAAATCCACCCAAGATGCATGATTCATTTCCAGTCCTATGGCCACATGCAATTCATATGATTGGTGTAAGGATTTGCATGTGAAGAGCTAGGAGTGTGGACATGTGCAAGGATTTGTGTGTGAAGGGATGGGAACCTGGACATGTAGGACTTGTGTGCTATACACATGTATACAAGAGATGCAGGAGAATTGGCATGTGAAGTGCATTTATACAGGAGATGCAGGAGGATTTGCATGTGACAGGCAGGTATACTGGACATTCAGGAGAGTTTGCATATGAAGTGCAGGGTTCCTGGACATGTGTGTATTTCTGTGTGTGAAGTGCAGGGATATAGTACATGAATATAACCCCCAACCCCTGGAATACTTCTATGCCCCATTCTATGAAAATGAGGCATAGTTAATTTCCCTTTTTTGGGATGACCAGCTTTTCCAGCATTGAAAACAAGGGAGGATTGTGTTTATAAATAGTATATGACCAAAAAATGTATAGTGGAATGCCACCATACATCAGCCATTTACACCCCTTTTCATTTGAGCCACCCTATATCCCCAATTCCAAACCATCCAGCCACGTTTTATACTGCACTCCAAACTACCACACCATTATTTTCCAATAGTGCTCTACTTTCAACACCCATCCAAATCCCTTCATTCATCCAATTGGCATGAGACTTTATTACCATCCCTGATGTGATGGCAAGCTCCCTAGCAAATTTCATAATAGCTGTGGGTTTTGCTAACATCCTTGAGCATTGAGCAGAAATCCCCACTAGGGTTGTTCTGGATCAGCATAATGAAAGAACTTAACACTTTCCAACACTACCTGAATGAGCCCATGACATTTGGATAGATAACTTCAAAAATGCTCATTTGGGAAAAACCATTTTTCCCCCAGTACAATGCTTTGATGAATCCCTTTGAATTTGGGCAGTCTGCTTATCAGCTTGAAACCACCATCCCAAAGCAAAAATGATGCAGCCTCATTGACATGTGGTGGATTTTTGAATCCTTTTATTGTGAAAGTGAGTGCAGAAGAAAAATAAAACTCCCCCTTATTTGCGGAAATCTTGGGCCCATAGTGGATTTGATCAAAGGAGCAGACCTATAATGACTTTTAATATGTTCAAATATTTTGAAATAATCTTTTCCCAATGTATTGTAAGTATTTACCTAGAATGCAACCCACCAAGGCCATACTTTCACCTTGGCTCCACCATTCTTCTTTTGTGTCTTCAATTTTTTCAAGACTTCTGTTTCTGTACATACCAAAGTGTTTGTTTTTTGTGCTGCATTTGCACCACCCAATAGCAAACATAGCTCCCTTGAATAATTCTCCATTCTTTGATATTGGGTATGTGAAATTCCTTTTGAGAAATAAAAATTGCAATGATTCAACCCATTGATTGACCTCAACATAACTCATTGTTGAAAATGGTCTGAGTTCAACAAGAGCAATGAGTAATCTAGTCAAAGACAAAATATCCACATAGGCAACATGAAATCCAAAATCCTTTGGAAGTCACTGTTGATTATATCAGTTGATACTGGCATTTATATTTGTGCTGTTGGTTGACTGGAGGAAAAAAACCTATTACTATGGGTGGTTTGGCCTCATTTATATTTTGGGATGTACCACTATTAGCAAATGGCTAAGGAATCACTTGGTGTCAAAACAGACAAGATAGCATATACTTCTGACTACCATTTGAAGCAAGCCCTTTTGGATCCCCAATGGAATCAATTAATGAATAGTTCCCATTTCCCAATGATCTTTATTTGGCACACATCCATGACTTCCCTGTTGAAGCCCACATGGCATTGGCTTCATCTAAACAAAGTAAAGCCAATGTTCCTCCATTAGGCCTAATGAGGGTTTTTACATGAATGGTGGCCCAAGGATATATATATATACCTTGAAAATGAATGAGAAACTCACACACTCCTTTCCCCCCAAAGCCTTTCCATTAGGTCCCTCTTAAGTGCCTTTCCTTTTTTTGGGAATGGCATTCTGGCACAGGAAAATGAAATGAAACCAATGGATTGGTTAATGTTGTGTATACTGTGATTTTCACCCATATTTGTTGCTGGTAGGTGATGGTTTGTCTTTTACAATAAAGAGAAATGACTACATTTGACTGTTGCAAATTGGTAATATCAATCACCTGAACTAAATCCACTGAAATGGATACTGCATTATTCAATTTGATAGATTTATGTTCCCATTCATTGAGTTTTGAAACCAAGCATATTGACTATTGTGAGCAAGTGTGAGTGGAACATAGGCCCCATGGACACTCCTTAGTGCACCCCACTGCAGATTACTGATCCATCCTGTCCTGCACTTTGGCAAGAAGTAGTGAAAATTGGCCCATCATGAGCTGGAGATTAAAGTATCAGCTTCCTGTAATGCCCCTGTGTGTGGTCATTGAAGGAATAACTGCCCAACTGACTTTGTGTCATATTGGGGCATATTATATTGTGTGAGGAGGCATGCCACTGCCAGAGTAGGATAGGTAGTGACAATTATTGAATTCATAAATCACTTCCCAAGAGTAAATTACAATCTATTTGATACAAAGCTAATCTAATATGGTTCAATCCTGGTTGTAAGTTTAGCTGACCTGGGTACCGTCAATGTGACATCTTCATTTGAACCAAAACCCTTCTTCTCCACCCAGGCATAACCAAAGTCTAATACTCAGAATTGTGAGAATTCAAATCTAACAGGTACAGTGGGGCTTAAAAACTCTTATTCAGTAAACTAGATATATATTTATTAGGGCAAAGCCACACAGGATTTACTAGCTTTTTACCCTCTGAAAGTCTTTTGGAAATCTCAATGAGTGCTAAAGTCCCTTTCACTGAGCATAAAATCAAACCAAAAACCTCTGCCGCACAGAATGTAGCTAATGTACCATAGCAAATTTGATTTATTCTGAGATTCTTGTGACATACCAAAGGATCTTTGATAGTCCCAATTTTTTCAAACTTGTGAGTTTTCCTTTCAGGACATACAATTTGACCTTCATATGTGCACAAACCATGCTGTACACAATAATAAGGTGGATAAATGTATGCAATAGTTCCTTCAAGTTCTTGCTCTGCTGTGTCAGCTCTTCCACCTTAAATGCTAAGTTGTGCTGCATGTTGCTTCAACTTACTCAAGCAGGAGGCAAGGTATTCAAATTCTCCCTGTATGAGTCCCAGAGAATTGGTGGGAACTGTTGTTGGTGCCACATATGGTTTGGGTGCGATCACATTATATGAGACTAAACTAATGTATTCAAACGTAACATTGGCCCAAAATTGTTTAATTGGATTTGAGGGGTAAAGAAAGCTCTGAACCATTTTGAAGAAGGGGTGTTCAGATTTTGGGAGATTATCTGCAGGTTTTTCTGATTCCTTCATCAATTTGAGATTTCAAATTTTGTTGCTTAGAAATTCTTTGGCTTCACTGGCTTAAAAAATCTAACCCTATACATTGCAATGTATATTACATGAGTCAACAACCAAATCATCATTTATCATTGACAAAGATGAAAATAAGCTTCAATATCAAGCTCTTCAAGCCAGTATGACATTTTAAGCTCTTGGTTACTGATCACCTTAATACCAGCAGGCAGGAATGTATCAACATCATTTTTTGGTAAATTTTCCTATTGATTTTGTAAATACTATTGATATTATCAAGCCCTCTTTTCCATTATTTTTGAGTAATATTGGAATGATAATTCAAAATTTTGCCAAACTCTTAAATGCAGGATAAAGAATTCCTTTATCATTAGGGGGGGTTGACACTCCTGTCTCAGCTTCAGGCATTATATGACTCATATCTTTGCCCATTTTATCATGTATAAGCTTCTCACTTTCTTGGGATGCTTGAATATTTTGAGGAGAGGTAGGAGGAGGTTCATAATGTACTATTTCATTGAGTGCTGGGGGGGTTTCAGTTTGACGACCTTCATTATCACTATGGTCAGCTTCAAGATTGGAACTGTCATCATCTTGATAAAGAGAATCTTTTTCAGCTTCAAAGGTAGGGTATTTTGGGTTGTTTTTTAGGTGGAATTTATATTTGGTCTTTTGCTAAGCCTTTTCCTGGAGCTCCAATCACCCCTTAAGAACCTTCAGGTAGAGATTCTCACACCTCCACATCTATCCATATATTGTGATCAGTTGTTTTTATCAATTTGGTATGCAATTAGTAATGGACTTATGGTTCAAATGCATCTTGGGGAGGCTCATATCTTCATCAATATTTTGACATACCTAATCAGAAATTTTACTATCATTTTCATTTTTTTCCAGTTTGGGGATTTTTTGAGTGATGTTTGAGACAAATTGTTCCTTGGATATAATTCCAACTGCTGAAAATTACATCATCTTGCCCAGCATTGTTTGTTGGTACACATGGTTCAACAGTCTTTTCCTTCTCATAGCTTTTCAAATTTTTTTTCTGAGAGCTTGGAGACTGAGCTGAAATAAAGGCTATGAAAAAACTATCATGTTTTGCAAGATTACAAATATTCAAGATGAATATATGCTCAAATTCAGGAAGAACCAGTGGATCTTGATTATTTTCATGTGCTAGGCTCTCCATTTAAATGCCTATTTCATTACTACTGACCATATCAGAGATTTCACTTTCACTCTCTGGGGAGAAATTTGGTAGTTGATTTAATTCTTTTGAAATTCCCATGGTCTGAGGAATTGGTTGAGACATAGTAGAGATAGCTTATTGAGTAAATAGATGGTGAAAATTTGATTGATAACCTGATTTACACTTGTAGAATAAAAAGATTAAAATTGAAGAAAAAGGGCGGGAGTTCTGGAAGTAAATTAAATTCAAGATCTTAATGATCAATTTCTTCTTAGGTAATATCAATATTGGAGAACTTCAGAAACATTGAAAGAAGTTAAATATAGATTTAAATAAATTCAATATTTAGTCAGTTTTCTAGAAAAAAATAATAATAGAACCACAAGCTCACCAAGCAAAACATGCCATACACAGCCTTGGAACCTTCAATCAATATCTATTGAGCTTATAATGTATTTGCAAAATTTGATTCATTAGGAAATTTGAGGTGATGTGTTACATATTATTTCATACCATTCAAATGCAATCACTTCCCTGTAAGAAATTGAAAAAGGTTGACTAGTGAGAAGCCTATTAAAGTCAAATCTTCAACTATTCAACCCCCATGAGGTAAGGACTAAGCAAAGTTCTGCATTTGAACTGTATGAAATGAAATGGTTTTTCTGGAGAAACAAAAGACACAATTCTGGCTTTAAAGAGTCCATCTATCATGTTTCAATTTGAGAGGCTCATTATATAAGCCTTAACCACAACATTGTAAATATCCCCACCAATTGTCTCCCAGAAGATGTTGGTGGAGAAGGCCACTCAGCATATTTATGTGATTGGGTTCATCATTTACACTAACAATCCACTGTACCCTTTGGCTCTAAACAGTCACTATTATGAATTGTAACTCATATCCCCCTTTCTCCCCTTACCAAAATTGAGAGATAAAGCATTGGTCATGGGGAATTGGGTATGAGGTGAGACAAGAGGATCCCAAAGTAAAATACTTGTGTGGCAAAATGTTTGTGCTGTAAATTAGCATTAAAAAGTTTGATTTCAATTTCCAATGAAAATGATGTGTAAGTAAATGTTTCTGTGAGCTTAAGGATGGTCAATTGGGGAAATGAACAGCCCTCAGTGAATAATCCAATACTTGTGTGAGCATAAGGATGGTAAATTGTGGAGATGTGGACACCATGGCAAAGAATCTAATATTTGTTTGAGCAGAAAGATGGTGAATTTGGGAAATGAACAGCCCTTTTTGCAGAAGCCAATTATTGTGTGAGTGTAAGGATGGTAAATTGGGAATTCAAGAAATGCAACTATGGTAAGTAGTGGGGGTGTGGAAGCATAAGGATGGTATATGGTAGAGATGGAGAAGTGAATTTTTGAAAAAGCATAAGAATGGCAAAGCTGCGGGGTTGCAGATGTATAAGGATGGTATATGGAAGAGATATGGAGGCGGTGGCCTGAAGGCAAATTTTTGCATAAGCATAAGCTTGGTCAGCTGTGGAGATGATGAGGAGGTGGTATGGAAGCCAATTCATGCATAATAGTAGGCATGTTGAAGGAGGAGATGATCAGCCAGAAGTGTGGAAGTCATTTTATTCATGAGCATGAGCATGCCAAACTTCTGGCTTGCACCATGAGGTGTAATTATCCAAACATTGCAAACAGTCTTGATAAGGGTTTCTGCTTTGAGTGACATACTCAGGTGACATATCTGGCAATTGACATTCTCTTGACGCAGACATGATGGAAACCACAAAGTCCAGTGACTATAATGTGACACTAACATGAATGCAGCAATATTTTATAATTACAGTGGTGCAATTTGAAGTCAATCTCCAGAAATTGATGTAAAATTTTCCTGGAAAGTATTGAGTATTCAGAAAGTAAGTCATGTATAAAAGATAATATTATTTCTATTGCTGAGATAAACTTCTAGCTGAGTTTTTGGAAGGTTTTCCAAAGATGAAATGTAAAGTTCACTTATTTTTCTTCGATTAGTTGAGCACATGACAATTGGCAGTACAATAATCAATTTCATAGACCAGAAGGTTAGTTAATCCTTTAATACATACATTTTCATTGAAAAAAGGTAGTATAGGAATATTTATATGTTTTTTGAGAAGCCTTTGATAATTAATAAGACTTTTATCCTCTTTAAAATCATAAATTATGAAATTTTTTTGAATAAAACCATTTTTCTATATTTTTATTATCCCTTTTATGATGAAAATAATGAATTTCAATTTCATAATAAATGAAATCTACTCCAAAAAATTTTACTTTAATGTTTAAATTCAAAATTCTTTAATTGTAAAGCCATATTATAATCTCTAAAGACCCTTGATTGATTTATAAAACCAACTCCCTATTGATACAAAAGTATATAAGCCAGATGTAATCAAACAAACTCCTTATTGATGTAGTTGAAAAAGCTCCAGCTAGATGTTTTACAAAATGAATCAAAAGGACACAAAAATATTCATAATTGAAGCCATGGAAACTAGAAAAATGATAATGTGAAAATTCCTTGGAAAGAATCTCAATATGATTGTTTTCTAAGGAAGGAGATATTATAGGTGTAAGAATTCAATAAATCCCCTCTACTCCAATTAGTGAGGCTACATTGAAGAGGGAATCTCATATAAGATGTAAGTAGTATAACAGTTTCATCTTTTACTCTAGAAATTGCCTAAACCATTTAGTGTATTAGTCTATTCACCAGGGCGAATCTTGCGTCAATTTTCGGCAATTGACTTCACGTCACACCGCAGTCAGTATAAAATCTTGCTTCAGTCACATTGGTGTCACTTCATAGTCACTGGATTTAGTGGGTCACGTCATGTCAGTGTCAAGACAACGTCAATCATTGCATGTGTCACATGAGAATGTCACTCAAAGCCCAAACCCATTTCAACACTATTTGCAACATTCAGGTAATTTTACCTCATTGGCTTCCGCCTCCCTGACGCTTAGCATGCTTACATGCCCACACTGCCCTCCAGATGAGACTCCGACACCGCCCCCCATCTCCGTCCTCACCACTCCTTATGCCTTCACACCCCCACCCTTACCATCCTTACACTTGCATAGTACCCTCCCAACATGCCTCCAACACAGCTTCCCATCCTTATGCTCATGTAGTGCCCTACCGACAACGCTTACCATCCTTACGCTCGCATAGTGCCCTCCTGACATGCCCCTGACACCACTTATGATCCTTATGCTTGTGTAGTGCCCTCCCGACATGCCTCCAACACAGCTTACCATCCTTACGCTTGCAGAGTGCCCTTTTGACATGCTCCTGACACTTCTTACCATCCTTATGCTTGCGGAGTGCCCTCCCGACATGCCTCCGACACAGCTTACCATCCTTATGCTCGCGGAGTGCCCTCCCAACATCCTCCCAACACTGCTTACCATCCTTAAGCTCATGTAGTGCCCTCCCAACATGCCTCCGGCAACATTTACCATCCTCACGCTTCTGTATTACATCCATATTGTACATGATGAATTCAATTGCCAAAATATGCTGAGTGGCCTTCTCTGCCAACAGGACCTACAGGGAAATTGGTCAGTATATTCACAATTTTTGTGAGCCTGTGAGGTATGTATGACATACCCATAAGGCCACAAATGATTTTATAAACAGTTAATTTTGTCTTAAACAGACTTTTTAGTTGAATTTAAAATAAAAAATAATAAAAAATAAGTATAACTTTTTTTGGATAAACAAAGTTATAAATATTATGTCATTTTTGGATTCTACACCAAAAATAACCTAGCGTACACCCATACGGTGTTATACCCAAAACCACTTATTTTTTATGTTATTGGAAGATTTAAGAATCTCACAGTACCAATGTAACTTTTTTAACATTTTTTTAAAACTTGTTAAATTTAAGCTTAATTAAGCTTAAATTTAAAGTTGCATAAGGTTTATGCAAACTTACCAAAATTTTAGTTAAAATTGAGGTGTGGTGTATGTTTACTTGATTGGCTATGGATTTGCCATACAGAATGTAAATCCTGCGTGAGCTCAATTTAAAAGGGTTCAAAGCCATGGTATGGCTTTAAATAAATAAAAGGGCAAAATCCACGCAGAAAGGTGGGACAAAGGAAAAAGACCAAATAGAGCTGGGGTACCCAACTTTTTGGATCTGCAAGGATTCAATTAAGGTTGTCTACCTGTATTGGAGGATTTTCAACCTTATTTAAACTTTAAGATTAGACTTTGATCCAACCTTAAGGTTTAAACTGGTTTTAGCCCAAATTGGACAGGAATTTCAAGCTTCCAAAGGGTAAATCCCAATATGCAGGCTTGAAATCAAGGTTTTAAGAACTGTCAGAGCTTAATTAAGCTTAAAACTTTAAAGTTTCAAGCATCAAAACCTTATCAAAACTTAAGGTTTGGTGTGTATTGCTATTTTACGTGGAAAAATAGCAATAACTTCAAAAATTCATTAAAAATCCAATTCTTAATGGATTTGCTTGAAAATTTCACAAAACTTAGAATTTAATATTATCAACATATAAATTAAATTTTAAGTATCTTTTATAAATAAATTTCCTGGGTAATTAGCCTGGAAATGTACTCTTTTAATTAAACTCAAAGAAAGTTATGATTTCTTTAAAAATTAATTAAAAATTGAGTTTAAGAGATTTCTACTTGAAACTCTATTTTTAAGTTGTTCATGTGATTAAATTTAGCATAAATAAGTTTATTTATATCAAAAACTTAAAATAATTAGTTTAAATGAGGATTAAAGCTACATGGAGTTAAGAATAACACTGGTAACTTTAAATTGGAATTAAAAACAAGTTGCCTTAAGTTAAGAACTTTGTTTTTAAGTATGGTTTTTCAGTTTTGACCTGAGCACGCCCTTTATAATCATTATGAATCATGAGAGCTGCTCTTAAGACATAAAAAGAGTCTTTTCATCACCGTTTTTGTCCATTATCAGTATTCAATCCAATCATATTACAAATTTAAACAGGTAAAGTTTTATTATTTATAAAATCTTATTATTAAGGTAATTCTTAAGTTATTTTATTCTTTATTAATTGTAAATTAAAGAATTGAAGTCATAGAACTCAGATTATTGTTGTAATCATCAATAATATATTTTATATTATAAAATTTATCATCTTAAATATCTTTTAAAATCCACAAATTCCTCTCAAAAACTCTTAAACCTTAAATTTTTTCATAAAAAGTTTTTTTATCTTTAAATCCATTGATTTTAGGTGTGTTTTTAACTTATAATTATTATTTAATATAATAACTGTTGTTGTTTGACTTGTTGTATTAAATAAATATTATAAGTAAGTTTTTCTCTAAAGTTCTATAATTTTTTTATCTAGTATTAGTTTTTTTATATAGAATTTTATTCTATAAGAATTATTTCTGCACAGTGTGTGTTATAATTCTTTTATAAATAATATATATATTATTTATAAAGTGGTTAATATTCATATTTCCACGTGTAATTGTCTCATTAAGAGCTTTACATTTCTTATTGTTATAACTGTCAGTGACTATAACAATAATAGAATAATTATAATTTATTATAATTATTATATTTTTTTTATTATTATATTTTTATAATAATAATTGAAATTTTTTTTTTTATATATAATTATTTTTAATAATTATATTTAAATTTGTGGTTGTAATATTTTATTATATTATATTTTTCTACTGAGGACAGTCATAGTACTCTTGATATTGTTACTATTATCAAGAGTTTCATAGACAAACCTTACAATTTTGTGGTTAGGGTTTAAATCATGAGACTCACAAATCAAAACCTAATAAGTGGAATATTTAAGACAAGAATTGTGTCTCCTGTTTCCCCGACAAAACCATTTTATTTCATATCATTCAAATGGAATACTTGGCTTAGTCCTTACCTCATGAGCATTGAATAGTTCAAATGTTGACTTTGGTAGGTTTCTCACTAGTCAACTTCATTCAATGTCTCACAGGGAGGTGATTTCATTTGAATGAGATGAAATAATTTGCAACACATTGCCTCCTTCAGTTTCCCGACAAATCATATTTTGCAAATGCAATACAATTTCAATAGAAGGTTTCAAGTCTGGTGATGCGCAGGTTTATTTTGGTCAGCTTGTGGTTCTAAATTGTATTTATTCTAGAATATTCAATAACTCTTAAACTTCTTTAAATTGATATCTAACTTCTTTCAAACTCACCAAAATTCTCCAATATTACCTCAAAAAGAATCAATTATTTTAAACTTATTTTACTTTCACCTTGTTTCTTCAATTGGGATCCTTTTATTCAAAAATTTTCAAACAAGTTATCAATCAACTTGTCACCATTTATTTGCTTAATAAACTACCTCTGCTATGGCCCAAACCCCAGGAAATTCAACTGAATTCAATGAACGGCCAACTTCAGCCCCAGAGAGTGGAAGTGAAATCTCTGATATGGCCAGTAATTGTGAATTAGGCATTGAAGTAGAGAGCCAGTCACATGAAGATAATCAAGATCCACCAGTTTTTCCAGAATGTGAGTATGCATTCATCCTGAATATTTCCAATCTCTCAAAACCTGATATTGTGTCATAGCCTTTATTTCAGCTCAGCCTCCAAGCTCTCAGAAACCCAATTTTAAAAGCTATGAGAAGGAAAAGACTGTTGAACCTTGTGCACCGACAGAAGATGATGGGCAAGATGATGTAATTTTCAGTGGGGAGGTGGAAACTATATCCAAGGAACAATTTGTCTCCAACATTGCTCAAACAATCCCAAGGCTTGAAAAAATTCAAAATGATAGTAAAATTCCTGATTATGTGCGTCAAAAGATTGCTGAAGCCATGAGCTTCCTCAAAATGGATTTGAACTGTAAGTCCATTACTAATTCAAAAAATGGATAAAAATAGCTGCTTACAATATATGAGCAGGTGTGGAGGTGGGAGAATCTCTACCTGAAGGATCTCGAGTCGTAATTGGATTTTCAGGCAAAGGATTAGGAAAAAGACCAAATATACATGTGACCAAAAAAAACGCTGTACCTTTGAAGCCGCAAAGGATTCTTGGGATCAAGGTGATGAAATGATCAATGTTGAAGTGGACCATATTGATAATGAACCTCCGCATACTGAACCCCCCCATACTCAATGAAACAATCTATGATGAAGCTCCACATACTGAAAGCCCCCCAATACTCAATGAAAAAATCCATGATGAAACCCCTCCTGCCTCTCCTTGAGATATTCAAGCCTTTCAAGAAAGGGAGACAATGGGACAAGATATGACTGATATAATTCCTGACCCTGAGCCCAAAGTGTCATCCTCTGCTAATTTTCAAGGAATATTTTTATCCCGCATGGAAGAGTTTGGAGAAATTTTGAATTATCATTCCAATATTACTCAACAATCATTGAAAAGGGGGCTTGATAATACCAATAGTATGTACAAAAATTGATGGGACAATTTACCAACAAAGGATGCTCATACATTCCTGCCTGTTGGTATTAAGGTGATCAGTAACTGAGAGCTTAAAATGTCGGCCTGGCTGGAGGACCTTGAGATGGAAGGTGAGTTTTATCTTTGTGCATGATACATGATTATTGGCTGTTGACTGGTGATATAAATTGAAATATACAGGGTTAGATTTTTTCAAGCCAACAGAAACAGAAGCGTTTTTTATAACAACATTTGGAATCTCAAATTGATGAAGGAATCAGCTAAGCCTCCAGATAATCTCCCAAAATCTGAACACTCCTTCAAAATGGTTCAGAGCCTTCTTTACCCTGCCAATCCAGTTAAACATTTTTGGGCAAATGTTATGTTTGAATCCATTAGTTTAGTCTCATACAATGTGATTGCACCCAAGCCATATGTTGCACCAACATCAAATTTGACAGATCCTCTTGGAGTCAAACAGGGAGCAGTTGAATACCTTGCCTCCTTCTTGATTAAATTGAAGCAATGTGCAATCCAGCTCAGCATTGAAGGTGGCGGCGCTGACAATGAGATATCCACAAAGCCACACAAGAACCTGGAGGATCTGATGGATACAGTTATCCATTTGATGATTGTGTACAACATGTTATGTGCACATACAAAGTTCAAAGTTAATGGCATTCAAAGGCAAACTCACAAACTCAAAAAAGAATGAGGCCATCAAAGATCTTTTGACATGTCACAATAATCTTGGAATAAATCGAATTTGCTATGGTATATTAGCAGCATTCTGTGCGGGGGGTTTGTGGTTTGATGGTATGCTCAGATGACTGAAGAACAAGCTCAGTTAAAGGGGCTTTATCACCAATTGAAATTTCTGAAAAACTTTCAGAGGGTAAAAATCTAGTGGAGCCGGGGTGGCTACGTACTAATAAGTATATATGTAATTTACTGAATAGAAGTTTCTTCTCATCAGATTCTTTTAACCCCACTGTACCTCTTAGATTTGAATTTGCACAATTCTTGGTATATTAGACTTTGGTGATGCCTGGGTGGCGAAGTGCGGTCTTGGTTTGAGTGATGAGGTCACATGTACTGTACCCAGGTCTGCTAAACTTACAGCCAGGATTGACCCATTTTAACTTAGCTTTGTACCAGATATATTTTAATTTAATTTTGCAAAGTCATTCATGAATTCCTATCCTACTACTGCCTGGATGCCACAGTATGAATACCAATAGTAATTGTATGGCGGCATGCCTCCATACACCATTGAAAATACTCCAACAAGATGCAAGCTGAGTCAGACAGTTGTGCCCGTGAGTAGTGTGGTATACGTGTACCAGCTTGGATTAATGGACAAATTAAGCAGGAATATTTTCCAATGTATTAGAGTATTTGCTTTTTTCAAAATAAATTATAAGAAGGACTAACACCATTAAAACTCAATAAATTCCTTTTGTTAATAAATGAACTTGACAATTATGATGTGACACCCCAATGCACCACCCAGATGGATTAACTTTCAAGGGAATGGTTGACCTAAAACAATTATTATTTTTTATATATTTTCAAACATATACTACAGCACAGAAGGTCCTAGTTACAATGAGGATGCATGGAATTAAATTTCAGGGCAGAGTTGTAGCATAATAGGGGTCATAAATATTGATTAAAAGTCCATTTATATATCAAAAAGGTATAATTGGGTATTTAGATGAAAATTTGTCTTTCTATTAATTTTGAGAGGGAAATGAATATTAAATTAAGAGGGTTAAATCTAGGAAAAGTGTTCAATTCAGGCTTAGGATATTATTGAAACAACAAAAGTACAGGTGTATTGTATTCTCTGACTCCTTGGAGGAAGTCTAGCATTACAAAAAGGATTTAAACAAATTTAAGAACTTAGTAATAATCTTTTGATTATGATAAGGTGGTCATTGTGATGCTAGAAGGAAGAAATTCAACATTTAGGGTGCAGAGAGATGGTAAAATGGTGTGAAATGTGAAAGGAAATAGCCTAGGAAGAGGAGAGTAGAGAGTAGAGAAATCACAGTAGTATTCCAGAAGGTTCAGAGCAACATTACAGAAGTTTCACAAGGGTGTACTGTATTACAGTTACAGCTACAGGACACCTAGTTACAGAAAAAGACAGGATAATACAGGAAAACTATAGTACAGTGGTCAGGGAGATAAGAATTCCAGGGCTTTCAATTGATTACATAGTCAATAACATCATCAACAGGAATTAAAGCAGGTTTACTAATCAAGGAGATAAGGATTCCAGGAAACACAATTGATTACATAATCAATGACATCATCAACAGGAATTAAATTAGGATTACTAATCATGGAGATAAGGGTCCCAGGAAACTCAATTGATTACATAACCAAATGACATCATTTCCCCACAATTTCCCCACAATTTAAAGAACTCAATTGAAAATACAGGTCTCATGATCCAACACCACCAAGCCTTATTTCATAATACAGGTCACATGTCAAAAACCCAGATTGGAAACCTGAAAAATTCTAAGTCCCCTTTTTTTTGACACTCCCATGGAGGCCCCAAAAACTATAAATAGAGGTCCCCTCCCCCCTCAATTCTTTTTTCCTCATGGCCTAGACAAAGGCTCATCACAAAAATGTCACTTCTTAATATTTTTTCTGAGGGAAATCCCCTCCATCCATCCACATTATCTTAATTTTTTTAGGAATACTCAGTAGCTAAGCTCAGTAGCACTTTCTGAGTGACTTATAATTAATAGTAGTTAACAGGTGGTCTACTTTTAATTCATAAACTCATCTCATTGACTTTTTCCATCCCATTATTGCTCAGTAGCTAAGCTCAGAAGCACTGTCTGAGTCTTTTTTATATAATTAATAGTAGATAACAGCTGGTCTACATTGATTTACAAACTAAACTCATTGACTATCCCATTGATATTGTTACCCCATTCCTAAATTCTGCTTAGTAGCTAAGCTCAGTAGCACTGTCTGAGTGATTTATAATTGATAGTAGCTAAAAGTTGGTCTACTTCAATTCATAAACTCATCTCATTGACTACCTCCATTCCTAAATCTGCTCAGTAGTCAAGCTCAGAAGCATTGTCTGGGTGTTTTATAGATAATAGTAGTTAACAGTTGGGCTAAATTATTTTATAAATACATCCCATTGACAAGGTTCTTTACTAAGTAGCCAAGCTCAGTAGTAAATTGAACAATAGTAGTGTCTTTTATCCCAGGTTATCATCATAAAATTATTAAACCCTTAAAAAAATAGTAATTTTTTTTATTATTATTTATCATATTATCAACAGTGTTATTGTCAAGATTGGAAATCCCTCAAGGTGTTACTGTTCTCAGTAAAGGAATTTAAAAAGTCTTTTACCAGTTTTATATTTTATTTATTTGTGTTAAGTTTTACTAAGCCATTGTTTCTGGATCAAACAAAGTCTGATAGAGTCTGTTGAATATACTTTTCTGACCAGCCACCATCAAATAAAATAAATTTATTGTGAACTCAAGTCAAGATAATTCAGCATTTTCAGGAAGGGCAGTTCAGATTATTCTGACACACAAGCAGAGCAAGGGTTACAATCTTGAACAGAAATTCAAAACTGTTCTACAAGAAGAGTTCCCAAAGTAGCATGCGCAGGGGCATTGCGGGAAGTCGCTTTTATCACTTCCCGCCAGCCCATAATAGGCCAAATGTTCCTGTGTCTTTCAAGAGGACCAGGATAACTAGGGATCCACAGCAGGGTACATATTGCATTGGCGCGTGCTTGCGATATTCCACATGGTTGGATTGGAAAGTGATTGCATGGGAACATCAATATGTCAAATTGAATAATGCACTATCCACTGCAATTTTCAGGTTCAGGTATTTGAGACTGTGAATTCGCAAAGGTCAGGTGTGATCTTTCTTTTTAGCCGCAATTAAAAAAGATTCATCAACCGCAATCAAGCTTAGGTGATATTAATAAATCAGTAATCATTTGGTTTCATTTTATTTTCCACTGCAAGCATGCCATTCATAAAAAAAAGGAAAAGAGCGTAAAAGGGAACTCGTGGGAAAGTGTCCGTGTGAGGAAGGAAAGTGTGAGTTGCTTGCTTAATCTCAGGATATATTTATATGCTTCCACGCTTATGTGGCACCCTCATTGGGACCCATGGAAGAACATTGGATTTAGTCAGTTCAGATTGTGCCAATGTCATGTGGGCTCCAACAGGGAAGTCAAAGGATTTGTGCCAAATAAAGCTCCTTGGGCATTGGGCACCATTCTGGACTCAAAACTCCTTAGCTTCAAATGGCAGGAAGCAGTGTCTGATATCTTGTCTGCTTCAACACAAAGTGATCTCTCAACCACTCAGGAATAGTGGGAGATCCAGAAAGACAAATGAGCGCAAAATGACCCAAAAGAAAAGGTTTTTTTCCTCCTCTCGACCAACAGCACAAATATCAATGCCATATGACCCCAAGTGAAATTTGGAGGGTTGTGGATGTCAATCAGATCAAATGAATTCACTTTGGCCGTGTGGCAATTTTCTCTTCAACTGGATTAGTCATTGCACTTGTTGAATTCCAACCATTCACAATAATGAGTGAAGTTGAGGGCAATCAATGGGATGAATTATCACAATTCTTATTTAGTGAAAAGAGATTCACTGACCCGATTGCAACAAATGGAGCATTACTGGAGGGATTTATGTTTGCGATTGGGTGGCGCAAATGCAACATGAAGAATGAACAATTTGGTCTGTATGGAAGTGTTGGGAAAATTGTGCAAAAGATGAATGGCAGAGCCAAGGTGCCAGTCTTAGCTTGGTCAGTTGCATTCTAGGTCAATCCTTACAATATGTTGGGGATAATTTATTTCAGAAGATTCAAAATTGCTACAACTCATTGGGGGTTCTGTATTTTGATCAAGTCAACTATGAAGGCAATATTCCCGCAAATCAGGGTGCATGTAAGTTTGCTTCCACACTAACTTTCACCATGAATGGATTAAAAAACTCACCTCATCTTTATAAGGATGCATTGCTGTATGCTTTGGGATGGTGGTTTCAAGCTGATAAGCGGACCAACGAAATTCAAATAGATGCACCAAAGCGGTGTACAGGGGGAAAATTGATTTTCCCAAATGAGCATTTTTGGATTGATCTATCCGCATGTCATGGGCTCATTCAGGTAGTGTGGGCCAGTAGTACATTTGCTCATTATACTGATCCAGCAAAGGACAACAAAAGCACAACACTAGTGGGTATGTCTGCGCAATGCTCAAGGAGGTTGGCAAAAACAATGTGCCAAAAAAGCCACTGCTATTATGAGATTGGCGAGAGAGCGGGCTATCAAATAAGGGATGGTCATGCAATCTCATGCAAATTCAAAGGATGAGGAGATTTGCATGTGTTGGAATTGCAGCATGATGGTTAAATAATGGTGGGGTAAGTGAAAGGACAATATACACCAGGATTGGATGGTTTTGAGTATGGGAGATAGGGTGGCTCACATGAAAAAGGGGTGAAGTGGATTATGTACAGTGGCATGCCATTGTACATATGTCCTGGCTTGTTGCTCTTGTCCAGGATGCCAATGCTTCACACACAAATCCTTACGCTTGTGCAGGTTCCAACAATGCTAAAAGTTCCTTACGCCTGTGCGGGCTGCCTATGCTTCACATGCAAATCATTACACTTGTACGAGCTCCCAACAATTCAACAGTTTTCTTACGCCAGTGCAGGCATCCGATAGTTGACACGCAAATCCTGACGCTTGTGGAGGTTCCCAACAATTCAAGTGATTCCTTAAGCTTGCACAGGTTCCAACAATGCTAAAAATTCCTTACACCTGTGCAGGCGTCCGACAATTCACACACCAATCCTTATGCTTGTGAACATTTCCGACAATGCTAAAAATTACTTACACCTGTGCAGGCTCCCAAAAATTCACACGCCAATCCTTATGCTTGTGAAGGTTCCCAACAATGCTAAAAATTCCTTACACCTGTGCAGGCTTCCAACAATTCACACACCAATCCTTATGCTTGTGAATGTTCCCAACATTTTAAACAATTCAATACATGACTAAGATTAATAGCATGTGACCATAGGAAACACAATGTCTCATGAATCTGCAGTGGATTGCTCACATGCAGGAACCTCCTTCTTTTTTACAGTTAAGATTTGATATGGCTCTAAACCATGAAAGAAGAAAATATAGGAGACGGTAATGGTGACTATTGGTACATTTTTGGCAAAAGAGATTCTCACAAACAAATACTAAATCAGATATTTGGTGGGGCACTTACAAAAATCATTTTCACACAATAGGATCTTTGAGCCATTGAGGAAAATATAATATAACTGGAACATAACAATCATCAAATACAAATAATTTATTTGAAAGAAAGTATTAAAAAATATCAAAAGAGAAAATAATGAGATTATTTTTCTAAGAATTTGGAGACTATCTCAGTGATGTCCTCCTTTGGATAAGCCTCCAGTGCCTGGGCAAGGAGGGAGTTTGGTTCCTCCCGGAATTCCCGGTGCATCTAATTTTGATTAGTTGCATCCACAAAAGGAATCATGTGGAGAAAGCGGTGATGCTCCAACAAGATTTGGTTGATTGATTTGTGGACGATGGCTTGAGGAATCATCAAAGTCGGTCATAAGTCAGTAAATTTCTGGCAAGCGTTATCATGGGAATGAGAGGGGCTTTGCACCGGGGTGGAGGAGGTGTTGGGGTTCTTGGGGGCACTGGGAGGGAACCGGGGTTATAATGGAGGGGGGATCCTACGGGTGTATCATTGATGATAATTATTGAGCGGGGAGTGGTGGTACAAGCTGGAGATGGTCGAAGAAAAGGTGAGGAAAAGTTGATAGGAGTAAAGAAAGAGAAGTGGTGACTTACCAAAAGGTTCCTTTGTGGATTGCATAGGAGCCACCTCAGGTTCTGGCTCATGAGTTGGAACGTCCTCAGATGGTTCAGAGAATGGACTCGGGCCAGGAATAGGTGGCTCTTTGGTTCGGGAGGGTTCTAAAAAGGAGTAAGAGTCAGTTAACCTGACTCAAAAGTGAAAGTGAAAATCAAATGAAGCTTTGGCTGCTTACTGCGGAATAATTCCTCCAACTATTGGGTGCCACTCGGGCCTGGCGTGGGTTGCCACGGGTTTGCTTGTGAGGCAAACTGGGAACGGGAGAGTCTTGTCGGGGGGGGATTTGGTGGGTTTTGTTCTATGAGTAAAGGAAAAAAGTCAGTATTATTGTGTGAAGAGAAATTAGATAAGGAGGAGAAAGAAAACTTGCTTTGGCGTTTGAATCCCATCAGTGACAAGACATGGTAACAATCAGACCAAGCTCAAATGTCCTCTCGCCATTGCCATCCTTCATTGGCCAGATAATCACTTCGCTCTGGTCAAGGAGTGAAGTGACCATCGGATGGTGAACAAATTGATCCTTGAGGGGACAGGGCTAATTGTCCGGAATCATTCCCGTTGGCCTGCTTGGGGTCCCGGTGTCCATTTGTGCTTGGATATGGTTTCATCATCGTCGACCACAAAGGAGTCCTCGCAAGGGCGTCTTGGGCGGCAACTCCTCTGGCCGCGTTGTCAGAAGGGGCGGACAACGAACAAACATTTCTTGTGTGCTTGTTGGCAAGCATCACAAGCATTGGTTGTTCTCAAGGAACGAATGCAGGGGATACCCCGCTTGGTGCATAAAGTGCATGACATCTAAAAACAAAACAATTGAGGTTAGTAACTGAATAGACAGTAAAAAATCAAGAAAGAAAATTAAGATGTACAATGAATTATATAAATTTAAAATGGAAACAAAATAGGAACATAATGTGGACAAACATTTTAAATGGAGGAGAAGCACAAGGTGGATAGAAGTGGGGTTCTGAAAGTATCAGCAGGAAAAACAAACAAGCAAAAGGAAGGGGATTGGGTTTAGTGGAAAGGCAGGAAGACCAAGGGGAATACGCAGAAGAAGGAGAACAGCAGGTGAGCTTGAACAAAGTGGAGCGGGTGAGAAAGAAAGTGAAGGGCTTGTTGGGCAAAGATGGTATTTTATACCATTGTGAAGCTGAGACAATCTCAACAGTTTCAGAACCCGCAAAAGTCTCAGCTTCAAGGCATGTGGGCAAAATTGAAGCTCAGTTGCAGCCGATGCTGCAACTGAGAAGGGAAATGCTTGCATGATGCAGAATCACAATGGGGTTCTGGCTGAGTATTGCAATTGATTTAATTGTCAAGCTCAGTCAAATCCCATTTGTTTCCTTAAATAGCCACCTGATCACCCACGAGGGTGGTCGTGAGGCCCTCATTGAATGTGCATGGTGGGTGCAATGCACAAATGCACATGGTGCATTTGGTCACAAGTGACCGGGACAAGATTACCGGCCATATGGCCTGGTGATAGTGTTTGAACAAAGGGTCGGACTGCTGTATGACAAGTGAATACAGTGTTAGCTTGGGTTGACCCATTGCTCAGGTCTACTTTGGGGTCATAATTGAAATGCTCAGTGGATGAACATTTGGATTGCACAGCTATTGAGCTATTGATAGAACAATATCAAGTGCACCATGCTGAGCAATTGCTAGGTCATTTTTGTAAGCATGCAATCTGAGCATTTGGCACAGCATCGGATGACATTTCAGCCAGGCGCAGCATATCACATGCTTTGGTGAAGTGCTCCAAACTGAGCCTTCCAATGAACTATTGCAAAAATGGTCCTGACCATGGCTTTACTGAACACTTCCACACAGTGCTTTTGACCATGACATGCTCAGCTTTCATGTGCAAATTGGGTGAAACGCAATGCTGAGCATGGGGAACATGAGCTACATATATGCAAACAATTGGAAGGTGGATACCCATTGGCTATATGCATGCAGGCTGAAGTAGTATTACACCATCCTAATCTGTACATCCAATACTGTAGTGCGCAGTAAACCTTTGTAAATGTATGCTGCGGGGCAGAGAAAAAGCTGTACAACAATGTAGCATGCAATCATGCCAATCCATTGAGTCAAATTTCTCAGCTGCATCCCTTTGATGCACCTTGTTGGAGAGCTCTGCCTAACTACAGCACAGATGTGGGTGTAATCCAAGTTAATGTAAGTGGGTCATAATGGGATTACTTATTATTTGGGTCATACACAAACAGTGGATTCACTCTGGTGCCATTGTTGGGGGAAACAATAACTGGCCCCACTTGTTCATCGTGCATGCTCATTGTCAGGAAGCCACACGCTTTCATACGCACCCCCCAATGGGTCATACGCAGGCAAATTTCACATGCCTGGAAGAAATTTTACTGCCAGTCTTTGGACCGGCTATTTTCTTGGTTGGGGGGTCAGCTGGACTGCAGATGCTCACCCGCTTGCACGTGGAAACCTGAGGCCAATCAGTGTGGATTTGCTTCAGCCTCATCCGCATTAGCATAATCCCGGCCTATGTTTGCATGGGGATCTGCCACCACAGGTCATTTTCTACACATTCTCACGTGCCCCGCACAAGTTGTGGCGCCTGGCTTGCTGCCAAAAAGTCCCTTGGGTGGGTGGCCTCTTTCGCCGGAGTTTCGTACATGTGTGAGGCAAAGACCCTGATGCCAATCTTGGTGGATTAGTACCCCCCTCAAATGCAATAGGGGTGAAGGTATATGTGGATCACGGCTCACAGCCGGACCCCCCTTTGATCATGCCACACATTTCCCCCAGGAAGCCCAGTAGGCGTCAGTCAGCAAAAAACTTCAGGCAAAACCAAACTCATGTTCGGTGGCACACCACTGAACAAATCTCAACCACCCACACACAAACATCCCCACAGTGAGATTTCCCTTTGAAACCGCCAACATTGCCAAGTAGATCCCAGTACAACAATTAACCTGGGGAAGATACGCTCATTGTTTGCTGTCACACCACCAAACATGGCTGCATGCCTCTAATATGCCCCTCCACAATAAGTTGTAAAACCCACCCAATTTTGGATATGCTAATGTCAACGTTGGTCCACCAAAGGTTGCGTAACTCACTGAAGATCCAGCAGTCATATTGGTGCACACACATTTTTGCCACCTTGCCTTGATATATTCCCCAAATTGAATATGAAAATTATAAGGCCAGGAGGCCCATCTTCCTAACAACCATGCATGTAACCACAGGCCATCCACCTTTGAGCCCATTTCTGCCTCTCATATAAATTCCCCACCTGCACTTGGTCTTTATTCCCTTTAGCTACCCCTTCCCAATCATATAATTTTCAACTGTCCCCAAATAATTTATAATAGCCCTCATGTCAACCCCTTCACAACCACTTTGCATTGGGATGATTAATATTTGTATTCAAATTAAGAGTGATATAACCTTAAATCCTGATAATTCCCACTTAGCTTCTTGGATTATCCTATGGCACAATCAACACAATATATCCATATATCTCCCCAATCACCAGCGTGCTATTGGCTCTCTCCCTGGAACCCTTTCCAAAACATTGATACCATTCCTTGGGGCACCACAAACTTTCATGCACTGTGGTCCTGGTGGGGCATGGATTGAAAATTGCCAATCCAATCCTACTCAAATATTATTTGTTGAGGGCATATTTATGACTGATGCAAATGATTCCTCCTCATCTCAGAAAGCCAATCTAGCATTGATGTTCTTCACATGGTATCCAAACATTCTATTCATAATTGAAAGCTTTTGAACACAAAATTTAAAGCTTAAAATGCCCAAAGAATATGACTTTAATATTCATAGTCAATGTCAACTCTTTACTCCCACATTTCCCACTTCAAACTTGCCACCAGCTTCATATCCTGCTGTTTCATCATTGACTTCCAAGAAAAAACTGATACAATTACCCAGTGGATCAGACCTCCCCATTCCATTATTCAAACCACCCTCCTCCCTCATCAAAAGACTGGACTATCTTTTCTCTGGGATCAAGAAATCCCCAATGGCCAATCAGCCCGTAACCTTTGGGCCACCTTACCCCCAGGATCCACTTTTAATGCCAGGCACATAATTACAAACAAGTTCATTAGCTCATTTGAATCCCTTTGAACCAATACCCCTCTTGGAGGACTGCTCACAGATGATATGGGATTAGGTAAAACCATTCAGGCACCAGGGCGAATCTTGCATCAATCGTTGGCGATTGACTTCACGTCGCACCGCGGTCAGTATAAAATCTTGCTTCAGTCTTGTTAGTGTCACTTTATAGTCACTGGATTTAGTGGGTCACGTCACATCAGCGTCAAGACAACGTCAATTGTCACATGTGTCACATGAGAATGTCACTCAAAGCCCAAACCCGTTTCAACACTATTCGCAACGTTTGGGTAATTTCACCTAATAGCTTCCGCCTCCCCAACGCTTAGCATGCTTACGCGCCCGCACCACCCTCCAGATGAGACTCTGACACTGCCTGCCCCCCATCTCCGTCCTCACCACTCCTTACGCTTTCACACCCCCACCCTTACCATCCTTACGCTCCCGCAGTGCCCTCCCGACATGCTCCCGACACTGCTTACGATCCTTACGCTCACGGAGTGCCCTCCCGCCATGCTCCCGACACTGCTCACCATCCTTACGCTCATGAAGTGCCCTCCCGACACTGCTTACGATCCTTACGCTCACGGAGTGCCCTCCCGACATACTCCCGACACTGCTTACGATCCTTATGCTCGCGGAGTGCCCTCCCGACACTGCTTACGATCCTTACGCTCGCGCAGTGCCCTCCCCCCATGCTCCCGACACTGCTTACAATCCTTACGCTCGCGCAGTGCCCTCCCGCCATGCTCCCGACACTGCTTACGATCCTTACGCTCGCCTAGTAGGTACCCTCCCGACATGCCCCGACGCTGCTTACCATCCTTACGCTTCCGTACTACATCCATAGTGTGTACGGTGGCTTGTTGGCGTACACAATGGACGCCATCGCCGAAATATGCTGAGTGGCCTTCTCTGCCAACAGGACCTCAGGGGAAATTGGTCAGTATATTCACAATGTTGTGGTTAGGGTTTAAATCATGAGACTCGCAAATTAAAACCTAATAAGTGGACTATTCAAGACAAGAATTGTGTCTCCTTTTTCGCCGACAAAACCATTTTATTTCATATCATTCAAATGGAACACTTTGCTTAGTCCTTACCTCATGAGCGTTGAATAGTTCAAAAGTTGACTTTAGTAGGTTTCTCACTAGTCAACTTTATTCAATGTCTCACAGGGAAGTGATTTCATTTGCATGATATGAAATAATTTGCAAAACATCGCCTCCTTCAATTTCCCGCCAAATCGCATTTTGCAAATGCGATTATTTTACTTCCACCTATTTTCTTCAATTTGGATCTTTTTATTCAAAATTTTCAAACAAGTTATCAATCAACTCGTCACCATCTATTTGCTTACTAAACTACCTCCGCGATGGCCCAAACCCCGGGAAATTCAATGGAATTTAATGAACGACCAACTTCAGCCCCAGAGAGTGGAAGTGAAATCTCTGATATGGCCAGTAGTCGTGAATTAGGCATTGAAGCAGAGAGCCAGTCACATGAAGATAATCAAGATCCACCAGCTCTTCCAGAATGTGAGTATACATCCATCTTGAGTATTTCTAATCTCTCAAAACCTGATATTGTGTCATAGCCTTCATTTCAGGTCAACCGCCAAGCTCTCAGAAACCTAATTTTAAAAGTTATGAGAAGGAAAAGACTGTTGAACCTTGTGCACCGACAGAAGATGATGGGCAAGATGATGTAATTTTCAGTGGGGAGATGGAAACTATATCCAAGGAACAATTTGTCTCCAACATTGCTCAAACAATCCCAAGGCTCGAAAAAATTCAAAATGATAGTAAAATTCCTGATTATGTGCGTCAAAAGATTGCTGAAGCCATGAGCCTCCTCAAAATGGATTTGAACTGTAAGTCCATTACTAATTCAAAACAAAATTGATAAAAATAGCTTCTTACAATATATGGGCAGGTGTGGAGGTGGGAGAATCTCTACCTGAAGGATCTCAAGTCGTAATTGGATTTCCAGGCAAAGGATTAGGAAAAAGACCAAATATACATGCGACCAAAAAAACCAACAAAAAACGCCGTACCTTTGAAGCCGCAAAGGATTCCCGGGATCAAGGTGATGAAATGATCAATGTTGAAGTGGACCATATTGATAATGAACCTCCGCATACTGAACCCCCCCCCCATACTCAATGAAACAATTCATGATGAAGCTCCACATACTGAAAGCCCCCCAATACCCAATGAAACAATGCATGATGCAACCCCTCCCGCCTCTTCTCAGAATATTCAAGCCCCTCAAGAAAGGGAAACAATTAAACATGATACAATGGGACGAGATATGACTGATATAATTCCCGACGCTGAGCCCAAAGTGTCATCCGCTGCGAATTTTCAAGGAATATTTTTATCCCGCATGGAAGAGTTTGCAGGCATTTTGAATTATCATTCCAATATTTCTCAACAATCATGGAAAAGGGGGCTTGATAATATCAATAGGATTTACAAAAATAGATGGGACAATTTACCAACCAAGGATGCTCATACATTCCTGCCCGTTGGTATTAAGGTGATCAGTAACCGAGATCTTAAAATGTTGGCTTGGCTGCAGGACCTTGAGATGGCAGGTGAGTTCTTTTTATCTTTGTGCATGATACTTGATTATTGGCTGTTGACTGGTGATATAAATTGCAATATACAGGGTTAGATTTTTTTAAGCCAACCAAAACAGAAGCGTTTTTTGATTACAACATTTGGAATCTCAAATTGATGAAGGAATAAGCTAAAACTCCAGATAATCTCCCCAAATCTGAACACTCCTTCTTCAAAATGGTTCAGAGCCTTCTTTACCCCGCCAATCCAGTTAAACATTTTTGGGCAAATGTTATGTTTGAATCCATTAGTTTAGTCTCATACGATGTGATTGCACCCAAACCATATGTTGCACCAACATCAAATTCGACTGATCCTCTTGGACTCAAACGCGGAGCAGTTGAATACCTTGCCTCCTGCTTGAGTAAATCAAAGCAACGTGCAACCCAACTCAGCATTGAAGGTGGCGGCGCTGACAATGAGAAATCCACAAAGCCGCACAAGAACCTGGAGGATCTAATGGATACAGTTATCCATTTGATGATTGCGTACAACATGGTACGTGCACATACAAAGGTCGAAGTTAATGGCATCAAAGGCAAACTCACGAACTCAAAAAAAAATGAGGCCATCAAAGATCTTTTGGCGTGTCACAAGAATCTTGGAATAAATCAAATTTGCTATGGTATATTAGCGGCATTCTGTGCGGCGGGGGTTCGTGGTTTGATGGTATGCTCAGATGACTGGAGAACAAGCTCAGTTAAAGGGGCTTTATCACTAATTGACATTTCCGCAAAACGTTCAGAGGGTAAAAATCTAGTGGAGCCGGGGTGGCTACGTACTAATAAGTATATATGTAATTTACTGAATAAAAGTTTCTTCTCATCAGAGTCTTTTAACCCCACTGTACCTCTTAGATTTGAATTTGCACGATGCTTAGTATTAGACTTTGGTGATGCCTGGGTGGCGAAACGCGGTCTTGGTTCAAGTGATGAGGTCACCTTGACGGTACCCAGGTCAGCTAAACTCACAACCAGGATTGACCCGTTTTAGATTAGCTTTGTACTAGATAGATTGTAATTTAATTTTGCAAAGTGATTTATGAATTTAATACTCATGACTTCCTATCCTACTACTGCCGGATGCCACAGTCTGAGTACCAATAGTAATTGTACGGCGGCATGCCTCCGTACATCATTGCAAAGATTCCGCCAAGACGCAAGCTGAGTAAGGCTTTGTGCCCGCGAGTAGCACACTCGGGGGCATTGCGGGAAGTCGCGTTTATCACTTCCTGCCAGCCCATAATAGGCAAAATGTTACTGTGTCTTTCAAGAGGACTGGGATAACTAGGGATCCGCAGCAGGATGCATATTTCATTTGCGTGTGCTTGCAATATTCCAAATGGTTGGATTGGAAAGTGATTGCATGGGAACATCAATATGTAAAATTGAATAATGCACTATCCACTGCAATTTTTAGGTTCAGGTATTTGAGATCGCAATTCGCGAAGGTCAGCTGTGATCTTTCTTTTTAGCCGCAATTAAAAAAGATTCATCGTCCGCAATTCAATTTAGGTGGTATTAATAAATCAGTAATCATTTGGTTTCATTTCATTTTCTGCTGCAAGCATGCCATTCACGAAAAAAGGAAAAGAGCGTAGAAGGGAACTCGCGAGAAAGCGTAGGGCTGAGGAAGGAAAGTGTGAGTTTCTCGCTTAATCTCAGTGTATATATATAGATATATATATATGCTTCCACATTTATGTGGCACCCTCATTGGGCCCCACGGAAGAACATTGGCTTTAGTTGGTTCAGATTGTGCCGATGTCCTGTGGGCTCCAACAGGGAAGTCAAAGGATGTGTGCCGAAGAAAGCTCCTTGGCAGTATCTGATATCTTGTGTGCTTCAACACATAGTGATCCCGCAACCACTCGGGAATAGTAGCAGATCCCAAAAGACAAATGAGCGCAAAACCACCCGAATGAATAGGTTTTTTTCCTCCTCTCGCCCAACAGCACAAATATCAATGCCAGTATCAGCAAATATCACCCCAAGTGAAATTTGGAGGGTGGTGGATGTCAATCAGATCAAACGCATTCACTTTGGCCGTGTGGCAATTTTCTCTTCAACCGGATTACTCATTGCCCTTGTTGAATTCCGACCATTCACAACAATGAGTGAAGTCGAGGTCAATCAATGGGATGAATTATCACAATTCTTATTTCGCGAAAAGAGGTTCACTGACCCTATTGCAACAAATGGAGCATTACTGGAGGGATTTATGTTCGCGATTGGGTGGCGCAAATGCACCACGAAGAATGAACAATTTGGTCTGTATGGTAGTGCTGGAAAAATTGAAAATGCAAAAGATGAATGGCGGGACCGAGGGGCCAATCTTAGCTTGGTGGGTCGCATTCTAGGTCAATCCTTACGATATGTTGGGGATAATTTATTTCAGAAGATTCAAAATTGCTACAACTCATTGGGGGTTCCGTCTTTTGATCAAGTCAAGTATGAAGGCAATAATCCCGCAAATCAGGGTGCATGTGAGTTTGCTTCGGCACTCACTTTCACCATGAATGGATTCAAAAACGCACCTCATGTTGATAAGGATGCATCGCTGTATGCTTTGGGATGGTGGTTTCAAGCTGATAAGGAGACCGGCCAAATTCAAAGAGATGCATCAAAGCGGTGTACAGGGGGGAAATTGATTTTCCCAAATGAGCATTTTTGGATTGATCTATCCAATTGTCATGGGCTCATTCAGGTAGTGTGGGCCAGCAGTACACTTCTTCATTATACTGATCCAGCACAGGACAACGAAAGCACGACACTAGTGGGTATGTCCGCACAATGCTCAAGGAGGTTGGCAAAAACAATGTGCCGAAAAAGCCACGGCTATTATGAGATTGGCGAGGGAGCGGCCTATCAAATCAGGGATGGTAATACAATCTCAGCCCAATGCAAAGAGTGAGACAGTCGGAATAGTAGCGTGATTGGTAGATAATGGTGGGGTAAGGCAGAGGACAATATACACCAGGATTGGATGGTTTCGAGTGCGGGAGATGGGGTGTCTCACATGAAAAAGGGGTGAAGTGGATTATGTACGGAGGCATGCCATCGTACATATGCCAGGTTTGTTGCTCTTGTCCAGGATCCCAACGCTTCACACGTGAATCCTTATGCTTGTGCAGGTTCCGACAATGCTAAAAGTTCCTTATGCCTATGCGGGGTGCCAACGCTTCACACGCCAATCCTTACGCCTGTGCAGGTTCCCGAAAGCTCACACGCCAATCCTTACACCTGTGCAGGCTCCCGACAGCTCACACGCCACTCCTTAGGCTTGTGAAGGTTGCCAACAATGCTGACAATTCGTTACGCCTGTGCAGGCTCCCGAAAATTCACACGCCAATCCTTATGCCTGTGCCGCCTCCCAACAGCTC
Organism: Austropuccinia psidii; assembly: GCA_023105745.1. Classification (NCBI taxonomy): domain Eukaryota; kingdom Fungi; phylum Basidiomycota; class Pucciniomycetes; order Pucciniales; family Sphaerophragmiaceae; genus Austropuccinia; species Austropuccinia psidii. The sequence continues at coordinate 36,577,497 of JALGQZ010000003.1, read as the reverse complement.
ACACGCGAATCCTTAGGCTTGTGAAGGATGCCAACAATGCTGACAATTTCTTACGCCTTTGCAGGCTCCCGACAATTCACACGCCAATCCTTTCACCTGTGCAGGCTCCCGACAGCTCTCACGCCAATCCTTACGCCTTTTCAGGCTCCCGACAGCTCACACGCCAATCGTTACGCTTGTGAAGGTTCCCGACAGCTCACACGCCAATCGTTACGCTTGTGAAGGTTCCCGACAATTTAAACAATTCAATACATGACTAAGATTAATAGCATGTGACCATGGGAACGGCAATTTCTCATGAATCTGGAGTGGATTGCTCACATGCCAGAACCTCCCGCTTTTTTACAGTTAAGATTTGATATGGCTCTAAACAATGGAGGAAGAAAATATAGGAGGCAGGAATGGTGACTATTGGCGCATTTTTGGCAAAAGATTTTCTCACATACAAATACTAACTCAAACTTTTGGTGGGGCACTTACAAAAATTATTCTCACCCAATAGTAAATATGAATCATTGAGGAATTATAATAAATTCACGTGAACAAAGAACGTAAGAGAAATTGAAAATATCTTTCATTGAATACAAATAATTTATCTAAAGGAGTGTATTACCAAAGGTAAAAAGAGGAAAGAATACGATTTTTTTTGTGGATTTTATTTTTCTAAGAATTTGGACACTATCCCGGTGATGTCCTCCATTGGATAAGCCTCTATTGCCTCGCCAAGGAGGGAGTTTAGTTCCTCCCGGAATTCCCGGTGCATCTCATTTCGATGAGTTGCATCCACAAAAGGAATCATGTGGAGCAACTGACAATGCTCCAACAAGATTCGGTTGATTGAATCGTGGACGATGGCTCGAGGAATCATTAGTATTGGGCACAGGTCGGTGAATTCCTGGCGAGCGTCATTATAGGAATGAGATGAGCTTGGCACCGGGGGGAGGAGGCGGTTGGGTTCTCGGCGTCAATGGGAGGGATATCCGGGGAAGGAGTGGTGGGGGAGTGGGTGAAGAAGAAGGTGGAAGGGGAGGGGGAGGGGGGGATCCAACTGGCGTATCGTCGATGATGATAATGGAGCGGGGAGTTGCGGGACAAGCTGGAGATGGTTGAAGGAGGGGTGAGGAAAAGTTGAGTTGAGTTAAAAAAGGGAAATAGGGACTTACCAAAAGGTTCCTCCGTTGATTGCGTAGGAGCCACCTCAGGTTGAGGCTCACAAGTCGCAATGTCCTCAGGTGGTTCGGAGGATGGACTTGGGCCAGGAATAGGTGGCTCATTGTGCTGGGAGGCTTCTACAAAATGAGGAAGAGTCAGTTAACTTGATGCGAAAGTGAAAATGAGAAAAGAGAAAGTTGGCTGCTTACCGCGGAATAAGTCCTCAGACCATCGGGTGCCACTCGGGCCTGGAGTGGGTTGCCGCGGGGTTTGCTTGCAAGGCAAAGTAGGAACGGGAGAGTCTTGTTGGGGGGGATTTGGGGGGTTTGGTTCTATGAGTAATGGAAAAAAGTGAGTATTATTGCGTGAAGATAAATGAGATAAGGAGGAGAAAGAAAACTTACTTTGGCATTTGAATCCCATCGGTGACAAGACATGGTGACGATCAGCCCAAGCTTGAATGTCCTCTTTCCATCGCCATCCTTCATCGGCCGGATAATCACTTCGCTCAGGTCAAGGAGTGAAGTGACCATCGGATGGTGGCCTAGGAGGGGGGGTGGACAAATCGATGCTTGAGGGGACTGGGCTAATCGTCCTGAATCGTTCCCGCTGGCCTGTTTGGGGTCCCGGGGTCCACTCACGCTCGGAAATCGTTTCATCATCATCGGCCACAAAGGAGTCCTGGCAAGGGCGTCTTGGGCGGGAACTCCTCTGGCCGCGGGGTTGGAAGGGGCGGACGACGAACGAACATTTCTTGTGTGCTTGTTGGCAAGCATCACAAGCGTCGGTCGTCATCGAGGAACGAATGCAGGGGATACCCCGCTTGGTTCATAACGTGCACGACATCTAAAAACAAAACAAAACAGGTTAGTAACTGAATAGAAAGTAAGCAATCAAGAAAGAAAAGGAAGATATACGATGATTTATAATTTTAAAACGGAATTCAAATTAAAAAAGCGCTAGTAGGAGGTTTTTAAAAGTCTAGAAGAGAGTCGTGAAGAAAGGGAATTATAAATATTGGATCATAATGTTGACGAAAGTCTAATTGGAGAAAACGTACAAAGTAGATAGAAGTGGGGTTCTGAAAGTATTAGCAGGAAAAACAAAAAGCGAGCAGGAAGGGGAATGGGGTTAGTCGAGTGCGAAAGAAAAGACTGGAAAGGCAGGAAGACGAGGGGGAATACGCACAAGAAGGACAAACGCGGGTGAGGTTGAACGAAGTGGAGCGGGTGAGAGAGAAAGTGAAGTGCGTGTTGTGTGAAGATGGTCTTTTATACCATGGTGAAGCTAAGACGATCTCAGCAGTTTCAGCACCCGCAAAAGTCTCAGCTTCAAGGCGTGTGGGCAAAATTGAAGCTGAGTCTCAGCAAATGCTGCAACTGGGAAGTGAAATGCTCGCGTGAGGCAGAAGAACAATGGGGGTCTGGCTGAGTATTGCAATTTATTGAATTGTCAAGCTGAGTCAAATCCCCTTTGTTTGCTTAAATAGCCACCCAATCACCCAGGAGAGTGGTCGTGAGGCCCTTGTTGAATGTGCATTGTGGGTGCAATTCACAAGTGACCCATGCAGAAAAGCACCCGGTGCATTTGGTCACAAGTGACCGCGGCAAGATCACCGGCCTTATGGCCTGGTGATAGTATTTGAACAAAGGGGGGGCTGTAAGACAAGTGAATACAGCGTGAGCTTGCCTCGACCCATTGCTCAGGTTTGCTTTCGGGTCATAATTGAAATGCTCAGTGGCTGAACATTTTAATTGCACAGTAATTGAACAATTGATATAACAATATCAAATGCACCGCTGAGTATTGCAATTTATTGAATTGTTCAAGCTGAGTCAAATCCCTTTTGTTTCCTTAAATAGCCACCCGATCACCCAGGAGGGTGGTCGTGAGGCCCTTGTTGAATGTGCATTGTGGGTGCAATGCACAAGTGACCCATGCAGAAAAGCACCCGGTGCATTTGGTCACAAGTGACCGCGGCGAGATTACCGGCCATATGGCCTGGTAATAGTATGTGAACAAAGGGGGGGGCTGTAAGACAAGTGAATACAGCGTGAGCTTGCCTCGACCCATTGCTCAGGTTTGCTTTTGGGTCATAATTGAAATGCTAAGTGGCTGAATATTGGAATTGCACAGTGATTGAACTATAGATATAACAATATCAAATGCACCATGCTGAGCCATTGCTCAGTCGTTTTTGTATGCGCGCACTCTGAGCATTTGGCACAGCATCGGATGACATTTCAGCCAGGTGCAGCATTTCACACGCTTTGGTGAAGTGCTCCAAACTGAGCCTTCCAGTGAGCTATTGCAGAATTAGTTCATTCCATGGCTTTACTGAGCACTTTCATACGGTACTTTTGACCATGACATGCTCAGCTTGCGTGTGCAAATCGGGTGAAATGCAATGCTGAGCATGTGGCACATGAGCTACGTATATGCAAACAATCGGAAGGTGCATGCACATTTGCTATATGCATGCAGGCTCAAGTAGTATTACACCTTCCTGATCGGTACAGTACAGTCAATACTGTAGTACGCAGTGAACCTTTGTAAAAGTATGCTGCAGGGCAGAGCAAAAGCTGTTCAACAATGTAACGTGCAATCAAGTCAAGCCATCGAGTCATATATCTCAACTGCATCCCTTTGATGCACCTTGCTGGACAGCTCTGCCTAACTACGACACAGATGTGCATGTAATGCAAGTTAATGTAAGTGGGTCATAATGGGATGACTTATTATTTGGGTCATACACAAAGAGTTGATTCACTCCGGTGCCATTGTTGGGGCAAACAATGACTGGCCCGCTTGTTCATTGTTGGGCAGCCACACACTTTCATACGCACCCCCGATGGGTCATACGCAGGCAGCTTTCACACGCCTGGAAGACATTTTACTGCCAGTCTTCCAGCTGCCTATTTTCTTGGTCGGGTTGTCAGCTTGACTGCAGACGCTCACCCGCTTGCGCGTGGAAACCTGAGGCCAATCAGTGTGGATTTGCTTCAGCCTCATCCACATTAGAATAACAATCCCAGCCTATGATTGCTGAGGCTGGTCATGTTTGCGTGGGTATCTCCCACCGCGGGTCATTTTCTTCACGTTCTCACACGCCCCACACAAGTTGTGGCACGTGGCTTGCAGCCAAAAAATCACTTGGGCGTGTGGCCTCTTTCCTCCGGAGTTCTGTACGCGCGTGAGGCAAAGACCCGGATGCCAATCTCGGTGGATTAGTACTCGCCTCAAACGCCATAGGGGTGAATGTATATGTGGATCACGGCTCACGGCTGGCGCCCCCTTTGATCATCCCACACATTCCCCCCTGAAAGCCCAGTATGCATCAGTCAGCAAAAAACTTCAGGCAAAACCAAAGTCATGTTTGGTGGCATGCCACCGAACATATCTCACCCGCCCACACACAAACATCCCCACAGTGAGATTGCCCTTTGAAACTGCCAACATTGCCCAGTATCTGCCTGTGAACAATTAACCTGGGGAGGATACGCTCATTGTTTGCTGTCACACCAGCGAACATGACTGCATGCCTCTAATATGCCCTCCACAATAAGTTGCTACAACCCACCCAATTTCGGATGTGCTAATGTCAACCTTGTTCCACCAAAGGTTTCGTAACTCACTGCAGATCCAGCAGTCATAATGGTGCACCCACAATTTGGCCACCTTGCCTTGATATATGCCCCAAATCAGATATGAAAATTATGAGCCCAAGAGGCCCACCTCCATCAAGACCATGCACTTAACCACAGGCCATCCCCCCTTGACCCCATTGCTGCCTCTCATATAAGCTCCCCACCTGCGCTTATCAGTCTTCATTCCGTTTAGCTAACCCTTCCCAATCATATAATTTCCGACTATCCCCAAATAATTTAAAATAGCTATCATGTCAACCCCTTCACAGCCACTTTGCATTGGGATGATTAATATTCGTATTCAAATAAATAGTGATATAACCTTAAATCCTGAGAATTCCCACTTAGGTTCTTGGATTATCCTATGGCACAATCAACACAACATATTCGTATATCTCCCCAATCACCAGCATGCTATTGGCTCTCTCCCGGGAACCCTTTCCCAAACGTTGATACCATTCCTTGGGGCACCAAAAACGTTCATGCACTGTGGTCCTGGTGGGGCATGGATTGAAAATTGCCAATCCAATCCTACTCAAATATTATTTGTTGAGGGAGTATTTATGACTGATGCCAATGATCCCTCCTCATCTCAGAAACCCAATCTAGCATTGATGTTCTTCACATGGTATCCAAACATTCTATTCATAATGGAAAGCTTTCGAACACAAGATTTCAAGCTTAAAATGCCCAAAGAATATGACTGTACTACTCATTGTCAATGTCAACTCTTTACTCCGACCTTTCCCGCTTCAAACTCGACACCTGCTTCATATCCTGCTGTTTCAACATTGATTTCCAAGCAAAAACTGACACAATTACCCAGTGGATCAGACCTCCCCATGATGACCCCGCCCCATTCCATTATTCAAACCCCCCTCCTCCCTCATCAAAAGACCGGACTAGCTTTTCTCTGGGATCGAGAAATCCCCAATGGCCAATCAGCCCGTAACCTTTGGGCAACCTCACCCCCAGGATCCACTTTTAATGCCAGGCACATCATTACAAACCAGGTCGTTAGCTCATTTGAATCCCTTTCGACCAATACCCCTCTTGGAGGACTGCTTGCGGATGATATGGGATTAGGTAAAACCATTCAGGCCATTGCTCTAATTGGTACCTCCAAGGAGCGGATGATTGCAAACCCCCCTCACTCCACGCCCACCATGATCATCTGCCCCCCTCGCTTAATTACCAACTGGCAATCAGAAATATCCAAGCATGCTCAGGCTGGAGCACTGCATGCCAAAATCTACCATGGTCCCATTCGTCACTCATTATCCCAAGCCGACATTTTAAAATATGATATCATCATCACTTCTTACAATACTATCACCCAAGAATTTAAGCAAACCAATCCCTCTACATCATTCATTTTTCAAATCAATTGGCATCGTATAATCTTGGATGAAGCACAGTGAGTGTCTGAGCTTAAACGATTCAAATTACCTTTTATATCCAATATCCCTTGCCCCCTCTTATAGCTATATTCGCTCTCAATACACTGCCACTCACCGTGCCATTAATAGCCTCCTTTCATCCCGTCGAATATGTTTAACGGGCACACCTATTCACAACACCATTTATGACCTTTTGGGCATAATATCATTCATCACTCAACCCCAGAGCGCCAATCAAGATAACTCGTCACCATTCATCCTGAGTAGTCTTTCAAAAGGTTGCAATGATATTTTGCATTTGGCATTGCGGCATTTAAGTTTGCGCCACACCAAAACCACACATCTCGAATCCCTCCCCACTATTAGCCATCATTATGAGCTGCTCCCACTCAACCCGACCATGCAGCAAGAATATTCCATATTATATGAAGAATTCCTATCATCCAAAAGCAAAGGACCAGGAGAGTTTTTCAGAAATATTAATAAGCTGCGAATATGTTGTAACCATCACATCATGCTTAACACAATTGCGGAGGCGGAGTTGGAAGACCCCGAGGGCAGGAGCACTCAGGATAACTCCCCAAGAATCACACGAACTATTGTGGATGTGGAAACATGCATGATGAGTAGTAAAATTGCACACCTCCTACAAAGCTTAATGAAGAACAAACAAACAAGCTGTGGTCCAACGAAATCGGTGGTTTATACCCAATGGACCCAATTTTTAGATTTGTGCGTTAATTCTAATATGCATCCATTACCAATTGACTCCATCTGACTTTTTTATATTGTAGAATTGGTATTGCTCTTGCCCATCACTCTATCCTTTCAGCATGAATTGATAGAACAATTACACCACGAGCGCAGGACAAGGCGCTTGAGAATTTCTTCAATAATCCTGAATGTGAAGTACTCATTGCATCCATTGCCGCGGCTGGAATTGGCCTCAATACAACTTGTGCTAATATAGTCTATTTAATGGTGAGGGGCCCCCCGAAATTCTCCCCTGATTTTCGGACCCTGACATCCACATTTCCAGGAGCCCAATTGGAACCCAGCCATTGAGGCTCAGGCTGTTGATCGTCTACATCGTATTGGCCAACAATGACCTGTACAGGTCATCCACTATATCACTCCTCATTCAGTTGAGGTCAACATGCGGAAGGTACCTTTCAAGCTCATCTTTCACTTGATTGTATTACTATTCTGAAATCCTTCCTTATGGGAATGCCATATTCCAATCACCAATAGGTCCAAGAAAAGAAAAAATCATTAACTGCGTGAGCCTTACTGATATTATATAATTTGTGATTGACAAAGTTGATAACTCCTGTTGACTCTGGCACAGGTCCACAATTATGAACACCATGAGCTGGATCGAACTTCTTCAATATTTCCTCAATGGTAATGAGCAATAGAGTATTATTGCTAAGGGAGACGGTGATACATTTAAATTCATATTGTCTATATTCTAACATATTTAGCAAGTTGTTGCATCCTTAAGAGATAATAATCAGATTTTATTACACCTGCACAAATAATTCACAAAATTTTAATTTGTCACAGTGCTATACCGTGACAAATTACTAAGTTATTGCAGAGCATCACCATTCGGCCTAATAACTGGCATGTCAAGTATCTTGAGGGCGCTAGTCTGCATCTTACTACAGCCTTTGAGCCAATCTTGATCAAATACCTGAAATGATAGGCCTTCCGGAATATCACCATCATCTGTCGATCGTAATTCTGGCAATCTATCAATAGTTTTTTTACCCTTTTTTTTAATCCGATTACAAAACTCTATGTCTCTATCCATTTTCAATACCAAATCATTAAATAACTGGGAGCGCCAGCGTAATCCCACTTTGCAGTAAACTTGACGGCCATTTTCCAGTACCTCCTCAGTATCTGAGCATACTCGAGGGTCATTGAATTGTGATGCTAGGATGGGAAATTTAGCCGTATCACACCATTCACGACGGCGCTCACAGGTCTGCACATAATCAAGTAGATCATCACCAGACTTGGTCCACAATGAAGAAGAGATACAGTAACTAACTCTTTGACAAATCTTTGCGAGCTTTTGATTCTCTTTCTTTTTTACCAAATACTCGGCATCCTTTTGAATAGACTTCCATTCTCTTTTCAAATAAGTAAAATATTGCTCCATTAAAGCCGCCACGACCCCATAGTTGTTATGATCCTTGTTCCAACAGTAGTGATGATACTCAGTGCTGACAAGTGCAAGACGGAATGTACGGTAAAACACCATAGACATCAGCTTGTTGAACGGATGTTGCCATGAGCTCTCCCAGTCCCAAGTGAATCGCTTTAGTCCTAGCTTGTGGAGCTCATTTTTGCAGTAGCTTTGGAAACCCTGAGACTGAACCTGTGTTGATGGCTCATTGAAAACATCCTCGGGGACATATCCGAGATGACCAGCCACTTGAATTGCAATTTCACGCTCTTCTGTGCTGGGTGGTGCTGGTAGTGAGGAAAAATCCTTATCCCTAACTTTGAGTAGGAACAGGCAATGTGCGTGTACTGCTGATCTCATTCCATGGACATTCTCTGGAAGTTCTGCCTTCAGCCATTTTTGTTGCTCCTTCTGGCTTGCACGTTTTGCCACATTGTGAGCTTTGCGGGCCTGGTTCCTTTGATGTCTGACCTTGGATTGCTCAAGCATACTCTGGGCAAGGCCCAGCTGAGGATGGGTGAACTCACTATTTGATTGAGTGCCTTGCTCATGCGCTGTGAAATTGTCCCTCCTTGGTTCATCATTTCTTTCACTTTGAGTCGGAGACATGTTCTCATCCTCATCATCCACCATTCTTTCTCTTGATGTACTGGCATGACCCGTTCTTGGTTTGGAGGCATATGGATGATGACATCCAGTGACTTTCTCTTTATGGACCAGAGGTGAAGACGCATAAAGTTCATCCCCTGCCATGCAAATCATCAGTTAACACATCAAAACATTAATGAAGACTGGTCATCCTCACGATCTTCAATTGGCTCCTGAGATTGGACTGACTTGCCTTTAGGTGCCATATCTAACCCATCAAACAAACATATCAAATTGTGAAAAAGTCTATACTCCAAAATGAAAATGACTTACTTTGATGAAGCGTCAATACTGGATTTCCCTCCGACAGACCGCTCCAAGATACATTTTCCAAAGGTCTTTTTCGTCGCCCCCCATCCACGCGCCTTTCATCACCCACATGAACCTGAGATCCTGATGGAATATTGAGGGTTGGCTGTTTACTTTGGCCAAAGGGACCCTGGGATGCGACTGGATTCCGACCGGGATTAAGGAGGAACTCACGTGGAAATTTTGATTGGGGATTAGCGTGTGAGGAGATTTGAGGTGTGCCTTCTGGCCCCTGAGACACATGAATTTGTGTATTAGTGGGATTCGGGGGAATTGGAGTGACGGAAATATTTGGGATCGACCAAGTGCTTGAAGTTGGAGCCTTTTGATTTCCCACATCAATGTTAAGACCTGATACATTCATTGAGGATGCGATAGGGGTTGTGAGAGGAATGTTGGGACTCAATGGTGACTGTGTTTGAACATATTCTATGCTAGATTCACTATTTGAGTCATGAACAGAACCTGAACGGGATTTATGTGACTTGAAAGATGACATAAGGGCCGAAAAAGTACAGTAATATTTTTAACTAGATAAAACACCTCAGTATTATGATAAAATGGAGTGATATGAGATGACATCTTTTCAAATTTAGAATAGAGAAATTCTATGAATAGTTGGAACTAAGTGTTGTGTGGAAGTCGGATAAGACTCTTTTGAGGAGAATCCTCCCTGCCTCCTCTTGAGCTCCTCCGCTTTTGTCGGAAACCACCCTGCACGGCCTACCAGCATATAATGTGATATTTCCTTGATCTGAAAGGGGACCCATCATCCATAAGTAAACATCTTTGGTAACATTTCCGCCTCCCCATTGTCACATTTTGTGAATTATCCAAACTGCCAATATATGCATTGAAATTCCACAACATTGTACATCTGTAAAGGGGTATATTCATGAAGGATTTACCCACAAAAGAGACATCACCTTTTCACGAAAGGCAAGACAATCCAAATCACATTCCAACTGATTCAAAGCCCGCCGCACTCAAACCAAATACCAAGACTTTAGCTGCACTCCACCCCCTTATGTAATAGAGCTATATAGTTATGTCTGTAATAAGGTTTAAACCATGTACGATGGCGTGCCAGCGTACATGGATTAAATGTTAATCCCCTCAATTCAATGGTAACACTTTACTAATGGAACCCCCTCAATGGTCAAACCCGCACTATCACAATGTGTAAATAAACTAGAATATGTATGAGCATTGAGCAGCATGGCATTTTACCCAATTAAACGCCTAACCAATTCCGCCATCCAGATGAGACATGTTAAACTTTATCCACTGCAGCTCATGCTCCATTACAAATGGGATAAATTCCTCAGCTGGCTCAAATCATCTCCCCCTTCATAAATAATCACTTAATTTTATTTCCAATTAATAACACTCCTAAACACTTTCACATCAACCATAGATATTTATACACAAACCAACCGTACTCCCAATTCCTGCAACAATGACAACCCGGCCCTATTCCTCAATGCGTATATGCATGTGTCAACACTGCTCAACTCAAACACACTCTTCCCCTCAGGGTGATAGGCAAGGAGTTGCCTTCACACCTTTCCAATATAAACAGCACATTAAAAAGCTCAAATCAACCATTGCACCCAAATCTCTTCCAAACATCCCTACTTCTGCATCAGGATCTGGGTGCACACAAATTCTATTGGATCAAATCTTCTCAGCTGATTATTCACGTTTGACCCAAAGCACTTTCCCAACTCCAGCGGGTCTCAATTCAACTGCACAGAAACCATATAGTGGCAGTCAAACCCTTCCCCCACAAGACCTAGGAATGATAATATCTGCCATTCTATCATTAAGGTATAATTTACCCGGCAGGGCTTCACGCATACTCAACCCCGCCCTGAACATGCTGATCAAGTCCAGTATCTCAAGCTCAGCTGGTCCCCCCGCTCCTGCATTCCATATACCTCAAGATCTGAGTACCATATTTGAACATCTCCAATTGGAGCCAGTGATTCAAGCCTATATATGTTGTCCTCAATGTTTCTCTCTTAATGGCCTTACTGAATCAGTCACAACTGACCAACCCCACTGTCAACGCCATAATGACCCAAATGATCATGATCCCCCTTGCACACAATCATTAGGCAAATTCATCTATTCATCTGAACCCCACACCCAAAACACAACCAACATGAAGCAAAAATTTATACCAACAAAACATTTCATTTATCAACCATTCAAAAATTGGCTTTCCAGATTTCTCCAGCGGGCTGGAATTATGGACATTCTGCATCAACATCAACAATCCCAAACTCCCGAAGATTCCCCAAAACGTGACGTCTGGGATGGATTGGTCTGGAGACGCTTCACTGGAACTAGAAATATCCATGACCCCCCATTCATGTCCATTCCTGGTGCATTGGCCTTCTCCATATATGTGGACTGGTTTAATGCACATGGAAAGTCCACCCGGTTGGCCAGCATTGGACCTATCATGCTTATTTGTCTTAATCTCCCCCCAAGTGAAAGATTGAAGCCCGAGAATGTCTATGTTGCAGGAATCATCCCTGGTCCGAAGGAGCCAACTGCGCTTCAATTGAATTATCTATTAATGCCACTCATCAACGAGCTCAAAGAGCTATGGCAAGGTTACCATTTTGCACCCACCTCAACAGGTCCATCAGGATCCTTTATCCGTGTTGCCATCCTCACAGCCATTGTGGATGTGGTTGCCATGTGCAAGCTTACTGGATTTATTTCCCATTCAGGAAACCACTTTTGTAATTTTTGCACCATTCACAAAGCTCAAATTGAAGAAATTGGTCCTCAATTTCACTACACGCACTCATACCAAAGTCATAAATCAACCATTGCCAAATGGCTTCGGGCAACCCCACAACAAAGACAAGCAATTTTCTCTGAGTATGGAGTGCGATATTCAATTTTGGAAGACCTTCCATATTGGGATGCAACCAGAATGGTTAATCTTGACATAATGCATAATTTAATACTTGGAATTTTGAAGGATCATGAAACTTTCAAATTGTGCATTCCAGAGGCAAAATCAAAAATTTACTTCAGGTCCCGCAGGAAATCCAATGACACCAACAGTTCAGACTCAGATTCCAAGACCTCCAACAGCTCTCTTGATAAAATCACATTGAGAGAGGCCCGCTCCCTGAGAAGAGACGCAGCAAAAATAATAAATGAGCCACTCCCCACTACTTCCACCCGAAAAAACTACTTCCCAATGCCCACCCCTAACACAGAACATCCATCTAGTGGTTCTGCGGAGATTCCTTCATTTGATGCCGATTACATCCCCACTTCTGAAATACCCTCTGAATTGGATATCACTGCACTGAGTGATCACCAGATCAAGGGTGAGGCTCTTGAGCATCTCCGACAAATCATATCTGAGACCATAATTCCCTCATCATGGACAAGAGTTCCCCGCAAAATGGGTTCCCCCTCTCATGGTAGCTTAAAAGCCGCTGAATGAGCTCTCTTATATAAGGTCTATATTCCATTTCTAATGCTCAGTCAACAGATGTCATTAGATGCACACCAATCTGCCAACACTCAAAGAAAAATGGGTCAGTCAGAAGAACTTGCAAATGAACTAGCCAAGAATACATTCCATTTTATTAGTGCTATCAACATTGCCACAAGCTGGACTGTTTCAATAGATGATGCGACTGCATTTGCTGATCATTGGAAAAAATTCCGCCTTTCCAATCAACACCTGTTCCCAAAACAGAAAAGTAAACCAAATCATCATTTTGCTGATCATATTCCCGAACTCTTCCAATGTTGGGGCCCAGCACAAGCCTCAGCCACATGGGGTTATGAGCTTTTGATTGGAGTATTTGCAAAGATGCCAACAAATAACAAGATATGTACGTCAATTAATAAGATCAATATATTCAGATTGATTAAACACCTGAACTGAATAAGACTAACTTTTTGCAACTCTGAATAGATGATATAGATAAAACCTTACTTCAACATATCTGTCGATGTTCCAACCTTTCCGTTCTCCTGAAATCCCCATCTGTGCCATGTGAAATAAAACAGCTTTTCGAATCACAGCCACCTGCCGTGTTCAATCACCATAAATATAACAAGCCATCCCGCCATGACCAACAAAATTATGATTGCATGGTTGAGTACTTACAGCCTTTTCATGCAACAAGGGAAATAGTTGATTGGATCAGCTTAGACACTACCGTGCAATCCACAAGTCCTCCCACTTCAAGGATTGTCTCACCTTGGTATTTTCCAGTTTCAAACATTAATATTGGGAACAATATATTTTCAACTGAATCCAAAAATATCAGCAACAGTGTGATATGTTTTCTGAGGGGCAACTCACAACAATTTGGTATTATTGATAGCATTTTCAAAGTCTCTGAGCCATCTAGCATACTGAACAATAACTTTCTGATTTTAAAAACTTTGAAGATTGATGTGAATTTCCTACCAGATTGGCCGTATCTCAATATTTATAAAGCTGTTGGTTTTGATGATGGACACTTGATTATATCAGAAGAAGAAATAGAAGGTAACTGTGGATTGTATGATAACAAAGCTCTGTCATGTGGACTGCTTGTAATGATAAAGCCGTTATTTCATGATATTTAGTCTACAAAAATGCAAATCTCTCAGATTCATTAGCAATTTTGCTAGTGAAATAATTGCCTCAAAATTTAGTGACAGAGACATGCCATTGTGACAAGCAAAGCCCATTATTTCACATTGCCACAAAGAAGTTACTATTTTGACATTGGGTACAGTGGGAATAAGCCAAGTCCAATGATCAAATGACCCACACACTCACCTTTCACAGCATCCAAAATTTCTAACTGCGCCATCATCATGCTGGAAGCAGAATCGGCTTTTGCATACCCACACCCGCATGTGCACCCGCACGCGCCAATGCACACGCAAACCCACCCGCACATGCCAATGCACACGCCCACCCACCCGCATACGCCAATGCACACACAAACAACCTGCCCCCGCGCATGAACACGCACACTTCATGGATGACCTGGTGAAGTCAAACCCCCCGCCTACATCAAGACTGGCTGAAGGACATCTTTGATGTGTGGGTGCAAACAGGCGGGTCTGGTGTAATTTTTACCAATAATTGGACGGTTGTGGGATGATCAGGTGGTGAGGAATCTGAGTTGAAGGCACAGGGGAACCAATATTATTGGATGTCACAGGATTTGGTGTAACACCAGAGTGTGACGTGTGCTCGACGTTCGCTTGATTTTCGCTTGACGTGAGCTCGACTTTTATCCTGCTTGACGTGAAGTCAATCGCCGACGATTGACACGAGATTCGCCCCGGTGAGGCCATTGCTCTAATTGGTACCTCCAAGGAGCGGTTGATTGCAAACCCCCATCTCTCCATGCCCACCATGATCATCTGCCCCCCCTTGCTTAATTACCAACTGGCAATCAGAAATATCCAAGCATGCTCAGGCTGGAGCGCTGCAAGCCAAAAGCTACAATGGTTCCACCTGTCACTCATTATCCAAGGCCAACATCTTAAGATATGATATAATCATCACTTCCTATAATACTATCACCCAAGAATTTAAGCAAACCAATACCTCTACATCATTCATCTTTAAAATCAATTAATATCATATAAATTTGGATGAATCACAGTGAGTTTCTGATCTTTAAATGATTCAAATTAACTTTTACATCCAATAAAGCTTCCCCCATCTTCTAGCTATATTTGCTCTCAATACACTGCCACTCACCGTGCCATTAATAGCCTCCTTTCATCCCGTCAAATATGTTTAACGGGCACACCTATTCACAACACCATTGATGACCTTTTGGGCATAATATCATTCATCACCCAACCCCAGAGCTTAGATCAAGATAACTGGTCACCATTCATCCTGAGTAGTCTTTCCAAAGGTAGAAATGATATTTTGCATTTGGAATTGTGGCATTTAAGTTTGCGTTGCACCAAAACCACACATCTTGAATACCTACCCACTATTAGCCATCATTATGAGCTGCTCCCACTCAACCAAACCATGCAGCAAGAATATTCCAAATTATACAAAGAACTCCTATAATCCAAAAGCAAAGGACCAGGAAAATCTTTCAGAAATATTAATAAGCTGCGAATATGTTGTAACCATCACATCATGCTTAACACAATTGCGGAGGCGGAGTTGGAAGACCCCGAGGGCAGGAGCACTCAGGATAACTCCCCAACAATTACATGAACTATTGTGGATGTGGAAACATGCATTATGAGTAGTAAAATTTCACACCTCCTAAAAAGCTTAATGAAGAACAAACAATCAAAGTGTGGTCCAACCAAATCGGTTGTTTATAACCAATGGACCCAATTTCTTGATTTGTGAGTTAATTCTAATATGCAGCCATTACCAATTGGATCCATCTGACTCTTTTTTATTGTAGAATTGGTATTGCACTTGCCCATCACTCTATCTTTTCAGCACAAATTGATGGAACAATTACAGCACGAGCACATGAAGAGGCACTGGAGAATTTCTTCAATAATCCTGGATGTGAAGTACTGATTGCATCCATTGCCGCAGCTGGAACTGGCCTCAATATAACTTGTGCTAATATTGTCTATTTAATGGTGAGGGGACCCCCAAAATTCTACCCTGATTTTCGTACCCTGAAATCCACATTTCCAGGAGCCCAATTGGAACCCGGCCATTGAGGCTCAGGCTGTTGATTGACTCCATTGTATTGGCCAACAACAACCTGTAAAGGTCATCCACTATATCACTCCTCATTCAGTTGAGGTCAACATGCCGAAGGTACCTTTCAAGCTCATCTTTGACCCTGATTGTGTTGCTATTCTAAAATCCTTCCTTATGGGAATGCCATATTCCAATCACCAATAGGTCCAAGAAAAGAAAAAATCATTAACTGTGTGAGCCTTACTGATATTATATAATTTGTGTTTGACCAAGTTGATAACTCCTGTTCACCCTGTCACAGGTCCACAATTATGAAAACCATGAGCTGGATTGAACTCCTTCAATATTTTCTCAATGAAAATGATCATTAGAGTATTATTTCTAAGGGAGACGGTGATACATTCCAATTCATATGGTTTATATTCTGACATATTTAGAAAGTTGTTGCATATTTAAGAAATAATAATCAGATTGTATTACACCTGCACAAATAATTCACAAAATGTTAATTTGGAACGGTGCTATACACTTATCTTTCTAAGTTATTGCAGAGAATCACCATTTGGCCTAATAACTGGCATTTTGAGTATTTTGAGGGCGCTAGTCTGCATCTTACTACAGCTCTTGAGCCAATCTTGATCAAATACCTGAAGTGATAGGCCTTCCGGAATATCACCATCATCCTTTGATTGTAATTTGGGCCATCTATCAGTAGTTTTTTACCCGTTTTTTTAATGCTATTACAAAACTCTATGTCTCAATCCATTTTTAATAGCAATTCATTAAATAACTGGGAGCGCCAGCATAAGGCCACTTTGCAGTAAACTTGACAGCCATTTTCCAGTACCTCCTCAGTATCTGAGCATACTCAAGGGTCATTGAATTGTGATGCTAGAATGGGAAATTTAGCCGTATCACACCATTCACAACGGTGCTCACAGGTCTGCAAATAATCAAGTAGATCATCATCAGTCTTTGCTCACAATAAAGAAGAGATACAGTAAGTAACCCTTTGACAAATCTTTGCGAGCTTTTGATTCTCCTTCTTTTTTACCAAATACTTGGCATCCTTTTGAATAGACTTCCATTCTCTTTTCAAATAAGTGAAATATTGCTCCATTAAAGCCGCCACGACCCCATAGTTATTATGATCCTTGTTCCAACAGTAATGATGATACTCGGTGCTGACAAGTATGAGATGGAATGTACGGTAAAACACCATAGAAATCAACTCATTGAACAGATGTTGCCATGAGCTCTCCCAGTCCCAAGTGAATTGCTTTATTCATAACTTGTGGAGCTCATTTTTGCAGTAGCTTTGGAAACCCTGAGACTGAACCTGTGTTGATGGCTCATTGAAAAAATCCTTGGGGACATATCCGAGATGACCAGCCACTTGAATTGCAATTTCACGCTCTTCTGTGCTGGGTGGTGCTGGTAGTGAGGAAAAATCCTTATCCCTAACTTTGAGTAGGAGCAGGCAATGGGCATGTACTGCTGATCTCGTTCCATGGACATTCTCTGGAAGTTCTGCTTTCAGCCATTTTTGTTGCTCCTTCTGGCTTGCACATTTCGCCACATTGTGAGCTTTACGATCCTGGTTCCTTTGCTGTCTGACCTCAGATTGTTCAAGCATACTCTAGGCAAGGCCCATTTGAGGATGGGTGAACTCACTATTTGACTGAGTCCCATGCTCATGCACTGTGAAATTGTCCCTCCTTGGTTCATCATTTGTTTCCATTTGAGTCAGAGACATTTTCTCATCCTCATCATCCACATTTTTTTCTCTTGATGAAATGGCATGAGCTGTTCTTGATTTGGAGGCATATTGACAATGACGTCCAGTGACTTTCTCTTTATGGACCAGAGGTGAAGATGCATAATGTTCATCACCTGCCATGCAAATCATCAGCTAATACCTCAAAAAATTAATGAAGACTGGTCATACTCACAATGTTCAATTGGCTCCTGAGATTGGACTGACTTGCCTTTAGGTGCCATATCTAACCCATTAAACAAACATATCAAATTGTGAAAAAGTTTATACTCCAAAATGAAAACGACTTACTTTGATGAAGTGTCAATCCTGGATTTCCCTCTGACAGACCACTCCAAGTTACATTTTCCAATAGTCTTTTTTGTCTCCCCCCATCAACGCGCCTTTCATCACCCACATGAGCCTGAGATCCTGATGGAATATTGAGGGTTGGCTGTTTACTTCCTCCAAAGGGATCCTGGGATGCGAATGGATTCCGACCGGGATTAAGGAGGAACTCACGTGGAAATTTTGATTGGGGATTAGTGTTTGACGAGATTTGAGGTGTGCCTTCTGGCCCCTGAGACACATGAATTTGTGTATTAGTGGGATTTGGGGGAATTGGAGTGATGGAAATATTTAGAATTGACCAAGTTCTTGAAGTTGGAGCCTTCGGATTTCCCACATCAATGTTAAGACCTGATACATTCATTGAGGATGCGATAGGGGTTGTGAGAGGAATGTTGGGACTCAATGGTGACTGTGTTTGAACATATTCTATGCTAGATTTACTATATGAGTCATGAACAGAACCTGAACGGGATTTATGTGACTTGGAAGATTACATAAGGGCCGAAAAAGTACAGTAATATTTTTAACTAGATAAAACACCTCAGTATTATGATAAAATAGAGTGATATGAGATGAAATCTTTTCAAATTTAGAATAGATAAATTCTTTGAATAGTTGTAACCAAGTGTTGCGTGGAATTCCAATAAGACTCTTTTTAGGAGAATCCTCCCTGCCTCCTCTTGAGCTCTTCTGCTTTTGTCGGAAACCACCCTGCACGGCCTACCAGCATATAATGTGATATTTCCTTGATCTGAAAGGGGACCCATCATCCATAAGTAAACATCTTTGGTAACATTTCCGCCTCCCCATTGTCACATTTTGTGAATTATCCAAACTGCCAATATATGCATTGAAATTCCACAACATTGTACATCTGTAAAGGGGTATATTCATGAAGGATTTACCCACAAAAGAGATATCACCTTTTCAAGAAAGGAAAGACAATCCAAATCACATTCCAACTGATTAAAAGCCTGCTTCACTCAAACCAAATACCAAGACTTTAGCTGCACTCCAACCCCTTATGTAATGGAGTTATATCATTATGTCTGTAATAAGGTTTAAGCCATGTACAATGGCGTGCCAGCATACATGGTTTGAATGTTAATCCCATCAATTCAATGTTGACACATCCCTAATGGAACGCCCCTCAAGGGTCAATACCACAGTATCACCATGGGTAAATAAAATAGAGTATGTATGAGCATTGAGCATCATGGCATTTTACCCAATTAAACTCCTAACCAATTCCGCCATCCAGATGAGACATGTTACACTTTATCCGCTGCAGCTCACGCACCATTACAAATGGGATAATATCCTCAGATGGCTCAAATCATCTCCCCCTTGATAAATAATCACTCCATTTCTTTTCCAATTAATAACACTCCTAAACACTTTCACATCAGCCATAGATATTTATACACAAACCAACCATACTCCCAATTCCTGCAACAATGACAGCCCGCCGCTATTCCTCAATGCCTATATGCATGTGTCAACACTGCTCAACTCAAACACACTCTTCCCCTGAGGGTGATAGGCACAGAGTTGCCTTCACACCTTTCCAATATAAACAGCACATTGAAAAGCCCAAATCAACCATTGCACCCAAATCTCTTCCAAACATCCCTACTTCTGCATCAGGATCTGAGTGCCCACAACTTCTATTGGATCAAATATTCCCAGCTGATTATTCACAATTGACCCAAAGCACCTTCTCCACAGCACCGGTTCTCAATTCAACTGCACAGAAACCATACAGCAGCAGTCAAACCCTTCCCCCACAAGACCTTGGAATGATAATATCTGCCATTCTATCCTTAGGGTATAATATACCCCGCAGGGCTTCACGCATTCTCAACCCTGCCCTGAACCTGCTGATCAAGTCAAGCATCTCAAGCTCCAGTGGTCCCCCCGCTCCTGCATTCCATATACCTCAGGATCTGAGTACCATATTTGAACATCTGCAATTGGAACCAGTGATTCAAAACTATATATGTTGTCCTCAATGTTTGCCTCTTAATGGCCTTACTGAATCAGTCACAACCAACCAACCCCACCGTCAACGCCATAATGACCCAAATGATCATGATCCCCCTTGCACACAATCATTAGGCAAATTCATCTATTCATATCAACCCCACACCCGAAACACAACCAACATGAAGCAAAAAATTTATGCCAACAAAAAATTTCATTTATCAACCATTCAAAAATTGGCTTGCCAAATTTCTCCAGTGGGCTGGAATTATGGAAATTCTGCATCAACATCAACAATCCCAAACTCCCAAAGGTTCCCCAAAATGTGACATCTGCAATGGATTGGTCTGGAGATGCTTCACTGGCACTAGAAATATCAATGACCCCCCATTCATGTCCATTCTTGGTGCATTGGCCTTCTCCATTTATGTGGACTGGTTTAATGCACATGGAAATTCAACCCAGTTGGCCAGCATTGGACCTATGATGCTTATTTGTCTTAATCTCCCCCCAAGTGAAATATTGAAGCCATAGAATGTCTATGTTGCAGGAATCATCCCTGATCCGAAGGAGCCAACTTCCCTTCAATCGCATTACCTATTAATGCCACTCATCAACGAGCTCAAATAGCTATGGAAAGGTTACCATTTTTCACCCACCTCAACAGGTCCTTCAGGATCCTTTATCTGTGTTGCCATCCTCACAGCCATTGCAGATGTAGTTGCCATGCGCAAGCTTACTGGATTTACTTCCCATTCAGGCAACCACTTCTGTAATTTTTGCACCATTCACAAAGCTCAAATTGAAGAAATTGGTCCTCAATTTCACTACACACGCTCATACCAAAATCATAAATCAACCATTGCCAAATGGCTTTGGGCAACCCCACAACAAAGACAAGTGATTTTCTCTGAGTATGGAGTGCGATATTCAGTTTTGGAAGACCTTCCATATTGGGATGCAACCAGAATGGTTAATCTTGACATAATGCATAATTTGATACTTGGAATTTTGAAGGATCATGCAACTTTCAAATTGTGCATTCCAGAGTCCAAGTCAAAAATTTACTTCAGGTCCCACAGGAAATCCAATGACACCAACAGTTCAGACTCAGATTCCATGACCTCCAACAGCTCTCTTGATAAAATCACATTGAGAGTGGCCCGCTCCCTGAGAAGAGATGCAGCAAAAATAATAAATGAGCCACTCCCCACTACTTCCACCCGAAAAAACTACTTCCCAATGCCCACCCCTCACACGGAACATCCATCTAGTGGTTCTGCAGAGATTCCTTCATTTGATGCGGATTACATCCCCACTTCTGAAATCCCCTCTGAATTGGATATCACTGCACTGAGTGATCACCAGATCAAGGGTGAGGCTCTGGAGCATCTCTGACAAATCATATCTGAGACCATAATTCCCTCATCATGGACAAGAGTACCTCGCAAAATGGGTTCCCCCTCTCATGGTAGCTTAAAAGCCGCTGAATGGGCTCTCTTATATAATGTCTATATTCCATTTTTAATGCTCAGTAAACAGATGTCATTAGATGCACACCAATCTGCCAACACTCAAAGAAACATGGGTCAGTCAGAAGAACTTGCAAATGAACTAACCAAGAATACTTTCCATTTGATTAGTGCTATCAACATTGCCACAAGCTGGACTGTTTCAATAGATGATGCAACTGAATTTGCTGAAGATTGGAAAAAATTCCACGTTTCCAATCAACACCTGTTCCCAAAACAGAAAAGTAAACCAAATCATCATTTTTCTGATCATATTCCCAAACTCTTCCAATGTTGGGGCACAGCACAAGCCTCAGCCACATGGGGTTATGAGCTTTTGATTGGAGTATTTGCAAAGATGCCAACTAATAACAAAATATGTATGTTAATTAATAAGATCAATATATTCACATTGATTAAACACCTGAAATGAATAAGACTAACTTCTTGCAGCTCTGAATAGATGATATAGATAACGCCTTACTTCAACATATCTGTCAATGTTCCAACCTTTCTATTCTCCTTAAATCCCCATCCATGCCATGTGAAATAAAACAGCTTTTTGAATCACAGCCACCTGCCCTGTTCAATGACCATAAATATAACAAATCATCCCTCCATGACCAACAGAATTATGATTGCCTGGTTGAGTAATTACTGAATTCTCATGCAACAAGGGAAATAGTTGATTGTATCAGCTTAGAAACTACCGTGCAATCCACAAGTCATCCCACTTCAAGGATTGTCTCACCTTGGTATTTTCCAGTTTCAAACATTAATATTCGGAACAATATATTTTCAACTGAATCCAAAAATGTCAGCAACAGTGTGATATGTTTTCTTAGGGGCAACGCACGACAATTTGGTATTATTAATAGAATTTTTAAAGTCTCTGAGCCATCTAGCATACTGAACAATAACTTTCTGATCTTTAAAAAGTTGAAGATTGATGTAAATTTCTTACCAGATTGGCCACATCTCAATGTTTATAAAGCTGTTGGTTTTGATGATGGACACTTGATTATATCTGAAGAAGAAATAGAAGGTAACTGTGGATTGTATGATAACAAAGTTCTGTCATGTGGACTGCTTGTAATGATAAAGCCGTTATTTCATGATATTTAGTCTACAAAAATGCAAATCTCTCAGATTCATTAGCAATTTTGCTAGTGAAATAACTGCCTCAAGATTTAGTGACAGAGACATGCCATTGTGACAAGCAAAGCCCATTATTTCACATTGCCACAAAGAACTTACTATTTTGACATTGGGTACAGTGTGAATAAGCCAAGTTCAATGATCAAATGACCCACACACTCACCTTTCACATCATCCAAGATTTCTGACTTCACTGTCATCATGTTGGAAGGGGAATTGGCCCTTGCGCACACGCACACACAAACGCACCCGCACCCGCACATGCCAATGCACACGCAAACGCACCCGCACACACCAAGAGTGGTTTCATGTGTCACCCAAAAATGGTCAATGCCACCTGAAATTAGGCCCTCACATGTATTGCCTTTGCGTGCATGTGTCACCCATGCACCCACTGCATTGTGCAGTGGGCTCTAACCATGTCACCCCCTTCTGCTGAGCTAGCTGGTTCATGGTTACACAAAATTAGGACAATACATCATTTGGCCATGGTGTGCCCATCACACACACACCCGCACCGGCAGTATTGTGCGGCGGGCTCTACCAGTGTCATCTGCAAAACAACAATCCCACTCAGGCAGAGTCCTTTCATGGATGACCTGGTGAAGTCAAACCCCCCGCCTACATCAAGACTGGCTGAAGGACCTCTTTGATGTGTGTGTGTGCAAACAGGTGGGTCTTGTGTAATTTTTACCAACCATCGGACGTTTGCAGGATGATCAGGTGGTGAGGAATCTGAGTTGAAGGCACAGGGGAACCAATATTGGTGGATGTCACAGGTTTTGGTGTAAGACAAGAGTGTGACGTGTGCTTGACGTTTGCTTGATTTTTGTTTGACATTTGCTTGATGTGAAGTCAATCGCCAACGATTGACATGAGATTCGCCCTGGTGATTCTGTATTTTCATTATAGTTAGGGCATGCTTAAATATATCATTTTGATAATATTTTTAAAAGAAATAGATTACTTTTATTCTTATTTCAAATACATGAAAAAAAGATTAAATAGATCAGAAGGGAAATAATCAAATATGTTAAACTACTGGAACAGCCTTTTATAACATATCTCACAGGTAATGAATGGAGGATTTAATACTTTATTGTTTTTTTATTTGTTTATTGAGTCTTTTTGGGAATTATCAGGATTAATTCAATTACTCATTAATCCAAGAGGTAAATTAATAGAAAACCCTTTCTGACTCATCAATGGCTATATATATTCATAAAAAGGTCTACAATGCAGAAGAAATTATGTAAACATGAATATCCATGATTTACCTTTACAATGTTTGAATAAAGGGAATGAAATTAATTATAATAAAAAGCAGAAAAAAAAGTTTTATTGTGATAATGAATATTTGCTTTTTCACATAATTTTGGAAGCAAATAAAATGAGAAAACCACCAATTGTTGCAAATTCCATGATCCAGGAGGCTCTCAATTGGCACATTATCACAATTTTAAGGCAGAAAAATTCACAAAATGGAAGGAGCACGGGATATATCATTATAAATGAATTCATGAATATGGAAAGTCAATCCCTCATTTACCTTAGATAATAATACCTATATCTTGTAGCTGTTTCCAAAAATTAAAGAATTGAAAAATGATGAAACACAAAAAACCTTGTAGAAAATATTAAAATGAACAGCTTTCCAAAAGAAGGAATCATTCACAGAGGAAAGGGGCCAATCCTTGGGTTGCCCAAAATCAATTTCTCATTCCATTTGGAAGGAGTTTAATAAAAAAGAAGAAGTAAAATCTGAAATCCAAAAAAATGACACCAAAACTCACTACAAGTATCAAATCAGCAGTAGGAGTGAGCAGAAGTTTACTATAACTAAAAGAATAACATTGATTTTTGATAATCTCATGATTTCAATTTCAAACTGAATGATTATGTTTTGAGAAAAAGAGGACACATTTTACCAAAGATTATGTAGCTTCTATTTTATGAAAGCCTCTCTATCATTACCATTGTTAATAAACTGATCTACGTTGCTTTGATGGAAAGTAAAGCCTCAATGGGCAATTGGATGAGTAAGTGAGCCTTTATGTGACTTAATTTAAATTATGAAGGTATTCTATTTAATGAAAGTATTCTTTCAGTTTTGAAAAACTCATTATGCTCAAAAGAAATCTTTTAATTGTTCCCGCTCTGGAAAAATTTAATTTTCCAGGAAATATCTGATATTAAACACTCTTAGGCTATCTAAAGAGGAAATGGACATAAAATTTGCTTCCATTAATTATATATAGCATGAAAATTGTAATTCTATAATAATTGTACAGTTAAAATGGAACTTTCTCAAAAGTATGCCTAAACCAGTTATCAAATCCAAAATGAGTTATAAAAACCTTTTTTGAAGTTAATTCATCACTTTGAAAGAATTCAATTATTAAAAATGAATTAAAGGCACAAAAATTCTTTAAAGCCTTAGAGGTCTTTCACGTCAAATTATGGATGGAATGCTTATATATATAGTATAAATTACCAAAAAATATCAATGGAATTTCTTTTTGAATAATGATTGGGATCTTGCAGTGTCACTGTGCATTGACATATTCCTTCAATCTACATTATATGTTTAATTTGAAGGGAATTCTGATTTGCATATCCACAATATCTACAATGTATTTCAATAACCAGTAAAAATGACAGCCACTCTTATTCATTTATTTGGTATATAAAAAAGTATAATTAGAATAAATACATAAAGAAATCACAAATACACAATTTTGAAATCCTATCAATTTTATATGAGGCATCATTGACAAGATTTTCTCCCTCAATTCCTCACTTAAAATCAGTCGGGCTTTGTTGAGCTACATTTTTTCATATGGGGAAATTTTTCATAATAAGTCCAAATTTTCAATATCAAGGTTTCTCCAGAGAATTAATTAATAATTTCAAAAAATATTTATGTAGAAATAATGGGATTAAAAGATTCATTCCTTCACACAGTATTTCTTCAAGAGAAATATTCTAATTTATTAATACAATCCTTTTTTTTTCTGGAGGTTGATGAAAGAAAGGCTTCAGCTTTTGAAGGACTATTATAATACTAAGCTTTTATTTAACTAAAATTTCCAAATATGAAAGTTATTTTTTTATCAATAGGCCTCACCCAACTTGCTTTGAATTATCTTAATGAAAAAAAATTGGATATTATATAAATATTATTTCTTTAAGAATGTAATAAAGATAATTAACTTTTCAAATTATTACAAAGCCATTCCTTGTTATTCTGAGATAATATATATATGCAATATTGAGGTATTTCAATTTTTAGCTCAGTATTTGAATTTTTTTTGGAACAATTTATTGTAATTGAAGAATCTAGATTATTGATAAATAAAAGAGAAATTCATATAAAGAAAGATCCTTAAGACTAAATGGAACTATATATTAAAAAAGGATAGGAACAAATATCAACATATTAAGTGAGAAAATGTCAATTCTTCCTCAAAAAATGAGATAAAAGGGCTGTTCTCAAAACATGTAGGCTTGAATTTTAATAGAAATAACTTTAAAGGCATATGAAGTTATATTTTGAGGTCATAATAAGCTTTAATTTTGACAATGATTTAAGTCCCAACTTCCTTATTATGAGTACATTTGGAGCTTTTTTGCATTGAGAGACTACCAAACCTTCCAATGTTGTATTTGGCTATGGTGTAAGCCCAAAATTATTAATAATTGAACATCATGAATCTAAACATAATTAGGAATTGTAATTATTGATTTCATCTCCAAATAATCCATGAAAAATGAGGAGTCAGTAATAAGTAATATCTCTTCTCCAAATTAATATTTCTATTCCAATTATAAGAAAATCATTCCTTTATCCAAAACAAATAGACAGCTATATTTTCTTTTGTGTTCCTTTTGGAGAGCCTTTATGGTACACAAAATTACTTGAAGCTTCTTCCTAAGACATATAATAAAGCTATAAAAAATCATGAAACAGATGTAAATAATGCAGTAGTAACACCCAATGATAGAAATTGAGAGTTCTTTGTGAATAATATATTGATATAGAACCTTTTTTGATACTATGACGTATTTCTGTACTTTTTTGGAAAATAATAGCTGTATCTGAGCTTTGATTCATTAAATAACATTTGTTTGAGGAATTTTCAAAACTTACTGGTGACTGGATTAACTATGAAAGAATTACATATGTTTGTAAAAAATTATTCCAGCGAAAAGGAAATTGATATAAGGATAGGATTTGAACAATTTTACTTCAAAAATAGTCTAATTATTTGATAAAAGCATTTAATAAGCTTAAGAGTACTTATAATAGGAGCTTCAAGAAACAAAAGCCATAATTAGTGACAAGAGATATAGCTTTAGTAAGCAAAAAGAAGAGACAAATGATAAAATTGTAAGTTTCGGAAGATCATTATTCTTATAATCAAAGATGGAATATATTATACTAAAATCTATTATTGGCAATTTAATGCTTCAAATCAATTTTAAAAAAACTCCCATAACATTTTGGTTTCACATGGATATAACATTTGGCTTTATAATCAAGAAACAAATGCACAAGATTCAATATTAGGGAGTCATTCCCCCTTAATTTCAATTTTGATAAATGTTGAGAAGAGAAAAATATCCTTGACTCAATTTTGATTAATTACAAGGTAACTCATCCTAACTATAAATATCAATATTGACTCACACATTCAGATTGTCTTTAAAGTATTGAAAATTTCCTTAACTAATTAATTTTCAATTCTTTAAGTATTTGGGCTTTTTCATAATTATTTCAGTAAAAAGAGTGATGGTTAATACAGAACTTTGTTTTTCTTTTAAAAATTATTCCTAGCTTCCATGAAGGCCAAAACAAAATCACTGTAAAGTTAATTTATTGTAATTTATGGGATATTATTGAATATTAATAAGGTATGAATATGTACATGAACTGGAATTATCAGATTGAATTCTCTTTTTGTGAAATAAATTATTGTTAATCTGAAAATTCCAAAAAAAAGATACATAAGTAGGTACAAGCACCCACAATCACTTATTATATTGAGGGGAGTAATTCAATATAGAAGGTAAACTTATTTAATAAAAATTCTGAATAAAGATGTGATCATATTTAGAATATTTATGTGTACAGAAAATGCATGTTGCAACCAGTTGAAGACTTCTTCTAAATAAAAATATATTTATTTGAACTAATGTATTTTTATTCATTGAAGAATTAGGATATTTTCAATGTCTTGAGATAAGTACCCTTTTGAAATAAATTTGCTTTACTAAAAATGATTTAAGCTCTTCTTTTTCCCGAGGGGAACCAAATAGCTAGTTCATTTCAGCTATAGATTACTATTTAGTGCATTTGACCCCCTCTCAATACAAAAATAGGGTTCAATAAAGCGCTTTTCCAAGATTATCCAGATTTTAATCCTTTGTGAAAATTTCATTTAAAATTATTGGAAATTCAGAATAGAGAATTTCAAGCTAATTGACCCTTCAAATTCAATATTTAATGAAGAAGCTTATATTCCTCTTCATAAAGGGGAGAAAAATTCAGAAAGAATTCCTGCTAATTTATAAATCTAAACTATAGGAATATTATATCAGGGAGCTGAATGACAGTCCATAAGACTTCATTTTCATAATTATATCCATATAATTCCTCCCCATACCTTCCAAGATTGTGCAGGCTTTAAAACTGCTAGAATCAATTTGGAATTCAGTTTTTGATCTATGAAGCTTTTTACTATGGAAAGATCTTTTTATTATGTGTTGTTGTCTGATATTATATTATTGTATTTCATAAAGGATAAAATTGAATGAGATTGTAATCCTTCTTTGGAACAGGAGTAAAACACTCTTGTGCAAAATATTGAAAATCAAATAATTCCTCTGAATAGATATTCAATGTGTAATATAATATTTGGAAATAATATATGTGTCATAGAAAACTAATTCAAATCCAGATTACTTCTTTTCAAATGATTCAAAATCATGTTTTACAAAAAACTTCTTTTAATACTCCATCCAAATTTCAGAAAGGTATTAAAAGTAAGTTCTGGTAAAAAAACTTTATTTCTAGAAGAAAAAATGTCATACATCAAATGATTTTTCTAAAAGATTTTGTTTCTTTACTAAATTATGGAAAAAACACGAAACTTTTTGGTGAAAGAATGGAAAAAACCCATTTTCTTCAAACAATCCTCAAAAAAACAATATAATCTTTTTTTTTCAGTTTTTCTGGATTCATTTTTTGTGTTGGCTTTCCAAGGATAGAAACTTATGAAAAACTTTTTATGAATGCAATGCATAGCTTTCCAAAAATTCGTCAAATTTTAAGGGTCATCGAATATTCAATATTGAATTTCCATCATGACCAAATATTCAGAATCCAATTTCACCTACCTTCAAATATTCAAAATCGAATATTCAAAAGCAAATTTTGAATTTTATTGTTTGATTTTTATCATTTATGGGTTAATTTTGGGCTATCTCATTTTATTATTTATGTATATTTGTAGTGGTTATTCTTATTCTTGAAATAATCTTTTGGGATTTATCATTTATTCCTTTGTTAACCATGTGTTTTTTGTTTGGATTTATTATATATGCTTTTTGGATTAAATGTTTTTTATTACGTTTGATTATTTATTTATATTTTTATAATTAATTAGTTATTGAAGCCAAGAATTATAAGTAAATCATTAATTTGAATATAACCCATTTTATTTATTTATTTATTTATTTATTTATTATTTATGCATTTTTATCATCATAATGGATTAAAAATAATTCAAATTACAAAAGAAAAAACCAAACTCATTGAATTTAAATAAAATTTACTAAGATATGTTAAAACTAGTTTCAAAAATTGATATTCATTAAGCATTTTAGAAAATCAATTAGTCTTAATTAAGATTTTGTTCAATAAAAATGCATACACTTCAATAAAATAAAATGAAAAAACTACACTTTTAATTAAATTTAATTAAATTTAAAACAAATTGATAGTAATTATAACTAATTAGAACTTTTAAAATTGATTACCATGATTTTTTTTAGCTTTTATTATTTGTTTAGTACTTAATTTTTACTTTTTGGATTTTTTTGTTTTTTTGTATATTTTTAATCTTTATTGATTAATTTTTTCTTTTGGGCTTTCTATACTTATTTTGTAAATATAATTTATGATTTCTTTGTATTAAAAATATTCCTTATGATTCATTAACTTATTCATTTGATGATTTAATGATCATTTGTAGTTTATTCCTTCATAATTTATTATCTCTGGATTCTTGAAGTATTATTTATCTATTTTTGATTGATTAACTCATTTAATTATCTATTCTATATTATATGAATCACAATTGTAATTTCATAATTAGAAAACTGTTTGATTTGTATTATTTATGGGTCAATTTTCGGTTATCTTATTTTATTATTTATTTATATTGAGAGTGGTTATTTTTATTCGTGAAATAATCTTTTGGGATTTATTCCTTTATTAAGTATGTGTTTTTTGTTTGGATTTATTATATATCCTCAATGGATTAGATGTGTTTTATTACATTTGATTATTTATTTATATTTTTATAACTAATTAATTATTGAAGCCAATAATTATAAAAAAATTAAAAATCATCAAATTTGTATAGAATACAATTTACTAATAATTTTGGGCAGCAATTCCCCCGTGTTGGCTATTAAAAGGAAATAAAAATACTGGGCATGGTGTGGGCCCCCACCATGACCAGAGCTCATTCTAATTATAATAATAAAAATAATATTTTTTAAAGATGTGTAAGTCATCTAATTTTATATTGTTATTTCACTATTTTTTGTGCGGGGCACCGGCCCTATTGGCCTGGACAGCTCCTCTTTTGTGGATCAGATGACCCAAGCCCTCAGTTTATCAGTCGCCACATCGTGTTACAGCCTCAAGCCACCTCTACGCATGTGCACCCACATAGAGAGGCAAAGCCTTAAGCAACACCATGCTTTGACAAAGTCTGCTGAGGGCTGCCTTATTTGGATTGTTATTATGGTTGGAGTTGGGTTGGTGACTGAAGTCCTTGGGGCTGTTGTAAAAAAAAATCAATGACAATCTGCATGCAGATATAATCACATGAGTGACTAACGGTTGTCAAGGTAGTCCTTCAGTTTTTGTGTGCCTTCAAAAATATAATCTGTGGTACGGGCAATGGCAATAATATTTTTGTAGCTGTTGACCAGGCTGTGAGGAACTGAAGCAATTGTGGGGTAGTTCGTTGCGAGACGAATGGCAGCAATCGTTTTAATCCCGCTGAAGTGGTCAATCAAAGTCTCCTTGTCAACTTCTAATACTGTGGGTGCAAAAATATTGCCATTGTCATATATGGAGACAACAGTCATTCCATAAGTGAACGGTGAAATCTTGAGCAAGTTGTGAAGAGTGGCCTCAGAGGCTCCCACACAACTTCCAGCCATCTCGACTTTAATTTCAGATACAATTTCAATGGTTCCACAAGCAATCTAAAAGTGCTTATGCGTCAACTGAGAGTATTTGTTTTAAAAAAATCAAAGCGAGATAACGAACCTTGGTGTGAATTCCTAAAGTTTGGAAGAAATATTTCTTGCCGGGGTCCATCCCAGTGTTTCCGGCAGGGACATAAACATCCAATGGGGCAAAAGCGCCAGCCTTGCCAGGAGCGGGAATCTTGTTGGCGGTGATGAGGTTGAAATTAGGTATTACTCATCTAGGAGTGAGGGGGATGAAAAATATCCTATGATTAGCACTGAAGAATGCACATTGTAAGAAATCACTCCTAGTCTCCATAATACTCAAAAATCTGAGTATAATACTAACCAAAATACACCGTGATCAACTGTTGTACTGAACAGATTAACCATGCAGAGCAATAACAGTGTATTCCTTCCTCAAGGAACACAATAATAACCCGTCGTAAACTTACAACAATCATGCCACAAAGAGCATGGGGAAGCTAATTCAACGACGTGAAAAGTTTAGAAAGGTGTGGATGTAGGAGCTTAGCGGCGGTTTAATGTTTGACAGGTGGGGGATAGGTTCTAC
Source organism: Austropuccinia psidii (assembly GCA_023105745.1). Lineage (NCBI taxonomy): Eukaryota > Fungi > Basidiomycota > Pucciniomycetes > Pucciniales > Sphaerophragmiaceae > Austropuccinia > Austropuccinia psidii. Next base: position 36,545,633 of record JALGQZ010000003.1, on the reverse strand, counting down.
AAGGAACAGTTTGATGAGATTAGGAAGGAATTTGAATTAAAATTATTAAGCAAAGATGATAAGGCTAATTGAACCAAACAATTTAAGGTAGGTAATAAATATTTTGAGGATCTAGCTAAAGGATGTAAGAATAAAGTATTTGCTAAAATCTTGAGCAATTCTTGAGTGATTTCAAGGTTGGAGGAATGTTGATTATCTGAATTAGTGTTTGGCAAAAAGTTTGATTTGTCTGATTTAGGTGAATTAGATGGTAAAAGCTTGCCATAGATAGTTAAAAGATTCAAATGATTTGATAAATCATCAGTTCCTATGATAGATCTGCCTAATAATATTAAGCAAGCTAGAGCAAGCCAGGTTGTGTTATTAGACCAATCGGTTTTACCTGAGCAATTAGCAGAAAGGTCCAAGATGATGATCCTAAAATGAAGGTTTGAGTTCAACTTGATTAATTTCAAGATGATCCACAAATTCTTTGAAAGCTTTACTTGCAATACAATCTTTCCTCCTTTCTTGAAGCAAAATCGAAATATACACATCCATCTTATGTTATTATCTTGAGCTTCTTGATTGATTTTAGTTCTTGTATGATGCATCAATGGGTTGAGCAGGTTCGGATTGATGATGGGACCTTCAAATAGAATAAAACCACTCTATACAGCCATCAATACGAGCCACCAAACATCCTGCAAAGATAAATCATAAGCAGAAATATTGTCAATAATGAACGTCCAAAGGAGAATTAACGAAAATTACCTTCTTCCCCATCCATAGCCATCTCAGTGAGAAGATGGTGCAACAAGTTGTCCAGCATTGTAATAAATGATCAAGTTGGATATTTTGAGGGAAGAGATATTGAGAGGATTAGTAAAAAAAATTCATATCTATCAAAGAAGGATCTCCCCTGAGGAAAAGATTCTTCTTCGAGAGGAGTTACATTTTGTAGGTCTTTAAGAAGGGTTATGTATCATTTAGTTAAGTTTCAGGTGTTAGGTTTTGCAACTTTCCCTGGCTATCTTTTTGATTCTTCGGAGAATCAAAACAACAACAAAATACAAATGATCAATAATAAGAAAAATAAATATATGAAATATAAAATATAATTCATAAAAAAAAGAATAAATAATAAATAAAATGTGAAATATGATTAATAAATATATAAAAAAATAATGCATAAATGAATAAATGAGATATAAAAAAAATATATAAATAATTTTACTTAGTTGTAATTAATTTTGATTAATTTTATTTTATATCAATTAATTGTAATTAATTTTAATTAATTTTAATTAATTTTAATTAATTTTAATTAATTTTAATTAATTTTAATTAATTTTAATTAATTTTAATTAATTTTAATTAATTTTAATTAATTTTAATTAATTTTAATTAATTTTAATTAATTTTAATTAATTTTAATTAATTTTAATTAATTTTAATTGATTTTGATTAATTTTAATTAATTTTAATTAATTTTAATTAATTTTAATTAATTTTAATTAATTTTAATTAATTTTAATTAATTTTAATTAATTTTAATTAATTTTAATTAATTTGAATTAATTTTAATTAATTTGAATTAATTTTAATTAATTTGAATTAATTTTAATTAATTTTAATTAATTTTAATTAATTTTAATTAATTTTAATTAATTTTAATTAATTTTAATTAATTTTAATTAATTTTAATTAATTTGAATTAATTTTAATTAATTTTAATTAATTTTAATTAATTTTAATTAATTTTAATTAATTTTAATTAATTTTAATTAATTTTAATTAATTTTAATTAATTTTAATTAATTTTAATTAATTTTAATTAATTTTCATTAATTTTAATTAATTTTAATTAATTTTAATTAATTTTAATTAATTTTAATTAATTTTAATTAATTTTAATTAATTTTAATTAATTTTAATTAATTTTAATTAATTTTAATTAATTTTAATTAATTTTAATTAATTTTAATTAATTTTAATTAATTTTAATTAATTTTAATTAATTTTAATTAATTTTAATTAATTTTAATTAATTTTAATTAATTTTAATTAATTTTAATTAATTTTAATTAATTTTAATTAATTTTAATTAATTTTAATTAATTTTAATTAATTTTAATTAATTTTAATTAATTTTAATTAATTTTAATTAATTTTAATTAATTTTAATTAATTTTAATTAATTTTAATTAATTTTAATTAATTTTAATTAATTTCAATTAATTTTAATTAATTTTAATTAATTTTAATTAATTTTAATTAATTTTAATTAATTTCAATTAATTTTAATTAATTTTAATTAATTTTAATTAATTTTCATTAATTTTAATTAATTTTAATTAATTTTAATTAATTTTAATTAATTTTAATTAATTTTAATTAATTTTAATTAATTTTAATTAATTTTAATTAATTTTAATTAATTTTCATTAATTTTAATTAATTTTAATTAATTTTAATTAATTTTAATTAATTTTAATTAATTTTAATTAATTTTAATTAATTTTCATTAATTTTAATTAATTTTAATTAATTCTAATTAATTTTAATTAATTTTAATTAATTTTAATTAATTTTAATTAATTTTAATTAATTTTAATTAATTTTAATTAATTTTAATTAATTTTAATTAATTTTAATTAATTTTAATTAATTTTAATTAATTTTAATTAATTTTAATTAATTTTAATTAATTTTAATTAATTTTAATTAATTTTAATTAATTTTAATTAATTTTAATTAATTTTAATTAATTTTAATTAATTTTAATTAATTTTAATTAATTTTAATTAATTTTAATTAATTTTAATTAATTTTAATTAATTTTAATTAATTTTAATTAATTTTAATTAATTTTAATTAATTTTAATTAATTTTAATTAATTTTAATTAATTTTAATTAATTTTAATTAATTTTAATTAATTTTAATTAATTTTAATTAATTTTAATTAATTTTAATTAATTTTAATTAATTTTAATTAATTTTAATTAATTTTAATTAATTTTAATTAATTTTAATTAATTTTAATTAATTTTAATTAATTTTAATTAATTTTAATTAATTTTAATTAATTTTAATTAATTTTAATTAATTTTAATTAATTTTAATTAATTTTAATTAATTTTAATTAATTTTAATTAATTTTAATTAATTTTAATTAATTTTAATTAATTTTAATTAATTTTAATTAATTTTAATTAATTTTAATTAATTTTAATTAATTTTAATTAATTTTAATTAATTTTAATTAATTTTAATTAATTTTAATTAATTTTAATTAATTTTAATTAATTTTAATTAATTTTAATTAATTTTAATTAATTTTAATTAATTTTAATTAATTTTAATTAATTTTAATTAATTTTAATTAATTTTAATTAATTTTAATTAATTTTAATTAATTTTAATTAATTTTAATTAATTTTAATTAATTTTAATTAATTTTAATTAATTTTAATTAATTTTAATTAATTTTAATTAATTTTAATTAATTTTAATTAATTTTAATTAATTTTAATTAATTTTAATTAATTTTAATTAATTTTAATTAATTTTAATTAATTTTAATTAATTTTAATTAATTTTAATTAATTTTAATTAATTTTAATTAATTTTAATTAATTTTAATTAATTTTAATTAATTTTAATTAATTTTAATTAATTTTAATTAATTTTAATTAATTTTAATTAATTTTAATTAATTTTAATTAATTTTAATTAATTTTAATTAATTTTAATTAATTTTAAATTAATTTTAATTAATTTTAATTAATTTTAATTAATTTTAATTAATTTTAATTAATTTTAATTAATTTTAATTAATTTTAATTAATTTTAATTAATTTTAATTAATTTTAATTAATTTTAATTAATTTTAATTAATTTTAATTAATTTTAATTAATTTTAATTAATTTTAATTAATTTTAATTAATTAAATTAATTTTAATTAATTTTAATTAATTTTAATTAATTTTAATTAATTTTAATTAATTTTAATTAATTTTAATTAATTTTAATTAATTTTAATTAATTTTAATTAATTTTAATTAATTTTAATTAATTTTAATTAATTTTAATTAATTTTAATTAATTTTAATTAATTTTAATTAATTTTAATTAATTTAAATTAATTTTAATTAATTTTAATTGATTTTAATTAATTTTAATTAATTTTAATTAATTTTAATTAATTTTAATTAATTTTAATTAATTTTAATTAATTTCAATTAATTTTAATTAATTTTAATTCATTTTAATTAATTTTAATTAATTTTAATTCATTTTAATTAATTTTAATTAATTTTAATTAATTTTAATTAATTTTAATTGATTTTAATTAATTTTAATTAATTTTAATTAATTTTAATTCATTTTAATTAATTTTAATTCATTTTAATTCATTTTAATTAATTTTAATTCATTTTAATTAATCTTAATTCATTTGAATTAATTTTGATTCATTTGAATTAATTTTAATTAATTTCAATTAATCTTAATTAATTTTGATTAACTTTAATTGATTTTAATTAATTTTCATTGATTTTAATTAATTTTGATTAATTTTGATTCATTTTTGGCAGTTTTATTTAATTTTCACCAATTCAAGTAATGCTCATCCTTTTTATTACTTTCAATTAGCTTCCAATAATTTCTGTAAAGCTCCATTTATTTGAAGTTATTTGAAATTTTTGTAATTAATTTTAAATTTTCAACAATTCTAATAAATGTTTTACTAGTTTAAACTAATGCTCATCAGTTTTGGTGGTTTCAATTAGCTTGAAATAATGGTTCTTAAGTTTCATTTATTTCAATTAATTTCAATTACCTTCAATTTATTGAAATTCATTTCAATTAATTCCAATAAGCCATAAATACTCATAATTAATCTGGGTTATTGGTAAACTCATCGAAGTAATTTGGCAAAAACATGTATGCCCTTTTGTGGATTTGCCATAAATTGGTAAAATTATGTAAGTATTTAGTGAAAAAAATAAGGTGTGTTTTCTAATTAAAGTTTAGCTAAAAAATACCTTGGTTGGTAAAAGCCCAATTTATGGAATTGTTGGTTCCATAAATGGCATAAAGAGAGGTATTTGTGCCATTATTGATGCCATAAATATATATATTTAATACCATTTATGGCATGGTTATCCTGTGGCTGATGCCATAAATATTTCACTTCTTTTAATTAATGAATTATATTCATAAATAATTTTTTCAACCAAAATTCAAGATTTTTGTTTTGAATTTTAATTTGGAGGTTGAAAAATTTGAATGGATCCTTTTTTCATAATTTTTTATTCGAATTTTTGGGTTTTCATTTTAAGGGCCAAAAATTTGAATTGGAAGACGAATTTTTCGAATAGTGAAAATTGAATTTTTCAAATAGCTATGCACTGGATGAATGTCATGGTGTTATTAAAATCAAATGTATGGTATTTTTTTCACTAAGAAAAGCCCCTTTTCAGTAAAAAATGTAAAAATGTTGGTATTATTTGCATGCTAAATTTGGCAAGGTCAGAATGCCAAATATGGACTTGTTTCAGTAAGTAATGTGGCATTGATTTAACTCCAAATACTAATTTTTCTCATCCCAAACATGGCTCTGTTCAATTGGAAAACATGAAATTTTTGAAACACCAACATGGAGAATTTAGATTCAAAAATATGGAATTGTAAATTTAAATGTCAGGATCTTTTAAACCCAAAATAGAGCATAGCCCAAAGGATAGTTTTTTAAATATAAATCATGCAATTGGTTAAAGGACAATTATTACATTGTTTCATTGAAAGGTTTGGAATTGGTTGATTGAAAGCACTATGAATTTTTCAATTTTAATGATAATTATGTCATTAATTCCATGGAGAACAGTTAGTATTGTAAAAATTACAGCTTTCTAAATGTCATTATAAGCTGTTATTTTTGAATTTTTTGATCAATTCAAAAAAAATAATCTTGAGGCATGGAATGCATGTTTTAATCAAGCTGTTATGTATTTATACCAAACCATTTACAAAGAAGTGTAAGTCCTTAGGTTTTTTACCAAAATCCTTATATGCATCATCCAGCACACTCAAAATATGAACTAGTTTGTAAGATTTATAAAAGGCACTAGCTTGGTTTTAGAGGAAGAAAAATAAAAATGAAGTACCCAGCAGATTTGAAATAATTTTTCAAATGCACTGAGCTTGTTTGAGAATGAAATTGTGATTTTCATAATTTTTTATGACAGCTTTATACAAATTTTTCCTTGTATTTGTCTTCAATTAATGTTTTTTCACTAAAAAATGTTCTTTCATAAGAAAACTCAAAGACAAATTTAAATTCAGATTAATTGGTTCCACCTGATAGTTTTTGTCACAAAGAATTAAGAATTCCACCCTGAGCTTTGATTTTGGGAATAGAACAACCTACAGGAAATTTGGGCAGTAAAACATGTTTCAAATTTGCTTTGAAAGGAAGACTTTTTCTGAGGTTCTTCTTTTGAAAATCAAATATACTTCATAATGTAATTTTGATAGTTGATAACAATGTGGAGTACCAAGATAGTTGTGGATTATCGCATTTAGAATTTTTTTTCAATCAATACTTCAGAACCTAAAGAAAAGTGGAATTGAAATTGTCTCACCTTGATTAGAAGAAGATTTAATGTCCGTATTTTTGAGTTCAAAAAGATTGTTTCCACATATCTAAAGATGAAATCATACACAGAATTATTTCTCAGAAAAGTTAATCAACTTTTGAATAAATGAAATATACTTTTACCCATTATATAAGGATTTCTGAAATTAAAAGAGGTAAAATCAACTTGGAAAAGAGAGTTGAAATTATCACATCAAGTTTTTGGGAAATATTTTTCTTCAAGAAATGTGAATGATCCACTACTCCAATACCTGTGTGTTATCCAAACATCAAAAAAACTGTCAATAAAGCTTTGGTAGATCTAAGCTTTCTGAAAGTGTGGCTGAGAATTTTTCCAAACAATTTCAGGGTTGAACCATGTTGAATCCATGTTCCAATCAGAATGCCTTCCAGGTTGGGAGATGGGTTGAGCCTGAAGCCCCTGTGCTCAGGAGCTGTTTAGAATAGAGTTTCTAGAAGATGATTCAGATATGGTTACAAATTCATTCTTTTAACTGTTGAGTTTTTTCATCTAAAACAATATGAATTAGAGGATTTTGAATTTTCTAACTTTCATATATCTTTTGGAACTATTTGTACCTTATTTCAAAGGCAAGAGCCCAAAAGAACTGTAATACATGAGCTATGAAACAAAATACTGTCTTACTTTTACACAGTGCATATGAAAGTATGAAGGAAGCCCTCCCTCCTCTAATAAGAGGTTAAATAAGTTAGAAACCAACATTTGGAACTTTCTTGAAAACTGAATAATTAATTACATAAATTCTCAAGATTACTTTATGGGTGGAAAACCATTGATTAATTCAAAGATTTAACTAAATAATACATTGTTCTATTCCCTGAAAATTCTCTGCTTGAAAGCTTGGCTGATGTATTTCTTTAGTTAAGAAAATTCTCTATAAGCTTGCGTTTTCATTTTATTGCTAGATTTTCTCCCAGGATTTCAATGAGTGTGTAAAAATGTGTTTCAGTGATATTTTCTCATTACTATCCATCTTATAGTCAGTTATTCTTGAAAAATTCTGAAATATTATTCCAAATAAAGTTTTTGCCTTCCAAGAGATTTTTGGATGCAAGAATATAATAATTTGATGTAGATCCACATTCACAAAAGCTCAAAGATTCAGCATTTCAAATTCTACTCATTATAGAAAACAATATTTGATATGATATCAGAATAAATGGAAAATTTGTTCTTGAAAAAGAAACAATGGCTTGAGGAAAAATGAGAAATTGAACTCTTACACAAGAATGAATCCCTTCACAAATTTTCATGGAATAAATTGACACTGAAAATTGATTTTTTTCATATAGCTCTGATATTTTAACACAAGAATCAAATTACTTAGTTACTTCAATTATCTATATGTGAAGTTCAATCAAGCTCATTCTTTTATATAATAAGGAGATATTGCATGGAATTTTTATTTCATAATTGGTATTTATTTTTGCATTAAAAATGAAGAATTTATTCAATTTATCAGGGAAATATGTGACTTACTGTCCTCTTTATTGATCCCATCAAATTCAATCATAATGCAATGGTTCATTTGATAATTGTTTGACCAAAGTATTACTATAATCTATGCTAGGCATTTAGAAGATTTCAAAAATAAACTCACTCACTTCCTGAAAAAAGCAATATACATGAGGTATGTGATATGAAGTCAAGCTAATTACATTTATTGAAAATTGAAAATGTTTAATGACTAAATGTTCCATTAAATATAGGCCAGTAATGGTACACTCATGATTTTTTTGATCTAATATATTCATGGCCTATCTAATATGAACCATTCATTTTTCCTTAAATAGGAACCTTTCATTATTTATTTATGTAAGGTTTGTCTATGAAACCCTTGATAATAGTAACAAATATCAAGAGTACTATGACTTTCCTCAGGAGAAAATGAAATATAATTGAATATTATAACCACAAATTTATATAATTATTATAAATAATTAAAAAGAAAAATAATTTAGCTATTATTCATTAATTTAATAATAAAAAAATATCTTAATAATTCTATTATTATTGAAGTCAATGAAAGCTATAATAATAAGAAGTATAGATCTCTTAATGAGACAATTATATGTTGAAAATGTTAATATTGAACCACTTATGCATAATATAAATATTATTTATCAGAGAAATATCACAAACACTGTGCAGAGATTACTCTTATACAAGGATTTTATATAAGAACCTAATACTAGATCAGAAAGATATAAACCTTTAGAAAAAACTTGCTTCTGATATTTATTGAATACAACAAGTCAAACAAAAGCAGTTGGAGTATTTAATAGTTTTTAGGACTTAAAAAACACCAAAGATAAATATTTCAAAGGATAAAAAAGCTTCCTATGATAAAAAATAAGATTTAAGAGTTTTTAAGAGGAATTTCTGGATTTTAAAAGATTTTAAACACAATAATTCTATAAGAGAAAATGTATTATCAGTGATTAAAACAATAATTTGAATTCTATTCTTTCACTTCTTTACTTCAAAATTTATAAAGAATAAGATACTTAAGAGAGACTTTTCATAATAAGATTTTATATTTAATAAAACTTTACCTGTTTAAATGGCCAATATTATTGGAATGATAATTGTTTATTTGTGAAAACAGTGATTTGAAGGTTCTTTTCATTCCTGCAGAGAAGCACATATGATTCATAATTGATATAGAGGGAGTTCTCAGGTCAAAACTGAGAGCCCATGCTTAAAAAGAAACTTCTTAACTTAAGGTAGCTTATTTCATATTCCAATTGAAAATTACAAGTCTTATTCTCAACTTCAAGTAGCTTTAATCCTCTTTTGGGTTAATCCTTTTGAGTTTAAATTTGAAATAAGCTTATTTATATTAAATTTCATCACATGAACAACTTAAAAAAAGTGTCAAGCAGAAATCTCCAAACTTGAATTTTTGATTAATTTTTAAATAAATCTTACTTTTCTTCAAGAATAAGTAAATTTGTTAATTTCAAAGTTAATTACCAATTGAAACTGTTTAAAGAAATACGTAAAATTAAATTTTTCCACAGACAACATTAAATTTTAAGCTGTGCAAAACTTTCAAGCAAATCCATTAAGAATTGAGCTTTGAATAAATGTTTGAAGTTATTGCCATTTTTTTCACATAAAATAGCAATACACACCAAACCTTAGCTTAGTATAAGTCTTGAACACTTTTAGATTTAAGGATTTAAGCTTTGAAATTTCTTAAAACCTTGATTACAAGCTTGCATATTGCGATTTACCCTTTGGGAGCTTGAAATTCCTGTCTAAAATTGGATAAAACCAGTTTAAACTTAAACGTTGGATCAAAGTCTAATATTAAAGTTGAAATAAGGTTGAAAATCCTCCAATACAGGTTTAAAACCTTAATTGAATCCTTTAAGCGCCAAGAAGTTGGGTACCCCAGCTCTGTTTGGTCTTTTTCCTTTGTCCCACCTTTCTGCATGATGTTTGCTTTGTTGTTTATTTAAAGTCATACTATGCCCTTAAAACACTTTCAATTGAGCTCATGAAGGCTTTAAATTCTGTATGGCAAGTGCTCAGAAAACTCAGTAAATATACACAACACTTCAATTGTAAGTAAAATTTTGGTAATTTTGTATAAACCTTATGGAACTTTAAATTTAACCTTATTAAATCTTAAATCCAATAATTTTAAAAAATGTTAATAAAATTTCAATTTTACCATGAGATTCTTAAATCTTCTAATAACATAATAAATATCCATTTTTGGGTATAACACCCTATTGGTCTATCCTAGGTTATTTTTGGTATAGAATCCAAAATTGACATAATAACTTTAGCTTTTTTAATCCAAAATAAATCTATATTTTTTGTTATTTTTTTGTTTTAAATTCAATCAATAAGTCTATTTAAGATGAGATCAACTGTATAAAAACTTATCAGTGGCATCATGGGTATGTCATACATATCTCCCAAGCTCACATTCCCTACCATCAAAAACTTTTTAATATGACTTTTCGTTTAATAGTATACCCTCCATTGAATTGGGGGGGTATGATCCACTGTCCAACCTCTCTACTTATACTTTTAAGTATGTAAAGCACACAATTCAAACTTTGTATTTTCTAATTTGTCTTCTCTCATGTCTGAATCGTCTGAGAAACATTTGGGAATCAGGTATTGTATTTTCTGATAGAAACTCATCTTCATATTGTGGGATCCTGTATCTGACTAAGTATTCTTTTTCATTTTTCCTCCAAGTCTTTTTTCTTTCAAGACTCTTAGCAAATTTTTCATTTCACTTTGATCATGTGGTGGTATTTTTAAGAGTGTTTCATTTCTTAAAGGAAATAATTTCTTATCACTTGAGGTATAATTCTTCAATAGACTAACAGGGAAAGCTGGATGTTTATTTTCTAGTTCTCCTGACAGTTCTACTTGTACTTCATTTTTCCCAAGAAGGGCTTTAATAATAAATGGTCCTGAAAAAGAGTCTATCAATTTCTTTGGGCCTTTAATGTTATTAAAGCTGAAGTTTGAAACTACTATTAAGTCCCCTACTTTGAATTCTGGGCTTTTATGCCTTTTTCCCCATTTTTGCTTACCATATTCAAAGGAATCAGTCATGCTTTTATTTTAATGATGCTTCAATTTATCAAGAAGTTACTTAAAGCTTGAAGCAGTTGGATGAATATTAACCAAGTCTTTCTTCAAAGTATCAGCTGGAAGTTTAGGGCTTCATCCTTTTTCCAAATTGTAGGAGTTTTTACTATTGAAGCATGGATGAAAGCTCTGTAGGCCAATTCCAATGCTGGTATAGATGTACACCAATCATGGGTAAAGCCATCAGAATACTTAAACACCAGGCCATAAGGACAAAATATTCTGATCATGTCCTCAAGTGTCTAAATCATTCTTTCTGCTAATCCATCAGTTTGTGGTTTTTAAGCTGTTGAGAATGATAGTTTTGTACCCAAATGCCTATGTAAATCTGTTCATGAGGCTGATGTAAATTCTGGATCTCTATCACTAATGATATTCTTAAAGAGACCAGTATAGGATATTACTCTGTTACAAATCAAAAGAGCTGTATCCAAGGCTGTGTCCTCTTTATGACATGGTAAAAATATGGCAGCTTTTATGTACCTGACTACAATAACAAGACATTCATTCTAGCATTTTTCACCACCAGGTGGTAAGGCAGTTACCCAATACATATGAACCACTTTTCATGGAGTACTTGGTTGTTGTATATGAATCATTATGCCAAAGATTTTACCAGTAGCATTATTGGCCTTTGACACCTGTCACAACTATGAAAATACTCAACAAAATTTCTTCTTCAAGATGGCCACCAAGCACAAGTCTTAATTCTTTCAATTTTTCTGTCTTCAGAAATATTTCCATAATAAATGCTGTCATGGAACTGTAATAATATTCTTCTAGTCAACATTCTACTACATAAGACAATTACACATGTGTGTTTAGACCTATAAAACAAGATACCATCAAATAATTGGAATCTTTCATTATCATATGATGTTTTCCAAATATCATCCAAAGAATTAGCCAAAACTGTATCTTTGCAATATTCTTCAAGGTCAGAACCAAGAATATGGCAATTTGTATCTTGCTTATAGCTTTCTCAAATTTTTTCAAAGAATTCTGTTCCTACATCAGTGACATTAATTCCTTCTATTGGAATTTCAGGTTCTGCATTTTCAGGAGCATAAGCCTGATTCTCAGGTGTATTGAGTAATGCCCATATACTGCAGAAAACAAAATTCTTGCGAATATTTCCAACTTTATTTACTATAATCATATTTACTCTATACTCCTGTATAGCAATCTGCCATGGTAGCATATGTCTGTTTGATGTTTTCATGCTAAGAAGTGGTTTAACAGAATTTAAATCAGTGATCACCTCAAAAACACTACCATCAACATAATAATAAAGTTTTTCCAAAGCCCACACAAGTAAAAGGCACTCTATTTGGCTTGCTCCATCTCTAGCCTCAGTAGGATTTATTTCTCTCGAGATAAAACAAACTGGACCTTCATAAGGCTTTTCATTGACAATTTTAACTTTATGAACAGCTGCACCTAGTCCTTCACCACATGCATCAATTTACAGCTTGAAATTAAGTTTCCAGTATGGCATAAAGAATAATTTTGCATTGGTTAAGGAACCTTGATCTTCTCATATGCTTGAATACTTGTGTCATTTCAAAGAGATTTTCTTGATCACAAATTCTGTACAATTATCTGAAATGGATTTTAAAATCTTTAAGGTGATGCCTGTAATAGCTAGCAAGCCCTAAGAAAGACATAATTTATTTCTTTTTCTGGTGCATTTGTTTTAATAAGACTTCAGCCACTTTTTTCATCAACACCAAGACTTATTCCTGTAGCTAAATGTCTCAGATCCTTTAGCTCATGAAACTCAAAATTACATCTTTAAGAGATATTTTAATATTCACTTGGAGAATCTTCTCAAGTACTAATTAAAGTCTCTCTAAATCAAATTTTCAGGTTTCTGAACAAATGACAATGTCATTAATATAAATGATCAACCATCCCTCTGATAATTTATGTGGTAAAATGGTATTCATCATTCTTTCATAATGAGAGGGTAAATTTTCAGTTCCAAAAGGCATCCTCAAATATTCATAAGTACCACAAATGAAGAATTATTATCAATAATTTTCTAGCATTAGATGTCAAAAAATTCTGATGGAAACCTTTAAGTACATTCATAGAAGTGTTGAATCTTGCTTTAGATAATTGAGTCAAAGTCTCATGGATTATGGGAATTGGATACCTGCCTGGAATGCTGTAGGTATTCAGTTCTCTAAAATCATCAACCATCCTTGATTTATCATTATTCCAAGTAATGATCACAGGGGTTGTAACTTCCAATTCCTCATTGTGTCCAAAATGTTTAGGAACACCCAATTTCATCAGTTCATTAATATGAGCTTCTCATGCTTCTCTAGCTTTTCAGCTAGCTGGGTAAGCTGGTCTTCTTAATATTGGAGGGTAGGTTCAATCCACATTAAGTATAATTCTCATCTCATGGCCTTTAATACCCCTTGTGGCTCATTAGCAGAAGCAAAGGCTTCTCTATATTGAAATGATATTTAAATAAGGTCTTCCTTCATTTCCAATGTTAATTCAGGACTGATTTGTGCTTCAATCAACTGATATGTCAAATATTTTTCCTCCTTCACATTTTTTACTTGTTTAATGACAGTTATTTCTCTTTTCTCAAAAGGAAAAGCAAACTTTTGTCTTTCATTTTCCTGTATAGTAAAATATCCGTCTTTATGATTGTTAATATCAATACCATAAATATTGAGATAATTATTCCCAAGTATAAAATTATTTGAAGTGCAGTCATTCATAGCAAAAAATTCAACTTTTAATCTGATACTTCCTGCAGGGTGAGGAAATATCACTTCTGCTTCAATCCTTCCCAAAGGGTGCATATTCTGGCTAGCACTTCTGAATTTTATACCTTCAATTTTCTTCAATTGCTGTTGCAAATTTCTATAAATTTTGTCAAGATAATTCTTACCACCACAAGTACACAAAGCACCTGAGTCAAGAATTATCTTGACATCTTTGTTGTCTATCAAAATATCAGTGATAAAAGATTATCCAGCTGGATAACCCTTACCTCTAGAAGGCTTGGTTTTCTGCATTTTAGCATCCTACACATGTACAAAATCCATACATTAATCACTATATTGTGGTAAGCTAATATGTACTTCTTTGACTGCAAAGGCAACATTAATGTTCTCTATTCTAAGTTTATCTGGTAGCCTTTCTTCTTCAGAAGGCTCATAATCACTTTCATGTACAGATACATCTTTTTGTGTACTCAGTTTCTTCAATATCTATCTCATTGATTCTTCTTTTCTTTGGACAAATATTAGCCAAATGAGATGCACTTCCACATTTATGAAATTTCAAAGGAGATCTTTCTTGTGGTTTGTTTTTTCTTGAAATTGGTTTCTCACTAGTTTTATTTTCCATTGGGGGTTCATACCAATTTCTCCCAATCTTGGTTCTGGTAGTGATGTCTTCAATGTCATTGATATAATCTTCTGTAGAGAAAGGCTTGATATATCTGCTTCTTATAGTATGCTCAAGGTCACCACAACATTTTCTTCATATCATTTTATGTACCATTGTTTTGGACCTATCAGGATTAAGGACAGTTAATCCGTCCTTCTGTTTAAGAAACCAGAACATGGGCCTCTCACTTTCAATATTAAAAATGGCTTCTTCAAAAATATTTTCATTCCAAATCTCCAGGAATCATTTGGCCATTTGGAAAGAATTTTTTTTTCACCAAGGCCAGGAATGCTTACCATGGTCTTGTCTCATTTTATAATACCATTTCTTTGTTGATTTGGTAAGTAATGGGTGTAATCTGGGACTTATGTATTCATATCATATGTTAAAATCTTCCTTAAGCATACAAATTGTTTTCATAAGTTCCATATGATGATATTCTCCTTAACCACTGAAGGTAGGCCATTCCTCTAATCTGGGAATATATTGAAATTTAAAGGCATTTTCCACCTCTGCATTGCTTGAAATTGTATGATGTAAGTAACTATTCAAGCTCAACACATTTCCGTCAAGAATTAGTGTGGACTGTCTTGGCAACTCATTTTTCAGTGATATATTTTTAATAAGTGATTTAATATCTTCTTTCAATTAAATTCTTACTTTATCACATTTTTCTGATTATTTTTGGAAAAGCGCTGCATTGTGACCAGTTGAATTTTCCAAGTTTTGAACTTGTATTCTTAAATCCTTTCATTGTGTAGTAATGAAAGAAATAGAATTATAATCTGGTTGATCAAGCAAAGTGACTTTTGACCCAATTCTTTCACAAATGTGTGTAAAATTCAAAATATTGTCTTTATGTACATTTTACAGACCTATAATTATCTTTTGTGACTCTTTCACTTGTAAAATTTCTCTACCCAGCTTTTGTTGGATATACTCAAAATTTTTAAGCTTTGACAAGATTTCTTTACTTCAAGTTTCAACATGATATAAATCTTTACAAGGTCTAACTCTTAGTAAAGTATTGATTCATTCTTTCCTCCTTCTTGTTTCTGAATTCGATCAAAATTCTTGCCATTTTGAATACATTGTCCATGGCTGTCTTTTCTCTCTTTTGAATTCTGTAATTCTGAGGGTAAGGCTTGTTCCATTTGGACTTTGCCTTCTTATTTCCCTTCTTATTTCTCTTTAGGGCTTTCTTCCCCTTTTTGGCACTTTTTGAGGCTTGAGGAGCTTCCACAGGGCTGTTTTCCTTCTTTTGGTTCAACTTCTTCTTATCCTCTGACAATGTTATTTGGTTTCTCAACAAAGCTTCTATCTTTTGGATTTTCCATTGGCAAGACATTGAATTCAAGCTCTTCCAAAGGTAATATGTCTTTTCTGGACCCAAAAAACTCTTCATTTGAAAAGAAGAGTTCATTGTGCCTATCCAGAGGCTTGGAAGGAGTTCCCATGCCTTCCGTTTTGCAACCATAGACCAGTTCTTATACTGAGACTGGTATATCTCTACTGCTGCTTGTTGGAAATTATTCAGATCTGACAACAGGAATAGCAGTTATGTCAGCTTTTGGACTCTCAAGAAGAGTTTGAAAGTTTGTGGCTAAATCTTGAAAACTGGTGGAGGCTCTTTCAGCCTCCATTTGTGCCTCTCCTCTGGGATGACATTCTTGTCTTTTGATTTGTGACTTGAATGTCCTGGTCCAGATCCATTTGATTGGATGTAGTAGTTACTTCTACTTCTAATAGGAGTCATTTCACATCAATTTGAAGCAAATTGGACTAAGAAATGGATTTAAATCCCCTTCTGGACCTTTGAAGGGATCTTTTGTAAGTAAACCCCTTGGTACTGGACTTGTTTAAATTTCAATGCTTGACTCTGAGATACTAGAGTCAGAAGAGCTTTCTCTTATGGATGACACTAGAGAAGAAAATGGTATAAGTTAATTTCTTAATCAATAATAATAAGAATAACTTATTAACTCAGCTTATCTGATAAAGCTTTTTTAATGTAATTTATGGCAAATTACATCAAAAATGAAGTAAGTTGTCTAAAGAGTAAAGAAAAATATCTTGAAGTAAATATTTTTAACTTTTTAGCTTTATTCATCTGATTTTCTATTTTCTTTAAAGAAATAATAATTATGAAAATTATTATTAAATAATTCAATAATAAAAAGAATCTTGATGATTATCATAAATTATAATTATTCTGTTATCATTATAGTCACTGACAGTTATGATATTAAGAGGTATAAAGCTCTTAATGAGACAATTATACATGGAAAATATTAATATTTAGCCACTTATAAATGATATAAGTATTTTTAATAAAAGGAATATCACACAAACACTGTGCAGAGATAGTTATTATAGAAGAATCATATATAAAAACCTAATACCAGATAAAAAATAAATAGAACTATGTAAAAAACTTACTTGTAATATTTATTTCAAGAAACAATTCAAACAACAACATTTATAGTATTCAATAATTTTATAAATTGAAAACAGGCAAACTCAATATTTGAAGATATAAAACAACCTTTCATGATAAAAAATAATATTTGAGATTTTTTAAGAGTAATTTGTGGATTTTAAAAGATATTTAAGAAAATAATTTTATAAGATAAAATGTATTATTGGTGATTACAACAATAATTGGAATTCTATAATTTCACTTCTTCAATTTATAATTAACAATGAAAAAAATCCTTGAGAAATACTTTCAATAAAAATATTGTATATTTAATAAAACTTTACATGTTTAAATGTCCAATATGATTGGGATGATAATTGATTATTGGAAAAAAGGCAATTTAAAGGCTCTTTTGCTTCTTGAAGAGCAGCTCTAATTACTAATAATGAATATATAGGGAGTTCTCAGGTCAAAACCCAAAACTGATGCTTAAAAATAAGGTTCTTAGCTTAAGGTAGGTTATTTTTTATTCCAATTTGTAGTTACCAGTGTTATTATTGACTCCAAGTAGATTTAATCCTCTTTTGGGTTAGTAATTTTAATTTTGAATATAAAAGAAGATTCTTTATATTAAAGTTCATTACATGACCAACTTAAAGACAAGTGTCAAGCAGGAATCTACTGGGCTGAATTTTTAATTAATCTTAAAAAAAGCATAGTTTTCTTGTATAATAATTAAAAATGTTAATTTCAAAGCCACTTAAAAATTAATCCTGTCTGAAAAAAGATACTTAAAGTTTAATTAATACACAAGTAGCATTAAATTGTAATCTGTGTGAAATTTTCAAGCAAATCCATCAAGAATTAGATTTTGAATGAATTTTTGAAGTTGATGCTGTTTTCCCGCATAAAATAGCAACACACACCAAACCTTAACTTTTTATAAGGTTTTGACATTTATAACTCTAAAGGTTTAAGCTTATTTAAGCTTTGAAAGCTCTCAAAAACTTTATTAAAAGCTTGCATATTGTGATCTACCCTTTGGAAGCTTGTAATTCCTGTCCAAATTGGGATGAAACAAGCTTAAGCTTTGATCTTTGATCAAATTATAATGTTAAAGTTTGAATAAGCTTACAAATTCTCCAACAAAGGTGGCCAACTGTAATTGAGTATTTTTGGATCCTAAACGTTTAGTACCCTGGCTCCAAATTTGTTCCTTTTCCTTTGTCCCACCTTCCTGCATGGGGTTTGCCCTTTTATTTATTTAAAGCCATACTATGGCCTTAAAACACTTTGAATTTAGCTCACAAAGGATTTAAATCCTGTATGGCAAATCCTTAGCCAATTTAGTTAATATACACAACACCCCAATTTTACCAAAATTTTGGTAATTTTTCATAAACCTTATGCAATTTTAAATTCAAGCTAGTTTAAGATTAAATTGAACGATTTTAAAAAAATGTTGAAAAAAATTGAAATGTACTATGAGATTTTTAAATCTTCTAATAACATAAGAAATATCCATTTTTGGGTATAACACCCTATGGGTCTACCCTAGTTGATTTTTGGTTTAGAATCCAAAATTGGCATAATAATTATGACTTTGTTTATCCAAAATTAAGTTATACTTATTTTCTGTTATTTTTTGTTTTCAATTCAATTGATAAATCTAATTAAGACTAAATAAACTGCATAAAAAGGTATTTTCAGCCTTATGGGTATGTCATACATATCTCACATGCTCACAATTTAAAATAAACCAGCCATGGTTGATGAGATATTAATCAGTCATTGTGTTTTCAATGTAGGAAGTAATTGTTCCTCATGATCAAAAATTGGTTACCCATGATGAGGAATTTATTGACCATGAATAAAAATTGTGTACTTTTGATGAGGAATTGTTTACCCATTTTATGGAGCTGATTAGCCATAACACCAGGGCAAATTTTGTGTCAATTGCTGGCAATTGACTTCCCATTGCACTTCTGTCAGTATAAAGTCTTGCTTCAGTCCTGTTAGTGTCACATTATAGTCACTCGATTTAGTGGGTAGGGTCACATCTTCAACAAGGCAATTTCAATTGTCAAATATGTCACATGAGTATGTCACTCAAAGAAAAAACCCATATCAACCCCATTTGCAATCTTTGGGGACATACAGCTCATAGTGCAAGGAAGCAGTCTGGCATGCTCATGCTCATGCATGAGATGACTTCAGCTCCTCTGGCTTATCATCTCCCACCTTCACCATGCATACTCTCACACATGAATTGGCTTCCACACCACCTGCTAATCATCTCTGACAGCTGCCATTGCTTATGCTTATGCAAAGACATGCTTCTACTACCTGCCTCTGCATCTCAGCCATCACCCATCCTCACTATTCTGCAACCCCACCTCATCATCTCCACAGCTTACCATGCTTGGGCTCCTGCAATTCCCTCCAATTTTCTCCACAACTCATCCTTATGCTCATGAAATGATGTTCTGCCACACCAATGACTGATCATTTTCCCAACTGACCATCCTTACACTCACACACATATACACTTCCACAACACCACCTCTACATCTCTGCTGTACACTAACCTTATGCTACCACACCCCCACCTCATCTCATGCACACATATGCTTCTGCAACATCACCTCTGTGTCTCTACTGTATACTAGCCTTATGCATTTGTGCCTCCACTTTATCAGCTTGGCAGGTACCATGCTTATGCTCCTGCACTGCCCTCTTATGTTCTTAATTTACTATCCTATGCTCATGCACCATCTCTACCAGCTGACCATGCTTACACTTACACAAAAGATTGGCTTTCAAAAAACCACCTAAAAACCTCCACTGATACTATTGTTATACTTCCACACCACCACCTGATCTTCTCTTCAGCTTACCATGCATACACTCTCACACTTCCCCCTCATGTTCTCAATTTCCCATCCATATGCTCACAAAATGAATGGCTTCCACACCAAGGACTTTCTATTTCCCCAATTGACCATTCTTACACTAATGAAAACATTTTCTTATGAATCATCTCCATTGAGAATTGATATCACACACCTTATTGCTAATGTACAGTGGTGCTATTTTTTAACACAAGTCTTTCATTTGAGAAACCACCTGTCT
The DNA here is from genome assembly GCA_023105745.1 of Austropuccinia psidii. Classification (NCBI taxonomy): domain Eukaryota; kingdom Fungi; phylum Basidiomycota; class Pucciniomycetes; order Pucciniales; family Sphaerophragmiaceae; genus Austropuccinia; species Austropuccinia psidii. Next base: position 36,525,377 of record JALGQZ010000003.1, on the reverse strand, counting down.
CACCAAATCATCCCCAGTTTCCAATGACAAATTATCTCCCTCAATTTGATATGAGTGACATTCTATCATAGTAAGTGTTTAGATACATAGGATACAGTGGCTTGTTGACCTAAATGAGAAACCCAATCACAGAAATATGCTGAGTGGCCTTCTCTGCCAACCTCTTCTAGGGGAAAATTGGTGGGGATATTCACAATATTGTGGTTAGAGTTTAAATCATGAGACTTGAAAATTAAAGCCTAATAAGTGGACTATTTAAAACCCAAATTGTGTCTTCTGTTTCTGCAAAAAAACCATTTTATTTCATAGCCTTTGAATCAAATACTTTGCTTGGTCCTTACTTGTGGGGGTTGAATGGTTCAAAAATTGACTTTTGTTTGTTTCTCACTAGTCAATTTTATTTAATTTCTCACAGGGAAGTGATTTCATTTGTATTAGATGAAATACTTTTTAAAACATCACCTCCTTGAATTTCCATACAAATTGTATTTTGCAAATCCATTACAAGTTAAATATATATTGATGGAAGGTTTCAAGTCTTTTGATGGGCAGGCTTCTTTTGGTGAGCTTGTGGTTATAAAATGTTTTTTTCTAGAAAATTGACTAACTATTGAACTGATTTGAATTGATATTTAACTTCTTTCAAGCTTTCAAAAATTCTCCAATATTGATATTACCTTAAAAATATTCAATCATTAATATCTTGTATTTAACTTTCTTCCACCACTTTCAGAACTCCCACCTTTTTTGTCAATTTCAATCTTTTTATTCTACAATTTTCAATCAAGTAGCCATCCAATCATCACCATCCGTTTACTCAATAAGCTACCTCCACTATTCCCCAAACCCCAGGAAATCCAACAGCATTCAATGAACTACAAACTTCAGCCCCCGGGATTGGAAGTGAAATAACTGATATTGTGAGCCTGTGAGGTATGTTTAACATACCCATAAGGCCACAAATGATTTTATAAACAATTAAATTTGTCTTAAACAGACTTTTTAGTTGAATTTAAAATAAAAAATAATAAAAAATAAGTATAACTTTTTTTTGGATAAACAAAGTTATAATTATTATGTCATTTTTGGATTCTACACCAAAAATAACCTAGGGTACACCCATAGGGTGTTATACCCAAAAACACTTATTTCTTGTGTTATTAGAAGATTTAAGAATCTCACAGTACTAATGTAACTTTTTTAACATTTTTTTAAAAATTGTTAAATTTAAGCTTAATTAAGCTTAAATTTAAAGTTACATAAGGTTTATGCAACTTTACCAAAATTTTAGTTAAAATTGAGGTGTGGTGTATATTTACTGAATTGGCTAAGGATTTGCCATACAGAATGTAAATCCTGCGTGAGCTCAATTTAAAAGGGTTTAAGGCCATAGTATGGCTTTAAATAAATAAAAGGGCAAAATCCACGCAAAAAGGTGGGACAAAGGAAAAAGACCAAATAGAGCTGGGGTACCCAACTTTTTGGATCTGCAAGGATTCAATTAAGGTTGTCCACCTGTATTGGAGGATTTTCAACCTTATTTAAACTTTAAGATTAGACTTTGATCCAACCTTAAGGTTTAAACTGGTTTTATCCTAAATTGGACAGGAATTTCAAGCTGCCAAGAGGGTAAATCCCAATAAGCAGGCTTGGAATCAAGGTTTTAAGAACTGTCAAAGCTTAATCAAGCTTAAAAAGCTTAAATAAGCTTAAAACCTTAAGGTTTCAATCATCAAAACCTTATCAAAACTTAAGGTTTTGTGTGTATTGCTATTTTACGTGGAAAAATAGTAATAACTTCAAAAATTCATTAAAAATCCAAATCTTAATGGATTTGCTTGAAAATTTCACACAGCTTAGAATTTAATATTATCAATATATAAATTAAATTTTAAGTATCTTTTATTAATAGGTTTCCTGGGTAATTAGCCTGGAAAATTACCTTTTAATTAAGCTTAAAGAAAATTATGATTTCTTTAAAAATTAATTAAAAATTCAGTTTAAGAGATTTCTGCTTGAAACTCTGATTTTATGTTGTTCATGTGATGAACTTTAATATAAATAAACTTATTTTATATTAAAACTTAAAATAATTAAACTAAATGAGGATTAAAGTTACTTGGAGTTAAGAATAACACTGGTAACTTTAAATTGGAAGTAAAAATAAGTTGCCTTAAGTTAAGAACTTAATTTTTAAGCATGGTTTTTCAGTTTTGATCTGAGCACGCCCTCTACATCCATTATGAATCATGAGAGCTGCTCTGTAGACATAAAAAGAGTCTTTTCATCACTGTTTTTGTCCATAATTCATAATCAATCCAATCATATTAGACATTTAAACAGGTAAAGTTTTATTAAATATAAAATCTTATTATTAAAAGTAATTCTTAAGTTATTTTTATTCTTTATTTATTAAATTAAAGAATTGAAGTCATAGAATTCAGATTATTGTTGTAATCATCTATAATAACTTTTATTATATAAAATTATCATCTTAAATATCTTTTAAAATCCACAAATTCCTCTCAAAAACTCTTTAATCATAAATTTTAGTATAAAAAGTTGTTTTATCTTTGATTTTATTGATTTTTGGCGTGTTTTTAACTTATAATTATTATTTAATATAATAACTGTTGTTTTATAACTTGTTGTATTAAATAAATATTATAAGTAAGTTTTCTTTAAAGTTCTATATTTTTTTTATCTATTATTAGTTTTTTTATATAGAATTTTATTCTATAAAGAATTATTTCTGCACTGTGTGTGATTAATTCTTTTTATAAATAATATTTATATTATTTATAAGTGGTTAATATTCTTATTTTCCACGTGTAATTGTCTCATTAAGAGCTTTACACTTCTTATTGTTATAACTGTCAGTGACTATAACAATAATAGAATAATTATAATTTATTATAATTATTATATTTTTTTTTATTATTATATTATTATAATAATAATTAAATTTATTTTTTATATAATTATTTTTAATAATTATATTTAAATTTGTGGTTATAATATTTCATTATATTATATTTTTCTACTGAGGACAGTCATAGTACTCTTGATATTGTTACTATTATCAAGAGTTTCATAGACAAACCTTACATTTGGGGGCCTGGCCGTGATTTTAAACCAATTTTTGGGACATAAATCATATTCTAGACCTTATTTTACTGTTTTTTGACGTAAAATTGCCATATTTCTCTTAATATTGGCTTTTTTGGGACTTATCCCTTATAAATAATCTTTATAATATTAATAAAGTTATTTTTCTTAAGAATATTGTTTGAAACAATATACTATTGAGTGACTTGGAATAAATTTCTTTTGTCTAACTAGTGGCTTTTTCACATCACAGACTTGAAATTTATTCTTTGAGTTATTCTAGTATAAAGTGAATAATAATATAATTTTGATTAATTAACTTGTTAATTGCATAATTATTATTTCTTTAAAGAAAATAATAAATCAAATAAAAAATCTTTAAAAATAAAAATCTTTACTAAAAACATTTTTTCTTTTTATCTTAGACATTTTTCTTTATTTTTGACGTAATTTGCCATAAATTACATAAAAACAACTTTATTCAATAAGTTGAGTTTATAAGTTATTTTTATTATTTGATAAAATAACTTATATTTTTAAATTTTCTCTAGTGTCTTCCATCAGAGAAAGGTCTTCAGACTCTGAAGCCTCAGAGTCCAGTATTGAAATTCAAACCAGCCCAGCACCAAGGGGTTTAATAACCAAAGAGCCCTTTAAAGGTCCTGCAGGTGAATTCAATCCACTTTTACTCTAATTTTTATTAAAATTGACGTGAAATGACTCCTACTAGAAGTGGAAGCAACTACTCCATCCAATCAAATGGATCTGGACCAGGACATTCCAGCCATAAATCCAAAAGGCAAGAATGTCCTCCCAGAGGAGAGGCACAAATGGAGGATGCCAGAACTTCCACCAGTTCCCAAAGGTTAGCCAGCACCTTTGAACCTCTTATTGAGAGTCCAGAAGCTGACATAACTGCTATTGCTGTTAGACCTGAACCATTTCCAACAGGCAACTGTGGAAATTTATCAATCCCAATGGAAAAACTGGTTCCTGGCGTCAAAACAACAAGAGTGGGAACTCCTTCCAAGTCTTTGGATAGGCACCATGAACTCTTATCTTCAAGTGAAGAAGTTCATGGGGCCAGAAAAGACAGAAGATCTTCTATTGGGTTGGACACCAATGTCTGTCAAAGGACAAGTCCAACAGATAAAAGCTTGGTTGAAAAACCAAAGCATGCTATCAGAAGACCAGAAGAAGAAGTTGGCCCAGGGCAAGGACAACAGCCAAGTGGAAGCTCCTCAAGCATCCACCAGCAAAAATCTGCCTCAACAAGTGCCAAACAAGCCCAAGCAAGCCCCAAAGACCAACCAGAAGGGCAAGCAAAAGGCAAAGGGAAAGGCAAAGCCCAAGTGGAACAAGCCCTACCCTCAGAATTACAGAATACCAAAGAAGGAAAAGACAGCCATGGACAATGTGTTCAATATGGCAAGAACTTTGATGGAATTCAAAAACAAGGAGGAGGAAAGATTGAACCAATCCTTTCCAAAGAAATAGACCCTGTAAAGCTTGTAACTTACTTTGAATCTTGTAATAAAGAAATTATGGCAAAATTTAAAGCATTTGATCATGTCCAACAAAAGCTGGGCAATGAGATAGTACAAGTTAAAGACCAACAAAAGACCATTATTGGCCTTGAAAATGTTAATAAGGCAAATATTTTGTCTTTGACGCAAATTTGTGAAAGACTTGAGCATAAAGTTACCTTACTCAATCAACCAGATGAGAATTCAATTTCTTTTATAACTGGACAGTTAAGAGAATTGAAAATACAAGTTCAAAACTTGGAAAATTCAACTGGCCACAATGCAGCTCTTTTTCAAGAACAATTGGAAAAAAGTGATAAAGCAAGACTTGAATTGAAAGAAGATATTCAATCAAGTATTAATAATATATCACTAAAAAATGAATTGCCAAGGCAATCCACACCATTTCTTGACAGAAATGATCTTAACTTGAATAATGATTTACATCATACAATTTCAAGTAATGATGTGGAAACTGCTTGCGATTACAAAGACATTCCAAGATTAGAGGAATGGCCAACCTTCAGTGGTGAAGGAGAATATAATCATATGGAATTTATGAAAACAATTGATATGTTCAAAGAAGACTTTAACATACCAGATGAATACATAAGTGCCAGATTACACTCATTATTTACCAAATCAGCTAAGAAATGGTATTATAAAATGAGACAAGACCATGGAAAACATTCCTGGCCTTGGTGGAAAGAACAAGTTATTTCCAAATGGGCAAATGATTCCTGGAGATTTAGAATGGAAAATTCTTTTGAGGAAGCCATTTTTAATATTGAGAGGGACAGGCCCATGACTTGGTTTCTTAAACAAAAGGACAGATTAACTGCCCTTCATCCTGATATGTCTGAACCAATGGTACATAAAAGGATATTAAGAAAGTGTGGTGGTGACCTTGAGCATGCTATAAGAAGCAGATGTATTGAGCCTTGCTCTACAGAAGATTATATCAATGCTATGGAGGATATCACTACTAGAACAAAAATTGGAAGAAATTGGTATAAACCCCCAATAGACAACAAGACTAGTGGGAAACCAATTTCAAAACCAAATAAACCACATGACAGACCTCCTTTGAAATGTCATAAATGTGGAAGCACATCTCATTTAGCAAACACTTGTCCAAAAAAGACAAGAGTCAATGAGATAAGTGTAGAAAAAGCGGAAGACACAAAAGAAACTGATGTAGCTTTACATGAAAGTGATTCTGAACCTTCAGAAGAAGAAGAAACATCAGAAGAACTTAGTATAGAGAATATTAATGTTTCTTCTGAGGTCACTGAAGTACATACTCACTTACCAAAGTACAGTGATGATTGTATGGATCTCATACATGTGCAAGATGCCAGAATGCAAAAAACCAAACCTGCCAGAGGTAAAGGTTATACAGCTGGGTCATCTTGTATCACTAATATTGTGATAAATAACACAGAAGCCAAGATACATCTTGACTCAGGTGCTTTTTGCACTTGTGTTGGGAAAGATTATCTTGACAAAATTTATACCAATTGGCAAGACAAGTTGATGCCAATTGAAGGTGTAAAATTCAGCAGTGCTAGCCAGAATATGCATCCTTTGGGTATATTTGAAGCTACAATAATATTTCCTCACCCTGCAGGAAGTATGAGATTGAAAGCTGAATTTGTTGTTATGAATAATTGTACTTCACAACACTTTATACTTGGGAATGATTATCTAAATATCTATGGTATTGATATTAATAATTATAAGGACAGATATTTCACTATAGGGGAAAATAAAAGGCAAAAATTTGCTTTTTCTCCAGAAAGGAAAGAAATTACTGTCATTCAACAAGTAAAAAATGTTAATAAAGAAAAATTTGTGTCAGATCAATTAAGTGAAGCACAAATTAGTCCTGAATTAACACCAGAAATGAAGGAAGAACTTATTGAAATTTTATTTCAATTTCAAAAAGCCTTTGCTTCTGATGATGAACCACTTGGGGCTATAAAAGGCCATGAAGTGGATATCATGCTTAACGTGGAGAGGCCTTATCCCCCACTATTAAGAAGACCAGCTTACCCAGCTAGCCCTAGGGCTAGAGAAGCATTAGAAAGTCATATTCATGAACTAATGAAACTGGGAGTTCTTAGAAAAGTTGGACACAATGAGGAAGTGGAAGTCACAACTCCAGTAATCATTACTTGGCATAATGATAAGTCAAGGATGGTTGGGGATTTTAGGGCATTGAACACCTATACTATTCCAGACAGGTATCCAATCCCTAGAATCCATGAGACTTTGACTCAATTATCCAAAGCAAAGTTTATTACTTCCATGGATGCTCTTAAAGGCTTCCATCAGAATGTTTTAACACCTCATGCAAGGAAATTATTGAGAATAATAGCTCATTGTGGTATTTATGAATATTTGAGGATGCCTTTTGGTATTAAAAATGCACCCTCTCATTATCAAAGAATGATGAATACCATATTCCCACATGAATTATCAGAGGGATGGTTAATCATTTATATTGATGACATTATCATTTGTTCAGAAACCTGGCAATCACATTTAGAGAGACTTTCATTAGTACTTAAGAAAATTCTACAAGTGAACATGAAAATTTCTCTTAAAAAATGTAATTTTGGGTTTCATGAGTTGAAAGCTCTGGGACATGTAGTATCAGGACTAAGCCTTGGTGTTGACAAAAACAAAGTGGCTGCAGTTTTATTGAAACAAATGCCCCAGAACAAAAAAGAGATGATGTCTTTCTTAGGATTTGCCAGTTATTACAGGCAACACCTTAAAGATTTTGCAATCCATGCCAGATCATTATACAGAATTTGTGATCAACAAACTGTTTTTGAAATGACACAGGAGAGAATTCAAGCATATGATAAAATCAAGTATGCCTTGACCAATGCACCATTATTATTGATGCCAGACTGGAAACTTCCTTTTAAGCTGTATATTGATGCATGTGGTGATGGTTTAGGAGCTGCTCTTCATCAAGTTCAAATTGTCAATGACAAACCTTATGAAGGTCCAGTTTGTTTTATTTCAAGACAAATTAAACCTACTGAGGCAAGATATGGAGCTAGCCAAATGGAGTGCCTTTGCCTTGTTTGGGCTCTGGAAAAACTTCATTATTATCTTGATGGTAGTGTGTTTGAAGTAATTACTGATTGTAATGCAGTAAAATCACTTCTTAACATGAAGACTCCAAACAGACACATGTCAAGATGGCAGATTGCTATACAGGAGTATAGAGGCAACATGACCATAGTACATAAAGCTGGAAATATTCATAAGAATGCTGATGGCTTAAGTAGATGGGCATTACCCAATACACCTGATAATCCTGCCTATGTTCCTACAAGTGCAGAACCTCAAATCCCAATTGAAGGAATCAATATCACAGATGTTGGAACAGAATTCTTTGAAGAGGTTAGAGAAAGCTACAGGCAAGATAAGAATTGTCATATTCTTACTGCTCTACTTGACAAAGATTGTAAAGATGTAGCCTTGGCTAATTCTCTGGATGATATTTGGAAAACATCTTATGATAATGGAAGATTTCATTTGTTTGATGGTATACTATATCATAGATCTAAACACACATGTGTCATGGTCCTATGTAGTAGAATGTTGATTAACACAATACTACTAGAATGCCATGATAACATTTATTCTGGACATCTGTCTGAAGACAGAACAATGGAAAGAATTAAGACATGTGCCTGGTGGCCATCTTGGAGAAAAGATGTCATTGAGTACTGTCATAGTTGTGATAGATGCCAGAAAGCCAATAAAGCTACTGGTAAAAGGTTTGGTTTAATGATCCATATTCAAGAACCAAGTACCCCATGGGAAGTGGTTCACATGGATTGGGTAACTGCTTTACCACCTGGAGGTGATAAAAGTTACAATGCATGTCTTGTTATTGTGGACAGATATAGCAAAACACCAATCTTTTTACCATGCCATAAAGATGACACAGCTATGGATACAGCTCTTCTGATTTGGAACAGAGTCATATCCCATACTGGTCTCTTTAAAAATATCATTAGTGATAGAGACCCAAAATTCACATCAGCCTTATGGACTAATCTACATAAGCTTTTGGGTACAAAATTATCATTTTCAACAGCCTACCATCCACAAACAGATGGACTAGCAGAAAGAATGATTCAAACCCTTGAGGACATGATCAGAAGATTTTGTGCTTATGGGCTGGAGTTTAAAGATTCTGATGGCTTTACCCATGATTGGTGTACTCTTATACCAGCATTGGAATTAGCCTACAAGACCTCCATCCATGCTTCAACAGGCAAGACTCCTGCAATGTTGGAAAAAGGATGGAACCCCAAACTTCCAGTTGATACTTTGAAAAAAGATTTGGTTGACATTCATCCAACTGCTTCAAGCTTTAAGCTGCTGCTTGATAAAGTGAGACATCATGCAAATCAAAGCATGAATGATGCCTTTGAATATGCTAAGCAGAAATGGGATAAAAGTCATAAGACACCGGAATTCAAAGTAGGGGACTTAATACTAGTTTCAACCTTGAACTTTAATAATATTAAAGGTCCAAAGAAATTGAAAGATTCCTTTGCAGGACCATTTATTATTAAAGCCCTCCATGGGACAAATGCAGTACAAGTAGAACTGTCAGGAGAGTTAGGAAACAAACACCCAACTTTCCCCATCAGTCTTGTAAAGCATTACACATCAAGTGATAAGGAATTATTTCCTTTGAGAAATGAAACACCCTTAGAAGTACCCCCACTTGAACCAAGTGAGGAAAAGAAAGTACTGAAAGTCTTAAAAGAAAGAAGACTTAGGGGTAAAAATGAAAGAGAATACTTAGTCAGGTACAGAAATCCACAACATGAAGATGAGTGGGTTGAAGAAAGTAAGATACCTGATTCCCAAAAGTTTCTCAGAAGATTCAGACATGAGAGAAGACCAATTCCTCAATAAAGTTTGAATTGTGTGCTTTACATACTTGAACAGTATAAGTAGAGAGGTTGGACAGTGGATTATACCCCCCCCAAATAACTTGGGGGTATACTACAAAGGAAAATTGTGGTACAATTTTTTTTGGTGGTAGGGAATGTGAGCCTGTGAGGTATGTTTAACATACCCAAAAGGCCACAAATGATTTTATAAACAATTAAATTTGTCTTAAACAGACTTTTTAGTTGAATTTAAAATAAAAAATAATAAAAAATAAGTATAACTTTTTTTTGGATAAACAAAGTTATAATTATTATGTCATTTTTGGATTCTACACCAAAAATAACCTAGGGTACACCCATAGGGTGTTATACCCAAAAACACTTATTTCTTGTGTTATTAGAAGATTTAAGAATCTCACAGTACTAATGTAACTTTTTTAACATTTTTTTAAAAATTGTTAAATTTAAGCTTAATTAAGCTTAAATTTAAAGTTACATAAGGTTTATGCAACTTTACCAAAATTTTAGTTAAAATTGAGGTGTGGTGTATATTTACTGAATTGGCTAAGGATTTGCCATACAGAATGTAAATCCTGCGTGAGCTCAATTTAAAAGGGTTTAAGGCCATAGTATGGCTTTAAATAAATAAAAGGGCAAAATCCACGCAAAAAGGTGGGACAAAGGAAAAAGACCAAATAGAGCTGGGGTACCCAACTTTTTGGATCTGCAAGGATTCAATTAAGGTTGTCCACCTGTATTGGAGGATTTTCAACCTTATTTAAACTTTAAGATTAGACTTTGATCCAACCTTAAGGTTTAAACTGGTTTTATCCTAAATTGGACAGGAATTTCAAGCTGCCAAGAGGGTAAATCCCAATAAGCAGGCTTGGAATCAAGGTTTTAAGAACTGTCAAAGCTTAATCAAGCTTAAAAAGCTTAAATAAGCTTAAAACTTTAAGGTTTCAATCATCAAAACCTTATCAAAACTTAAGGTTTTGTGTGTATTGCTATTTTACGTGGAAAAATAGTAATAACTTCAAAAATTCATTAAAAATCCAAATCTTAATGGATTTGCTTGAAAATTTCACACAGCTTAGAATTTAATATTATCAATATATAAATTAAATTTTAAGTATCTTTTATTAATAGGTTTCCTGGGTAATTAGCCTGGAAAATTACCTTTTAATTAAGCTTAAAGAAAATTATGATTTCTTTAAAAATTAATTAAAAATTCAGTTTAAGAGATTTCTGCTTGAAACTCTGATTTTATGTTGTTCATGTGATGAACTTTAATATAAATAAACTTATTTTATATTAAAACTTAAAATAATTAAACTAAATGAGGATTAAAGTTACTTGGAGTTAAGAATAACACTGGTAACTTTAAATTGGAAGTAAAAATAAGTTGCCTTAAGTTAAGAACTTAATTTTTAAGCATGGTTTTTCAGTTTTGATCTGAGCACGCCCTCTACATCCATTATGAATCATGAGAGCTGCTCTGTAGACATAAAAAGAGTCTTTTCATCACTGTTTTTGTCCATAATTCATAATCAATCCAATCATATTAGACATTTAAACAGGTAAAGTTGTATTAAATATAAAATCTTATTATTAAAAGTAATTCTTAAGTTATTTTTATTCTTTATTTATTAAATTAAAGAATTGAAGTCATAGAATTCAGATTATTGTTGTAATCATCTATAATAACTTTTATTATATAAAATTATCATCTTAAATATCTTTTAAAATCCACAAATTCCTCTCAAAAACTCTTTAATCATAAATTTTAGTATAAAAAGTTGTTTTATCTTTGATTTTATTGATTTTTGGCGTGTTTTTAACTTATAATTATTATTTAATATAATAACTGTTGTTTTATAACTTGTTGTATTAAATAAATATTATAAGTAAGTTTTCTTTAAAGTTCTATATTTTTTTTATCTATTATTAGTTTTTTTATATAGAATTTTATTCTATAAAGAATTATTTCTGCACTGTGTGTGATTAATTCTTTTTATAAATAATATTTATATTATTTATAAGTGGTTAATATTCTTATTTTCCACGTGTAATTGTCTCATTAAGAGCTTTACACTTCTTATTGTTATAACTGTCAGTGACTATAACAATAATAGAATAATTATAATTTATTATAATTATTATATTTTTTTTATTATTATATTATTATAATAATAATTAAATTTATTTTTTATATAATTATTTTTAATAATTATATTTAAATTTGTGGTTATAATATTTCATTATATTATATTTTTCTACTGAGGACAGTCATAGTACTCTTGATATTGTTACTATTATCAAGAGTTTCATAGACAAACCTTACAGATATGGTCAGTAGTAATGAATTAGGAATTGAAGTGGAGAGCCTGCCACATGAAAATAATCAATATCCACCAGTGCTTCCAGAATGTGAGCATACATTCATCTTGAATATTTGTAATCTCTCAAAAGCTGATAGTTTTTTCATATCCTTCATTTCAGCTCAGCCTCCAAGCTCTCAAAAACTGAATTTGAAAAGGTATGAGAAGTAAAAGACTGTTGAACCTTGTGTACCAACAGAAAATTCTGGGAAAGATGGCGTAATTTTCAGTGGCAAGGCTGAATTTATATACAAGGAGCAATCTGTACCAAGCATCACTCAAACAATCCCAAGGCTGGAAAAAATGCTTGATTATGTATGTCAAAAGATTGGTGAAGCAATGAGCCTCCTCAAGATGGATTTGAACCATAGTTCCATTGCTAATTGGATACAAAATTGAAAAAAATAGCTGGCTACAATATATAGATAGCTGTGGAGGTAGGAGAACTCCTACCTGAAAGATCTCAGGTGGTAATTGGAGTTTCAGGAAAAGTCTTAGGAAAAGGCCAAATATAAATGGCACAAAAAATGCTGTAACTTTGAAGCCACAAAAGATACTCACAATCAAGTTGATGAAAATATCAATCTTGAATTTGAGTATAATGATAATGAACTTGCACAAACTGAAACCCCCAGTAATAAATCAAACAATCCATGATGAAGCCCCTCCCACCTCTCCTCAAAATATTCAAGCATTTCAATAAAGGGAGAAAATTAAACATGATACAATGGGTTAAGATATGATTGATATAATTCCTGAACCTGAGCCCAAAGTGTGAACCTCCACTAATAATCAAGGAAGATTTCTATCCTTCATTGAAGAGTTTGGAGAGATTTTGAATTGTTATTCCAATATTACCCAAGTGTCATGGAAAAGAGGGCTTGATAATATCAATATTATTTACAAAAATCAATGGGAAAATTTCCAAAAAAATGATGTTGATACATTCTTGCCTGTTGATATCAGGGTGATCAGTAACTGAGAGCTTAAAATGTTGGCCTGGCTTGAGGAGCTTGATATTGCAGGTGATTTTTATCTTTGTGAATGATAAATGATTATTTGGCTGTTGACTCATTTTATATACATTGCAATATATAGGGTTAGAATTTTCAAGGCAACAGAAACCAAAGGATTTTTTAGTAATATCATTAGGAATCTCAAATTGATGAAGGAATTGGCAAAACCTCCAGATAGCCTCCCCAAATCTGAAAACTCCTTCTTCAAAATGGTTTGGAGCCTTCTTTACCCGTCCTATCCAATTGAAAAGATTTGGGAAAACTCCATGTTTGAATTGATTTGTTTAGTGTCATAAAATGTGATTGCACCCAAAACATATTTGGCACCAACAAAAAATTCCACCAATCCTCTTGGACCCAAAAGGAGAGCAGTTGAATACCTTGCCTCCTGCTTGAGTAAATTAAACCAACATTCAAAATGGCTTACCATTGAGGGTGGTGGTTCTGAAAATGAGATATTGACAAAGCCGCACAAAAACTTGGAGGAACTAATAGATACAGCTTTCCACTTGATGATTGTGTACAACATGGTAAGTGCACATACAAAGGCCAAAGTCTATGGAATCAAAGGTAAACTCATAAATCTGAACAAAATGAGGCCATGAAAGATCTTTTGGCATGTCACGAGAATCTTGGAATAAATCAAGTTCTCTACAGTATATTACCTGCATTCTGTGTGGCGGGGGTTTGTGGTTTGATTGTATGCTCAGATTACTGGAGAACAAGCTCAGTGAAAGTGACTTTAGCACTCATTGACATTTCCAAAAGACCTTCAGAGGGAAAAAATCTATTAGAGCCATTCTGGCTATATTCCAATAGGTATATATGTAGCATACTGAATAAGAGTTTCTTGTAATCAGAGTCTTTTAGCCCTACTGGACCTCTTAGATTTGAATTTGCACAATTCTTGGTATTAGACTTTTGTGATGACTGGGTGGTGAAGTGGGGTTTTTGTTCAAATGAAGAGGTCAGCTAAACTTAAAACCAGTATTGACCTTTTTTAGATTAGCTTTGTATCAAATATATTGTAATTTAGGTTTAAAAAGTAATTTATCAATTTAATAATTTTCATTACCTATCCTACTCTGAATGCCTCAGTATTAATGTCAATAATAAAAAACTTTTTACAGTGGCAGGCCTCCATAAGCCATAGAAAATACTTCTACATGATAAACACTCAGTCAGGCAGTTGTTCCTGCATTGACAACCTGCAGGGGCGGTTGTGCCTGCAATGACCACATGCAGGGGCATTGTGGAAAGTGGATATTTTCACCTACAGCTCAGAATGGGCCAAATTTCACTGTTTCTTTCAAAAGGACAGGCAGGATCAGGCATCTGCAGTGGAGTGCACAAGCTTGAAATATTTGGGATGGTTGGATTCAAAGCTCATTGAATGGAAAAATGAATATATCAGATCAAATAATGCAGTATCCACTTCAGTGGATTTGGCTCCAGTACTTGAGATTGCCAATTCCTGAAAGTCTCATGTAATCTTTTATTTTTAGCAGGCAATAAAAAACATTCACCCAACAAGAACAAATTTAGGTGAAATTCATAACCCACACAGCAGTCATTAATCTTTTGGTTTTATTTCATTGTCCTGTGCAAGCACGCCATTCACAAAAAAAAAGGAAAGGAGCGTAAAAGGGAAATTGTGGCAAAATATTGGCAGGAGGAAGGAAAGTGTGAGTTGCTCACCTAATTTCAAGGTATATATAGATATATCCATGGGCAGGAATTCATGTAGCACCCTCATCGAGCCTCATGGAGGAACATTGGGTTTAGTTGGTTTAGATCAAGCAAATTCCATGTGGGCTCCAATAGGGAGGTCATTGACTTTTGCCAAATAAAGCTCATTGGGCATAGGGCACCATTCAGGATTAAAAAGGGCTTCTTCAATTGGTAGTCAGCAGTATCTGATATCTTGTCTGCTTCAAAATCAAGTGATCCCTAAACCACTTGTGAATTGTGGCACATCCCAAAAGACAAATGAGATCAAAGCCACCTGAAGGAATAAGGTTTTTCCTCCAGTAAACCAACAGTACAAATATCAATGAAAGTGAAATTCAGATGATTGTGGATTTCACTCAGATCAAATTCATTCACTTTGGCTGTGTGGCAAGTTCCTCTTTGACTGGATTACTCATTGCCCTTGTCAAATTCAGACCATTTACAACAATGAGTGAGGTTGAGGTCAATCAATGGGATTAATTATCAAAATTCTTATCTTGCCAAAGGAACTTCACAAACCCTATTTCAACAAATAGGGAATTACTGGAGGGATTTATGTTTGCTATTGGGTGGCACAAATGCAGCACAAAGAACAAACAATTTGGTTTTATGGAAGTCTTGGGAAAGGTGAAGACATCAAAGAAGAATGGCAGAACCAAGGTGAAAACCTTAGCTCAGTAAGTTGCATTCTAGGTCAATCCTTACAATATGTCAGGGATAAATTATTTCAGAAAATGCAAGCTTGCTACAAGTCATTAGGGGTCCCCTCCTCTGATCAAGTCAACTATGAAGCCAATATTTCTGAAAATCAGGGGGAGTTTGAGTTTGCTTCCACACTCACTATTGCCATGAAAAAATTCAAAAATTAACCTTATGTTAATAAGGATGCATTTTTTTATGCTTTGGGATGGTGGTTCTAAGCTGATGAGTGGACTGGCTGAATTCAAAAAGATGTGTCAAAGCAGTGTACTGGGGGAAAATTGATTTTCCCAAATGAGCATTTTTGGATTGATCTATCCAAATTTCATGGGCTCAGTCAGGTAATGTGAGAAAGTAGTACATCCTTTCATTATACAGATCTAGAACAGGAGAACAAAAGCACAAATTTAGTGGGATGTCGGCTCAATGCTCAAGGAGGTTAGCAAAAAAATGTGGCAGAAAAGCCATGGCTATCAGGGATGGTAATAAAAGTTCATCCCAATTAGAAGAATTAGGGCATTTGGATGTGTTGGAATTAGAGGGTGATTGGACAACAATGGTTATTCACTGAAGAGTATAGTATACACCAGGATTTCATGGTTTAGAATTGGGGATATAGGGTGGCTGAAATGAAAAGGGGTGTTAATGGCTCATGTACAGTGGCATACCACTGTACATGGTCACATACTGAGGTTATAATTGCAACTCTCAATTCTTTTCAATAATGGGACTGGCTGGCCATCCCCAAAAATGGGAATTACCTCCCATGATGTTTGTATGCGTCATTGTCATACAGCAGGGTGTGGAAGTCCCGTGGGGGTTTGGGGTCATGCACAGGTACTGTATCCCTGCACTTAACTTGAAAACCCATATGCACATCCAAGAAGCCTGCACTTCACATGCCAAGTGTCTTGCATGTCCAGGAACCCTTCCCTTGACACACCAATGTTCCTGCTTGTTCAGAAACCCTGTTATTCATACGCCAATGCTCCCCCTTGTCCAGGCACCCTGTGCTTCACACACCAATTCTCCCACTTATCCAGTATACCTTCCTGTGATACACAAATCCTCCCCCATGTTTAGTGTACCAGCGCTTCACATGCAGCTCCTTAAGCATCTCCAAGATTGTGTTGCTTCACATGAAAATCCTTATTCTGTGGAGCTCTTTTTGGTGTGGGATCAAATAAGGAAGTCCTTGAGAGGGAAATCACAGGTAGACAGTTTCAAATTTTGGAATGATCCTGTAACCAAGGGTGCTAAGGTATATTAGCTGCCCCTCTTCATATACTAAATAATCTCTCTATATAGCTCACAAATGAATACCTAAAATTTTGGTTTTACAACTAGAGAAGACTTTCAGAAGTCTCTATAAGACCTACTCAATTATTAGATAAATAATTTTTATTATGATTATATATATAAATGTATTGATCCCACTATTTTATAGGTTATAGGTAATACTTAGATATAAATTTAAGTATTGATAAGATATGATATTATGGATGTATGACGTTTTTCATCTATATGTGTTGATTTATCTTTTTAGGTTAATGATATTGATGTTGAGGCTCATTAATGATATAATATGTAGAATATACTGGAGCTAATACTATAATATTTTTCTTTTACAATAGAAGGGTGGGTCTTTACATTTATTAATTCATTTTATAAAGGATTTTATGACAAATATAGCCAATAATACCTATTTGATAATAATATATATCCCTTAATGAATTCATGAGTTAATGATGATAAGGATAATATAGCTATTAATTTTAACTCTAATAATAATGACTACTTTGAGAAGTAATCTAAGAGTACTACTGATATTTCTGATGATAATAATATTGATTCAACATTAAAATCTTTCATCAAAACTGTAAATCATTTTTCTTTTCAATGATTTCTGTCTACTAATATATGATAATGCCATTTATTAGATATTAAACTCTTTTATTAATAATTCAAATACTTTATTTTATCAATAATTTATGACCACAAATATTTTCTTCTGAGCTTTGCTACTGAGCTTTATAATTTGATTGTGCTAGCTATCCTACTAGAGTAGGTATGGATGGATCCTTTAGATTGAGGACTGGATTTCCATTTTTTGGGGAAATTATTCCATGAGCATGAGGGGAAATGAGGAAGAGAGTCCCTCTATTTATATTCTTTGGTTCCTTAATAGAGGCACTCAAAAACAGGGGACTTGGAAAACTTTTACACTGAGGTATTTTAGCTGGTGAGTTTTTGTGAAATGGTGTCATTTTAAAGAGATATTGCACCATATGTTTGAAATATTGCATCATTCTGAACTTTGTTAATCTTTATGCACAGCCTTGAGCTAATTTTGCTGGTGATTGATTTTGAAATGCTGTCATTGTATCAATATATGGCACCATATGTTTGGTACATTGCATTATATTTGAACAATTTATCTATATTTTAATTAAACTTTAATATTATGATGCACAGCCTTGAGGGAATTGAGCTGGTGTGTAATCTTGAGATGGGGTCACTTGGTAGAGATATTGCATCATTTCCTGTGTGATTATGTAATATGAGGTGTTTTTTCTGATGATTATTATTTTGGATCATGTCATTTGACTTGATTATTGCACCATTTTTGATCCTTTTAGTTATGTAATATTATTGAATTTTATTTGTTGTGAATTTGCATATTGGTTGATTTAGTACAATTATTGCATCATTTCTTTGTATTATGATTGGCCATTAATGGAATTCTTTCAATCCTCTAAGCTTTGAATGGCTAGTGGATCCAGTCTGGGTAAATACAAATACATATATATTTGATGATTTTGATCAGAGTCTTTTAACCTCACTGTACCTCTCAGATTTGAATTTAGGCAATGCTTGGTATTGGAATTTTGTAAGCCTTAAAGGTGTTTTAATATAGCCAAAAAACCACAAAAATTGAATATAAGTTAATTCTTTTTATCATAATAAGAAAAACCTATAATAAAATTCAAATAATGAATTCATATGAATAAAAAATTCAAAAAAATGGAAGAAAATATTTTTACATGGATAATGGAGTAACAATAAATTTTCTGCAAAAATATTAAAAATCCAATGTTTTTTGGAAAAGAGCTGATAGAAATCATTATAGCTTCTTATCAAAAAAAATAATCATAAATAATGCATTTCACCATTAAATTACTAATGAAATTTCAGGTGGAGTCACTTCTGAGCAAATTTCTGTAGCTCAACTTTAAACAAGCCAACATTAAATTTTCAGTATTTTTGGTATTGAATCTGAAAACTCCCAAAACCTTAATCCAGTTTACACCACATGTAGTGCTAACCATCAAATTTTGTGTTCAAATTGAGGTGTGATGTGTAGGTTAGTAGTTCCTAAGAATTTAAGTATTTTCAATTGAAATATCAGAATGTGCATGTGTATTATGTAAGTGATCTTGGCTTTACATATGAGGAGTTAAGATATACAGTTATTTAATGTAATTTTGATTGAATTGTATGTGTAAAGTCACAAGTAAAATAAATTGTGAGGAATTAAAGAAAGAATGAATTGGAAAGATCAAATGTTTGTGGGAAGTTAATCTTGGCTTCAAAGGTGCCAAACTCCCCAAAATTTCCTGCTGATAGGTGTGAGATTTGAAACCTCATGGAAAAGCTCATTACCTTTGGCCTGGAACTGAATCACAGGCTTTGTTACTCCACTGGACTCATATAAATTTGCTTAAGATCTCTGCTCAATTAATTCCAATTGAGATTTCTATTGAAAGAATTACTTTTGTAGCCATAAAGATATCTTGTAGAGTATTTTTTGAATGAATTTTATTTTTTGTAGAACAATAAGTATTCCTAGTTTTTTATATATATATCCCAGGGTATAAACAATATTCTTGGTGTGTTTCTCTTAGAACTCCTGAAATTACCATTTTTTATAATTTCACCTTATACAAAGTTTGAGCACAGGAAAAGTGCTTTATTGATTCTTTAACCAAATTTTCATATCCACACCCTACATTTAGAGTTTCAGCTGTAATATTTGCCTGTGAAACAATTTTTTCCCTCTTTTATTATATTTAAAAGCTTGACAGAATTTATAAAAAATACTGATAATTACAAAAAATTAATAAAAAATGATATTCTCTTTTTCATATTATAAGTTAAGCTTTCATTTTCATTTTCTTTTAAAAAAATTTCTTTTTTAGCTTGAGATAATTATTTTCTTCATTTATTCTAGTGTCTGAAACTATGGGAATATAAGAAATTCTTAAAAAAGCTCTAACACTGACCAGAAGTTTCCCCACCAGTACTGTCAATTGTGACCAAAATAGAATTGTGATTATAGCTCAGGATAATCAAGCAGAACCAATCTCCTCAGAGTTAATTGGTTTGAATATCAGAAATACAATCCAAAAGTCTCAGAATTTGAATCAATAGTAATGTTTATGATGTAAAATTATTATTTTGAAGCTTTTTGACTCATAATCATGCCTCAAAATAGATCAGGAGCCAGTTATAACCCCTAAAGAATTTCCCAAAAAGATTATAGATGTTATTATGGTAGAGGCCAATCATCTAAGAGAGGATAAGGATCATTTAAATGGATCACAAACTGAAGGATTATGTGATTCTGAAGCTGATGAGACCATTTTACCTTCAAATAGAGCTGAAACTGCTACAATAAGCCTCAGTGGATATTTACAAGCTCAGCTACAAGGAATAAAACAATGCACTTCAGCACAAATAGTATAAGATACTAACAGATCTTGGGAAAAACTGCATGAACCTTTATCTGACTTTCAGAAAATTTCTTGGTCATCACAGAAGTTGCAATCTAATTAAAGGGTGGCATAAATTTATGGTAAAAGAAAATTATTATTATGAAATCAAAGTGAGAAAATATGCTTATGCCATAAAAGTGGAGGGAAATAACCTAAACCCTACTCTTGTGGCCAGCAGAACAATTGAAACATAAAAAAAGCCACAAGCTCAGAAAAACGGCAGAGGAAAAGCACAAGTTACCAAACCATACACAGCCAAGGCTACAGAATACCAAATATTAAACAAGATGAAATGGAAATATTTTTCAGATGTCCAAGACTATGATAAAAATGAAGAAGAGAGAGGAAGCCAGACCAAAATATCAGGAATAATTTCTCAGATTATTTATGGAATTCTAGCATTGTATATATTCATCAATTAGCTGGAAATTCATATTTTTGACAATAATTCAAACCTTTGTAAAAATATTAAGACAAATAATTGAATTTTGAGTCAAATAAATGAAGTTTAAGGCAAATAAATGAGAGATTGATGTGTTTTGAGAAATTTTGAAAAAGGTTAAAAAAACAAAAATTTTATACTTTCCTTTCAAGCTAAATAAATGAACAATCTGACATTATCAAATAATTTACAAACAAATATTCTAAATTGAATATTAATTTCTGATTGAGACAAGAATAAAAAAAGCCATAAATATTATTAAAAAATATAGTAGTTGAATACTTGATTATATTGAAAATTATTTCCTTCAATAAAAAGAAATTTGATTCCCTTGCAAAAGCGCTTTGATACTTCACAAAAAAAAGAACCAAAACTAATAATGAGATTAAATCAAGTTATTTCAGATAACACTAGACAAGCAGAATTGTGGAAAAAACAACAATTAAAGGAGCCATGTACAAAATTTAGTGAATAAAGTCAATACAACCTTTTCAACAGGAATTTAGAAATTGAATAAGGTGTAACAAAAGTAACTTGAGTGAAATTGAACAATTACTGCACACCTTGCATAGAATTTCTACACCTCTCAGTCAAAGTCAGGGCATATCAAAATCATATTCACAAGTATTGGATGTGGAAAATTTACAAATAAAAGATACATTTTCCTTCTATTTGCATACCTTAAAACAATCAATGGGACAAGCACGTTTCTTAAGGTTACCAAGGCTTAAATAATGGCCTCAGCTAAGTGGCTAAAGAGATTATGACCATGTGGAGTTTATTAGAGGTATTTACATGATTAAAGAAAACTTTAGAATAGCAGAAATCTTCTTAGCAAAAATATTCAACTTTATTTCCAGATCAGCTCATAGGTGGTATATCAAAGTAAGATAAGCACATTTAAAACAAATCTATACTTGGAAAAAACACAAATTGTCAATAAATGGGCCAATCATTTTTGGACTTTCAAGTTTGAAACAGACTTTGACTCTGAAGAATTAGATTATTACTGAGGCAGAGAACTACCATGGTTTCACCATCAAAAAGACAGGCTGAAAGCATTATATCCTGAAATGTCACAATTCCTGAGTAATATAAAAATCTTGAGATAATGTGGAAGATATTTGGAAAATAATGCGAAAAGCAGGGCTACTGATAAATCCTCAGCAGAAGATATTATTCATATTTGAAAAAGTAGCACCTAGAACAAAAATTGGTTTCAGGAAGATGAGTTGTAAAAAAATATTTACAATTCTTGGTTGAATTCTGTGGAAAAAACCCCAATATAATTCTAGTAGTATTAAAAATAGATGTTCAGAGACAATCAGAAACTTCAAATTTTCTGAAGTACCACAAATCTATCAAATACATTTTCAAAAAGAGGTAAAATAAATGCAGTTAACATTTTTAGAGAACCTGTTGAAGAGAGAGATGTGACTGAAGAAGATTAATATGATAAATAATCTATACTTTCCAAACCTTCAAAATATGCAGAAAATATAGACATTTTACATCATGATATACTACTCCTATCTAACACAGTTCAATGAAAATCAATGTGATTTTTCAAAATTTCAAGATGTACAACTTTTCAAAACCAAAACAAGCAGGGGAAAAGAGTATACAGCTGGGAGTTTCTGTATAAAAGAAGTGCTAATTGATAAAAAAACTCACTAAGCTGTCTTTTGAACCAGGATCTTTTTTCTATTGTGTTGGTAAATCCTTCCTTAATAATTATGTGCCACATTTTGAGGAGCAACTTTTACGAATTAATGTGATTGAATTGAGAAAGGTAATCAATTAAATGAAACCATTGTTAATTTTTGAAACCACTATCACACTCCCAAATATAAATAGAGACCTGAGATTAACTGTTAAATTCTTTGTTATGGAAAATTTCTCAAGTACCCATTTCATATTACTAAATTATTATTTAATTATGTATGACATGGATTTACACAACAATAAAGACAGAAACTCTCCTATTGGTGACATTAAGTGCTTTCAATTTTACTTTTTATATTTTAAGAGGCAAATCACAGTAAAAAAGGAATCACCAGTAAGCTTAGTCTTAGAGAAGCTCAAAGAAGAACAGATTAATGAAGCTGAAGTCAGCCTTCATCATACTGATATACAAGAAAGATAACTTGCTACTGTCTTATATGACAATATAGAAGGCCTTTCCTCATAGAAAGAACCAGTAGGGGTAATTGCTGGCCATAAATCTGTCTTCATTTTGACTATTGAATTACCTTACCCACCACTCTCAAGGAGGCCTGCATACCCTGAAAGCTCAAAGTCAAGAGAAGCCATTGAGCTACACATTCAAGAGCACTCAGAGCTTGAGATGATAAGGAAAGTTGCCCACAATAACAAAGTGGAAGGAAATATACAACTCATAGTGGCATGGAAAAATAGAAAATCCAGAATGGTTGGGGATTATAGAGCTTTTAATAATTACACTGTTTGAGAAAGGTACCCTATACCAAAAATTCAAATTTCCCTCACTGAAACATCTCAGGCAGTATACATCAGCACTATGGATTACCTAAAAGTATTCCACCACATTTTGTGACACCAATGGCAAGAAGTTATTTCAAAGAGTTAGTTCTCATTGTGGGGTGTATGAATACATGAGGATTGCTTTTGGTAGCAAGAATGCACTGTCACATTTTCAGAGAATGACAAATAAAGGTTTCCCTGAAGATCTTTCAGAAGGATGGTTTATCATATAAATTAATTATATTGTTTTTTTCTCCAATACCTGTGAAGAATACATGGGAAGAATATCTAGAGTTTTGGGAAAAATTCAATTAGTTAACATGAAGATTTCTTTGAAAAAATGTCACTTTAGATTTAAGAAACTAAAAGAACTAAGGAGTGTAGTATCTGATCTATCCCTTTGAACAAACAAAAAAATCTTAAGAAGTCTTATCAAACCCTATGGCGCAGAACAAATAGGAAATCCAATCATTTCTATGTTCTTCTGGCTATTAAAGACAGCATATTGAGGATTCTGCATAAATTGCAAGAATACCTTATAAGCTGTGTGGCAAATATACATTGTTTGAAATGACTTTTGATAAGGTAGAAGCTTTTGAATCCCCAAGCCAAGCCTTAAGCACTAATCCAATACTACTAATTCCATATTTAAAGCTTCTGTTAAAGTCATATTTATGCATCAGGAGATGGATTAGGAGCTGTAATTCATCAAGTCCAAAAAATGAATTGAAAACCTGTGGAAAGTCTCATATTTTTATATCTAGGAAGATTGAACCAATTGAAGCCAAATTTAGGACAAGACAAATTTAATGTCTATTCTTTTTTTGGACCTTGGAAAAACTAAACTATTTTCCTGGCGGATGTGGATTTGAGGTAATAACAGATTTTAAAGCTGTTAAATCACTTCTAAGCATGAATACATCAAGAAGACATATCACTAGTGTGAATGCGATGTCAAGTCTGAAAATTGGATTGATGTCACACCACTTGCAATATACAATCCATACAGGGTCAAGTAAGTGTCATATTATTTTCTGTTCCTTCTCAGGTCTGTTTTGAGTCAATATCAATTTGCATTCATGAATCATAATTATAATAATTGATGATAGTGGCAAGCATGTTGTAAGGGATTTTGCAAATATTGGATAATAATTGCTACCAAGCTGTTTTAGAATTTCCTTGGGCTCACAGAACTATTGGTGCAGTATGGTGCAAGTCCACAAATTTACCAAACTAATGTTCATGGAACAATTGGCCTACTAATTGCTTGCTAATCATCTCAGAGACTTACTCAGATTTAATGTCATTTTCATGGGCTTACAGACTTGTTAGTATAGTCACCATGAAAAAAATAGCAGACCCTTGGGGAAGGCTCTTCAGGTCAAAAATGGCTTTAAAGTGTAAAACTCCTGACTCAAACATGAACCCCAACATGAATTTGCTCAAGTAGATATACTTTTGTATCACTTTGTGTGTTAGTAAAGCTTGATCAATAGGAGCTTAAATATCTGGAAGTGCTAAGACTGTTGTTTCTACTACGTTGAGACTACGTAGATTCAGTAAAAAGCTTTATAATATGAACAAATACTGAAGGAACTCTAAAAGCTAACATGAATATGAATTCTGAAGAGATATATGTTGATAACTAAACAAACTAAACTCAGCTATTGGGGATAATATTACTTCATTCAATTATTCAAAAGAAAATTATAAAGCCCAATGAAGATGTAAAAATTGATTTCATTTCAAAATGGAAAATTACTCCCTGATTAATTATCAGCCTAAATATCTGTGCTTATGGTCCTAAATCATATACCTGAAACAGCCATTGAATTTATTGAAAACTAAATTTGAATTCTTCCAAAGCTGAAATAATGATCAAAATCAATGTTAAAAATATTAATTATTCTTTTGAAAGTTGTTAAAAGCCAAAAAAAATAGAATATTTGCTGTTTGCATTATTTTACATGAAGTTAAAGGAATTTTATGAGGGAGTTTCTGAATCTATAATAAATTTCAAGATTCTGATGATACAAGATATTTTCAAAAAAAGTGTTATTATACAAAATTTCATCAAGTGGAGGCATAGTATTACATCTCCTCTGTTTCATAGAATACACAGCAAGTTTAATAAATGGGATTTGCTCCACAAATCTTTACTTAGGGAATATATTTCAAGAAAAATGAAAAGGAAATACCATAGTATATAAAAATAATAGAAGTGTGAATCCTTAAAGATTTATTTGATTTGAAATCTCTTACTCACATACATTATTTGCAACAAAATTCAAAAATATTTTGAATAATCAGAATTTATCCCAAGAAACTTATTTCAATATATAAGAGAGTTATGCAGAATATTTATTCAATAAGTTTCATATTATTGAGGTAAGCTCAAATATTATTCGGAATTTTTACAAAACTTAAAAGTTCTTTCTGAGAATATCTTCAAACTTTTTATATTAATACAAGGATCACAAATTGGTATTGGTTATATCATAATAACATGTAAATGATTTTATCCTTTTTCAAGAGGAAATATTTTTCTATTTTGATGGAAAATCTCCCTACTGAATTGAAATGGAAGGGGAATACTTTCTGGAAAAGCCTTAGTTAACTTACCTTTTGAGAAAAATAATCAAATGGACTCCCTGAATTTTTCTCCACAATATATATATTGTATAATTGAAGTAATTAGACAAACTAAAGGAGATCTTTCAGGATAGAAAATAACCCTAATTCTACTAAGAATCACTTTCATTCCAAGGTTTCAATTCAAATTTCTTTTTGAGGAAGTACTTCATATTTCTTACTAGAAAATATAATACTTGAATGGAAATCAAATGAAAGGATGGAAAATTTTTTATAACATATTGTTCATTTATTTCAAAAAAGTATTGCATCTACAATTTTTTGGTTTCAAATATCTTCATCATTTTCTGATCTCAGTAAGTATTAAAGGAAACTTCTGTAGAGAAATACTTCACTTACATAATTTTGAGTTTGAAATTTTCACAAACAAATCTGCATTTTTATGAAACAAGAAGTGTCATTAGATTGGTGGAAAGTTGCTTTCTAAACTAATTCTACAGAGAGATCCTTTGTGTTTTGGTACTCAAAAAAAGAAAAACAGCCAGGTCTTCATAAGCCTTGTTATAAAAACCTCATACAAAAACAAATCATCTTCTTTTTCACACAGAAATCTTGTTTTATGAAAATTATTTTTAAAATTCCCTAATTGGAAGTTATTTCTATTAATTATGTTATAAATTGAAAAAATGGGGAGTTTCAATTTAACACCAAAAAGGCTAACACATTCCTGTGAAATTGTATAGCCCCCATATAAACCCCATAATTTTTAAAACATCTTTAATTATTCAGGTGCAAACCAATTACAATGAAAAAATCATGAATTCATCAGCCAAGTCAATTCTACTAAATACACTCTTTTCATAATAGTTTTTTTGTCAAAATTCTTCTCTTGAAAATAATTTCAAATATTGATATTTTAGAAAGCTCCACTAAACTCAATAGGATTTTTTTAAAAAGATCTATCATTAGGCTTTGAGTATTTGTATAATTTTTGAAACAAGTTATGTTACGTTTTCATTGAAAAGAAATTTTTTCTGATAGTCTTCTCAATATCCTCTCACAAAAGTATTTGCCATTAAAAATGGAAAAAAGATATTCATTTAAGTATCAGATAATAGCTAAAATTGTGAAAGCCTTGTGGAAGAGTCTTTGTATATTTCAAGCAAATATTATTTAGTAGATGTATCAATAAAATCCATTGGCATAATAATCATAAGTATTCTATTTGGGATGAATTTGTTTTTTTGGGAAGAACTCCAGAAAATAAGTGCAAATTTTGAATATTTACATTTTGGAAAAATATAAATTTAATTAAATTGATTTCTTGTTATGAGTGAAAGGTTCTTCATACTACACAGGTAAGAAGATTTGTTGAAATAATCTCACAAAAATTGAATTTGGAATATTTCCTTTTTTCCAAGTGAGCTATTCAAAATAGGTTACTACCAAGTGTATTGGGTTGGAAACTCAGGATCTTAAGTTATATCTACATAGATCAATTCCCAAATCCAACTTTTTGGGATATTTGTCATATCCCAATTCATACAGTATTTTTTTGGAAACTACCTGAACATTAGTATTTGAAATGAGATAAAATTCTAATTTTACTAATTAAAAAACAATTATCATGAGTAATGTGTGAAATAATAGGTGACTCCAGAAAGTAAAATCATTGAAATTTCTTTCTTTGTGTTATTCAAATTTTTAAATTATATTTGTCTTCTCAAGCTTTGCTAAATATTTTCATACTTGGTGGGTTAAAAAATTGATTATTTTGATTAAAAACCATTTTAGTCCAGTGGGTGACACATATCAAGTCCAATAAATGGAAAAAAAGATTTATTTAATCTGAGATATTGCATGTTGAAAATTAGTAATGAAGATATTAGATTTTGAATACACAAAATATTTTGAAAAATGAGTGTTAAAGAAGCACAATTCTCAAATATATATCAATTTATGTGAGCAATCAGAGATTTTTTGCTTACCTGACCTTCCCAAATTCTTAGCTAGAAAGAACTTTTCAATTTTTGAATAACCATTAATTCTTTCTATGTTGAATATGCTAAATATCTCTCCTGGCCAATAGTGAAATATATTCTTAGGGGAAAATACCCCTAGTCAAGTGCATATGGCAGCTTAAAAGTAAATACATGGCACAATCACCTGAAAAAAGGCTCTTGGGATCTTTTGTTGTGATTTTCATCTTAATAGACAATTTGAATAACAATCCAACTATTAAATTTAAAATTGGAATTTCCAAAAAAAAGCTTAAATTAGTTTAATTCAAGATTTTCTGTGTAAATTTCTCCATTCCCTTTACAAATGTGATATCTCATTCAAAAATTCCACACTTCATAATCATTAACCTGTAGAAATGGCTTTAAGAGGCAGTTCCTAAAGCAATGAGAGCCTGAAAATAGGAGCTTATAAAATTCTACTTCAGGGAAAATATGTTAACATAGCCTTTTATAATAGTAAATTCAAGGAGAAATAATTTAAGGTCATTGATGCATGATATAATAGAAGAGATTGACCAAAGTTTCCTGTAAAAAGGTAGCAATATCTCTTTGAGAAGAGCTGTGACATTTAATTCAAAGAGTTCTTTGAAAGGTGTCTGATAATAATCCTCATTTATGAAGAGCCTCAATTCCTGTCATTCAAAAAAGTACAGAATTAAATATCAATATTTTTTCACCCAGCTGATTAAATCCATATAAATATTTCAAAAATCATTGACTTCAAATTGATATTCATTTTGAACACAAAAATAATTTTGGAGATATGTTGGTCTCATCAAATCCCACAATTTCAGCCACAGCTCTGATAATGAGTCTATATTGCCTCAATTCAAGCTTTTACCCTTTCAAAAAGCATATTTTGGTTCTAATTCTCATCAATTTCCTTATTACTAGGCATCTTTTTCCAAAATCAAAGGTAAATTTCTATAAAATTTTGCTTAATTTCTTGTATTTTTCACCTAATTTTGAGCCTTGCCTACTTTTTGTTATTTTTAAGAAGGATGAGTACTAGCTATTGTGTCTTTCATTACATTACAAAAAGGTTGTTCCTTTACAAAATTTGGAATTTGTATAAATCAAGAAAAATCAAAATAAAATAAAAAAGAATATACAAAATGAATAAATTTGAAAAAAGCTCATAAAATTTAAAATGTTAGATTTATTAAGTAAATAACTTCAAGAAAAAAGAACTAGAAAACTCCATAAAAATTTAACATTGAAAATTAATTCAAAAGAAGTTAGGAATTAATTTGAAAAGTTTTGAAACAGAAATTAAGAAAATAAAAATAATACAAAAATTTGGAAAATTCAAAATTTTTTAAATGTCTAAGAATACCAAGAAATTCCCAAAATCAAACAACTGAGCATATTTGAAAGATTCAAGCCATCTGAAATAAACCAAAAGTGAGAAAAGATTTCAAATTGGAGAAAATGATAAATACACAAACAAAATTCAACAGATATCAAAACAACAAAAGTTAGAACATGTGATTGAAGGAAGTAGAAGGAGTATGAATGTAAAGAAATATCCAAGTGAGATGAATGATCATATTAACAATTATGTTGAATCAATTTGGGGTAACTTTATTGAAGGAAAACCAGAGTAAAATCCATGGAAGAAAGGTGGGGGAATTTGAATAGTAGAAAATTGGGTTGATTGAAATTATTATATCTGAGTATTTTGATGCTGTTTTTTCAAAGTTCTCTCTTGACCATTTCTCAAATTTAAAGACTTTTTTGGAATATCTTTTAAAATCAGATGACATATGTGTGCAATAGTGACCAATGCTTCTTTTCTGGATATACCACATCATCATAAAATACATAAGCCAGTAGTGTAAATTAAAGGAGATATGTGTATTAATACTTTGTAAAGATTTTTGAATGATTCTATTATTAAAACTCATTATAGAACTTTCAGAATTGGGGAAAATCTGTTGGCCACAATTAATCAATACTTTTAGCAGAAAAAATAATACTCTTACTAACTTTGAATATTAATTTCAATTAAGAAACATTGACAAATTATATAGATAAGATGATCACGTTCAGAAGATATATTATAGGATTCTTGGCTTAAGATATAGAGCATTTAAAAGTAAAATTTGTTTCATGATTTTGAATTTAAGATTTATTCATGGAAATTAACTTCTTTTTGGAAAAGGTGCATTTGAACATTTCACTCTCTTCAAAAATCACCACAAAAATGTGTCAAACATGATTCAAAAGAGATTCATCCCATGTTTTAGGCTGAATTGAATAATTTTTCAAAATACTTTCAACTTCCTTCAGGGATCCACCAATCTGATGTTGTGAGTAATTTTAGAATATATGATGTGTCTTGAATTAATCACATGCTACCCCTTGAGAATTAATTCTATGGCTCAATTATTTTATCTGAGGATTAATATATGCAGTTGTATATAATATGCATGTTAAGAAATTCTTGAAGATTATTCAAGGTCATCAGGGGAAATGACTACTTCCATAATGCCCTTATTCATGCAATTCTCTATAGTTTTGAACTATTCTTGGGATATCTATTTCTATACATATAGTATGAGAGTTTAGAATTAAAACTTATTTTTAAGAATCATATATTCTTACTAAGCTTGCAGATTTTCTTATTTCTGAATTAAAATCATCTGATTGAAACAGTTTTGATATCTTTCCACCTTTTGGGGAAATGGAACTTCCTTTATTTGTTTAAATTATTTTAATTTTCCATCTTAATGGATCTCTTCATAATATATATAAACCAAACTCCTTCTCAAAACCAATATTTTGAATATTTCTTCAGATTAAATCATGACCAAAATCAAAAAATATGACAGCCAGTATATATATTGCAAGTGTTCATTTGCAAAATGAACCTATTGTCTTTGATACCTCATTTAGAGCAAGATTGTAGGAGAAATGATACATTCCTATAAATAGGCATTATCATCCACAAATAAATTTGGAATAATATTCCCTGTCCCTTCTTCTTCTCAGAATGGGGTGTGAAATCAAAAAAATCAGATGGCAAAAATCCTCAAAAGAGCTCCATTTCCCAAATCTTGAATCTTAAAATTGTTAATTTGGATTATTTATTATCATTTTTTTCTTGGAAAGAGAAAAAGCAATATTTTACTCAGTAGAAGTCAATTCCAGCTATGGGTTAATAGTATTAATCATTCTAATCATTTTTGAACAAAAATATTCCCCCTCACCCTTGATGTGGTAAATTCAAATATTTGTCCAATACCTAAAGGAAAATGAAGTCTGGGTGATTATCCAGAATATTCGAACAATGCTTGTATCAATCTTATAAGTGGAATAAAAAGATAATAACATATTTTATTGTGCTTGGATAGTCAGGGAATACAAGCTCATAATAATCCCAATAGCTGCTATGGTTCAAAATCTCACATAATTTAGGGCAGGCTTCTTAAAACTGCAAAATTAATTTTTGACACTGGTAAACAAAATTTTATATAGAAAAGTTTGACATAATTTATGGAGCAACTTAAATCTCAGAATTCTTAATGGGGCCTTGAAGTGTTTCATTGTTGTATTCTAGATATTTTGAATCATTTTGATACATTAATTTGATAGAGTGAAAGTCAAAATGATCAGAATACTACCAGTATAATTTAATGAAATATTATATACAAATACAAGTAAGGTATCTCTGAGCAAGTGTTCATTTTTTGTACAGAGAAAAATGTAAAATTTGAGTGTACCAGTTCTCATTGAGAGATATATACCACATGAACCTTTAAAGATCTTTCATCTAATGTAATCAAAAATATCTTCAAAATTCTTCAAAATATTCAGGGGTCCATTTCATTTCTTTAATTATTATGATAGCTCATACAAGACCTTGTGAAACGCTTTCAAAGCTGTATGCAAGCTTCCACTTGGAAGGAATTTTTTTTTCAAAAATTCAAATTGATTAAAATGAGTTTAAGTTAGCAAAAGGCACATAGAAAATTTTCTCAAATAAATTAAGAAGCAAGAGATTTATTTTTAAGGAGTGAAAACTACACAGGTCCCTTCCAGATTAAGAATTTTCAAAGAAACAAGAATAAATCTCAAATTTTTAACTTTCTTTTTTCAGAAGCTTTATGTTTAAGGATAAATATTCTAAATAAGATCTATGATTAATTTATCAGTCCTAGAAGCAATCATTATACCAAATTTTCAATCAAAATTATGGAGAGAAACTGGAGAAAGTAGTGGCCAATCATTCTGTAATTAATAATCATTTTAAAATAAATTTAGAATAAAGAGACTTTGAAATAATCTTTAAGAACTAAAATTACTTCTTTTTCTCCATTGTAAAATTGGGATACCCAATACACATACTAGATCTGAGCTCCTTATGGTATCATAATAGAATCAATTTATACAAGATTTGATAAGCTATTCTAATATGTCATTATTGCATTAATTTCCTGGCCAGTAATTCTTGCTATATATAACTTCTATATCATCATACTAACAAAGAAACAATACACATCAGATGAATAAATGGGCTTTTGGAATGTAGATATTGAATTTAAAGTCAATCATATTCCCATTATTAAGTATAAAGAGGAGCTGAGAATTATATACACTCAAGGAAAGGACTAATAGAGCTTCTTGGTGGGCTATACTATTTGTTATGTATCTTTGAAAGGTTTCAGAAAGTTTTTAGTGTCACAGTGATTTAAATAACAGCTTCATTTTCAATCTGACATATTATGAATATCTGAGCTTTTTAGCTTGTTATTCTCATATATTTTGGACAATTGTTCCTCCTTTGGCTTAAAAAAAGGAGACTGGAGAGTGGTAAAAATAATTAGGAAAGTAAATACTGCCTCCTCTTATTTTGGTAGTTATAGTAAATAACATTGTTTAATGAATCCTAGGCTAAACACCCATAAAGATTAGAAGGAATATTTTCAATGAGAATGGAAATTGAATAATTTCTTTTTTAAAACATTTCAGCTCCTTCTATGGGGAGGAAAGCATTAGTGGCTAAATAAATCTATTTCAGGAATGTATTTTCCTTGTTTCACCAAGGACTATATCAATTTTTTTCTTTACTCCAAGAAAATACCACTATGGTGCAATTATTCAATTTTGATTTTTGAGGCTTGTTCCTACTTTCAATTCAGCTTCAAAAAGAAATTTTTACAAAGAAGAGGCTCTTCTCTTTTCACTACAAGGAAATGTTTTTCAATCTCATCATTCTCATTCTTGTGAGATGCTGAAATATTCCTCCAACGTCTATATTTATGGTGCTGATACATTTCAAAATCTGGACATTCAATGTTTATATGTATATTTTTATTTTGAAAGAGATCAGAGTTTCACCAAAAACAGAGAGCCTGGGTATTTTATGAAGATTGCATGGTAGATTTTTACTTAACAAAAGATCAATGATGATGGACTTGATTTCTCCTTATTTCATGAATTTGAAATTCTTTTCCTTCAAATCAATTTGTCAGATTATATGCCTTGAAAGCCAATTTCCTCCATATAGAGCTTATAATCTCACAAGAGAAAAATTTTAAACATATAGCTACCATGGGCTAAATGATCAATGTATTGGTGCTATCCTTCATACAGGCTCTAAAAAACTTGGTTTTTTGATTTAGCCTTAGGTCATCTTATAGGTTTATTGATGTATAATGATTATATATTTGTTCTTTTAAATTAAAATTTCTACCATTTTTGCATTAGGAATGGATTTTGGAGTCTCCTTTCTCTTTTCTTCACTCAATACATATTAAAAGTGGGTTGAATCTTTTCAAAGGTATTCTAAGTAAGCATATAATTTGATTAATTTCTCTCATCATTCCCTTATTTTTGTTAAATATAAATATGCTAACTTCTTTTGGGTCATATTTAAAACAGAAATAAGCTCAAAAATATTGATTCACAGAATATCATAAATTATCACATAAGCAACCATTCTAGCAAGATGATTCAATATTCAGAATCCCAAAGATTCTTGAAAAGAATTCTTTCAAAATTCCTAGGATCAATTTAGTTAGAGTTTAATCTAGATATGTATATCTTGAGAAATGTGACATTATAGGATGCTTAATAACAAGAATTATATGAAAATCCCTTGGATTGAGTCCCTAGTCCCATTACAACTCTGAATAAATCTCACAAATAATCAAAATGCTTATGTATTTTCACCCACTCAAAGTAAAATTCCTAAATAACTATAATCTTATAAAATATTAAAATCAAAGTCTTTTTCCTACAGAGAATTTGAAATTCTTAAGGTATGGATATGAAACTTTGACTAAAGATGAAGTACTTTTCCTGTCCTCAAAATTTGTTCAAGGTAAAAATTGATTTAAAATAGCATTAAATAAGATTTTTAAGAGAAAACACACCAATCTTGTTGTTTTTTACTTTATTAGTATAAAAAAAATAATATTATAAAGATTTATTGTTTTACCAACTATAGAAAGTTATCCAAAAATACTCTACAAGAGATATTTAAGGCTGAAAAAGAAATTTCTTAAAGAGAAATTTCAATTTGAATTGATTGAGAAAAGAACAGCAGGACATTAGTATAAGAACAGAGTCTTCAAAAATATTATTAAGTAGAAAAGAGGACCAAATGTGACAAATATGAATTTGGAAACAAAGTGACAAAGTTAACAGTGATGAAAGATGCTTTAATTCACTTATGGGGTGGTTCAAGGGGTAAAAATTATTATAAGAGTTACAAACCATGATTATAATGATCTTTTTCACGTGGTTAAGAGGTTTAAAATGATTTAAAAAGGCTGGTTGGAATCTTTTATTGATTGGTTTAACAGTGTTTAAACTAATTATAAAAGGAAAAGATTCTAACATGAAGAGAAAAGTGTAACAAAGCAGATATTATTTTATAGCCATGAATTTTCTTACTCCAAAAGTGAAATTTGCTTTTCTCAGTGGTGAAAAACACTTTTCCAACAGAAAAGCCAATTATGGCATCATTGAACCCTGGTTTAGACCAAAAAAGGGCTTGTTTTAGCCACTTTAGACCTTTAAATCAGCCATTTCTATGATAATAACTGGTTTTAAGCCTTCAAAACACGTCAGAATCTGTGTAAGAGACGTCAAAACCAGTTGAAACTCTTTTTGCAATGTTTTTTTTATCTTAAGGGTAGTTTTACCCTCTTTGCAACAGTTAAAACTGCCCTGGTTGGTATCAAAACCTCATCATCAATTGAGACACAGACCCTGTGACTCAATTCCAGGCCAAAAGTGAGGAGCTTTTGTGTGGAATTTGAAATCCCATTCCTGTCAGCAAGGAATTTGGGGGTCTGGCTCCCTCTTGGAGCCAAGATTCCTTTCCCCCCCCCCAGAAGCCATCTTTCCAATTTATTTTTTCTTTGATTCCTCATCATGTTAAATACTTATAATTTACATATTTAATTCAATTGAGTATTTACAGCTCACAACTGTAATAATTGACACCTCATACGCAAACTAAAGTTCACTTATGTAATACATGCACACATTTTGACATTTCAATTGAAAATACTTCAATTCCTCATAACTTTAAAATTACACACAACACCTCAATTTTAACACAAAAATTGATGGTCAACACCACATGTGATGTGAAATAAATTAAGGTTTTGATTATTTTCAACTTTTGTACAGAAAATACTAAAAACTTAATTTAAGCTTATTTAGAGTTGAGTTACAGAAATTTACCCAGAGGTGACCCCACCTTATTTTTTATGAGGAGTCCAATGGTGAAATTATTTCCATATGTTTATTCATAGGATAAAAAGCTATAATCATTTTTATTGAGCTTTTTTCCAAAAATATTTTAATTTTGGTATTTTTGTTGAAAATTCATTTTTACTTGATTTTTTCAAGTGAAAATGTGTTTTCACAAATTTAAATTTCAATGTAATTTCATTTTTAAATTATAATTAAATTTTCATTTTTGTGTAGAAATCTATATTTATATTTTAATTTTTTTTATAATATGAATAAATTCATTTTATTTATAATTGTATCTTGTTTTATTATTTGTGGTCTTTTGGGTATTTTAAAATACCTCTAAGGCTCAAAAAAGCTCTATATGATAAATCTTTCAGTTATTTTGAAAGTATTTTATATGCAATATATTACAAAGATTCATTTAAAGGATAGATTTTTGTGGAAATTCAAAAGAAAAATCATAACTATATGGTATAGCTAAGCAGTTTATTTCATTTCTGATACCATAGATTTAACAGTGAGTACATGAGAATATATCACATTTGGGGTGTATATTTTTATTTTGAGTATTATGCAAGGATTTATCCAGGGCCTACTCTTAATATTCAAGTTATTTCCAATAGAAACAGATATCATGATCTAAGTGGTTGAATGCTTTCAGAGATTTTGGAATATTTGATGCACATCTTATTCATACATGTTAACTCCTCAATCCATATTTCCTATATGTCTTAAAGATCCAATCTTCTCTCAAGACATATTGATTGATAAGAATATTTATGAAAATCAAAGAGGTATTTATGCTCCTATATAGCTATGAAACTCAAGGAAGAAACTAATTTATGGTTTTCATTGTGGTTTTGAATCCTGGAAGTCTCTGATTAATACTCAATGAGAATCTACAAAACTGTCCAAAATTGTCTTGATATAAAATATCTGGAATGTCTTACTGAAAGTTTTTTTTTCTTTGAGGGAAACTGTGAAGAAATATTTATTTCAATTTAATAATTTATATATTGAAGAGATTTTATCAATTAATATCATAATTTCCCCAGAGAATAATATTTCTCACAACAGAATATCAACCTTTCTTTAATTGCTCATCATACAGAAATAAAGATCATATATCTTCCACCTATATATGGATATATGATGTAGACTTAATAGGACTCCACCTGTGACTGAAATAGCTTAAGATATGTTGTGTGATAAAAAAGGGCTCTAGGACTATTGAAATTATTTTAATCCTCTAATGGGAAATGGCCTAAATATATGAACTGAGAAATCTTGTTCCCTCATACTTTTTAAGCTAGTAAAAATCCATGAAGCTCACAGTATTTGTGAATATTTCTGACTCACCTGAATATATACATATATATTATCAATTGATCTTTTGATTGATCAAATAATGAAAATATCTCCAAGCTCTCCTTGATAATAAAATCTCACATTAAAAGAAAATTCATTTTGGTGGGTATCTATCCAGAACCATCCAATTCACAATTCATTAAAACCTTTCAAAAATATCATTTCACAGCAAAATCCCAGGAAAATATTTTGAATATATTTGGGAAATTTAAGACATACTCTTCCATATTCAAAAGTATTTTGAAGTTTTCTGTTTTTTGTAAAAAAAAGTTTAAATTCAAAATCATCTCTTAAATAAAGAAAATCTTGTGATATTTCAAGTCATTTAGAGCTAAACAAAAACATATGAAAAGAAAAAGGTCTACATCCTCAATTAAGCTCTTGAAAGAGCCCAATATTTATAGCTTCTTCAAACTCAAAATAAAAATGACCACAAATCAAAGAAGACACCAATTTTTCTCCCAAGTGTTGCCTTAATAATGAGCCAGGTTTGTCATTTAAAATACTTCTAAAGATTTTCAAAATTAGAAAAATTCAATTTTTTGTTTTTTTAAGTTAAAACTGTAAAGAAATTGAATCTTTGTGACAAACCATTATAGTGAAAAGGTTTTAGGTGCAGCTGATGTTAAAAAAATATTTTCAAAAGCTTGTGTATCAAAACAAAGAAAATTTGCAAAAAGATTAGCAAACAAACTCTCTTTTCTTTATCTTTTTGAGTAAAAAAACTGAAGAATAATCTTCCATGGGTCAATTTTCATTTTTGAAATGATTAAGCCTGATAATATATAGAGAATAGTTAGATAAGTTGTTTGTTTGAGTATTTAGAGTCTCAGTATCTTTAATTTATTAGGATAAATGATTTTAATATTTCTTCAACTTGGTTTTATAAACCTTTGATCTTATAAAATGCATAATCTCTAATTATGCTATAAGACTCCCAGCTGTGTTAATACTAAAAAATACTTCACTTATATGCTTATAGTAGCTATAACCTTACTTTCACAAGAAAATACCATAAAGTTACATATTAAAAGAAATTATAACCCTAGAAATAAATTTATATCTGATACCAATGGCAGGATCAATTTAAAAGAAATTTCACTTTTAGGGGGAATAAAATATAGGCAGGAATTGAGATGAAGGCTAATTTTTTTTGTGAGGCTCAAATTCTGTATTAGTTTAGAAAAGAATGAGAGGCTTCAGAGATAAATGAAAATTACAACCAATTTCAATCAAAATTTATCAATAAGGCATTATTTCAAACACTTAAGATAAATTTCTTGGGTAAAAATTGATATAGATAATGTTCTATTCCATACTAATACTGGATGCATAATTTTATCTTAAGCTAATGTATATAATATCCATATTTATTGGGAAGCTGTATATTCTCCAAACAAAAAAATGCAAAAATTTGGTTTGAGCTGGATTATTCCAAACAGAGTTAATTGTGGCTGAGAATAATACCAAATTGAATTGTTGTTTGACCCATTTTGGAACCATATTTAATTCATAATGATACTTATTCTTAGACTGGTGTTAAACCTGCAGCCCTTTCCGTCAGGGTCAGCATTATGTTTATGGTGAGTGCAAACTAAGCCATTCTATATTCTCACACCCAGAAAAAACTTGGTTCACTCATCTTATTGCATAATTATTTATTTAACTTATGGGTCTGTTAAAGTTTTTTCATAGGAACTAAGAGATGTTAGTATTGTTATCCCCAACTCATTTCTTATGCTCATGCTCAAACTGACATTTGTGTGCATTTTTTGGCATTCCATACCTTAACTACCAGATGCAAGCTTACCAATGATACTTTTATATCAAGATTATAAAGGACACATGGTTCAATTATTGAAGAAGGTGGAATAAGAAGAATATAAATTAATTCAACTGGTACTTCAATAAAAATGCAATATTTGTAAAAAACAAACCATATTCATATTTTTAAGAAAAAACATAGGATCAATAAATTAGTATTTATATGAAAAAATTAAAATTGAAGAACAGGTAGCATTATTGGGTAATTAAGGAATCTATACTGATCAATCATAGGTATATCTATCTTCCTTGGAGCAGTGGATCTCTATAGCAAAACATAAGAAATGTCATGGGTTCAAGCTGCACTGAAGGCAGTTCCAAAATGGTTGTTTGAGGAATTTTGAAAAAAAGAAGAACATTACTAAAGGCAACAGAAGAACAATAAAAATTTTCTTTCCAGATTGAAGAAAACAGAAAATATCTTTGGTTAAAGAATATTTTTAACCCAAACCACAAGTTTGACATTGAAATGCACAGAAATTGTGCAGAATCTGACTAACATTTTAAACAAAAAACATAATCTATTTCACACCTACCAAAGCATCATCTGATTGGTCAGAACTCAAATTAATTCAATGTGCATACTACCTATGATTAGGAATTGATATGACAACTCAATCTCATTGGTCAGGATTCATCTCCTAAATACAACTAAAAGTAAAATAATCTGATTTGTCAGAGCTCAAATGAATTACAGGTGCATACCTATAGTGACAAATCAATGTGACCACTCAACCTCATCAGCCAGAACTTTTAGCTGCTGTCATGTTGCTACACAACAACCAAATGTCTCACCAGCTGAAACAGATCAAGTATGAGTTTTTCCAAGTCCTCTGTTTTGAGAACCTCTATGAAGGCCCAAAAGGTATAAATAGAGGTAGTCTCTCCCTTACTTCTTAAAAAAACATGGAAAATGATTCCACATTCCAGGATCACAGCCATCCCTGAACTAGAAGGATATCTAGAGTCTTATTAGTGTTTTAGTGATGGAAAGCTCAGTAACCTTTCTCAGTAGCTTAGTATTATTGAAAAAAAGAGTATAATAATGGTAGTTGAAGCTTAGTATTATTCAAAAGTACTACTATAGCTTTAGCTAAAAGCTTAGTAGTAAGATGGTAGCTTCAATATTAGTAGCATTTCTCAGAAGTCCAGTATTATTGTATAAAGGAGTATTTACAAAACTTATTGAAGGATTATTGTTATCATTGAAAATTAATCTGTCTTATGATTATAATTAGTTTTGAAGGAATCATTATAATTCAGAAGAAAATAATCACACAAAAAAATCATTATTCTTATCAAATATCTGTTCTCTTACTCTGGATCTCTTATTAATCTTGATAAACATATGATTCAAAAATACAAAAATTTACTTTATTCCAAAAATGATATTCTTTGAGAAAGAAAAAAATTTATTCTTTATCTTATTCAAAACTATAGTGTTACATCAGAGTTTTGACTGTATTTTTATTGATAGGTGCTCACTAATTGTCAAAGCCACAAATCTTATTATATTTTGTGATTAACTGTAGATGAACTATTCAGTATAATTCTGAGGGGAAGCCCAGAATTGTGGCAATTCAAAACAGACTTACCAACAATTTCCCTCTCAAGGTACTTCCTTATTTCATCCCATATCAAAAAGAGTTCTCACAACATGTTTTTGTGTAATTATTGCTCCAAATTTCTAGGATTTCACAGTTTTCCATGTGGGATTACAGAGCTATTACTACACCAATATGGTGTGTATCCACCAATTTCTTATCCCTATGCTCACTCATAATTCCCATTAGCCATCAAAATACTCATGGACAATTTTGATGTCTCACAAATTAATAATTAGTCTTGTCAATCACTCCAGCCTGGTAATTCATCCCCAAATCAAAAGCAAACTCCTTAATCCCAATTTAATGTGGTGGAACTTGTGTGCTCAAGTATTTCATTTCAGGGCCTTCCTGTTGCACAACATCCTTGACTCCCAATGGCCAGTCTTCTCCCTCTATCACAGCCTCCTCCAGCTTATCCATGAGAGGTCAATGAGGCTCTATCACCTGCCATTGGGAGAGAGGAGGATATGACTCACTGTGAACAAAAAACAGAAATTTCCTTCAGGTAGGTTAGGTTGAACCCAGATCTAACCCAGCTCTAGCTTTCCACAAACCTTTCCTTCAACTGAAACATGTTTTTTCTTGTATTATAGGTCATAGCTTTGGTAATTTGGAATTTTAATTAAAGAAAATGGAATCCGTTAGAACTCTTAACATGAAGAATGTTTTCTCAATTAATAATAAGTGAAAATTTATTGTTTAATCTTCTGAAATACTCTAAAATATTTTAAATATGCTACATTGAACTATTCTATTAATAACCCCAGTTAGGAAAAAGTTAATGTGAGTTCAGCATCCAAATTCTTTCAAGTTTTTCAGAACAAATATTTAAATATGCAAAAAAAATGTTATTTTATTTTTTCCACAATATTAAAACAATATTTTTGAATATGGAATAAATAGCTACAAAACACTTCTTGAAAACAAACTCCAAAGTAGTATCTTTATAGCATATTTTTCAAAAGGATATTCTCTTGTTTCTTTTATTTGTAGAAATCATTCCAAAACCATTAACTCTTACCTGAAGGCTTGTTTTCTCATTCATATCATTTTACAACTAAATAATAAAAATAATTTTACAATTCACATTGTTTTTTAGAAAATATAGCTTTTTGATTGGGATTAAAATGACCTTTAAGATCTTCCTTTATTCCTAGTGCGAGTTTTGAAACAATCTCTTATATTTCCCACCTTGATTTTGAACTTTTTATTTACTTAATGAAGTTTTGAAAAAAATTATGAAATTAAACCATACTAGTGTTACATTTTCCTCATTAGTTTTGCTTATTTTTAAAAATAAATATTCAAGAAAGAAATATCTTTGTGTTTAATAAACTATTTTTTGTCTATCTATTTCATGAGATGATATTTTCAAGTGAGACCAGGCATATTCATTATAAGCAGAGTGCCAAAAAAGTGAAATATATTTGAAAAAAAATAATTAAAAAAATCAGATAAACTTTAATGGTTTATAATGTGTTAAAACCATTTGTTTGAATTTTTCTTTGTGAAGTAGCAGAGGCACTTGGAGAAAAATTATGTGGATATTTCCTGAAAAGGATTATCCCTGTTGGTGGAATTTGGTTTCTCATGAAAAAAAATTCCCAATTTTTTAAGGCAAATTTTCATAATTCCTACCTTTTTTGTTTTTCTACAATTAAAAAATCAGCCTCTGAAAAAATACAAAATAAGTCCAGCAATAAAGGTGAAATGGTACAAATTATATTATTTCAATCTTTTTTCTTTTTTCAAAAGCTCATGTGAAATTTTGTATGTATTTTTCTGTGTTCAAGTCCTATTTTAATTATAAAATCATATCAGAGTATTGCAATTTCTCTTCTTCAAATATTCTTTCATCAAAAAATGTCAAGGAAAATTATTAAATGAAAAAGTTAAAATAGATATTCAAAGAAAATGATATGAAATATTATTTTTTATTTGAAAGTAAAAGTTGAAAGTTTAATATATGGTCTTTCAAAATTGATACAAATTTTTGAATGATATTTCATCAAGATTTCTTAATATAATCTTACCTTCCAGCAGGCTTTGGCATGATGAAATATGTATATGATTTTAGAAAAATACATACAATATGATATCTTTATATAAAAGGTAAGAACTAAACAAAACCTATCCTTTTGAAAAATAAAATGAAAAAACTTTATTATGATAATTCAGTCAAGAAGAGGTGCATTTTTTCATATAAGACAAATTTACCACAAAATTATTTCAATTTCTCTCAAATTCAAAAAGATCATTTATTCAATGATGTAAGAAGAGCTTGAAAATTCTTCATTGACTTCTTAAAACAAGTTAGCCATCAAATTTTGTTTTTATGAATGAAATTAAATTCTAAATTTATATAAAATTTCTTATATAAGAAAATCTGATAATTCAGCTAAACATTCTTCTCAACAATCAGTATAAATTCAAGTTGTTTTCCAAGGAAATCTATTAAATCTCATTCTAAATTCAATAAAAATTGGGAAGAGATAAAGTGATAATATGACTTTGAATTTAAAAAACCAAATAATATCCCTGTGTGAAAAGGAGACAAATATCAAAAACTTAATATATAAATTTATTAAGTTTATGTGTCACTATAATAAAAGTTATTAAAAATAATAGCTCAGAAT
Organism: Austropuccinia psidii; assembly: GCA_023105745.1. Taxonomy (NCBI): domain Eukaryota; kingdom Fungi; phylum Basidiomycota; class Pucciniomycetes; order Pucciniales; family Sphaerophragmiaceae; genus Austropuccinia; species Austropuccinia psidii. The sequence continues at coordinate 36,482,496 of JALGQZ010000003.1, read as the reverse complement.
TTATGAAGATTTTATGATTACTTGGAGATAGATGGAGAAGATATAGTCTTATGATTCTCAATAAGTTTCTTCTTGAGACATATTTCAATTCAACAATGAGTAAAGTGGGTACATCTTGAAAGGTTGGAAATACTTGGCTTAAAGATACTTGTTGGAATTGGTTTCTAAACAAGGATTTTGCTACCAAAATATTTGATAAAGGGTTTTGTATATTATTTAATCATTCCAAAATGAATTTCAAGATCCATAAATTATTAATAATTGATTAGAAATAGTGGAAAAGAAAAATTTTGTAAAATTAAATGTGTTAGAGAATAGTAAATGGAATCATAACAACTGACATATCTTTTCAATATGTTGAATTTTATTTTGAAGAAAGAAGAAACTCATATAAAGACATATTATAATATCAGTCTGACAGGCCCTGACATGACCCCAGAAGAAATTTGATGCATAGTTGAACTTGTATTTTAATTAAGCTGAACTTATTCTATTTTCTATTTAGTTTTATATAAAAGCATTATTTTTCTAGAAATTCTTTTTCTTGTATGGAGATTTTTGCTATTCAGGAACACCTAGAAATTATATTTTATGCAAGAGAATTTACTCCACATGTATTTGACATGGAAATAATTATGGAGAATACCTTTTCATGCAGCTTTCTAAGATTTCTTAATTTGTTCAAAAATCATTTAAACAAAAGTTCCTGTTTTAAAGGAACATATTAATTTTCTCAAAGAATTCAAACAAAAAAGACATCTATTGTTTGAATAAAATTCTGTATGCTTTGAGTTTTAGTAAAGTTTTTGGAAAAGTTTATTTGAATTTGTATACATATTTTTATATCAAATAAGTGATCCATTCTAATTGATAAGTCAATTTGGATCCTAAATTTCAGAAACAATAATGTAAAATGAAGGCAAGGGGTAATACTGAAGATTTTTTGGTATGCATACATATCTGAAATAAACACCTTTATCCTTTCAGCTAGTTTGATGCAAAACAGATTAACATTTTGGCTCAAATTCAGCAAAAAATTCAGATGAATTTCTGGTTATTTTTGACTACTGGCCATTCCTTCCCAAATCTCAAGTGAAAGTATTGAAGTCAAAATTATCAACACATAAGCTTGAATGCATGTGTTTATTTCTATAAAAATATTTTTCCCTTGTCCAAATAGTCTAACAGATTATCAATTACCATATTTTTGCAAAAATGTGTTTGAATAGTTAAATTAATTTTGAGAAATTCATTGAATAATTGAAAATTACCAATCATATAAATACTAAAGCCACGTTTTCAATTGATTTTTCCTATTTTTTCCATTAATTTTGTTTCCTTATTTGAGATACTTAAGTTTATTTTGAGTTTATGGAATCTTTTGTGATTATTTCCCCCAAAGTAGGGATTCATATTTCTCAAGGAAGAAGGAATTGAATAATCAAAATATTCTTCACAAATAAATCAGTGATTTTTGAATTACACTATAGCTAATGTGATTATTATTCATCAATTACAAAATGCAAACAATTTAGTAGAAATATTTTTCATGTTGAAGAATAAAAAATAATCAACATCATGCCAATTATTTTTTTGTATTATTTGATGGCCTCTTTTGATATGGCCCAAAAAGAGACAAAATGAAACAAATAAAAGATATCAAATATACATCATTAATCTAACTTTTGAAATAAAATAATACTCATAGTATCAATAATAATATGGAGATAATATAACCATATCAATAATTTCCCTTATCATTATCATTATGGATATTCCTGTTATAATTCTTGTTGAAACATTTGGGTCAATTATTGGTTATCACAAAAAAGTATTATAATAATTATTATTATTTTGGAAATTTTTGGATAAAAACAGACTTCAAAAAACAAAAAATGATAAAATAGAATAATTTGAATGAAATCCAACTTTTTGATTTTGTGTTTCTTTTTGCCTTGAAGCTGTTAAAAGGGGTTTCAAACCTCCTCAACCACCTGGGAAGACTACCAATAATTTTGATCACCAAGAAACACATTTGGGTTATTGGAGATCTCCTAGGGAGCCCCCTGTGGGTTTTAAGGGGTTTTAAACCCTCTATAACAAATTTTGGGTCCAAAAAACCAAAAAACACACAAAAGAATCAGCTTTTTTTTTATTTTATGTTTGTGATATTTCTTACCTTTTTTTTCTTTTCTTTTGTTTTTCTGTAATGTTTTTGCCTATTTCAATCACAAATAGGCTCTAAAAAGGTAAGGCATAACAATAATTTCCATTATTTCATAATCAAAGCTGAGAAAAATTATTTTTTTAGTTGTTAATTGATTTTTTTTCTTACTTGTGTCCCCAAATAAATGGTGAAAATATTGTTTTATTAGCATGGTTTTTTTTCTTTCAAAAATGGAAGCAGAAGAACCTTAAAATTTTTTTTAGATAAACTCATGCAAAGATATGTAAGCTCTGAAAACTACTTTCATCAAGTTTTAACAGCTTTTATGGGTAATAAATTGAAATTTATTCTTTTAAAGACCTGTGCAGATGAAATCCAAAGCATTCAACTGCAATTTTGCATCATGTAAGCAGGATTGTGTTGAAAGGATATTTACAGAAAAATCATTAATAAAATGGATTTTTTCAAATTTTTTGGATTTAATAAATGAAAGGGAAAAACAGAGAATTTTATCAACAAGGCTCCAAAAGCTGAAGAGTATTTCAATCTAATGAATTTTATTTCATTATGTTGTATGAATTTTCAATTCAGTTTTCCCAACTGTATGAAATTGTGCCTTGGAATATAGCCAATACACAAAATGGTTTCAAGCAGTTTTGAAGCAGGTTGAATTCAAATTTAACCAATATTCAACCTATGGCACCTTCCAGCAGATGCTACCTTTTTTAAAGCAACTGAAATTACACCATATTGAGTTTTTGGACCCATAGGATACAGTGGTATGTTGGTGTACATTATGGAACCAATCACACCAACATTCTAAGTGGATTTCTCTCCAAAATGGCTAAAGTGGTCTATTTGGGGGGATTTTGAATGTAGATATTCATAAGATTGTGGCTAGGGATTAGGCCATGATATTCACAAACTAAGGCCTAAAAAATGGACTATTTAAAACTGGTATTGATTTTTGCTTCACCAGAAAGAAAACTTTATTCCATATCATTCAAATAGAAAACTTTTCTTATTCTCTACCTCATGGTGGTTCAGTAGTAAAACAATTTACTTGTTCAGGCTTCTCTTTAGTAAGCTTTATTCAATTTCTCACAGGGAATTTATCTCATTTGGGAGGTAAGAGATACAGCCCAACCAAAGCACTTGACAGAATTTCTCATATACATTGAAAGTGAAAGAAATATTGATGGAATGTTCCCAAGCTGTGTAAGTGGGCTCACAATTTGTGACCCTGTGGATAGCAAATGGTTTTTATTCTAGGAAATTTACTAAGTATTAACCTCATTTAAATTGATATGCCACATTTCTCCCCTGAACCTTCCCAAATTTCTCCAATATTAAGATTTCCCAATCATTTCCTTCTATAATTCTCAAAAGGGGAAAGCTGTGTCAATGAACCAGTGCTTTACTTCATTTCACTCTGACTGGTAAAGCTCCTGTCAGGGGGATTTCTACAAGGTGATTCCTGTGCATCAAGTGACCAAAGGTGACCTGACAGGTTTACAACAACACATGTATTGGGAAACTTCATGGAGGATTCACATTTTCACTTGATTTCTATTTGTCAAGTTTTTTTCTTCTTTGTTTTTGTTGTATTCATTTTTTATTTCTTCACAAAGAAAGATTATATAAGCTCTTTTGTCATAGCTTTGCAAAAGAAAACACAAAACCTATTCTGGGGTGAAAATGCTATCTGTGCCACTGTAAAGTTGAACTATACTTTACAGGAATTTTGGTTTTTATACCGTGTTTCTCTACATTTTCAGGGAACTGCACTGTAGCTTGGCATAATACATAGTATTCTCATAATTGGCAGCCTGTTAGAAAGCACACTTTCATATTGATTAAGGTTCAGGTATCTGTTATAAACGTTTAGCTTTGTTTCTGGGTTGATTCCCCCTCTTTGCAGTGTGCAAGGTAAGAGCCACAAGCAGTTATCATGGAGACTGAATGGAATTCACTGGACTTTAGTGGGTCTCTCACTAGGGAAGGACATATAGTTATCCACATGATTCTTAAAATTTGAATCAAATTCTCAGATTCAATTCCTTTAACAAAGCACAGCTCAAATGTCTTAATGCTACCAGCTGCATACCTCCTGTGAGCTTAGTGTTTCTCTATGCCACATGAAGAAATCTGAATTTCTCCTATGAAATATTTGGGTTTCTGTATGTCACATAAAATTTACCATATACTGTTAGTCATTTTTTGTGTGTATGTGTGTGAAATGCAATTTTCTCTCCACCATTGGTCCTTTTCTATGTGTGTCACATGCATGGAATCAAAACATAACATTTGGTGAGGCTCATGTGCTTGTGTCACATTCAATAAGACAAAACATTTTGTGGCTGGTTCTTCCTGTTTCACAGATAATTTTACATTAATCTTTTGTCCTTTCCTGTGTATGTGTGTCAAAAATTCAGCAGAAACATTTTTTATCTGCTTGAACCTATGTCACATGCAATTCTTCACCCAGCTCTGGTTTTTTTTTGTATTTGTGTCATGCAATCATCACCAGAAATATTGGGTGGCTCATGTGCTTGTATGACACAATCAGACGAATCATTGTTTGGCTGACTGTGCCTGTGTCACACACAGCCAGTCATGCCAAGGAAAAAAAAACACACAAATTAAAATTACCATATTAAATGACTATATATCACAATATTTGAGAAAGAAAAAGTATTCTTTCCTCACACAACCATCCACAGACCTCATGTAAGCTTTTTGTGCTTCTATTTCACATCCACTTGACCAAATGTCTCTCATTAATTCCTTGGGTGTCTGAATGATGCACAAAAAATCAACCTGCACATTCTCTGACCTTCATGAAGTTTTTTCGCACATCTGTAGCCAAAGAATTGTGTAGCTGGCTGCACCTCTGTAACATGCAGCTAGTCAAACCCACTTGTGCTTAGTTGATTCATAGATGACACAGGGAGGTAACACCCCTCCTGGGTCATGAAGCTCGATTCCACATGCAGTGGTCAGCATTTTGTACATGTGTGTAGCATAAAAAAATAACCCTGAACCTTCTTTGACATTTTTGTGGGAATGTAACACATATTTAGAAAGGGATTGTGTGGCTGATTGCACCTCTATCATATGCAGATGGTCAATTCTGCTTGTTCCCAGTTGATTCATGCACTACATGGAAACGTCACACACCTCTTCTGTGTTGTGCAGCTCTATTCCACACCCAGTGAGTCATTATCTTATCCTTTTGGCCCTTTTAGACATTCTTCTAGGTATCTCAATTCTCCTGGGGTTGCATGCATACTAAGCTTTAAGATGAGTATGCTCATATCAAACAAGGTTAGATACCTTTTTACTGTATATATGTTGCTATATAGGCCAATGGATGAGGACAAAGGTGTTGCTGTTTGTAGCTTCCAGCTTGTGCGCAGAAGGGTTACACAAAAAAATACTCTGTCTTACTTGTTTTGGGCTCTCACCTATAATATTTACATGCATCTCAATTGTGTTTCTGTTATAATGTTTTGGTTCCTATATAAAATTGTAATATATGGTGTCAGAGAGGTAATAATATGGATAAATTGACTATGCTAAAGCACAACTTGTTTCCTTATTGTTAGAAACCTTGGGCTGGCAGACTTGGGGGAGGATCATGGTGCCAAGAAATATCAGGAGGAGGAATTTCAGCGGAAGGCACAGCAGAGCAAATATTGGTGCATGTCACAAGATTAAGCTTGAGTCTAATACCAAGCTGGTTTGAGAACTTACTGGGGGGTATTCTTGGTATTCTTGTGACTTTTGCTTGATTTTATGTTGAATTATAGCTTTCTTGATGTTTCCTTAACATTAAGTCAATCACTGATAGTTGATGGAACCTTTTCACTTATTTACACTAAGAGGGAAAATAGTCATACAAGAATACAGAGGGAATATCCCCATAGTATAAAAAGATGAGCATATTCATAACATTTAAGATGTATTAAGATGGCCATTGACAAATGATATTTAACAGACTGCATATGTACCAGAAGAAAATTCTCCACAAAAATCAATAGAAGGAGGTACAGCTACAGACATGAAATATACCTTCTTTGAAGAATTAAGGAAAAGCTATACCCAGGACAAGAATTTTGTGATATCAAGACAATTTTTTTCTTATTATATAAAGATAATTTTCAAATAAATTCCATATATTAAATACAGAAGAGGTCATATTATTAAGGGAAAATTTCACCTACTATGGGAACTGCTCTTGTGTGGCATTAAAATGAGGAAGCACCTGGAGGGGGAAATAACAGGTAACTAGTTTATAATTGCTAATGACTCCTGTAACTAAGGGTGGCAAGGATGTATTGCCTACCCCTCCCAAAATACTGAACAAAATTTTCCTTGGAGCTCACAAACCAAAAATAAGATTAGTAAGTGGCTTTACAACTGCAGAAAAAAAAAATTCAGCAGTCTCAGAGCAGACCTGTTCAATATATAATATAAAAAATAATGTCAGTAATTTGGTTAAATTTGATATTTTAATGAAATACTTGTCTGTATAATTTTTAATTTTTAGTGAAATTGGGGTTAGTGGTTTCCTCTTGTTGATAAAAGCTTGATAAGATGGGTTATTTAAGGCTTTCTGCAAAACTCAATGAGTGTTGATAAAGGTAATTTTGTTAAGGAAAATTTATAATAAAGTGAAATAATTTTTAAAGGTTTGTCATTTTTTCATAGTGGTTAATAGTAAGATAAAATTGTATTTGTAAATTTAAGACATAAGATTATTTGATATTGAATTTTTTGAAGAGGTAATTTAACTTTGAATCTTTATAAATGGTGTCAATCTTACTGGATAAGATATCTTGATAGAGTAGTAACCCTAATCTTGGTTACTGGATAGTTTTTTATTTTTAATACTAAGATCCCACTGAGCTTAGCTACTGGGAAATCTTCAACACTATACTTCCACTGAGCTTAGCTACTGGGAAAAAAATTCTTACTATAATATACTGGACTACCTCCCATGTGAGGGATGTATTATTCCTGTGCTTCTACTGTGCATGGAGGAGAGAGCCCCCTATTTATACCTTTTGAGATCCTCAGGGGGCCCCATGGGAACTGGTGTTTTCCTCTTTAATTCATCTTGATTAAATCATATGACTTTGCTTCTGGTGAGGAAATTTATTGCATGGGTCAGGTGATAATTTTTTTTCTGCACAGCCTCCATTTATCACATGATGATCTTTTGGTGAGCTGATTATGACATGATATTCTTGAATTTTCCTTGCAAGCATGAGGTGATTTAATTTTAGCTGGGGATTTTTCTTGTGAAAAGCCTTTTTTCTGTCACATGATAGACTGTTGGTGGGTGTAGTATCACATGATTGCCTTGTATTTCCTTTGCATATGTCATATTTTAGGCTTGGTGGAAGTGTCTGTGTAATTTATGCAGGCATCATGGCTGTGTTTTTTCTTTTTAAACTTTAAAAGGAGGTAATGTGATTATTTCTTGCACTTATGAGCTTACTGTTGTTTATGATATGATGTGATTTTTTGGTTTTACACATGTGCATAGTAATGTGGTTTAGATTTAAATAAGAGTTTGTAGTGCATGCAGCCTGTTGTAGCTAGTTTTGACTTGCATGAGGTGATAAGTGGTGTAAAGAATTCCAATGCTTTTAAAGGTTTCAAGTGGCATTACTTTGGATATAAAAGTGGGTTATGCTTGTGTCTTGTGCTGTGAATGACTTTCAGTAAATACATGGAGTTGAGCTTTGAATCTTATGACTTTTCTATTTTGAATACAAGATGGTTGTGTAATTCATGCTGGTGTCATTTTCTTGCTGCATGAGTCTGTGGCTATAGAGGGGTGTAAAGATGGGTGGGGTGTGTAATTGAAAGGGTGGTACCTTATTTTTTGCAACTAGTTTTCTATATTTAAGTTAATTTTTTACATTTCCATCATGAAATTGAATAGCTTATTTAGGCACATACACTTACCTTTGGTGCCTGTGCCATGGATTTATGAATTAACTTCAGCTTTTTGTTGTAAAACTTACATGTTGGTGTAAACTTTGACTGTAATTCTGCCTGTGGGTTGAATGTACTGCTGTTATGGGGTACTATGAGCTTGAGCCTGGTGAAAAAATGGTATGGAATACCCCATCCCCCTCTCCATTCAATTATTTCCCCAGCATTCCCAGTAAGAGCTCCCTATTCTTCATCTGATTCTGTGCTCTCCTCCAATACCTATTTGTCATTTATTGATTCATCTTCTTCACTTTGTTCTTCTTCTGTGTCTTCTTTTCTGTCTATCAACTTTCCTCTTGGGTAAAACCTCTCCACTTGAGAGGCTAAAAATCCTCTTTCTAATTCTTTTCCATGCAGATCCTCAAGCTCATCTGGTCCATTGTTTATTTGTCTCATGACTCAGTATGGTCCATTCCATTTGTTTTTGAAAATTAGTCCCCAATTATTTTCTATTGCTTTGTTGTAAACCAGGACCAAATCTCCTGTATTAAGTGGTGATCTTAGTTGGTGTGCCATTCTTCTATCCCAATATTTTATTGAGTCCTCCCTTGATTTTTTGAGTTTTTCTGCTGCTTTCCTTCACATTTCCTCTTTTCCTTCTAATTTTTTATCTCTGGCTTCCAATAATTCCTCAGTTGTGGATAATTTGTGCCATTCTACTTCTAAAAATGCTTTTGTTTCAATGTCAATTGGTAATACTGGTATTTGTCCAGATTTGAGTTCAAATGGTGAGAAACCAGTTGTTCATTTAGTGTGATCTCTTTCTGCCAATGTAACTAGTGGTAGATATTTTTCCATTTTCCCCACACATCTTGACTAGTGCATCTTTGAGCTATTTATGGCCCCTTTCAACCATTCCTTGAGACTCTGGGTAATAGGGTGTGGTGACTCTGATCCTTGATCCTGCTTTATTTACTGCATATTCCTATTCTTTCCCAAACTCTAGCCCCCCATCAGCAGTTACTTCTTTTGGTGAGCCATACCTGCATATCCATTCTGAGGTGAACCATTCTGCAACTGCTTTTGCTGTTTATTTGACTAGTCCAACTGTTTCTGGCCATCCTAAAAGATCATCTCTGGCCACAACAATGTACTTCCATCAGCAAGATTTGATATGGACTTTATCCATGCTGACCTTTCCAAAGCTTGTGGATTTTGCTGTAGATTTTCCCTCTTGCCTTTGTAAGCTTTGACTTCTCTTGGCAGGAAATGCAAGATTGAACCCATTTCTTGACTGATTTCTTCATTTCTTCCCACAAAAATCCTGCTTTAATTCTTCTATAAGCTTCATTTTACCCTCTGTGGGCCATTTCTTCATGAAGTGACTTTAAATTGTAGCTTTGAGATTCTTGACTTGATATAACCAATTAGGGATTTGTGTTATTTCTTCTTTTTAGTTGGCCATCTTCCAAGGAAAAATTGGGTGACCTTCTTTTAATCCTTCTGAATTATTATTCATTGCTTTCTTCTGGTATTTTCATTGTACTTAAGTTTTTTTGAATCATCCTCCAAAATCCTTCTTCTTTTTTTTGTACTTGTATTCCTGAAAAGTTGAGTTAATTTACATTTTTAGCCCCAAATCCAGGGTGAGGCTTGATCCAATTTTCTTCTTCATCAAATTCTGGTGCATCTTCATAATCTTCTTCTGAGGTTTTTGGTCTTCTGGACAGCCAATCTGGCATAGTGAAGGTTATCCCTTGTTTGTGTAACAAATCAAAGGAACATATCTGAATGAAAGCCACCTATCTTGTCATTGGGGAATTGGGTAAGCAAGAGGTGTTGATCATTTCAATTAAAGCCTTGGCATTAACCTGTAATGCAAAGTGTTGTCCCCAAAGTATTTTGGAAGCTCTTTGAGAATTATTTCAACCCCACAGAGTTCCACTTTGGGTTGTGAGTATTTTGATTCCAATTTTGAAAGACTTATTGATTCATATGATACTGGTCTGTCTTTTCCTTCTTTGTCTTCTTGAGAAAGTACTTCTCCTGCAGCAATTTAGCTTGAATCTACTTATAGCTTAATTTTTTCCTGCTCCTTTGTAATAATTCCATTTCTGAAAGGTTTTTTTTCTCCAACTATTCTTCTAAGCTTATGGAAAGCTTCTTCAGATTTTTGATCCCAGTCCCAGTCAACATCCTCTCTGGTGAGCCCTCTGAGTGGTGATGAAACTTGTGAGAAGCTTTCAATAAACATCCTTACATAGGCACAAAGTCCAAAAAACCTTTTTTTACTTCTTGTTGAGAGGTGTTGGCCAATTTTTAATCTTTCTGATCTTTTTCTTTGAGATTGTTCTTCCTTTGAATGATACAACATGCCCTACTATGTCCAAAGCTGGCACACAGCATGCAAACTTTGATCCTGAGATAGTAAGTCCTGCTTCTTCAATCCTGGATAAAATTCTTTCTAAGGTTATGGCATATTGGCATATAAATATTCTGATTGAGGGGTTTTCTGGTAGTGTTTCTTGGTTGTAAAGTGATCTTGGTCCTTTTATTCCTCCATCCTCAATAAAAATCCCTACACTTTCTGGTATTCCTTCTTGGAGTATCCAGGTCATTTGTGCTTGGCATACTGCTACTGAGTTGGTGGCTCCTTGGGGTAGTCTTGTGAGTTGCATCCTTCCAAGGGGTGTTTCAGACATGTTGAGGGGTGTTGTAGTGACATCTAATTCTCTTTCATCATATCTTCCCACAATGTCTCCTAGTCCATAGCATTCTCTTCCTGCAAATGCATCTACAAATTCTTCAATGTGAGGTGGTAAGCCAGCATTCTTGATTATGACTTTGTTGAGTTCTTGAAGGTCATGGACAATTCCAAGCTTCTCATTTGATTTGACCACACAACAAATTGGGATTGTGTAGCTTGAGGTGGATTTCTCATAGAGTCCAGTCCTGATTCTTTCTTGGATTAATTCAGTAAACTGAGGTAAAATTGATTTGGGAATGGGAATTGGTTTCTTCTGCCAAGGTTCATGAGTTATTACTGGTATCTTGTAAGGTTCTCCATATGAGTGTTTGAGTAATCATCTTTATTCTTCACAGAAAGCTATTGCTTTTTTCTTTTAAGGTAACAAAATTTTTGAGCAAATTTATTTCTTCCTTTTATAACCATCCTGGTGGTCCAAAATTAACTGCTGCAGTCTTTCATGGGCTAACTTGAATGTTTCTTGAAGTATAGGTGGGTTTGGTGGTAAGGGTGTTTTATAAGGATCTCTTTACAAAAGTGTTTTTTCCAAAGTTGGATTAAGGTCTTGAGGCATTGGCTCATTGACTGGTCTCACCTTCTTCATGACTGATTTACATTTAGCTGCTAAAATTTGGTGATCCATCTTCAATTAGTGATTTTCAAGAATTTTCTAGTGTCCTGAAGTATTAAGGCCTTTAAAATTCTTCTTTATTATCTCTTCCATAAAAAATGTAGTTTACGGTCATACAGGACCTACAATTATGTGTGTAACCCCTGTATATTAGGTATATAAGTCCTACAGCTTAAGTCATACAATGACCTACTGATCTAATACAAGGGATTATCTCAATTCTGGAACTCCTTTGGGATTTATTTTGGATTCCACTTGACTATTGTTTTATTCTTCAATCTTCATTATTCCAATTTGATGCAAGATTCTTCTGGTTGTTTTATTTCTTGATGAGTAATTTTCTTGTCTTAATTGATGTCTTGGGACTTCACTTTGTTCATTGTGGCCAATTTGATAATGATAAACACCTTTGAAACCCTTTGTTCCTGTTACAAAAAGGGGGAAGTTTATTTTCATGCTAAGGATAAAAATGGTCCTTCAGCACTTCTCCTGACTGGGACAATCCCTTCCCACTTCTTGGCTGTTATTCCCTGCCCAAGTCTACAGGGGAAGCAGTTTAGTGTCATTCTGAGGACCTCTTGAGTCTTAAAGCTTCTTTAAAGTCCCAAGGGCAATTTGAGCTGAGTGTTTTACATCATCTTGTTGTTCCATAATGTTGAGTGAGTCCTGAGTCCATAATTAGTCCAGTGAGTAATCCTTCAATCCATATATATTGACCAGTGATTCTTGAAGTCCAAATGACTTTCAATCCATAATCAAAGAAATGGCCAAGGTCTTGTGTTGTCCAGAGGTCAATCCATAAGGAGCTACTGCTTTTATTCATAAATAATCTTCTTCATTTTAAGTATTCTGAATAATTGACCTCTGATAAGCTATTTCCAAATTCTGTTTCTATTTCTTCAAAATGATATCCCTGTTAAAAAAATAATCTGGTAAATGATAAATGAGAATAATAAGATGGTTCAAAATTAGTTTCAATATTGATTGATTGATGTTATTTTCTTTTTGAAAATTATTCTTCTGGACTAGGACACCTTATCCATTTGAAAATCTTGAGTTGGTTCTCAAATTTTGAAAAGGATATACCATTCCCCCAAAACTTCCACTATAAGGGATAGTGTAAGAAATAAGTTTACCCACCCCTTATTTCTTGTAGTGATCTTGATAAGCATAAATAATAATACAGTAAATTCACATAATTTCCTTTTAAATTGGACTGAATGGTATTTTTTGTTTGATTTTTAGTATAAAATAACCTAAAAATTGATGTATCTGTGTGAAAAATCACAATTCAAAGGAAATAACCCTGAATAACAATCAAGATCATGAAACTGTTTAATTAAAGGTGGTAATTTATTCCAATAAGTAAAAATTGGTGCTCTTGGCAGTATTTATAAGTAACATGACATAATAGAATAATCATAATTGAAGTCCTTTATTTGTATAATGACCCTTATGATGCCACAACTCTTCCTTTTGGAATTATCATTGTGACTCAGACTTTTTTCAAGCCCATTCCCTTTATTGTTCAGACTTTCTGTTACCCATAAATGCATTTGAGTTGTTAAAAAAATATAAAAAGTGAAATTAAAAATTTTACAGTTAGAAAAATGCTTTTTTGCTTTTTGTAGGGCTTTTCAAATTCCATTTGGACTAAACAGCACATTTAGGTGTTATTGATATGTAAATTCCCCAAATTGTGTCATCAATTTATGAGGTTTTAATATAATGAACTCCTTCGGAGTTCAATTAATGCCTTCATGGCACAAATACTTCTTCTTTTAAAACAAGTTCCAATCACTTTCTTGTAATTCAGGAGGTATTTTAAATAAATAGATTATTTTAACCAATTACTTGATGCAGAGTTTTTTAATTATTTTTGAGTTGAAAATTCAAGCCAATCCAATGGCTCTTGGTGTAATAGTATTAGAAAAAATATAAGGAAGATAAAAAGGAATATTCTTGAGACCTTGAATGGGATATGCCCCTAATTCTTACTGAAAAGAAATAAATGAATTTCAAATAAAAAACAAAAAAATAGATAATTGTTCAAACAGTGTAGTTCATTACTTCTTTCAAATTCATTTTTTATAATGAAGCAAAACTATTAAATGAAACGAAAATAAAGAAAAACCCTAGGTAGCTTATAGTCTTGCCCAGGACTTATCCTGCTTTGATAGTCCTTGTTCAATCTTTTTGAATACTTCAAATAGGCAATTTATGGTCTTGGCAAGGAACCTTTTGTTCCTTTATTTTTATAGTCATTGTTGATGCTTTGAGTTATTTCTTGTTCATATTCAAAGGGGAAGTTTATGGTCTTTCCAAGTACCATACCTTGTGTCCAGGCAACTGATTGTTGCCTTTGGGTTTTCAAGGAATTTGATTTATCTTCAAAGCTAAGTTGTATAGTTAGTTCAAACAGTTTATATTCTTATTGAAGACTCATGTTCAGTTGACAAGAACTCTCAATCTTATCACTGGAGTGATTTCCTTTGGACCTGCCTGCAGGTCCCTTACAAGGATGTTGTCTGATATCTTCAAGTAATCTCAGCATTAACTCATGGCATATATTTATGTTTATCTCTATGTTAACTCAGCTTTAACTCATGGAGTAGCTATATGTTTATCTCCAAGCTAACTCAGAATTAACACATGGCATATCTATGTGTTTATCTCCAGGTAAACTCAGCCTTAACCCTTGGAATAACTATATGTTCATCTCCAACTTAGCTCAGCCATAGCTCATGAAATATTTATATTTTTATTGAAAATTGAACTCGGAACTAACTAATTGCATATCTATATCTTTATCCCAAAGCTAACTCATAATTAGCTCATCGCAGATATATATGTATATGTCTAACTTAGCTCAGAATTAGCTTATGAAATATCTATGTTTTGCTCTTAAAGTCAACTAATCATTAAATTCAGTCATATTTCCATTTTTATCTTCAAATTAATTTAGCCTTTACTTGGTTCATATCTCCGCTTTTGTATTAATTTTTACCTTTCCTTTACTTACCACTGTGGCTATTACAGAAGGATTTTGCTACAGTATTAAGGTAAAAATTTGAGATATTTTCCATTTTTCTTGAAACTAAGTAAGATGATATGTTTAAATGTATCACCACATTATCTCAATGCTATCAAAAACTTATTTTAAAGCTTGATTCAATTTTCTCTCAGATTAAATCTCTGTTCCAATCCAAAATTAATTTAAATTATTTCATTCCACTATATGGAGTCTTTAATATTTCTGTGTGGTATTGAAGATCTTAGGATTCCTTATCCATTTGAAATTATAAATAATAATATCACAGGTAATTCAATATCTACAGATTTACGCACAAAATAATGCTTTAATATAACTTTTAATAGAACCAGATCTTTGATTCAATTAATAACATTTTGTGCTTCAGTGAATACAACTTAAATAAATCATTAAATTCAATAATTATTGATCATTATCCCAAAATATTAACAATGTTAAGGACAAATAGTATAGCTATATATGAATTTGAATTTCTTTACTTAAAGGTTGAATGAATTTTAATTTTGATTCATTCCTAAGTAAAAATTGATTTGTAAAGACATAAATAATCTCATTATTCTTTCTCTTTTGTTATATAAATTTATGAATTGATATAAATTCTTGATTTATCCCAATAATATAATTTATCAAGTCTTATAATATGAATTAATAGCTATATTGAACAGGAGTTGAAAAATAATCATAGCAGCAGGTCCCTTACAAGGATGTTGGCCCATATCTTGAATTTAACTCAGCATTAACTTGTGTCATATCTACAGTTTTATATTCAAGTTATCTCATGATTAACACATGGCATATCTACATTTTGCTCTCCAGGCTAACTCAGAATTAACACATTATAAATCTATTTTTTTTATCTTAAATTTGCCTCAGAATTAGCTTCAGTCATATATCAAATTGTATCATGAAATGAAATTATTCTTAAGTGGCTTCATATCTCAGCTTGTGAAGTAGTTTGTACCCATCCTTCACTTATCACTCCAGTGACCGCAGTTGGGAGTTCCAACAGTTATTAAGTGATAGTGTCAGTTCTTTGGCATATTCATATTTTATCTGGGTATGTATCACCACCTTATCTCAAGGATTAATTTAATTTTCTCTCAGACTGTATCTCTATTTAAACTGCAGATTAATTTGAGTTTTTTGAATCCACTATATGAAAGCTCTCACATCTATGTGCACTACTGAAAATATTGAGATTTCATATTCTTGTTTAGATCATAATTTATAATATTGAAGGAACCTCAAGATATTTAATTATTCAGCCAAAAAACCAATGATAGTTTAATTCCTACTAAGGTAAGCTATCTCATTCAGTTGATGATATTTTGTGCCTCATTTAATAAATCCTAAAGCAATTTTTATGAAAGATAATTATTCCTTTTAATTCATTATATTGAATATATTAAAGATGCAGCGTATTTTTTTATTTAAATTTGGACTCTCATTATTCATGGCTTATCTGTTTTTAATTTTAATATTCACAGATATTCATTTGGATTAATTACCTAGTCCAAATTGATGTGGAAATACATAAATAAATCCAATTCACATTCTCTCTTGGTATATACATGTAAATTTCACAGTAGTTGTTCTTTATCTCTATAATCCTTACCATTCAAAATTTTAGTATGGATTGATACTCAGAGTGGATATAACTTGGAACTCCTCATAATTGTTTTTCAATTGGATGGAATAGTAGAGAATTATAAATAGTAACATTGTATTTTTTTGTTTTTTAAATTTGTGGGAAATAAGGATTTCTAATTAAAATAAAATATGCACCCTTTTGAAAGAGTATTGTAGATAGAGCATATACTACACTACAAGCATTAATATATTTAATTCATACATCTAAATTTCTCAATAATACTAACCAAGCTGAATTTCAATCAACTTTTTTTGTTAAATTTCAATTATGATTTCTATTTCTTGAGTTTCTCTTGGAAACATTGCTTTAAGTGTTCAGTATCTACTGCCTTGATACTGCTTTTCAGGCCCTCATATATACATAGTATATCTCTGTGAATGGTTAGTTTGAAAATTTGATTGAATGGGATCATATAAGCCTCATCATTTCAATTTTTCTTTCAAGACCTACCCATCACTTATTACACTAAATTTGGTGAAATATTAATTTGATTCAAGGAAAACAAACTATATTTGAGCTCAAAAAATGCTAATGAATAGTAATCTCAAATAAATTAAATTTAATTAAAACCTGCTGCTTCTCAAGAAAAATTTTTTGGAGTCATCTTAAACATTATCTGCATTAAAGAGATACAAGATTTAATTGAAAAGATTTATAAATTAGTTAGTTCAATTTTTAGACCTCAGTTGGGTGAACTTACCTTGGTAGAAATATGCTCCCCAAAATTGATAGTTGTAAAAATTTTGGCATTTTTGGGGAGAATTTTGTTCATCATCCTTTATTCTTTTTTGGCTTAATGAATATTTTGAGTTCTTGATTTTGTGGAATAGAACTAATTTCATAGAGATAAACAATTTTTCAACAAAATCTTGCCTATATCTTCTTAATGGTAGACATTTGATACTTAAGCTGATCAATTTGGGTCACAACTTCAAGGAAAGAAATTCAGTATTTGCTTGATTTGTGAGAATTTTTTGAAAGTGAAAGCTGGAAAAATTCAACCTTCTTTTCCCAAGCTCTCAGGAATCTTTGAAATAACTTATTAAGTTTTCCATTAATTTTGGTAAATAAACATGTAAAGGTTATTTTCAATTCAAAACTCAAAAAAATCAAAGACATTTGATGGGCTACTTATTTGCATTTCTCTATATATATAATTCAGATATATCATTTTTGACTCTGAATAGTATTTTGGCCAATTCACTTAATCCCTTATGCAAATTTACCAATATGGTCCAAGCCTCTATAAGGATTGTTTTTCAAAAACATAGAACAGCCCCAAATGTAAATGGGTTTGATTATCATTTTTGCAATCCAACATGCCCTTAGTACTTCCAATATTTTTCTTTTGTGTAAAAATTGATCAAGTTTGATAATTTTCCTAAATCATTTTTCATCATTCATCAAAATATGGTTATTTCTAAGTAAGTGATGCTTGAGTTTTGAAATGTTATTTTGATTTTTGACAATTGGGAGCTCACTTTATGATTGTGAATGCTCTTAGTAAAAACTTTTTTCACTCAGCAATATTTCATATGAATAAATCCAAAGTTTTATTATGAAAATTTGAATTTTATGAATCTCACAAAAGGGGAGTTCTTTACTATGACTTAGAGTATTCTTTCAAAATAGCAACTGAAAACATATTATAAACTTATAATGGTTTTTTTCCTACATAAATTCCGCATCAGCCACATTTACACATGAAAAATGAGCCACCAAACAATATCAAAAAACTTTGAAAAAGTATTTTTTATGAAAGGAAGTTCTCATCATTTGAATCTTATTACTGAAGAAAAATTGTTTACAAATAATACAAAGCTAAAGCCTAGTAAGTCCTTTCTAGAAAATTAAAAAGATTGAAGGTCATATATCATTCAGAATAAGGTTGAAATATCAAATTCTGGTAAGGCTGCTTGAGTTGATTAATTAGGATTTTGTAATTTTGATATTATGTTAGCCACATCTAAAGAGGTGTGATGCTCATCTAGTTTTACCACTGAAGGACAATGCTGATCCTTATTAATCACTGCTTTGGAATTTATTTGATTACTAAAATTCCATCCTGAAGTTATGAGCCAAGCTAAACAATAACAACCTGCATATTTTCAATATTAAAAATAAATAAATGAAAATACAAAAAATCTTGAATCAGTAATATGATAAATTCAATGAAATATCATACCACAATTCAATAATTCCTCTATGCTCAAAATAATTAAAGACTTTACTTGATTCCACAAGACATCTGATGAAGATTTAGAATTGATTGAGTTGTATATAACCACCAATGAAAAATCTAATGGGACAACTCAGGAGATTATTCTTTCAGCTGGACTAAAATTAAGGTTGGCTTTGGCAGACTTATTGTCAAAGGAGGCCTGATCAAATATCTCAATAAGAAGTTTAAATTCATTAATTAAAAGATCATAACCAACTATCAAGGCCAGATTAGCCAATTTTGTTTCCCCAATGATGTGGAAGCACCAGCTCATAAGCCATTGGTTTCCATTTGAAAAACTCAATGGAAGGACAACCTCATTGATAAGTTTCTTCAACACAGGACCCTGATCTCCTTCATAGGGCCAAGCAATTGCAGCTCCCAATTGCCAATCATCAAGTTGACAAACACAAACATTAACCACATCTTGAAGTCTATCAGCCAACAGGAAAAAGGATGCTCCAAAACCTAAGCTTGCGCTCAAATAGCCAAACTTAAAAAGCTGCCAATTCATTCAATATGATGATGATATAGTACTCAAGTCAACTTACAAAAGGCCTTTCGACTGATGAGAGAAATGCATGCTCTTGAGTGGTGGTCTTCCATCTTGGCTCGGAAAAATCATTTTGAAGAAATTTTAGCATGTGTGGTCAGTCAGGGTTACCATACACTACTTTCCAAAGACCTAATAGGAGCTGTTTTCTGCCCAAAGCCATATAAAACACACTACAAGAGCTTGGGTCATGTTCTTTTGAGTCGGAAGCACCATTCTTTCTAAAGATAGGTGCAAAGTTGAGCCAAAAAATACCCGGATTGTGAGTTGGGTCAAACCCTATACTGAATTTGTATTGAGAAGGATTTTAAAGAAAATGAAGAAGTGAAAAAAGATATTGGCAGCCATGTAGATTTACACCCTGGGATTTTGCACTTTGCGACTACGTTGAGGAGAAATTAAATAGGAAAATAAGCCAGAGATATCAATGAGGTGAGAAAATTGTGGAACATACTTGGAAGAATTGATGCGCTAGTTTCTCTAATCTAGCTTGTTCATCCTTTGATAAAAAGGGTATTTGGCCTTTGACTGCTGCTTCCAAAACAGCCTGAAGGTAAACTTGTGAGAGACTAAAAAAATACCTCATTGATTGCGGTGTTATTTTTGGAGGAGAATTTTAGGCATTGAGCTTTGTCAAGAATACAAGTTAACATATCCCATAATGACCCCAATGGTTTCCACCTCCCTTTCAAAGCTAGTGAAAGGCAGAAAAGAGTTGAAATAGCAATTTGAATGTTGCGTAAAACCATTTTGAGACTTTAATGTACTAGCATTGCTAATCAAGGAAAATCACCAAATCAATGAACCATAAATAATTGTTTTAGTTAGCACGGTGGTTGGGGACGTGGAAGTAATAGGGGGACTGATAAAAGTATGTCCTTGGGCCTCACAAGACAACACAAAGTTATCTGATGATTTGATCCATGCAATTTGAGAAATCAGCCCCATCCTGCTAAACAAGAATAATTGTGAGAAAACATCAAAGAATTTCCTAATTTCAGGCTACTGACTTCAGCTTCAAGTTAATAATATTGTTCCACCATTCATTGACCTCAAATGTGTAAATGGAGACGGTTGTATTGCCACATAAAATGGCTAAAAAGCACTCATTAATGATATTGGGTTGAGGAGCTTGGGAGAATTTCCATATCATCCATGAATAATCATCAGATAAGTAATCAGAATTTTTTTGACATGAAGGTTCTCTATTGCAACAATGCCAGAAGTAAAGGGTTGTTGCCTTAAATCTAGAATGACAAGCGAATATGCGCGGTAGGTCCCTGATTCTGTCAGCTGGAATACTGCAAATTATGTCAAGTCAGTTTGAATGCTAAAAACGTAGGAGGACCAAAAGGATTAGAAGACATTGACAAATGTATTGGGCTTTTTAAAAGCTGAGTATTTCTTGGGATTTGCCGAGGCACTAACTCCAAGTCCTTATTTTTATCCAATGATTGCCACCCTCCGGAGAGTGTCCAGAATAAATTGTGAGAAGTTAAACAGATCATTGTATGCAGCTCACCTGCATTGGACTTTTCAGATCATACGAAACTTTTCACAAACAATTTCTTGGGAGACTCGTCATCTTTGAAGCCTTTGAGATTGATAAGATTCTGTATTTTCATGGTTTCAGCAGAGGTCTCTAACTTGCAATCTTGATCAGAGGCATCAAGTCCCAAGAAATGAGTACAACTGTCAGAAAAATATTTTAACATTGTTTTTTGTTTTGCAATCAAGACAGTTAATTTGAAAATAACCTGTTGTCAATCCCAAAGCCAAGGCCCCTGTTAGCTCTCTATTGATACAGAGATTGTTTGATTATTGGGTTCAGGTGTTGTTGATAGCATACAGAATAAGTCAAATGGGCCACCCTGCTTGTCTTGCAGCTTTTGTACAGTGCTTTAATCATGAGTACTCACAAGGATAAACAGCTCTATACAGTCAGACTTTCTATGATATTGAAAGGAAGATGGCAAGGCAAGAGTGAAGCTGTAGGGCATTTTTTGTATTTCAAGAGACTGTGAGAAAGAGTTTGAGATATCTTTGTCAATCAAAAGATCCTCTAGTGGTATAGTAGCTGAGCAGACCTGGCCTGCTGATGTGGGCAAGCAAAGGATTATTGAGCAACTAAGATTGCTTAATGTTTCTGAGGTTTTTGAATGGTCAGTGTGAGATATGACATTAATTGAGGATTGCAAAAAAGCTCAAGCAAGGAGTCAGGAAGTTGAAATGGCCTAGAAGTGATAAAAGCTGTATGTTTCAAAGAGAGAATCATAAGTGTGAAACGAGCGTTGTCAATTGAAATAACTTGTTGAAGGCTTGAATTCAGCAAAAGAGAAGCAATTTCCAAAGGAAAATTTGCGAGGATTTGAGACTAGTTAAGTGGTCTGGATAATGTGGAAACACAATTGTGAGTATGACAAAGAGTTGGCTGGGTGAACTTTTGACATTGAATGGCAGAGGTAGCATGAGGATGTCAACAAAGGTTATAAAAATGGCTTGAAAGCTTAAGGACTGGGTTGAGAAGAGTAAGTGATTAATTGATTGATTGGGGTTGGAGCTGAGGGCTTGCAAAATATGTGATTGAATAGCGAGTTTGAGTTGCAATAAATTCAAAGACATGTAAAGTCATTTATTACTTAATAAGATGAATCAAACCAGAATTATTGGATAAACATTGATAGGAAAAAGAAATTAAAAATGATTAAAACGAGTAATATGATAAAAAACCAGTTTAGCAGCGGCAATTGGGCAAGCTTCATAATCAAGGATGTCAAAATTGGCATGATTGCAGGGATAACCACTGGAGATGAGACAAAACCAAAGTCAGAGTCACTAAAATGAGTATAAAATGTGTGTTAAATGGAATGCCTATGGAAAAGATGATTTTTTAATCCAAGTTTAGTCAGCTAAGCTTGAAGGATCACTGGAGAGCTGATAAAGAATTATACCATCTTGACCAGCAATTAAGCAATGAGATTTCTTAATTTTAACAAAAAGAATTCTAGAAATGTAATAGGTAAAAGATTAACTTAAGGTCCACAATAATGAGTTTGAAATAGATTGAACAAAAATAACAAGATATGGACAACAAGCAACAGCTAACTATATTCAAAAAAATCAATGAAAAGATACATCAATCAGCTGGTACAAGATCAAGGAGAAACATGAGTGTTATTTTCTGCCAAAGAAAGATAATTGAAGGAGTACTAACAATATCTAAATTGAGGAAGTTGATGTCTGAGATTGATAGGTTGATTTAATTCCGGACATTTGGCTTATTAAATGTTGATGATTAAATGAGAAGCAAAGACCAAAGCCAAAGGTAAAGATTAATTAGTTGGAGCCTATACTGAATTTGTAATGAGAAGCATCATCAAGAAAATGTAGAAGTGCAAAGATATTGGTAGCTATTTAGATCTACAACACCTTTGAGGTTAAGTTTTTCAACCAAATGTAGTTTATTGATTCAATTGAAAATACAAACTTTGTTATGATTATGCATAAGAATTTAATTGAACTAAATTTATAGTTAAAAATTGATTGAGATTTAATTAGTGCTTTTGTGTATAAATGACGGGCTTAGTTGTAATAAGATTTGAGTTTTAAAATTGGGAGTTTGAGATTTTTTGATTGAAATATTTGGACATAAAATTGCTGCAAGCTTGAGGAGAGTGTTTGAATCGTATGTTGTTGATACAAAGGAGATTAGATGTCAATAATATTTCAATTGGTTGGAATATGAATTTGTGAAAGAACATACCCAAAAAAAATTAAATTCATTACAAGCCAATCTTAGTCAAGCAGTTGAAGACACAACAATAATTAATCGTTTTCCAAGTTGATAGATATCAGGAATTAATGCCGATTGTTTGGTTGTAAATCCTAAGCAAATGAACTTGAGACATTCAGTGATTGGATGAGAAAGGGAAGATTGAGTGAGTACAAAAGTGACTCAACTTTGATAGAAATGAGCAGGGCTGATTAATTGATGAGAAATTCGAGTTGAAGGAGGAAATGATTTGGTTATAATGGAATTATCAGGTTAATTTGTAATGGAGTGAAAGAATCTTAATAATAAAAAATGGGGATAAAGCTTGGAGATGTAACTTTTTTGTTTTGAATTTCAAAAATTTCTTTTCAAAAGTAGAGGCGGAATGAAAGTATTTTTCTGATTTGAAATTGGAATTATAAAAAGGGAGGGTTCACAAAAATATTGAGTGGAAGATTGTTTTACAATGAAGTATTGTGATAATGAAAAGTTGATTAAGAATATGAAAATGTAAATAGTGTGAATCCAATTGATGATTGGATCTACATTATTTTATTTTTGTCAAAATGTTTTGGTTTTGGAATTAAGAGTACATAGATGAAAATTAGAAAAAAAAATGTTTAATTTAATAAAATTGGATTTATATTATTGTTTTAATTTTTATTTTTGAAATGTTCTGTGTTTTAATTTGAGCTTTAATGAAGAAATTTAGATGACAAGAATTGAGATTTATTGTTTTTTTCCATTATATTAAAAATTGATTTGAATTTGTTTAAGAATTTTTGAAGAACTGATATCAAAAATTATATGAATGTAAAAAAAATTTTTTTTTGATTATTTAGAAGTTTAAGCAAGCCTGTTGATGATAGAAGTATGATCATCTACTGTGAATTTATCAGCTTTTCCATTGTGTAAGTTTTTGCATAAGATGTACGCTTTTTTTAAAATTTGTAATGATATGGATAATTGGGTAAAAGAAGTACTATCACCACCATCTGGATAGAGAGTAAAATGTCTGGTGCTTTTTTCTTTCCAGACCATTTGTACAATACCAGGTTCTTTACCTGTTAAATCAATATTAATAGAGTGGTCTGGGAAGACAAAAAATTCATTAAATAAATCAAAATTATCAAATCTTAAGGTGCCATCACTCCTTGAAATTGGAAAAGAGAGAAAATAAGCAAGCTCTGAACAGTCTGTTTGATCAATATGAGGAAAGTTAGAAAAGTTATTTTAAGTAAATGTTAACTGATTTGCAAACGAAACAGAATAAAAATCAATAAATTCTAAAATCTCAAAGCCTGGAATGTTGAATTTTTTCATTTGATTTGAATTCATTTCAAAGACTGTTGATGATAAGTTTTGAAAGAGATTTTGAATAATATTTTGTAACTTTGAGAGTTTAAGTGATAAATAATTATAAAGGTCTGGGTTATCAGAAATAGAAGTAGAATTGATATAACACCCAACAGTAAAGTCAACAAGTTGAGGTGGTCTCCATCCAATTGCACACATGGAACCAGTGATCTTGTTTCAAGATTATTGTAATTTGTTAAGAAAAAATTTCTATTTAATAAAAAAGCTGATAAAAAGTTGAATTGAGATTTTTCATAATCATTCAAGTTTCTAAAAGGAATAAATTGGATGATTGCAAAAGATTTATCAGGTGAATGAAGAAGTGATTCATCATCTAAAATTGTAAATCCAAAACTTATAGAAAAATATTTTTTTTAATATAAGTTCTGTAAGAGTGAGTTTTTGTTAATAGAATTGATCTTAAAGGTTTTCTATCAAAATCATTATGAGGAATTGGATCAAAGGGAGATTCATGTAAAAAATTACATGTTCTGAAATAAGGAGTTTCATAATTACATCCTAATTTTTTTCTATTTTGACAGTGGAGTTGATCAGATTTCTGAGAATGGTTTAAATTTTTTTTGGATATATATTTGATATCATTGCTCTAGGCATTTTGAAATTTGAAAAGAGTAATAAAATTCAAAAAATAAATTTTGAAAAAGCTGAATAACAATCTTATAGCCTCATAAAATTTTGAGTTTAGCCAATCTATGACAAGCACACATCCATTCAGTTTTAAAAAATTTATCTAATGAAAATTATTGAAGTAATTAATGAGGAAATGAGTGGAAAGATATTTTGGCTAATAGTAAGGCTAAAAATAAAAGAGAAGCACTTTAATTGGTGGAAAGAGCACAAAATGATGAGCTGGTGCAAAATCTGCTAGTTCTAAGGTGGAGGTCATAATGGGAGCTTCAAAATAATGAAACCATACCTCAATTGAATTCCAGGGGCTCCTACTGCTCTGTATGACTGGTTTTGGCAGTGGGGGGCTGTAAAGCATGCCTGGAGGCTCTGTAACAAGCCCCAGGTGACTGTATTTCTTGGAAGAAAAAAATATATTCTTAAATCTGTCTGAATGGTGATAAAGCCACCCAAAAGAAATGACAAACATGTTTTAATTTTAAACTGAATTGAATGAATTAATCTAATCAATTTGAAATGGGATTGAATAAAATAAGCTAATTAATTAGTTAAATTGCAAAATGAATTAATTAATTTCAATGAATCAATTAATTAATTTCAATGAATTAATGAATTAATTTTAATGAATCAATTAATCAATTTCAATGAATCAATTAATTAGTTAGATTGATTCATTGAGAATGAAACTCATTTAATTGGAAATGAAATTTAACTATTGAAAATGAAATTTAATTAATTGAAAAAAAATTGATTTGGTTATGTGAAAAGTAAATTTTATGAATTTATTTAAATGATAATTACAATTGAAATTAAATCAAAATGGATTCATTTGAATTATTGAAAGTGTTTTCCTTAAATTCATTAATTGAAAAAATAGTTTCACTGAGTATGTTAAATGCTAAGTTTATGAATGTGAGTTGTTATAAAGTAAAAGTAATCATACTAATAGTTTAATTAAAGGTTTTTCAACTAAATTGAAAAATATTCAGATATCATAAATTAATGTTTTAATTGAAATAAAATAATAATACACTGTTTGAAAATGAAAAAGTACAAAGGATTTATTGAAAATAAATGTCAGACAAAAAAATTACATGGGTATGGGGGTGGAAAAAAATTGTTAAGGGCTTGATTTTATGTAAAAAAGTGTTTGATTTACTTCAATTTCATCAAAAAGGACAATTCATTTGGAATAAAAAAAAGAAACTATAATAAGAACAAAATAAGATATAAGCAAGAAAGAAAATGAGAGCAAATAAAGAAAAATGGATGGAAACAATTGGTTCAGAGTTGATTTGATAGTTGATTTTGGGTTGGCAAATGTGGCTTAAGAAATTCAAAAAAGGTTGAAGATTTAATAGTAAGGAAAATTAGATGGGAATATAATTTTTTTTACAAAGTAAATAAACATAAGGATGAAATTAACTTAACTTATTGGCCATCATGCAAGTCAAGTCAGCATGGTATTGTCATTAGAAAAGATGAGGTTTTTTATTTGCAATTGAAAATAAGCACAGTGAGTATGTTGTTAATATGAGTATATTCAGATGGAAAATAAAGCACAATTCATTAAATTTCTTCTAAATATTATTGAGAATGAAACAAAAATAGTGTGTTCTTTTATTGAAAAAAAATGAAATTATTTGTAGTGAAGGTTTCAGAACAATCACAATGAGTAATGAATTAAAAGGAATTTTGTAAATAAAGCTATTCTAAAATTAAAATAATGAAAAATTTAAAACAAGGAAAGAGTACACTTTTTATTGTAATAGGAAACTAATCACAATAGTTCAAACATCATGTGTAAGTAAATTAGAAACAGGAGGTAAAGCACCAGATTTGCAAAGGTGGAAGGAGTGATGTCACAGTGGCTTGTGCTTCCCATTGGTTTGAAAAAACACTTGTAAGTTATTGAGCCAATTGATGTCATGAAGGTGGGTGAACAAGTTGGACATCAGTGAATGGTTTCATACCATTAGAAAAAATGTTTTAATATGAAAAGATATATTTTTCCAAACTAGCTCTTTGGGTAGAGGTGGCTTAACATGTTGGTGAATAAGATGAAAAGAGCATAGTATGAGCATGGCATTGAAAATCGAAAAATTCCAATTATCCTTTTTTGCAGTGAATAATCCCTTGACACCTAATATCAAATAGTAAACAAAAGGAAGGGAATTATGATGGCTACAGCATTCAACCAACTTATTCTTGGCAGTTTCAGCTTGGAAATAATTGTCAGCATTGGAGGTTACCACTTGAGGATTTGAGTGAACCATTACAGAAGAAATGTGGTTATTAGAACAGAGGGCCTTTCTTTTTTGACACGTTTAGATTGTTCAATGTGGTTAAGAGAAACCTTGTCAAGGGAGGCTTGGGCTTTGAATATGACATCCAAAATGAGGTCTTGAAAAATATTTAACTGTTGATCTGAGTCAGAAGAAATATTATATGATTCTCCAGCATGGCTTGAGCCACTTGGACTTTGACATGCCATGGAAATCAGCTCCATTGGTGAAATTGAGGGTCTTTTGAGGCCTTCAAAGTATGCAATCATGTCCAGAGAAATGTTGACCTCATCAATTTGTGCTTGAGGGGGTACTGGAGGTTTTGGTATGCAAAATTTATCCATGGTTGCTGAGACTGAAGCTGCAATGACTTTTGCCCAAGCAATGATGGTGAATGATCTGGGCTGTGACATATAGATTAGATGACATACAAAATGAGTTTCAGGGTGCTTTTCATTATGAATGCTGGAGTCAGGTGAAAATGGTAGTGAAATCTGAATTTCAGGGGCAGTAACTTTTTCATAGATTTCCATCTTGAAGATTGAGGATGTAACATAAAATTCATCTTTAGTGGCATTTAGAAATGGAGCACCTGGAGAAAGTTATTATAAGCATGAGCTCATTGGAGGAGTATACCTTTAAACTAACTATTATCACAGAGCTTTTCAATCCATTTGCTATATGAAGAAGAGCACTGTTCCAAATTGAAATTCCCCTTTGCAGGCTGTTTGGAGCCCAAATTTTGGTGGTGCCAGGAAACAAGTGAGTCAATCGCTTTGAATGTGGTTTGGTATTTGGCCTGGCTGGGGTGCCCATGGGTGAATGTTTTGAAAAGCTCATAAAATTTAGGTCAAGATTCATCAGTGAAAATAGAGAATTGATCATTGGGGAGTTGAGAGGCTGGAATTCTGGAGGATCTGGGTGAGTTTCATCCAAAATAGGTGGAGATGGGCCCATGTGAGAGAGATGATTAGATGGGTCTCTAATTCCTGGAGTTGGAGCATTAGATGGTTTAGGTGAATTTGATTGAGAAGGCAGAAGATTATTTTTGGTATTTTCAAAATGAGGAGCATAAAGTGTATGGGAGCTTTTTGCATGGTTAATTTGCATTGGTGACAATACAACCTGGGGTGTTGTTGCATTGGAAGGAAAATTTGGACTACTATTATTTTGAACTATTGAAACATGTAATTCTTCTTGAATAATTTCATTCGTTTTGGTCAGTGGATGAACCTGAGCTGGAGAATTGGGTATGCTATTGCCTGGTACTTTGAAATATTGGTCATTTTTGAAATAAGGAGATTCATGTTGTGAAGATCTGCTGGGGATGACATTTGGTGGATGTTTGGGTATGGAAGAATTGGGAATTTCTTTCTCAGTAATAACTGGGGGGTTGTGGGAGTCTCAAGTGGGAAGTTTGAGGGAACAAGGGGTTCAATGATGGTAGATGGTAAAGAATAGGGGAAGCCAATAGCAATTGGGGGGTAAAATTGGTACAAAGGGTTGATTTAGTAGAAGAAATATTCATGGAAACTACCTCTTGAGTATTATTGAAGGTAACAGTTTGTTGCATGAACCTATGGATATTTGGTGGTGGTTTGTTTTGAATTTTCCGTTTTTTCTTGTGATTTCCATCAGGAACAACCTCCTCCAAAAGGGATTATTGGGATGAGCGTATGGAAGGAACTTCTCTCTTAATAACTTCAGCATTTCCATTTGTGAGAACAATTGCTTGTGATGAAGACAATTCTACAAGAAGGGAGATCAAATTAATACAAAATTGAAGACAAATGTGAAGAATAGTAATTACCATGTTCCTTTTGAGAAATAAATGTAAGGCCCTTTTTCTAATAATCCTTAATCTCAATTAAGACAGGATTCTTTTCAGCTTCAGAAAGGGCATTATTGAGAATTTTCTTGATACGGTGGTGATTGAGAGAAAATTCTTCACAGGAGAGGTAAGCTAGCTCAGAAGAATGATTTGGTGAGGTGGATTGTACTTGAGTGGGTGGTTATTGATGTTGAATTCTATGAATGATGGTGGTGGAAGGGTTTGTGGGTGGATTACATAGACTCATGTTTGGTGTGTCTGTGATATTTAATAAATTTTTGTAAAAATATATAATTAAAAAATGTTGGGGATGAGATTACGTGGGGAAGAAAGCCTTACCAAGTTGAAAGAGGGTTCTATTTATGTTCTTTGGTGGGGGGCAGGGCAAGATGTGATAATGAGTAATGGGAGCTGGTGAGACTATATTTTGAGAATTGAGGTAGTGAAAAAGATTGTAACATTCATGGGGTTCTGTTCTTTGGTTTGGGGTGGACAATGAATTGATGGATGAATGAGATATTGGCTCATCTTGATGAGATAATGATGAGTTCAATTCTGTGTTATTTCAAAAAAAACTTATTAAATATTTCATCAAATGAGACATCTGAATCAGGTGGGTGGGGTGAATTCATAGTATTGGGTATTATATTGGGAGGAGAGGGATTTAAATGGCAAACACAAGTTAAAAACAGAGGAACTTAAGGAAAACACAGGAAAAACAGCTCATTTATATTGCAGGTCCAAATGAAATGAAGTAGGGGTGTAGCCCATAGAAATAGAGCAGAAATGAATTTTGTGGTTTCAAAGGAAAGAAAGCTGCAGATCCTCAAGAAAGAAAACACAATTACACATTGAGAGCAGAATTAAGTTTCAGGATGAGTGTATCTTTGGAATCCTCCCACAAATACATGGGTGATTGGATTGTCTGGTACAGTCACACCTGTAACCTGGTGAGATATTTTGCCCACTAGTCATGATTTCTTCAAAATGTAAATCAATTATGACAGCAATAAATTTTTTGTCCTCAGATTGTCATCAGAGTGAGATTATGAGTTCCGGTCATAATTGGTGCTACCTCCAAACCAATATATTCCCATCAGACCCACTGAGACACATAAAATCTGTATCTGAATGAGGTCCAAGGACAGTACAGCTGGGCTGAGATTGTACACACTTGCAAACCAATTACAGCCGTAATTGGGTTGTGTCCTTAGATTCTCATCAGACCCACTCAGATACAGATAAACCTGTATGTGAATGAGGTCCAGTCACAATACAGCTTGGCTGTAAAAGGTGGTCAAATTAGGACAGTAAAGCAAGGCTGTGATTGTACACAGGTGGTCAAATTATGACCACCGGTCATAATTCTTACTGCTTGCAAACCAATTACGGCCATAATTGTTTTGTCGCCTTTAAACCTAATTAGACCCACTCAGATACAGAAAAAACTGTATCTGTATGAGGTCCAGTCACAATAAAGCATGGATGTAATTGTAAACCGGTGGTGCAATTATGACTGCTGGTCATAATTTGTACCACTTGCAAACCAATTACGGCCATGATTGGTTTGTCTCCTGGAAACCCAATTAGACCCATTCAGATACAGAAAAAAATGTATCAAAGAGGTCCAGTCACAATATAGGTTGGCTGTAATTGTAAACAGGTGGTCAAATTATGACTGGTGGTCATAATTGTACCACTTCCAAGCCAATTACGGCTGTAATTTGTTTGTCTCCTGGAAATCTCATCAGACCCACTCAGATACAGAAAAAATGAATCTGAATGAGGTCCAAGGACAGTACAGATGAGCTGCAATTGTACAAAGGTGGTCAAATTAGGACAGTAAAGCAAGCCTGTAACTGTACACAGCTGGTCAAATTAGGAAAGTACAGCAATTCTGTAATTGTACACAGGCAGTCAAATTATGACCAACGGTCAGAATTTGTACCACTTGCAAACAAATTACAGCGGTAATTGGTTTGTCTCCTGAAAACCTAATTAGACCCACTCAGATACAGAGAAAGCTGTATCTGAACAGGTCCAGTCACAATACAGGTTGGCTGTAAATGTAAACAGGTGGTCATAATCTGTACCACTTGGAAACAATTATGGCTATAATTGGTTTGTCTCCTTAGATTCTCATCAGACCCACTCAGATACAGAAAATACTGTATCTGAATACAGCTTGGATATAATTGTAAACAGGTGGTCAAATTTTGACTGCCGGTCATGATTTGTACCACTTCCAAACCAATTACGGCTGTAATTTGTTTGTCTCCTGGAAGTCTAATAAGACCCACTCAGATATAGAAAAAATGTATCTGAAGAGGTCCAGGAACAATACAGGTTGGCTGTAATTGTAAACAGGTGGTCCAATTATGACTGCCGGTCATAGTTGGTACCACTTCCAAACCAATTACGGCTGTAATTTGTTTGTCTCCTGTAGCTAATCAGACCCACTCAGATACAGAAAAAAATGTATCTGAATGAGGTCCAAGGACTGTACAGATGAGCTGTAATTGTACACAGCTGGTCAAATTAGGACAGTACAGCAATTCTGTAACTGTACACAGGCAGTCAAATTATGACCAGTGGTAATAATTTGTACCACTTGCAAACCAATTATAGCCGTAATTGGTTTGTCTCCTGGAGACCTAATTAGACCCACTCAGATACAGACAAAACTGTATCTGAAGAGGTCCAGTCACAATAAAAATTGGCTGTAAATTTAAACAGGTGGTCATAATTTGTAACACTTGCAAACAATTATGGCTGTAATTGGTTTGTCTCCTTAGATTCTCATCAGACCCACTCACATACAGAAAATACTGTATTTGAATGAGGTCCACTCACAATTCAGCTTGGCTGTAATTGTACACAGGTGGTCAAATGATGACCACTGGTCATAATTTGTACCACTTCCAAGCCAATTACAGCCATAATCGGTTCCTCTACTGGAAATCTAATCAGACCCACTCATATACAGAAAAAACTGTATTTGAATGAGGTCTGAGGACAGTACAGCTGAGCTGTAATTCTACAAAGGTGGTCAAATTAGAACAGTACAGCAAGGCTGTAATTGTACACAAGTGGTCAAATTATGACCGCCGGTCATAATTTGTACCTCTTGCAAACAAATTATGGCTGTAATTGGTTTGTCTCCACAAAACCTAATTAGACCCACTCAGATACAGAAAAAACTGTATCTGAGTGAGGTCCAACCACAATACAACTTGGATGCAATTGTACACAGGCGGTCAAATTATGACTGCCAGTCAGAATTTGTGTCACATGCACACCAATTTATGATTTTAATCTTAAATGTGGTCAGACTATGACTGCTAGTTATAATTTTTACCCCATGGAAACCAAATAGGGGCATAATTGGTTTCTATCCTTGGAAAATCAAAGATGCTCAAATATAAATAAAGGCATGTTTGTGTCCACTTGAAAGCTCTTTTGAGCTCACTCAGCCCCCAAACACTTTCCTCATAACCACACTAATCCATTTCAATGTCTTGGGCCCTTCTTGTTCATTCCCCACAAAACTTGAAGGTGCCAAATTTGGACCTCCTTAAAAAAATTTGCACTTGTCACAAGCTTGGTTTTTACAATCAATATTATGAATATTTGAAAAATATTGTTCCGCATGGAAGACCTATGTCTGACCCAGCTTGGAAGACACACCAATTGGAACTACTCAAACTCAGGAGACCCCAACCTTTGGTTGACAAGATATTTTTAGCCCAAAGTAGTGAAAATGTGAGGACTATTTCCCTCATTAATTTCAATTATTCATCATTACTTAAATCTAATTTCCTGCAATATTTTTGCACAGACAACGCAGAAAACCCCTGGATGCTCTCAAATTGTACAGATCTGTTGTCATAATAATGAAAGAAATTTACTTTTTGATACCAAAAAATATGAAAACAAGACCTTTAAATTAATTGAATCTCATTCTCTTAAAGTTTTGGTTCAACCTTCTGGCCTATACCTCAAAAATGGAATGTCCAGAGATAGTATCGAAAACTTTCTTTTATCAGAAAGGGAAAAGATAACTAGCCTTGGAGAGAAATTCAACTTTGATGGATTATCCAGTGCTAAAGGAATCCCACTTTCAATTGAAACCAATTTTGTTCATCTGGGCATATCCATGGACTTTGAAGAAAAGAGTTTCTGTCCAGAATGCCTCAGCTTGCATGATCTCACTGCAACAGGGAAAATCAACAAACACTGTACATCCAAATTTACTCAACCTTTTCCTTCCTAAATTATTAAATTAGGACCTCTTGCAAGAAAAGAATTTGGTTCTCTTTTATTTAAAACTGATGACAAGAATGATATTTCACTTCAAAAACCAATCTTTACCTTCACATAGCAATTCTTACAAAAACGGTTGGCCTCCCATATGTGGATTCCTGGATTTGAATAGCTCTTAGATGCTCACAATACCCATATTTCTCAAACAGACCCTAAAGTTATTTCTGATATTTGGCATAAATTAAAATCTTCCCCATGTAGTAAAAAAGAATTTACAAATGGACCAGGTAATTTCATATTTAGCTTATATTTAGATTGGTTCAATCCATTTAGTAAAAAAAGGGGCTGCAAAATCCATTTCAATTGGGTCAATTCTTCTCACTTGTTTGAATCTTCCTCCAAGTGAATGTCAAAAAGAGGATAAGATGTTTTTGTATGCAATAATTCCTGGTCCAAAAGAGCCATCTCTTGATCAAATGAATTCAATCTTGGAGCCTCTTGTGATTGAGCTTCAAATTTTATGGAATGGTATTTGGTTTTCCAATATTCCTGACTTTCCACAGGGTAGACTTATTAGAGTGGCTTTATTACCTTTAATTGCAGATCTTCCTGCTCTACGTAAAGTGGCTGTATTTGCCTCTCATTCAGCCAATTGATTTTGCTCCTTTTGTAATATTACAAAGGTGGACATCAATGAAATAGATATCTCCAAATTTGAACCAAGGACACATGAAACTCATATTTCCAAGGCAAATGAATGGCTCCAACTTCAAACCAAAAAGGAAAAAGATGAATTTGTCAAGTCACATGGTGTCCAGTGGAGTATTCTAAATCAGCTAGATTACTGGAGACCAATAGACTTTTGTGGCATAGATATAATGCATTGTTTAATTTTAGGGGATATCAAAAACTATTGCATATCATTCCTCAAGGTGGGGTTGGCTGGTCACAAGTTAGAGCTTCAAAGGAAAAGGGAAAGTTTTTTGGCAGACTCAAATCCATCCAAATGTCCTTTTTCTTTATTTGGACATCCAAGAAAAAGGAAAAATGAAGATGACAATCATTATGAAAACATAAGTAGACCAAAGAAACAAAACCTTACAAAAGCTAACCTTTCCAGCATTCAACCTCCTACGTCCCATAGGCACAAAAGCTCTAGTGAAGCCTCCAGGACCAAAAGGGATCAAACTTCAAGCTCCAGGTATTCTCTAAGATCCCAGAAAACCACTTCTACCATACTTAACTTATTACCTTTTACACATGGTAGTGATTCATTGGTTCCTTCAGATTTCTCTTCTGATAATAATAAGTATTTGAATCCAATGAGGGATGAAACTCCAAGATTAAAAAAAGAAGAATTGGCGGTCCTTCAAAATGTCATCAATTAAACAAAAGTCCCGTCATGGGTTTCTCGTATACCCAGAAAATTTGGTTTAAAAAACTTCCAGACACTCAAAGCAGCAGAGTGGCAAATCTTGATGACATTGTATTTACATTTGGCACTTGTACCTATATGAAGTTCACAAATACCTCATAGGGAGGAAAGGGTAAAATGCCCCGGGAACTACCTCCATAAGGATCTTCTACTCAAATCACTCATTTCATTAGCTACATTAACAAAAATTTTACTCCAAACAAGCATTCATGAAGAAAACCTAGATAAGATTGAAAGGACTACAAATATCCATTTTCAAACACTTCATTTGGGTTGGTCCATGATAAACTTCAAACCTAATCTACACCTAACGCAACATTTACCAAGGGTTATCAGGGAGCTAGGGCCACCAAGAAGCTTAGCTTCATGGGAATATGAAAGAATTAATTGTACATTTGGGGACATACCACAAAATAATAAGCCATATTGAGTTTGAATTATTTATTTTTATGTCATAAAAAACCCTCTCACAGTACTTACCCACATATAGCCAATTGTAGGCAAGATCTCCCAAACAATACTGAGAAGATGGATATCTAAAGTGCAATATCAATGGATTTCCAAATTGCCTAATCTTTAACAAAGAGCTGGTAGGAACAATCTCCTCATTGCTCTGCATCATTCAAAAAGTGTCAGTGCCAGTCATACAATTCAATTGCATAATACTATTTTTCAACAGTGGAAAATACTAGTTTCAAGAGATTTAAGGGATGTTGTAAACCTCTTTGAATGCAAAACGTTAATAATTTTTGAAAAAAAGAGGTATTGTAATGTAAAATCACATGTGGAAGACAGTATCATAGAGTATAGCATTAATAATGTCAAATCATTGGGACATATTTATTATATTGTCTCATTAGTTGGAGGTGATCCTGAAAGATGGTGGCTAATAGTCAAATCTTTCAAGAATCTTGAAAATAATGAAATAGAGAAAGACCCTTTCCATCCTTTTACAGACCTCAATTGTTCTATTCTATTGGACCAGAAGGATAATGCCATAATCATCAACTCCAAATCAGCTTTGGGCATTCTGAAAGCCTCAAGAGCCCTCCTGGAACCTTTGGAATTGATCAGGCTGCACTGTGTCTGGTATCTTTACATTCATCAGTAAGTGCTTCAGTTGACTGCCACTCATTATCTCATATATTTTAACAGTTTCTTACCATTTCCTTTCAAACCTTACCAGCAATGGATAGGTGATTGAAGCAACACACCTCTTTTAGCCTTAGGTTTACTTATCAATGCTCACTAAATATTTCCTTGGAGAAAAAAAATATTTCTTCCTTTGTTAATATTGCTATATGCTATTAAGTGAAGTGTTTTATAGAATAATTAATTCAAATCCCTTTGAAAAGAGGTTTCAATTGTCAATCTGCCATATTTAAGCCCCCCAAAGATCTTTAAAGACATAATTTGGTTGTTTGGGGCTGGATAGAACAGGTTTGAAAAAATTTGTATATAAACTATCTCTTCTCCACCAAAAACCTCTTTATTTACACTTCACAAACCTGCTTTAAGCTTTCCTGAGCTTTCTCATCCACCAAATTCATTCTCATACCTTGAATCCTTTCTAAAACTCTGTTTAACATCCTCAAACTCGCATTAGTATAATTACCTCATTTTCCTCAAATTCTCTCAAATTCTTTGAATTGATATTACAATGTCTTCCAATGCAATGGGTGGCACCCCCTCTACATTCCACAGGGAAAATTCTGGATCATCATCACAAAACCCCCCAACAGAGGGTGAATAAATAATTAACTCAGATGAAGAAAATCACGAAAGCATCCATACTGACTCTACTGGAAAGAAATCCATCTTTCTTCAAGATTTGGAAAGACTTGGAATAGAGGATGCAGTTGCACAGAATGCCAGTCAGGAGGGTCAAGAGGAAATAACATCAGGTGGTGAGTATATTTCCTAAAGCTGATTGAAAATTACTCACTGATTTGGTTTTCAGTTGTTGGAGTAGAATTCAGGATTCAACAAGAAGAGACCCAACAGAGGGCTAGAAATAGTAAGAGAATTTTGCAAGGAAAAAAACACCGCATTACAGGATTGGTAACAAAGAATGATCTTCCAAGTCAGGCATCCACTGAATCAGTCCACTTGTGAGAATTTATCTACTTCTTAATGGGTATGCCACCTTCTGTAGATAACTTCCCATACAATCCTACCAATGATGAAGAGGAATTCCATATTCATGGGGTCAAAAAAACATGCTAAACACATCAAGACCAATCTGGAAACCTTTGAATATGGACTGAGAGATCATCCAATTAGTGAGCGCAAAATTCTGGTCAAACAAGGAATCACCTCTATATCTCAACAGTTGCAGCCACCTGAATTTAAACCAAGTCATGATATTCTCAACAACAAGATCAAGGTCTCAATAGCTGAAAAGCCTGCTTGTGAAAAAGAATTCCAGCTAGTAGGCCTCAAGAAGATTACCTTCCAATGGGGTACCTCACTCAATAACTCCACTTGGAAAAAAGCCATACCCAACATTATCTCCAAACATTTTTCAATTGGAGCCAGACTCAACCCACTTTCAATATCAACAATCCCAATCAGCTAAACCTATCAATTGAACATTGGGTCAATGGAAGGGGCAAAGAAATGAAAAAGCTTTCAAAACTTGGCCAGGCTGCAGAGGAGGTTAAATTTCAAAAAGCTAAGAGATCCAAAAACCGTAGAGGGAGGCAGAATGCATGTGCTTATTCTTTTGTTAGACATACAAAAAACTCTAATATTACTTTTATATTTAGGTCACAGCTGCCTGTTTCAAAATAGCATGTCAATTATTTCCTCAAAACAACAATTTCTCTGCAATATATACTGATATAAAAGAAGCTTCAGATGTAGATGATAATTCTGACTTGGGAGGAAAACCAAGAAGACAGCTTGGAGCTTGTTGTAGTGAAGCTTTGACCTTGTGTACAAGGCAATTGGATCTAGCGATGACCCTTGGTGCCAAAACACAGCTTGAAAAGGATAGAGCTCAATGTATGCTTCATAGGGATGGAGAGAAATTAGACTATAATTCTGATTTAACTGATATCCCACACTGCTTACCTTTAGAGTGTTATTCCACAATATACTTCAAAACAATTTCAGAAGCTGAAAGAAACCATTCATTGGTAAAAGAACCGATTGGACTCAAAAATATTTTATTAGAGATTGAGACCAAAACAAAAAGCAGACATCACATCATAAAGAGGCCAGGCAGATCTTCTCTCAGTGGAATTGAAGCTGTGTCAAGCATTCATAACTGTATGAATCCTGAATAATGTTTATCTCCTAGTCCTTTTTTGTATCCAAGCTTAGAGTTTTGTAATAGATGTCTTTGGAAATATAATTAGATATAAATTACTTTAGAAATTCACCAATTGAGAGAATTAATAACTAAGTCAAAAGATGCCTTTCAAAATCATGACTGCCAGTCATAACATTGGTATTTTTGTAGTGTACTTGAGAGCTGAAGTGTTCTATATGCTTGCCAAGCTTAGAATTTACTAATAAATGTACTTCAAAAGGAAACATGATTTAAAATATTTTCAAAAATCACCCATTGTGAGAATTTATAATTTAGCCGCAATGTGGGCTTTTGCAATGATGACCATCAGTCATAAATATTTTATTAATTTAATGCTTCAAAGCTGAACTGTGCTATAGGTTCTCAAAATTATTTAATATATAAGCCTCTTATTTATGCCTGCTTTGTTTTCATTTGTCCACAAGCTATTATCTATTGAGCAATGCTCAAACAAAGATATTGACATTTATCAAAAGTCATTATCATATATGCCTTCCCAAAAATCCTACATTCCATAATAGTCCAATCTCTCTTGAACACTGTAAAGAACCTCTGACTTCTATTTTTCTCAATTTCATTTCAAAAATAAAGTTAAAAAAATTATGCATAATAATTAACCCTCAGTCAATTTCAGATAATCACTGCTCCAAAATGGATCCATTAGTTGAAATAGAGCCAAAGAAAGTTGAAAAATCAGAATTCATATCCAAAATATCCAAATTTCTTCCTTCTCTAAAGCTTGCTATCTGTGATACTCACTTTCCTGAATATGCAAGAAAAAAAGCTCAAGAGGTCTCCAAAATACTTGAAGATGATCTGTATTGTATGTTTTTCCAGCTTTTTCCCATATGGAGCGATTTTTAATTGGAATTCAAATCATAATTTGGATGTACAGCTAGGTTGATCCTTACCCCCTGAAGCCAAGGTTGTGATTTCAGCATCCTCCCAAACATCAATAAAGAGGTATTTCATATCTTCTTCTAGTATGAGTAATAAAAAGGCCAAAATTTATCAAAGTCTAAATGAAAAGAATCAAGAAGCATGTCTCAATATTTTATTTAGGCTTTACTCAAAGATTAAAATATATTTCCTGAATCATTTCTTTCTTTGAAATTGGAATGCAATGATGATACTGAGAAATCACACCCACAAAACCAGTCACATTTTAAAAATCTAGAACCAGGACTATTACAACCTCAAAATGATTTTGAAAAAGCCCTATCCACCTCAAGCTCCAGCCCTGAAGTCAATAGCATTTCTCAAAATGATAAATCAAAGATACAAAGTTTTCCAGCTTCCACCATGAGAACAAAAGCCAAATCAAAAATAGAGGAGCCCTTGATACAACCTAGATCTACCAAAAACTCGAAAGAAAAACCTAACTCCAATTTCATACTGGTAGATAATAACCCATCAACTTCAAAAGTAATGCAAACCAGTAATGAAGAGCCTTAAACATCCCAAAAGAATAAAAAGCTCCCTCAATCCAGATTATTCAATCTTATGCACTCAGATCACTTTGAAGAAAAAATCAGCCATTATCAGCCACTTTCTGTATCCTCATGGAAGAAATGCCAGGTTAATGTTGAAACTCTAGTAAGACACCAATTCTAGGAAATTCTTCAAAGGCCATTTTCTACCAAACTACCCAAAGGAATACATTTTCAAAGTATTGGGTCTCTTAGAATTAGCAAATCGCTCATGTATTTGGATAAATCTGGTAAATACAAAAGACATTAATTCATGCTTGATCCAGAACATT
The DNA here is from genome assembly GCA_023105745.1 of Austropuccinia psidii. Taxonomy (NCBI): domain Eukaryota; kingdom Fungi; phylum Basidiomycota; class Pucciniomycetes; order Pucciniales; family Sphaerophragmiaceae; genus Austropuccinia; species Austropuccinia psidii. Next base: position 36,442,858 of record JALGQZ010000003.1, on the reverse strand, counting down.
GATATTTACTGGAAATTTTTTCAGGATTAGATATCTTTTCACCAAAGAAATATGATCCTTTCAATAAGCCTGAAGCCTGGAATGTCCCTCTCTTTACTTTGGATACTACAATTTCAATGAACAAAATTCCCAAATCACACCAACCCCTCTTTCAATTGGCGCAATCCCTCTTTGTCCCTACTTTTCACAAGAAACAGTTCTGGGAAAATCTCATACTGGAGTCAATATCAGTTTTTGCACAAGATCTCATAAAACCTAAAAAGTTTGAGATCACCAATTCAACAGAAGATGATCCCTTGTTAGTTCAACAACTCAGATTGGAATTTCTAGTGTCCTGCCTCAGCACAAGACCATCCCATTCAGCTCAAATTCAAAATAACCTTGATGAAAAAGAGGAAAACCCGCCAATTTGTTATGGAATGAATAGCTTAATATCCTTCAACAATTCCATTTTACATCTTATGATTTCATATGTCTTGATACTAGCACATTCAAAACTCCTTCCAGTAAATATTCCTGATGGATTTGTGCTCACTCATAAAAGCTCCAAAGAACACCTTAAGACCTTATCCAAGCTACAATCAAAAACAGGATGAGTTAAGCCCTGCTATCATATTTTAGCTTCATTTCTTGGTTCTAGGGTAAGAGGCTTAATGGTTTGCTCAAGAGATTGGAGAAAAAGCTCAGCTCAAGGAGCATTGCAGATGATTGAAATTACTGATAGTGTTATTGCTGAGGAAAGGCCTTATGAGCCTATTTGGAAGAGAACAAATGCATATATTTTGGATATTTTTAACAAGGAATTTTTCTCAAAAACCCATGGATTTGCTCCCAATGCTCCAAAAAAACTGGAAGTGGCAAAATGTTTAGTGCTGGACTTCAGTGAGGCATGGCTTGAAAAAAATACCATAGATGGACAATCTGTACTAGATCTCCCTGATAAAGCTAATATTAACACCTTATTAATTTGATTGGTTTTTTCTGTAATTTCATTTTTTTCTTTCACAACAGCCTGATGTTTATGCAAATAATGTTTGACTTTGCTAAGATTACATTGATTCCCCTGATACCTCATTGCTTATTTTCCCAAATAAGCTCCTTTTACACAAGATAGCTTTTTTCAGGCTCATTCAAACTGTAAGAAATACCTAAAGGGCTCCGGAATCCTCTTGTTTATAATAAATAGGAGCCTTTCTTTTTATTCTTCCACATATCCCCAGAAATCTGACTTTAATTAACCTGCTTTACTATGCCTAAAGCTTCACATTACTTTTTTGAGACCTCTATACCCCAATAAAACAGGAATATCAACAAGATATTACATCCTATCATCCCACTACCTACCAATGCAATCTCAAGATCCATACATCAATCATGCTGGTTGATCATGGAAATTAACTATTACCAATCTCCATCTGATATAAATAGCTGGATATCTTTTCCATCAGAAGAAAGTCTCAAAATTATTAAGAACTTACCCTTTCCTTGCACTGATAGTCCAATTACTAATCCCCATAATCACAGCTTGGGAGAAGATAGACCTTCTATAAACTCAAGAATATTAATTTCACCAATGTACAAAACTATGTTTCTAGAGGATCTCTTCAAATCAGGCTTCCCAATGTCAACCTTTTCTTGGAATCAATGTTGGGAATCAAAATGGAATCAAATACTTGCTAAATTTGTTCTCAAGCACTGGAACTATTTACACCAACAAGGAGAATTGAAAATATTCCTGATAAATCCAAAGGATAATACACATATTAATAAGTCTTTAATACTAATGCGCTGGTTCAGAGGGAAACAAGAGAATCTTAAGAATGATAAATTGGTTCCTGAAGCAATTGCAAAAAAAGCCAGTCAGAAGCAGAAATCAAGGTGGAATAAAAGAGTATGTTTTAATTTTATTCATGATTTATTTTTACACCAATTCATGTTATTTAATATTCATTTATCATCAAATCGCTCAGAGAAATTACTATCATTGAAAGTTAATCAACATGAAGCTTCCATATTTGATGAGCCACAATGCTTCTCTGATACTGAAGATGAAAATGGATCATTAATAAAGCTAAAGTCCCCTTAGAGGTCAGATTTATTCTCAAAGTTAGCAAGCTAATTAGATTCCTTATTAATTCAAAAGCAAATTCCATAAAATTCCAAATGTCTTGGAAAGTAGAAGAGTAAAAAGTGTTATTTTTGAGAAAGAAGCCAAAGTTCCATTTGGACTTCCAGAAAGTCTTTATTCAAATGATTATATTTCCAAGCTTACTAATGACCAGAAGCTAATGTTACAATCAAAGCCATGTATAGATATTCATCACTTATTTCAACTATCTGAAACCTAAGAATATAATTCATGATTTTTCTATTGTTTCCACAATCAGATTTTCCAATTCATGATCTACAGTACCTAAATGTCCAATTCTCAACCTGAAATGAAATAAAAGTTTTTCAGCTACTAAAAAAGATAAATATTGGTTGAGTATAAACTATCTTACATCTGAACCTTCTGTTTCTTCCTTCTAACTTGCTGAATATTCACCTCAATACTACCAACAGTTATATAATGAAATACATGAACTTCTTTCTTTTTCCCTAGCCAATAAAGCCTATCAACTGCTTGATCATCAGTTAAAGGGTTCCAACCTGGCTCCTAATTTAAGTAATTGGAATAATATTAGATTAAGCCTCAAGTGTATCTCAATACTGTCTTACCATTATGTAGAAATTTTGAGCACATCTCAGATCAATACCAACACCACCTGTGCCTTTTGTTGTAAGAAGAACTTGAGATTTTGGATTTTTTCTGAATTCTTCAAGGATTTGTACCTTTAATCATTTTGAGCATTCCATGCATCATCAAATTGGACATTCCACTTTCATCCAGTGCAATTTCAATAATTTTTACAAAATTTCATAAATGAAATCATTCAAATTACAGGTAGTAGAAGGATTTGAACTCACATATCAAGAAACCTTCTTTTTATTTTGAAAAAAAACTGCTTTGGGATATCTTAAGCCTGGTTCCTTCTGGAAAAACTCTCTGAGATTGCTAACAAGATGCACCATTTTGGATCCTTCTTTCCAGGTATATCTCCTTCCCCCTTTTCCCCTTTCTATTAGTGCTGGATGATTGCAAATCTGCCTCAAATGTGATAATCTGACAAAAAAATTCTGATGAATCCCATTGAACTGCTTTGGACCTCTTTTTTCAATACAATGCACCAAACTATTCATTCTTTTTGAAATAAAGTGTTTTCCATGGCTCATGGATCTCAATTCAAACTCCATGTTGCACTTTCTTGGGAAGACCCAGTAGGTTGGCTTTCAATCTTCTCAAGGTGATTGTTTGCATTATAAGCTGTAATGATTGGATTGCCATTTGATTCCCAGATGATATTTGTTTAATTATGCAATTTTTCCATAACGGCTTGAGATTCCATGGTTCTACTTGTAAAATCCTCAACAGACTATGAAGATCCCAAAGATTGTTTTGTGATGGTGTTCCTGTAAGGCATAACTTTCTTTCAGATTTTAAATTCAATATTGTGAATGCTCTATGAGTAGATTGTTCTTCTATGTAGCTCATTGATGTAAAAATTTCAGTACTTTTTTCAAAAAGCCCAAAGAGAAGCTTACTGTGCTTCATCCAACACTATTCTGAACCAATTGACCAAAAGAGGATTTATTATCATCCCATGAGCATCATCAACATTATAACCAGCAATAACATCATATGTGGCGATGATAGCTGCATTCTGCTCCAAATTTTGGAATGAAAGGGAATTACAATTGGAACCATGGAATATTTAATATGGTAAACTACCATCATGAAAATGTAGTCTTATTTCATTCTCCCAGTTATGCAAAGTAGAAAGTGGTACAATGTTCAAATTAGCTGGGACATGGTCCTTAGTTATTTTTGAGTACTTTAATGCTTCATTTTGTGTTTTTTGAATCAAGAATAAAGTTGTCAAAGATTTTCCAAGTTCCATATCATCAGCCAATATTCCACCCCTACTTTTGCACACAATATCTTTTGGTATCAGCCCATTTTCAACAGCATTAGAAAACACTTTTTTAATCCATAAGTTATCTGAATGTTTCCATAGGTTTTCACAAATTTTTTCCATATTATTTTGAATATTTAAGAGAAAGGAAATACCCTGGATTTGGTGCAATGAAAGATTGGTTTGACAATTAGGTATTTAAGTAACAGAGCTAGTTAAGCTTGTATGGTTGGAAGCTTGATAAAGACCACAATATTGAGGAATATCAAAAAATAAAGGTGAGCTATAGTTTACAATATGTCTCAGAGCCATGTTTTCATTCTTGAAAGCCTCTCTTGTTTGTAAAATAATGCCTTTATCCACAAGAAAACATCCATTTAATAGGATATTTTTATCTTTATTCTTGAAAATTATGAAAGAATTTATATAAAGCACTTTATTATTATTTTTGTATTTTTTATATGTTTTAGGATTTAAGCCTTCAGCCACTCCTCCAAGAATATCAAGCAGTGGACCCAGATGGAAACTCTGGGAAGAATTAAGGCTCCCAAGATGACTCAAGTCAGATTCTAGTGGTATATGAATGGAATTAAATACTCTTCTGAATATTACTGAGCTCAGAGAGGTTGGAAAGGATTGTTCAATATTCAATTTTTTCAATTTGAATAATAAGAAACCCAAGACAAAATATTGAAATCATAATGTAAATTTTTAGAAATAAAATTTAATATATCAGTGTGATATGATTCTTTTAGGACAAATGGAGCCTAAATGATAGGATTGCATGCGTTATATAGTGGAAAGACCCCTGGGGATTTTGTAAGTGATTTTGATAAGCTAAAGATTTAGCCCATGAATTTTTCTTAATAGTGTAAAAAATAAATCATATTTTGGAACTTGGTTTATTAATGGACATAAATATATTCCAAATCTGCAGATCAATTAAACTTCTTATTACTGTTGTCCCATATCCTTGGATTTTGATTTTGAAAGAAATTATCTATGAGGAAACAAGTTCCTTTTCAAATGTGGAGTTCCCTCAAAGATATATCCAGCATGGAACAAGCTTTTTCAGTTGTGGCCAATGCAACCCCTTTCCACCTTTTTTTCTAATTCATCAAAGTATTTCTATACTCTGTTTATTTCTCCTTCTCAGAAGTTCTCAAGAATCTAATTTCAAAAGTATTCATTAAATCATGTTGAAGGCCATTGACTCACTATTTGAAGAGCTTCAAGTTTATTTTATTCTCTTTATTTATTGATTTTTTATTTTGAAACATTATTATAATAAATTAAGATTGATTTGTATGGAAACATCCTTTCCAATACTTTTTCCCAATTTCTATGATGATAATAATCATTCAAGGAGAGGTATTTTACTTATCATATAACTATTGGTTCTTATTTTTCTGGAATATTCATGATTTTAAGGAGGAACACCAATATTTAATTCAAATTTGGACATGATTCCCTCAAAATAATTACCATTATAATTTTCAAATTTAGCATTACTTATTATTATCATTGTGGGAAATCAATTCAAGTTTAATTTTTGATTCATCTGAAAACAAGCATTCTGGTATATAGAATTTCTTAATTCTTAAGTTATCCTCATTGTTTGAGCCAACATAAAAGATAAATTAAAATCAATGAAATTGAAGAATCAAGGCAGAGGAATGACAATAAGATCAAAGAAGCAATTAATGCTACGGATATCAAAGAATTCCTTTTCAAGGCTCTCCATATAGTTGGATGAACTTTCAAAATCCACAAGCATTCATGAAGTGAATTGTAAGGAGTTCAATTGATGAGAGAATTTGAAGATTATTCTACTAACTATAAGCATCATGAGGGAATTTCAATGTTCTCACAATCCAAAAATTGAATAAGATTCATTACGTATATGTGTTTCCAGTGTATATCACGAGTTAAGAAAATATTAATAAGATTAAAGGGGGAGTAAAAATGTCAGAATACAATGAATGTGAGTTACACTAGGGATACTTCCAGATATACACTCAGAAATAAGCTGAAGATACTGTAAAGGACCTGTATGCAAGTCCCCAGCTTTTTTCTGTGGTGTATAGAATCAGAGAAATCTGGTTTTTTGTTTCATTGAAATGTACCTGTATCAAAATAAAAAATAATTTTAGCCTTGATAGAGAAAAGAAGAATCAAACAATACATAAAACCAAACAGTTTTAAGCCATGCTAAGGGATTTTCTTCTGTTTTGTATGCCCTGTAACATAAAAGAATTAATAAAACAAATTTAGCAAGATAAATAAGCAAACTCAGCAGTTTAAAGCCATGCTGCGGGCTTTGTTTAATTCTGGTTTCTACATTATTACTTTTTTTATTAGAACACTAAGTTGGTAAGGTAGTCAACTTTGCAGTATAATATGGGGGTCTTTAGAATCCTTTAGTGTGCTGTGAGTGTTCTGCTTCCATCTCTAATTTTCTTGAAGAAAAACAATCTGGTGATTTAAACCACTTTGGGTGGTTTGTCCTGTAGTCAATAGGTCTTTTGAGCCCTTGAAATAGCCTTAGGTCAACAGGTTCTGTCAAAATAGCTATCAAGAAAACTCTGAACTTGAGCTAACAACAGTTTCTGGGTTGGTTTCAGGTCATATCAACTGTTAGATTCTCTTCTGAAATCACTGAGAGTTTTCCCAGAATAATGCAGCAGTCTAGTTTTCTTAAACAATCTCCTGAGTGTTTGAAACCATTCTAGTTTGAGGTGCTAAAGCTAGCAGCTAGGGACTTCATAGTCTTATTGAGTGACTGAATTGGGGCTATCCAGATCTATTAGAGAACCTTCCTGAACATTCAAATCTATTTGGGTTGGCTGCTAATCCACCCCCATTGCAGCTTTGAATTACTTTGGGTGAATTTAGTTTTCTTCAGTTTGATGAGGAGGTACTGGCACACCTCTAGTGAGCCTTACATCCACTTTGGGTGGTGTGAATTTTGAATCTACCAATGTTTGTAGCCCTTTCCTTTGTTGAAAGTGGAGTTGCTTTGGTTCTTTGATAGTCAGAAGGTGTCTATACACTTTAAATTAGTTGTATATGATTTTTTTTTCTTTCTTTTCTTTCCTTTTTCTTATTAATGCTTTGTGTAAAATTTTGGGGACTTTCATGTATTTTTCTGGAGGTGTCAAGATGACCTAGTTATTCCAGCACCATCATTTGGCTTGCCTTATGCTTTGTTTGGTGGGGGAGTTACAATCACTGGAGTGTGCTCCAATCCACTTTGAGTAGATTTGTTGATGGTGTTTCCACACCTTTGAAATGCTGTTTGGCATTTTAATTTGAGCTGGTTTGTTGGTTTTATCCTCTTCTCAGCAAGAACCTTATTCTAATCTGTACCATAAGTCTTTATATGTAGACTCTAGGATCTCCAAGGTGATTTCTTGCTTCTTATTTTATTTCATGATTCATTAACACTATCAAATCCCCCTCTTTGAAGTCTTTGTCACCTCGAATTCTTCAATCTGACTATAGTGTGATCCCAAACCACTTCACTGGTATTGGTGGCTGTAGGATCCCTTTGTGGACTAACTCCACCATAGAACTAGCCACGTCACTTGTTGCTTCGAGGCAGCTAGCAAGTGATTTCTTATTCAGTGCAATATTCAGCTGTCATCATAAGTCTATCTCTTTTTGATTTATCATACTATTATTTTAATATTACAGTTGTATCCTATGCAGTCAAGGAAACCATTTTTACTAGCAGGCTAATGCAATTGTAATGTCCTCTACACAATCTAAATTCATAATCAAGATGGAACCTTTATTGTTGGCAATATCCAATCAACCCAAAAAAACCCTCCAATACTTTTCTGGTTTAGCTGATGCTGCCAAAACCTTTCTGGTATGTAAGATGAGGTAAGCTGCTGATTTCTTAGGGCTGGCGTGTGGCTGTTGGTTGCGTCCACCATTTCTGTATTATATTGGTGTCATGCTGTCCTGTCTCCACCCCCATTCCCCTTTCATTTAACCCTCAAATTCTGATTTTATCTGACCAAGCTACTGCTTCCTTTTCTTTTGTGCAGAAGCATCTTATATCTTGTGGTGTTGTCTACCTTTCAATAATGCATAGTTTTTGATGATTTTACACTTCTAATTCTTGACTTACTATATTTTTCTTAATATACTATTTATCTTATATTAAAGGAAGTTATTTCAATAATTTGGAGGGGAAAATAAATCTTTTTATTCAAAATTAGTTTAACAAAATTTCTTTAGACTACAACATCCTTCCCTTTGTGATCTGTATTGAGGTGTAGTTTAAGTTATACTTCCTTCTTATTGCTTAATTTGTTAACATGCCTTCCTTGTATATTTATTTATTCTTATTTGTTCCTTCTGCATTCGTGTACAGGAATACAAAATGACAGCTTGTTTTGCTTTTTCATTTTTTTCATTCATATTTGGAGCTTGAAGGTCCTTATGAGATCCTAATCTACTCCTGTGTTGTTAATGAGGTCAGCCTACTTCAAGCCTCCCATCTCTTTTTTAGTACCAGTGTACACAGTCTTATTCATCTACATGGCAAAGTAGCCTTCCCTATTGAACATATTGTGGGGGGTTTAAAGGTGGAGTCTCATTTCTGATGACTTTTCTCATGTTTTATTATTGATATATATATATATTTCAGTTTGAACAATTCCTTGTATTCATAGTGGTTCTTACAAGGTGTCTGAAGGTGACTTGGAGGGTTGTATTCTTGGGTATAAATAGCCTTATCTGAAAGTGGATTTCTTTCTCCTCCTCCTCCACCCAAGAAAACTAATTTCAACTAATAGAAATTTTTGCTTAATTAATCTTATTTTCATGAGTAACATTCCTTAAATAATTCATTGTCTGCTTCCTTGAGTTTCTGTTTACATTCTGTTGTTTCTGATTCAGCATTGACTATTAAAGAATCTTGTTTCTATGAGTACTCCAAGTAATAGATATGGCTCTGGCTTCTCTGATCTCATATGAGTCTCTACCCATTAGGAGTTGGAGAAATTTCTTTTTGGTCCTCCTTCTTTGTTGGACTGGGCTAGAGCTTCTGCTAGTGCTGCACCATCCCCACCTGCACTGGCTAACTTTTTTTGGGCTTCCTCTGACCTGCTGGATACTGAATTGGTCGCCAACAAAGCCAAAACCTTTTATTTGTTCATCAAGGGACAGTATAACCCACATCTTTTTGGTACCTGACCCTATCTTCTATTTCTTAAAAGACCATCCCTCTCCCTCTACCAAATCCAAGAAGAAAACAGTCTGCCAGGTTTCCAATTAGGACTTCCCGGTGCTAATTTCTTTGTCCTCTCAGAATAGACAGACAGGAGATCACTTCCCTTTGACTTTTGCTAAGTTAGTTCTTCCCTTGACGCTCTACTTCTCATTAGCCTATATATATATATTTATTAATCAATTACAACATAACCTTTGATTTCCAGTAACTTATTGCATGGCCAGGATATTCCATCCCATCTTTGTGACTTTGATATTTGTGGTTGCCTTTGTTTGAGTGAAGCAATTTCTTTTATATATAATCTTGTTATTATTGAGAAAGAAAAGGAGCCCTGGAAATGTCTATTCAAAACAATTATTGATCAGGGCATTCAGCCTTGATGAAAACTTTGCTTAGCTTTTGCTTTCAAGATAAATTGATCTTGTAGCGAGTAATAGTAAAAAGCAAAAAGAAAAAAGAAATAAATATATATTTTTAAATATTTTCATTCTATTTATTATGAGACCTGAGAGATTATTATATAGAAACGCAAAAAGGTGATTCATATTGATAAAACGTTGAGAAAATCTACACATGAATGGCTTTATTAAACAAGTTTCATCCAAAAGAAGCAAGAATGGAATCAGTTACTGAGTGAAATGATGACAAATTGTATAAATCCAAAAAAAAGAAGAAAAAAAGAAAAACTATAGTTCATCGGGTAAGCAATAACATATTTATCTAGCATTCTAATTAGGCAAGTGGTTAATTCCATTTTTTGATGAAAGAAGGATTAAACAATAATGCAGTAATAAATTAATAAACTACCAAAGTACCAAAATATTAAGGTTTGAAATATGAAAATCATGTAATAATAAAACAATTAAACAATGAAATAATCCAATAATAAAGGAATCGAATAATAAAATAATGGAGTTCACTGATGATAATAAGGCTAGGATTATATTCTTTATCTCATTATTTGTGATGTTTGTATAAGTATATGTTATATTTTTTCTTGAAGAAAAAAGAAATTCAGATTATGATCTTTTTGTTAAAATTTATATATTAATAAAAAAATTATGAAAAAAAATAAACAAAAAGAAAAATAAAATAAAAATAAATTAAAAAAACCAAAAAAATAAAAAAATAACAAAACATAAAAAAACATAAAAAACCATAAAAAAACATATAAAAACATGAAAAAAACATTAAAAAAACATAAAAAAAATAAAAAAAAATAAAAAAAAATAAAAAAAAATAAAAAAAAATAAAAAAAAATAAAAAAAAATAAAAAAAAATAAAAAAAAATAAAAAAAAATAAAAAAAAATAAAAAAAAATAAAAAAAAATAAAAAAAAATAAAAAAAAATAAAAAAAAATAAAAAAAAATAAAAAAAATAAGAAAAAATAAGAAAAAAATAAGAAAAGATAAGAAAAGATAAGAAAAATAAGAAAAATAAGAAAAAATAAGAAAAAATAAGAAAAAATAAGAAAAACTAAAAAAAATAGAAAAAAATAGAAAAAAATAAATAAATAATGAATGTATAAAAAATAAATAGAAAATAGAGAAAAATAAACAAAAAGATAAATAAGAATAAATAAATGAAAAATAGATAAAATAAAAAATCAATAAAAGATCAATAAAAAAATAAATAAAGAAGAAAATAGATATGATAAAATAGACAAAATAAAAGATAATAATGGAATAGAAGGAAAGAGACCTCTAATATCATTTAAGTTTTTCTTTATAGTTATCATCTACTGATATAATGTGAGCCTGTGAGGCACATGTGACATACCCATAAGGCCACAAATCACTTAATATATAGCTTATTTAGTCTTGAACAAACGTTTCAGTTGAAATTAAAATAAAAAATAACAAAAAATAAGTATAACTTTTGTTTGGATAAACAAAGTTATAATTATTATGTCATTTTTGGGTTCTACACCAAAAATAACCTAGGGTCCACCCATAGGGTGTTATACCCAAAAATGCTTACTTCTTAAGTTATTGGAAGATTTAAGAATCTCACAGTACTAATCTAACTTTTTTAGAAAAAATTGAAATTGTTAAATTTAAGCTTAAAGAAGCTTCAATTTAGAGTTGCATAAGGTTTATGCAACCTTGCCAAAATTGTAGTTAAAACTGAGGTGTTGTGTATATTTACTGAATTGCCTAAGGATCTTCTATACAGGATGTAAATCCTGCATGAGCGTAATTTAAAAGTGTTTAAGGCCATAGTATGGCTTTGAATAAATAAAAGGGCAAAATCCACACAAAAAGGTGGGACAAAGGAAAAAAACCAAACAGAGCTGGGGTACCCAGCTTTTTGGATCTGCAAGGATTCAATTAAGGATTTCCACCTGTATTGGAGGATTTTCAACCTTCTTTAAACTTCAATATTAGACTTTGATCCAACCTTAAAGTTTAAAGCGTTTTTATCCCAATTTGGACAGGAATATCAAGCTGCTAAAGGGTAAACCCCAATATGCAAGCTTGAAATTAAAGTTTTAAGACCTGAAAAAGCTTAAATAAGCTTAAACCTTTAAAGTTACAATCATTAAAACCTTATCAAGGGTTAAGTTTTAGTGTGTATTGCTATTTTACATGGAAAAATAGCAATAACTTCAAAAATTAATTCAAAATCCAAAGCTTCATGGATTTGCTTGAACATTTCACACAGCTTACAGTTCAATGTTATCTGTGTATACATTGAATGTTAAGTATCTTTTATCAATAGGTCTTACTGATAAATATCCTGCAAAATTACTCTTTTCATTATACTCAAAGAAAATTAAGATTTCTTTAAAAATTAATTAAAAATGGAGTTTAAGAGATTTTTACTAGAAACTGTATTTTAAAGTTTTTCATGAGATGAACTTTAATATGAATAAGCTGATTTTATATTAAAAATTAAGATAATTACCTTAAATGCGGATTAAAGTTACTTGGAGTTAAGAATAACACCAGTAACTTTAGATTGGAATTAAAAATAAGTTACCTTAAGTTAAGAACCTTATTTTTTAAGCATGGCTTTTCAGTTTTGACCTGAGCACGCCATCTATATCCATTTTGAATAATGAGAGCTGCTCTGCGGACATAAAAAAAGTCTACTCATCACTGTTTTTGTCCATCAATTAAATTCAATCCAGTTATATTATACACCTAAACAGGTAAAGTTTTATTACATATAAAGTCTTATTATCAAAGTAATTCTTAAGTTATTTTATTCTTTATTAATTTTAAATTAAAGAATTGAAATCATATAATTCAGATTATTGTTGTAATCACCAAACAATATATTTTATTTTATAAAATTATTGTCTTTAAAATATCTTTTAAAATCCACAACTTCCTCTTAAAAACTCTTTAATCATATTTTTTATTATGAAAAGTTGTTTTATCTTTCAAAAATAATGATTTTGGTGGGTTCATAAGTTTATAATAATTATTTAATATAATAACTGTTGTATTTGACTTGTTGTATTAAATATATATTATAAGTAAGTTTTCTCTAAGATTCTATATTTTTTTATATAGAATTTTTCTATAAGAATTATATCTGTACAGTGTGTGCTATAATTTCTTTTTTATTAATAATATTTATATTATCTTTAAGTGGTTAAATATTCATATTTTTTGTGTGTAATTGTCTCATTAAGAGCTTTACACTTCTTATTGTTATAACTGTCAGTTACTTTAAAAATCATAGAATAATTATAATATATTATAATTATTAATATTTTTTATTATTATATTATATAATGATAATTAAGTTGATTTTTTCTATATAGTTAGTTTTTAATAATTCTTTTTAATTTGTGGTTATAGTTTTCTGTTATATTTGTATTTTTCTACTGAGGAAAGTCATAGTACTCTTGATATTGTTACTATTTTCAAGAGTCTCATAGACAAACCTTACATATAAACTAAGCTGAGACTGTTTGTGTTTTTATCTCTTGTTTTCTATATCTTATATGTTTAGAACTAATTATAATCTTTTATTTTTTTTGTTAGGTAAAAAAAACAATTATAAAAAAATCTTCAATATCAAGTAAGTTTATTTTTCTATTTCTTCCTCCTAAGCTTATATCAACTGAAACTTCTTTTTTTCATTATTAAAAGAAGAAGATATTCAAAAAGAAAGAAGGAAAAGAAACTGATTGATAAAATAATGACTTGAGTACTTAGCAGGTGGGTATTTTATATATATATCAAAAAATATCCTTCAACCAAGTATTTCCTTTAATAATTGGCATTTGAGAAATTTACCTCCCCTCCATTTCTCTTTTCAAGACTTCTGAAAAGGTATTCTTCACAGAAAGAGTTCCATTCTTCTGTATTCAATTTAGTTGCACCACCTCTAAGGCTGAATATTTCTGGTATGAATGTTTCCTACCAGTGACAATTCCAGGTGGAATTATCAATAATATAACCTCTTGAGATCTTCCTTATTTTTCCATTTTTAATTTAAAAATACTAGAGATTGAACCAGTCTTGGCATTCCCAGATCCTCCAAAATAGTGATTTCCTGAAGTGTTCATCCATTTCAAATATTTCATCCCAGTATTGGTTTCCAAGGTTACCTTCAATTCCATCCCAGGTCATTAACTCCCGGAATTCATATATTTGAAGATTGAATCCAGGTAATTCTTTCCATGGATTAGGAATTAGAGTTTCTGATAATGATTTTTCTTTTTCAAATATTTCCTCAAACTCAATATATGGAATTACTATTGTGGAAATATAAGGGAAGCATTCCTGAAGGGTGTGGATATGAAACTTTGATTAAAACTCAAGTAATTTTCCTGTCATCAAGATTTGTATAAGGTAAGAACTCATTAAAAATAGTATGAAATAAGATTTTGAAGAGAAAACTCCCCAATTTCATTTCTTTTGATTTTATAAGGATGAAACAATAATATTATAAATATTTATTGTGATACCAACAATAAACATTTATCCAAGAATACTCAACATGAGGTATTCAAGGCAACAAAAGAAATTTCTTCAAGAGCAATTTCAATTGGAATTAATTGAGAAAAGAACTGCAGGAAATGAATATAAGAAAAAGGTTTTAGAAATAATACTAAAGAGGAAACATGCCCAAAAGTGACCAGAGTTAATCTGGAAACAAAGTGACAAAGCTAACAGTAATGAAAGATGCTTTAATTCACTTATTGGGTGGTTCAAGGGGTAAAAATGATTATAAGAGTTACAAACAATGAGTATGATGATTTTTCCACATGTTAAGAAGGTTTAAAATGATTGAAAAAGGGTAGTTGGAATCTTTTATTGATTGTTTTAATATTATTTTAAACCAATTATAAAAGGAAAAGATTCTAACATGGAGAGAAAAGTGGGGCAAGGAAGACATTATTTGATAGCCATCAATTCTCTTACTCCAAAAAGTGAGATTTGCTCTTGTCAGGCGTTGAAAACACTCTGACAACAGAAAATCCAATTATGGCATCATTGAACCCTGGTTTAGACCATAAAAGGGCTGGTTTTAGCTAAATTTTGCTATTTTCTGGCATTTTGGACCCTTAAATCAGCCATTGCTATAGTAATACCTGGTTTTTAGCCTTCAAAAAATTTCAAAATTTGTGTAAGGGACATCAAAACCAGTTAAAATTGTTTTTAAAATGTTTTTTATCTTAAGGATTGTTTTACCCTCTTGGCAACAGTTAAAACTCCCCTGGTTGGTATCAAAACCTCATCATCAATTGAGAAACAGACCCTGTGACTCAATTCCAGGGCACAAGTGATGAGCTTTTCTGTGTATTTTGATATCTCACGCCTGTAAGCATGGAATTTGGGGGTCTCTGGCTCCCCCTTGGAGCCAAGATTCCTTTTTCCCCAAGAATCAATCTTTCCAATTTATTTTTTCTTTAATTCCTCATCATGTATTATACTTATAATTCACATATGTAATTCAATTGATTTTTTACAGTAAAAAACTTCAATAATTGACACTTCATATGTAAATTAAAGTTCACTTATGCAATACACTTGCACATTTTGACATTTCAATTGAAAATACATCAATTACTCATAGCTTCTAAGCTACACACAACACCTCAATTTCAAAACAAAATTTGATTGTTAACACCACATGTGATGTGAATTAAAATATGGCTTTGATGATTTTCAAATTCTGTACAGAAAATTCTGAAAACTTAATTTAAGCTTATTTAGAGTTGAGTTACAGAAATTTACCCAGAGGTGACCCCACCTTATCTTTTATGAGGAGTTCAATGGTGAAATGATTTTCATATGCTTATTTGTTGGATAAAAAGTTATGATAATTTCTATTTCACTTTTTTCCAATAGTACTATAAGTATAAAACAATAATATTATAAAGATTCATTGTTTTACCAACCATAAAAGCTTATCCAAAAATACTCTACAAGGTATATTTAAGGCTACAAAAAAAATTTTCTTCAAGATCAATTTCAATTGGAGTTAATTGAGAAAAGAACTGCAGGGAATTGATATAACAAAAACATTTTTAGAAATAATACTAAAGAGGAAACATGCCCAAAAGTGACCAGAGTGAATCTGGAAACAAAGTGACAAAGTTAACAGTGATGAAAGATGCTTTGATTCACTTATTGGGTGGTTCAAGGGGTAAAAATGATTATAAGATTACAAACAATGATTATAATGATTTTTTCACGTGTTAAGAAGGTTTAAAACTATTCAAAAAGGGTGGTTAGACTCTTTCATTGATTGGTTTAATATTGTTTTAAACTAATTATAAAAGGAAAAGATTCTAACATGAAGAGAAAAGTGGGGAAAAGAAGATATTATTTTATAGCCATCAATTCTCTTACTCCAAAAAGTAAAATTTGCTCTTGAAAGTCATTTAAAAATCTCTGACAACAGAAAAGCCAATTATGGCATCATTGAATCCTGCTTTAGACCATAAAATGGCTGGTTTTAGCCAAATTTTGCTATTTTCTGCCATTTTGGACCCTTAAATCAGCCATTGCTATAGTAATACCTGGTTTTAAGCCTTCAAAACATGTAAAATGTGTGTAAGTGCATGCAAAAACAGTTAAAACTGTTGTTAAACTTTCTTGTTTTATCTTAAGGGTAATTTTACCCTCTTGGAAACAGTTAAAACTGTCCTGGTTGGTATCAAAACCTCATCATCAATTGAGACATAGACCCTGTGACTCAATCCCAGGCCAAAAGTGATAAGCGTTTGGGTGTATTGTGTCATCTCATGCCTGTCAGCAAGGAATTTTGGGCTCTGGCTCCCCTTGGAGCCAAGATTCCTTCCCCCCAGAATCAATCTTTCCAATTTATTTTTTTAATTCCTCATCATGTATTATACTTATAATTTACCTATGTAATTCAATTGAGTTTTTAAAGTACACAACTGTAATAATTGACACCTCATATGTAAATTAAAGCTCACTTATGTGATACATGTGCACATTTTGACGTTTTAATTGAAAATATTTCACTTCCTCATAACTTCCAAACTACACACAAAAACTGATGGTTAACACCACATGTGATGTAAATTCAATTAAGTTTTTGAGGATTTTCAACTTTTGTACATAAAATACTAAAAACTTAATTTAAGCTTATTTAGAGTTGAGTTACAGAAATTTTACCCAGAGGTGACCCCACCTTATTTTTTATGAGGAGTCCAATGGTGAAATAATTTTCATATGTTTATGTTTTGGATAAAAAGTTATTATAATTTTTATTCAACTTTTTTCCAAAAGTATTTCAATTTTTGTATGTTTGTTGAAAATTCATTTTTACTTAATCTTTTTGAGTAAAAATGTGTTTTCACAATTTTAAATTTCAATGTAATTTAAATTTCAAATTATAATTAAATTTTTATTTTTGTGTATCAACTTATATTTTTGTTTTGATAATATAAATAAATTTATTTTATTTATAATTTTATCTTGTTTTATTATTTGTAGTCTTTTGGGTATCTGAAAATAGCTCTAAGGCTCACAGTTCTTGCTTTCTTTGCAAGAACCATTCAGTATATTCATTTGATTCTTATGGACTATTGTAATTGGCCCAGACCTCTCCTTTTTCTTTCCAGCTGATATCTGTATCCAATGAACAGCTATTTTCCTCAAGTAATGGCCATTATTCCATTTGTGAAGGACTTGTTGGATTTTGAAGTTTTAAAGGTAAGATGAATTTAAAATAGTATCAAGTTTATTCATTAAAAAACATTGATTGGATGTTTACTTTTGCTTTTTTTAACTATTTAAGTTCCATTAAATGGTAATATTCTTTGTTAAGGCAGGAAGCTACTGCCAAGAGTTTAATTGGGGTAAGAACTTGGATATTCCTCTTTGATAATGCAGGAAGTCACTGCCTAATAATTTTAGTTTTGGGTGAGTGCAATTGATGTCTTGTTTTTTTGGTTGATAAAATTGAATTTCCTCTTTGATAAGGCAGGAGATCACTGCCTAGTGATTCCTGGTATTTTGATATTGATGGAGTATCCTTAAAGTGCCAAAGGGTTTCTTTTTTAAAATCTTCATCTTCTGCTTTCCAAATTGAATATTCATTAATAGTTTGGTCTTTCTTCATTAATTCTTCCCCATAGGATCCAAAAATTGGTGGTTTGGCCATGGTGGAGTTAATTGATATTAAGGGTGTTTCATAAGGATCTCTTGACAAAGGTGGTCTTTCCATAGGTGGGTTAAGGTCTTGGGGAATTGGTTCATTGACTGGTCTCACCTTCTTCAGTAATGATTTGTATTTGGCTGCTAAAATTTGGTGCTCCCTCTTCAATTAGTTATTTTGTTTATTCTTATCTCTTTTTTTGATTATTTCGAATAATTTGCTAGTGTCCTTAAATATTGAGGTCTTCACAATTCTTATTTCTTCTTTCTTCCATGAAAAATGTAGTTTAAGATCATACAGGACCTACAACTAGGTGTGTAACCCCTATATATTAGTCATACAAGTCCTGAAGTTTAACTCATGCAAGGACCTCCTGGCCTAATCCAAGGGCTTATCTTGATTCTTGAGCTCCCTTGGGCTTGATTTTGGATTCCACTTGACTCTTTTTTTATTCTTCAATATTCATGATTCCCACTTGATGCAAGATTCTTCTGGTTGTTTGATTTCTTGATAAGGAGTTTTGTTGTCTTAATTGATGGCTTGGGACTCCACTCTGTTCAATTTGGCCAGCTTGATAATTCAAAACACCTGTGAAACCCCTTGTTCCTGTTACACAAAGGGAGAAGTTTATTGTCATTCTGAGGACAGAAGTAGTCCTTCAGCACTTCTCCTGATTAGGACAATCCCCTCGAGCTTCTTGGCTGTTATTTTTCTATAAGCTCCCTGCCCAAGTCTACAGGAGAAGCAGTTTAGTGTCATGATGAGGACCTCTTGAGTTTTCAAACTTCTTTAAAATCCCAAAGGCAATTTGAGTTAATTGCTTTACATCATATTGTTGGTCCATCATGTTGAGTGAGTCCTGAGTCAATAATTAATCCAGTGAATCATCCTTCAGTCCATAAACCCTGGCCAGTGACTCTTGAATTACAAATGAGTTTCAATCCAGAATCAAAGAAATTTCCAAGTTCTGGTGTTGTCCAAAGGTCAATCCATAAGGAACTCCTGCTTTTCTTTATAAACAATCTTCTTCATTTTCAGTATTGTGATAATTGGTATGTGATATAATTTTTCCAAATTATATCAATATTTCTTCAAAATAACTTACTTCCTTTGGTTCTTCTGTATTCCTAAAGTATTATTGTTATAAAAAATCAAATGAAAAATGAAAAATTTTAATAATAAGATAATTCAAAATTGATTTTAATATTGATTGATTTATTTCATTTTTGCTTTCTAATAATATTCTTTTGGATGAGGGTCCCCCTCTCCATTTGAGAATCTCAAGTTGGTTTTCAAATTTTTGAAGAGGATATGTTCTCATTCCCCAAAGCTTTCACTATAAGGGATATTGTAAGAAATAAGTTTACCCACCCCTTATTCTTTATAGCAATTTTGATGAGAATCAATAATAATACAGTAAATTCACATAATTCTTTTTTGAAATCTGACTGAATAGTATTTTTTTGTATGATTTTGAGTATAAAAAAACCTAAAAATTGATAAATCTGAGTAAAAATCACATTTCAAAATAAATGATCCTGAATCACAATCAAGATCATGGAGCTGATTTGTTAAAGGTGGTAATTTGTACCAATAAGTAAAAATTGGTGCTCTTGGGAGTATTTATAAGTAATATGACATGATTGAATGATCATAATTTGAGTCCTTTATTCATATAATGACCCTTATGATGCCACAACTCTTCCTTTTGGAATCATCATTGTGACTCAGACTTTATTTTAAGTTTATCCCCTTTATGGTTCAGGTTTTCTGTTACCCATAAATGCATTTGAGTCATTAAAAAGATATAAACCATGAAAAATAAAAATTTGTGCAATAAAAAAACTCTTGTTTGCTTTTTTAGGGGCTTTTTAAATTCCATTTGGAATAAATAGCACATTGAGGTGTGATTAATATGTAAATTCCCCAAATTATGCCATCAACCTATGAGTTTTTAATATAAATAGCTCCTTCAGAGTTCAATTGATGCCTTGATGGCACAAATATGTCCTATTTTTAAACAGGTTCTAATAACTTTCTTGTAACTCAAGAAATATTTCTAAAAAATTACTTGATGTAGAGTATTTTTTTAATTATTATTATTATTGAGTTAAAAATCAAGCCAATTTAATGGCTCTTGTTGTGATAATAGGAAAAGTATAATAAAGATAATAAATAAATGGAATATTCTTGGGATCATGAATGGGATATGCCGCTAATTCTTAGGAAAAAATAATTGAATTTGAAGTAAAAAAATTAAAAAATATGCTCAAAAGGTTTAAGTCAGCAAATCTCTCTGATTCTTGTTTATAATGAAATAAAATTAGAAAAAATAAGAAATAAAACTGTAGGTAGCTTATGGTCTTGCCTAGGTCTCATCCTGTTTTCATAGTACTTGTTAAATCCTTTTGAATACCTTAAATAGGCAGTTTATGGTCTTTCCAAGGACCATTGGTTGATTGTGTTGTAGTTTGAGTCCTAGTTGAGAATTCTTAGTGGTGGGAAGTTTATGGTCTTTTCAAGAACCATTTCTTTCTTTTTTTGCTTTGATCCTGTTGATAATTTGTGAGCCTTTTAGATATAACCATATATCCAAAAAGGTCACAACAAAATTTCTGTAATAATCATGCTCATCATAATTATCTCAAAAATCAGTAAAATACCATAAATAAGTGTAAAATCTGAATTAACTCAGAATATAATGAAGAGACATGTGAAAAAATACCACCATTAAATTCCTCATGGTAAAATACACATATGTCATTTTTATGGCATATCTGAAAAGTCAATAATTACTGAAGTATAAGTAATAATACCTTAAAAAAGGTACAAAAACTCGTTTATTTCAGAAACCAATGAAACAACATGTGAAATAAATTAGACCATTGGATCCTCTATAAACATCTACATATAGAAAAATTATAAAGCTAATCTCTAAAGTCAATACTTGAGGAATTAAGCTGAATATATGCACTTTTTTGGTCAATGCATATATTCATGGTTTTTAGCTAATATCTCTTGAAATATACAAGATAGAGAGATGAACCAAGAGTAAAGTCACCATATAATTACTTTAGGAATACATATATGAGCTTTATTTCACAAACTATAAACAAGGTTAAAACGTTTAATAGATTATTGAATAAAATCAATATGGCTGTTGGCCACTTTGTTGTAAAAGTGGTCCAAAATTAAAAATAAGTAGACATTTAGATTCTACTAGTTCATTTGTGAGGAAATATGTAGTGTTTATTACAATATTCAAGGTATACCCCTTGAAAGCATGGTTTGAAGTTTAAAATATTAAATTTTGACAGAAAAGATGAGTTACAAGAAAAATCATCAAAAATAGAGTTTTGATGTAAAAAAATGCTCTTGGAAGCTTAATAAGGACATGCAAAGCTATCATAATCCACTCTCAGAATAGCTTTATCGTGTATAACCTAAAATTTATTAATGATCAAAGTTTAAGCTTAAATTTGATCATTTATGATCACTCACTGTAATCTTATTTTAGGTTTGACAGTCGTATAAGTGATAAAACTGATTAATATTATGAGATTATAATTAATACTAATAAAATCCACAAATATTAGACTTCTGCAAAGCCTATGATGTCATCAATCTTAGAGTTACAGTGAGAACTCTAAATAATGGTGTAATAATCAGGTAAGATGGTTTGATCATGATGTAATCATCACCAAACCTTAAAATATTGATCAATGCTAGTAGGAAGAATCAGTAAACTTCCACTAGAAGCCTTCTGGACTCTAGAAGGGAGGTATCTACTATCAATAGAGCTCTTTTTACTCTATTTTCCCCTCAGACACTTACAAAACACTACATAATTAAAACAAAAAGGTAATTTTTTTATTCTTTATATATAAAACTCTTACATTATTAAAGAACAAGGATTATCCTTATTATAATCATCATTTTTGACATGATTACTTCAATTATTCAATTGTTTTGTTTAAAATTCTCTTAAAAACCTCAAATCCACGTAAAATCAAGATAAATTGTAAATACAATTTAAATAAGTTTTATTTCTATTATTTGGCGTAAAATCATTAAAAATTATTATATTAAGTATAAAAAGTAGGTTAATTTTTCTTATTATAATAATTTTCTCTCTATTATTACTTTAATAATTCTATAATTAATATAGATAGCATTTATATTGATTTGAAAATTTATATTAGTAATATTACTGTTATCAATTGTTTTTTATTAATAAAAAACAATTTCTTAGGCCTTTATTATTTGTTGGTAACAATAATAAAGTGCTTTTAAATATATTAATTATCTTATATTAATATATTTATTTATTATATTATTATATTTATTTAATAATATAGTTATCTTTTACACCATGATTATGATAATTATTTATTATTATAGTTATTTTTTATCTTATTTATCTTATTCATAAGCACATTAATAGTACAATGAGTAAGATATTAGTAATTTTTACTTATTGTTTCATAGTCAAACCTTACATAATTTGAGAGGGAAGTTTATGGTCTTTCCAAGGACCAAAAGGTTTTTTTGATGCTTTCTTAATTTCATGTTGGTATTTGAAAGGGAAGTTCATGGTCTTGCCAAGGACCATATCTTCTGTCCAGGCACCTGATTGTTGCACTTGGGGGTTCATGGCATGTAATTTATCTTCAAAGCAAAGTTGTATAATTAGCTTAAACAGTTTGGAGTCTTATTGAGGACCCACTTTCACTTTAAAAGCACTTTTAAGCTTATAAAATTAGAGAACTATTTTCTTGATGAACACCTGTAGCATTCAAAATCAAATATGTCAGTATAATATATTATAAAACATAAGAAAGAAGGATAAAAAATTAAAATTAAAATTAAAATAGCAGCTTAAAGCCTTTCTTGGGGCTATTTAATCTTGTTTTCTTTCATGATTTCATTGAAATAAAAAATACTGAGATTTCAGAAAAATGAATAATCAGTAATTTAACAAATAAACATAAAAAATGAAATTACACACTTTAATGCCTTTCTCAGGGAATTTATTTATTTGTAGCCCCTTTTTTTGATTGTTTTCCTTTTTTAACTCCTGTAGAAATCAATAATCAGAAGTTTTAAATGAATTCAGGTAAAAAGATAAAATAATGTTAAAATTAAGAAAATCATCAGTTTAGATACTTGATGAGGGCTTTTTCTTTTTTTATTTAACTTATTGTAAATCCCAGTAAAATGTTGAAAAATAATTTTCAGTTAAGTGAAATAAACAGCCAAAAGATAGAAATAAAAGTAGAAACCAGCAGTTTAATGTCTTGTTGAGGACATTTATTTTTCAATTTATAGCCCTGTAGCAATTGAGAATATGAAATGTCAGACCAAAGAAATAAAAAAATAAAAAGAAACCATCAGTTTAAAGCCTTGATGAGGGCTTTTTGTTAATTTTCCAAGACATAAATGAAAGAAGAACTCAACAGTTTAAAATCATGTTGAGGACTTTTCTTATCAATTTGCTTTCCTGTTTTACTTGACCAAATTTCACTTTTATTAGCCCTCTCTTCACTAAAGCTTAGGAAGGTTTGGTAGGTCTGGTTAGGTATATTTGTGCTTGAACATCTCATACGGGCTTACAATGTGGTTGTCCAAGTGAGGTTTTTTTGTGGAGAGGGCTATAAAACTCTTTTATCACTTAATACCAGTTCGTATGCCTGATTTGGAGCTATAATGCACTCTGAATTCCCCTGTGAGGCTTCAAAACTCATTGGGAAGTTGTTTTTAGGCTAATACAGGTGATATTACACCTTTAAAATGCTTAGAAGGAAGTTGGATCACTCGATTTTCAAGCTAAATAGCCTTCAAATGCCATCATTAACTCAATAATGGCTCAGGTTAGAGTATTCTGATGCTCGATGAACTTGTCTTTGCCTCAACCTGAGTCGTGTCAGTAGTTGTGGTTGATTAGAGTGGACCCTCATGGTCTACTGAGGTGTTTATCCAATTACTGTGATGTTCAAATCATTTCAAGGAAATGAATGGGGTGTTTGAAAATTGATTGGGCTGGTTTAATTTTAGTTGGTACAGCTCAGAGCTGGTTTCCAGGTGTCTCAGAACAACTGGAAACATAATTTTGTGATGTTTCAACCACGTCTTGAGCTTTCAAAAGGCTACCAGTGCAATCCAAACTTGATCTATTGGTAGTGGTAGGAAGCAAAACCTTTCCCCAAGCTAAATCCACTTTTCAAATGAGCCCTGTCACATGATGTCTCTATGGAGCTAGTGAGAAAGCTTTCCTGTAGTGATAGTACATCTATTGTTCAGGTAGTTGAATTTTATTGTTTTATTTTCTTTGTTATTCCATGAAGTCAAGGTGGTAGTGATATCCTGAGGATTGGGCATGGGAACATGCTTGTTTTGGGTGATAATGTTAAGCCAACTTTAAGCTTTCAAATACCATCTGCTGTTGTCAAAATTCATCTTGCTTAAACGTCTGAATGCAGTGCACTGGTATTAAAGTGGTGCACTGATGTTTGAATTAGAAGGTTACACATATTTCTTCTTGATGGGCACTTCCTTGATTCAAAATTGCATTTCTTGTATCTGTTCAGTTTTGTTTGACTAGGCTCCTCCATAGGCTTTTTTGAGGTTATTTTAAGGCAACAACAGGGTTGTGAAATTGTCTTTTTTTGCAGTGTTTAAATAGGTGTTGTTTATTTTAGTAAATGTGTTGTATGGTTTTTCCTTGTAATTCCTTGGAGTATTGCTTCTGCTTGTTGGGAGTGAAATAGCAAGCTTTGATTTTGTTATTATATGGCTTTAATCCAGTTGGGTTTTTCATGTCATTTTTATTCTTTGTTTTTCTACCAAGCCTAGGTAGTACTGCCCAGTAGGTCTCCAGTGCAGGCCATGGAAGCACAAATACCAAAGTCAGCGTATTTCTGATTAATTGTTCCTGCTTCCTTGGAAGCTGTCGTAATTTCATTGCATAAAATACTGCAAATGGCGCAGTGTTGTTCTTCTAGAATAGTTTTAAGGTAGTGTACTCATGCCGAGAATAGCCAAATTGCTAGTTGAGGTTTGAATGCAATATTTTGTCCTGCTTCATGATCCCTGATTATTTTGTGATACACCACTTTTATTCTTCCTTCAGTGCTTGAATCACCTCCTCTGAAAGCATGTTGGATTTGCAATATAGATTGTTCCTGTGACTCTATGTTCAAGCCAATTCAAAGCGGGTTTAAGACAAAGACAGAGTGGTCGAGTTGGCTAGCAGCAAATATAAATACTAAAGCCCTTCCACCATTGTGGTTGAACTTCCTTCAGAGCTGGAAGGATTGTTTTCTTTTCATTTCATCAGCACTACCTCTACCAGTAGCTGATAAGGAGGAGTTTGAGGGATTTTATGTGCATGATTCAAATATGATACCGTCAGAATGCTAAGCCATGCATGGCTTATTTAATTAAATTAAGGTAGGGTCTTTTTAAGCTTTCTTGATATTTGCTATGATATTTGGAAGTACACTATGATTAGTCTGCATCATTCTGTTAAGCTGGAATTAGTCAAAATCTTGAGGTGGACTTTTAGCTTTGTTTGGTACAAGTGCTGATTGAGAGGATTTGAATTATGCATCCCAGGGGTTTTGACCATGACTATAAATACCCTGCCTTCTTGGGGATGAGCATTTGTTTGCTTTCCTTCCTGTTTTTTGTGACACTTTTTAAAGCCTTTTTAAGCTTTACCAGCCCTGAAATTTGATAAGTTGATGTGTCTCAATTATAAGTGTCTTAGTGAGGAACTTTATCATGCTCTAAACCACTTCGGGTGGTTTGTTCTTTGGTCAATTGGTCTTGAAGGCCATTTATTGTGGCTAAAAATTCTGTTGCAGTACTTTCAATACAGTTGGGGTGGGTTGATGTAGTAAAAAAAAAATTAAGTTATTAAGTCTGCTTTCATAAAGCATCTCAATCCCTGTCTTTTGAGATAATGACTTTTAGTCAAACAGCTACTACTTCAGTCGCATTGAGTTCAGTAACCAAAAAAATGAATAATTAGTGAGCTTATTTCATTTCTATTTTTCTCTTAAAATGGAGTCAGAATGCATGTTGTATGTTGTTGGGTTTGTGGTTTAGTTGCATGATTCCTCCCTGTAATCCCAATGTTATTTTTGGTTTCCAAAAGCCCCTTTTTTTTTTGTTTTTTTTTCAAAGAAAAAATGTTATTGATTGGGGCTTGAAGACCCAAAAAGAACAAGCTTCATTGAGTTGTTAGTGGAGCAAAGAAGTTGATTAACTACAATAAATTCAATTAGATAAGCAATTAACTTACTTTTTTTCAAAACAATGAAAAATATATGTTCAATTAAAATAAAATAAAAGTAAAAGTAATAAAATACTAAAATACTAAAAAGAAATACTGAAACAATAAAGTAATAGAATAATAAAAAAGTAAAAAAATAAATATAATAAAATGATAAAATAATGATAAAGGATAAGATGATAAAATAATAAAACAATAAGATGAACTAATGTAAAAGCTGAATTTATAGTCTGTAATTGACTCTTTGGGATATTTCTATCAGTTACTTTATCTTTTGAGAATATCTAGATGATCATCTGTGTAGTAAATTCTTTATGGTTTGCAAAAAAATAAAGATAATGTAAGTTTTTTATTTTATATTTATGATTTTTTTTAGTTATATGTTACTGAGTGTGAAATAAGTGTATACTAATGTTGTCTTCTTTCTTTTTAGAGCTATTTATTTATTTATTAATTTTTTATTAATAAAACAAGAAAAGTAAGATAATATAAGTAGCTAAATAACAAAGAAAGCAAAGAAATAAAAGAAATTAATATCATGTAGGTTTTCCTTTAGTTATCATCTACTCATATGAACTAAATTTAAAATGATTTTTTTCCTTGTTGTTTTTCTTTTCCTTTTTTTTGATAAAAAATAAATATGACTATAAGATATAATGTTTGATATCAGATAATCTTATATTCTATTTCTTCCTCCAAAGCTTATATGAATTGAAGCTTGTTGTTGAATTTTTAATATTTTATTTTGTGTCTCTTTTCCTAGTGTAAAAGGAAAATCAAAAAGTTGAATGATAAAATAGTAGAAAATAGATAATAATAATATCAATAGAAACAGGATGGATGATAAATCAATGAATTGGGGACTTAGCAGGTGAGATTTATGTACATATTGAAAAAATATTCCTTTAAACAAGTATTTCCTTCAATAATTTCTGTTTGAGAAATTTACCTCCCCTCCATTTCTCTCTTTTGAGAGCTTTGAACAGGTATTCTTTACAGAAAGAGTCCCAATCTTTTGTATTTATTTTAGCTGAACCACTTCTAATTCTGAGGATTGCTGGTATAAGTGTTTCTTCCTGGTGAAAATCCCTTGTGGACTTATTAATAATATACCCTCTTGAGATCTTGCTTATTTTTCCATTTTGAATTTCAAAATCCTGGATGTTGAACCGGTCTTGGCATCCCCAGGTCCTCCAAAATAGTGATTTTCTGAGGGGTTCATCCATGTCAAATATTTCATTCCAGTATTGGTCCAAGGTTTTCTTCAATTCCTTCCCAAGTAAGTAACTCTAAGAATTCATACTTTGTAAGGTTGAATCCAGGTAATTCTTTCCATGGATGAGATATGACAGTTTCTGATGGTGAGCTAACTTTTTCAAAGATGTCCTCAAACTCAATATTTGGGAGGGCTATGGTGGAAATATCAAGACAGGGCTCTGGTATTATTTTCAAGAACCAGTTGGGATTTTAATTTGCTTCTTGGTGATTATTGTAATTAGCCCAGACTTCTTTTTCTTCTTTCCAGCTGATTTCTGTTTCCATTGACCAGGGACTTTATTCAAGTATTGGCCATGACTCCATTTTAGAGGATTTGGTGGGTTTGAATGTGTCAAGGTAAGATTAATTGAGAAATTATATCAAATTTATTTATCAAAATAGTTTTGGGGCTGGTTTAATGGGTTTTGGTTGCTAATTTTGGGTAAGAATTTGAATATTCCTCTTTGGTAAGGCCGGAGGTCACTGACTAGTGATTTTTATGATTTGTGTGAGTGAAACTGGTGATTTTGGTTGATAAGAATTGATTTTCCTTCTTGTTAAGGCAGAAGGTCACTGCCTAGTAATTAATTCAGTTGAAATCTGACCATTTTGTTTGATTTTTGATCTTTAGAGCTGCTATGTGTCTTCAAGATGGGTCTTTATGGTTTGAAATTTAATTGGTCCATTAATTCTTGAGTAATTTGATCATTGGTTTTGTCAGAACTCTCCATAATTCTCAGCAATTTCTTGGTTTCTTGATATTGATGAAGTATCCTTAAAGTGCCAAAGGTTCTCTTTATTGAAATCTTTATCTTCTGGTGACCAAGGAAATTCTTTGTTGATAATTTGGTCTTTTATTAATTCTTCCCCATAGGATCCAAAAATTGCTGAATTGGCCATGGTGGAGGTGATTAATGTTTTTTTATATAATACTTTGTTGATGAATTTCTTCTTTGTTAAGGCAGGAAGTCACTGCCTGTAAGAGAGAGGAGTTTATAAAGAAAACTAATAATACATTTGATTAATAATACTAATACATTGTTAGAGAAAAATCTTAATTTTGTTGATTTTGTTTATAGTTGAACTCCCCCAAGTGGGAAATGTGAGTTTCTGCTGAGTAACCTGGTGAAAATAAGGTCTTTGAGGGATTCCACAAAGGAATTTCTTTCTTCAATTCCTGCTCTGATGCAAATTCTGGCCACCACAAGTCTTCATCAACTAATATATATCAATCTCCAACCCATTTCAGTTTTCCAGTTTAATATGTTGATGCATTCACTCCAAGATACCACTGGGCCCAAATTTGACTCATTGAAAATATTATGTCCCAGAATTGATTTGAGAGGTTTCCTTTCATTCCCTCTTCAGTTAATAAAGATAAAAATTGGATATTGTTCAAGTTTGCTCCGGGAAGATGGCATAAATGTTTGTCTTCACATAAAATTTCTTGAGCTTCATTCCCATAAATTTCTTCTAAGGTGATATATGGCAAGTAAAGGTAGTTGTATTCATTTTATAAAATGGATTTTGTTTCATACTTTTCATTGGGAGTTTTCTGGATGAATCCAGGGGCTTTCAGCTGCCATTCATAAGGCTCTTCTTGGTTGTTCAATGGTCTGTCCAAGCAGTTGATATGGTATGTGTCTTTCAATTTTTTGTCCCTTTATTCCATAATTTCAAAGTCTTTGTCTATTTAATTGATAATTTCTTCATCTGAAAGCTCATGATGGTCACCAAATCTGACTTTTTTTCCTTTGGATTTAGTTTTGCAAGGGTTTCCATTTATTTTCTCATTTCCATCCACCAAAATCTGGAAGTTTTCTTCATTATTAGCAATTGGCTTTTGAATTATGTTGGGTAAACCATCTTTGGAGATTGCTTTTTTAAGTTTTATTTTGAGGTTGTTTGGCCATTTTTTGTTTTGTAAATCTTGTCCAAATCTATGACTTTTGGGGATATGGATAAATCTTGGGTCTTCTGGGTCAAATTGATTATGGTATTGTCGTTTTTTGCATTTTGAAACTTCTTTCTGGGAGAGTTTCTGACCTACTTTGCCATATTGCATGTATCCATTTCTCTAGGTGGTCCCATCTGCCATACAAGTGCTTGAGGTTTGCATATTGGCATGCATAGTCTTCTTCCATCAGGCTCTTGATAGCTGAGTATTTCAAATTGTTTATGGGAAAATTCTAACCTAATTTTATTGTCTGCCAAGAAGGGTCTTCCAAGTACTCTATGGAAAGATCCCTTTGCAATAAAAAAGTGCATTTGGGTTTCTTCACCTGAAGCAATAATTATTGGAGTAAAAATTCTGAAAGTGCCACAAATGAAGTGGTATGTCTTCTAATTCCCCTAAGATTCATGTTTAGTCTTCTTGTTGTGAGTGAGGATTTGATTGCTATCTCTTCTGGTATGATGTTGAGTTCTTCCCCAGTGTCTACTAATGCTCTGATAGAATATTCCTCCTTTCCAATGAATATTTCCATGAAGCCCAAATGACAGGCATAATGAATCTTAAGCTTTGGTATTTCTTTGAATCCAAATGTTGATAGTTTTTATTGAAGATCCAATGAGCTGAGTGATTTGATTTTTAACTTCTCCGTTTCTGATAATTACTGTAATTTATGGACAAAATTTAGTGACATTCCCAGAATTTCTTCAATGGTGAGGTTAATCTTTTGTTGCATAATTTTCTTGATAATTTTATCTATTTCCAATTTTGGTTCTACTTGTTTCTTTTGAGGTTTGGTGCCTTTATCTTCTTCTTTTGAAATGTATTCATCTTCATTTCTGTTGGAAATATTTACAGCTTCCTCCTCAGGTTGTTCTGGTTCTGGAATATTGGAATTTTGGGATTTGGTAGGTATGATGACTCTTTCTTCTTCTTTTTTGTCTTCAATAAAAGTCCTTGGAATAGCTGCTTTCTTCTTTAGATCTTTAATTTGGGCTTGTCTTTCCATTCTTTTTTTTGGTCTTCCTTGATCCAATGTGTGATTCCAAGGGGTCATTGGCTGAGGAAATTGTAGGTAGTTTCCAATTTGACCAATCCTCAACATGTGCAATTGAGGTAGATTTATCTTCTGATTTTTTTCAGTTGGCTTAACCTCTTCTTGTTTTGGTTTTATCACAGTTTTTTTCATGAATTTCTTGTTGAGTTCTGCTTCTTCTTTTGCAAAAGCCCTGACTATGTCTTTGGCACTTTCATTTCCTTCTATAGCTATACACTGATCATTGGGAAACAGGTAAGATGCTCCTTGGGTTCTGACAATTATTCTGTCCAAATCTTCAGCAAGGTGAGTTAATATAGTTGCTGAATGGCCTTCTTCCTTGCAGTAGGCACATTTCAATGGTGGTCTTAGAGCTATTTGAGCTGGTATGTATGGTGATAACTGGATGATAATGGTGGTAAGGGATTCCTTGGCATGTATGGCTGATTATTTTGAGGAAATCTTTGCTCTTGATTATTGTTCCAATTGCTTCTTGGTAGATTGACAGCTTCTGAAACATTTTTGAGCTGATTCAAAACTTCTTTAAATGATTATTTTCCCTCATTTATTGGTTGAGGTTCTGGATTTGGAGGATTTTTGAGCTTGTAAGTGAGTTCCTTTACTTATTTCAAAACTTCATCCCAGCTTTAATCCTCAAATATTGTCCTCTTTTATGGGGTTTTTGGTTTAGAAGATTCTTATTGTTGAATAAGTACCTTGGCCTCCAAGTTCTGTTCAATGAATAATTTCAAAATATCTAATCTTGGTATGATGTAGCCCCCATCCAAGGCTTGAGCCATAGCTCTGTCCTTGATCATTTCTTTGTAAATTGGTTCTTGAACACTAGTAGAGAGGCTGGAAGATATTTATTAATTATGGTTTATATCACCTTGAATATATTGGTATCTTTTGAGGTAGGTGATTATGGCTTCATATTCCCCAATGAACTTTCTGTACTGTGTCTTCTTGTTGAGTTCTTGTGAATAATTCAGTGATTGAGGATAATCTGTATCTTCTTTCAGGTGGGACTGTTCCCCATCTTCTTTTCATATCCACTTTCAATTGATCCCAATCAGCTGTTTCATATCCTGGAATTCCTTCAATATGATAGCTGATTTTTTATCTTTTGTCCAAAATTCTATTTGTCTTGTAATGTCTCTTCCACTTGCACCTTCAATTTATGCAATATTTTCAGCTTTCTTGATGAATATTTCAACATACTTTTCATCAAGCCACAAATAATGATCTTTTACTCTTATTTTCACTATTGGAGTAGTAATTATTGGAATTTCTTGATGCAATGGAGCTGGGATTTGGGAAGAAATGTTTACTCTTCTTGGTAAGGTACTTGGTATTTGTTCTGTAAAGGATTTTGATGTGACCATGGGTCTTGGGTAAGGTGAAGGTGATCCATGTGGCCTGAATGATCTTGGAAGGGTGGCCTGTTCTTCAAGTGGACTATTTTGTGTAGTATAACTTGATGATTTCTTTTTTCCTTCCTTTTTGATTAGTGCTAGTAACTGCTCTTGTATTTCTAGTATTTTCTGATCAATTTGATCTGTTGAAGACATTTCTACCGGTCCTTCAGCAGTCTCCGCTTTAAGGTTTTCTTCCTGGATTTCTTCAATACTTGAAGGTAATATGGATGATTAAGGTTTATTAATTTTCGATTGGTTTATTTCTTTCTTTTATTCTGGTGTTGAGTTATTGATTTTATTTCTTTCAAGGAGATCAAGGAAAAATTTCTCCACAACCCCCAAGTTGCTTTTATTGGTTCTTGGTGTTGCAATTGGAAAATTAGAATATATTCCTGATTCCTCTCCAAATTCCGGTTCTTTTTTGAGTGGATAATAGTAATGCTCAGAATGAGTCGATGATTATTTTTGCTTATTTTTATTGCTTGACTCCAGCTTTTTTTAATAATAATATTTTTGATCTAGTTTTTTCTTTTTGGTAATTGATTTTAATTGAGTTTATCTGTTATTGAAGTTTGAGGTTGACTGAACCAGTGTTGGGACCCCAGATGTGGAAGCTCCTTTTGTGTGGGATGAAAATGAGGCAGCACCTGGAGGGGGAAATCACAGGTAACTAGTTTTGAATTCCTAATGCCTCCTGTAACCAAGGGTGGCAAGGGTGTATTGGCTGCCCCTTCTATAATACTGAACAAAATCTTCCTTGGAGCTCACAAACCAAAAAAAAGATTAGTAAGTGGCTTTACAACTGCAGAAAAAAAATTCAGCAGTCTCAGATCAGACCTGTCCAATGTATAATATGAAAAATAATTTGATATTTTAATGAAATACTTATTTATATCATTTTTCAATTTTTAGTGAAATTGGGTTAAGTGGTTTCTTCTTGGTGATAAAAGCTTGGAAAGATAGGTTATTTAAGGTTTTTTAGAAAATTTGATGAGTGTTAATGAAGGTCATTTTGTGAAGGTAAAGTTATAATAGAGTAAAATAGTTTTTAAAGGTTTGTTTTTTTTCACATTGGTTAATAACAACATAAAATTGTATTTGTTAAATTTAAGAGGTAAGATTGTTTGATATTGGATTTTTTAAAGAGGTAATTTAATTTTAAATCTTGATAAATGGTATCAATTTTACTGGATAAAATATTTTAATAGAGTAGTAACCCTAATCTTGGGTACTGGATAATGTTTTATTTTTGATACTCAGATTTCACTGAGCTTAAATACTGGGACATCTTCAACACTATGCTTCCACTGAGCTTAGCTGCTGGGCAAGTAATTTTTACTATAATATACTGAACTACCTCCCAGGTGAGGGATGAATTATTCCTGTGCTTCTACTGTGCAGGAGATATAATGTGCATGGGGGGATTTTGAAAGTTGAGGGGACAGAGCCTCTCTATTTATACCTTTTGGGAGCCCAGGGGACTGTCCATGGGAGCTGTCTTTTTCCACTTTAATTTCTCTTGATTCAATCATATGACTTTGTTTTTGATGAGGAATTTTCTTGCATGGGTCAGGTGATTGAAGCTTTGGTGATAATTATTTTTCTTCAAAGCCTCAATTTGTCACAGGGTAATCTGATGGTGAGCTGATTATCACATGATATTCTTGAATTTTCCTTGCATGCATGAGGTGATTTAATTTTGGCTGGGGATTTTTCTTGTGCACAGCCTTTTTTCTATTAAATGATAGGTAGTTTGTGGATGCAGTATCACTTGATTACCTTGTATTTCCTTTGAATATGTCATATTTTAGGTTTGGTAGAAGTTTCTGTGTAATTTATGCAGGTGTCATGGCTGTGTTTCTTCTTATTGAGCTCTAAAATGAGGTCAGATGATAATTTCTTGCACTGATGAATTTACTGTTGTTTACGAGATGATGTTATTTTTTTGGTTTGACACATTCTGTGCATAGTCATGTGGTTGATATTTAGAGAAGAGTGTGTACTTCATGCAGCCTGTTGTAACCAGTTTTGAACTGCATGAGGTCATAAGTGGTGTAAAGGATTTTGATTATTTTAAAGGTTTCAAGTGGGGTTATTGTGGATATAAAAGGGGGTTATGCTTGTGGCTTGTGATGTAAATAGCTTTCAGGAAATTTATGGAGTTGAGCTTTTCATCATATGAATTTTCCATGTTGAATGCAAGGTAGTTTTGTAATCCATGCAGGTGTCATTTTCTTGCTGCATGGGTCTGTGGCTATAGAGGGGTGTAAAGCTGGGTGGGGTGTGTAATTTAAAGGGTGGTACCTCATTTAAAGTAACTAGTTTTCTATATGTAACTTGTTTTTTTACATATTCATAATGAAATTGAATAATTTATTTAAACAAATACACTTATCTTTGATGCCTGTGCCATGGCTTTATAAATTAACTCCAGATT
Organism: Austropuccinia psidii; assembly: GCA_023105745.1. Taxonomy (NCBI): domain Eukaryota; kingdom Fungi; phylum Basidiomycota; class Pucciniomycetes; order Pucciniales; family Sphaerophragmiaceae; genus Austropuccinia; species Austropuccinia psidii. The sequence continues at coordinate 36,408,609 of JALGQZ010000003.1, read as the reverse complement.
CTTGGTGTAAAATTTACCTTTTGGTGTAAACTTTTACTGTAAGTCTGCCTGGGGGTTGAATGTACTGCTGTTGTGGGGTACTATGAGCTTGAGCCTGGTGAAAAACATGGTATGAAATACCACACTACTTGATGGGATAATCTACCATATAAAAAAGCATGCCTGTGGTATAAAGCTTGGAAATATACCTGCAATAAACCTTATATTGAAAAAAATTTCATGACAGCCCCTTCTCAGGACACCTTTCTGAAGACCAAAAAGAGAGAAGATTAAGACCTTAATATGGTGGCCAATATGGGAAAAAGATGTTTTGGAATACCTTAAAGCCTGTGACATATGTCAGAATGCCAATAAATCTACTGGCAAAAGACTTGGCAATATGATAAAAATTTAACTACACAGTAGAGCTTGTGAAATTGTCCATATGGGTTGGGTAACTGGCCTATCACCAAGAGCTGGAAGAAGCTATAATGCATGCCTAGTGATTGCTTACAGATTAAGAAAAACTCAAGTGTTTTTACCATGTCACAAAAATGATAAAACAATGAAAACAGATCTTCTAATATTGAATAGAGTGGCTTCATGGACTGGTATATCTACCAACATCATTAGTGATAGAGATCCAAAGCTTACTTCAGAACCATGGGAAAGTCTTCCTTCTCTACAGATTACCATGCACATACTGATAGTGTGGCTGAAATAATGATAGACCCTATAAGATATGGTCAAAGGATTTTGTGCATGTGGCTTATAGCTTGAAGATCCTGATGGATTAATCCATGAGTTCTTTGCCTTTTTACCTGTACTGGAAATAAAATATACAACATCTGTTCATGCCATCATAAATCAGCCTCCTGCCATTCTATAAAAAGGACAGAATCCCAGACTAGCCTATTATTCTTTGAGTAAATAGCTGGTTGAAATAAACTACACACCTGCTAACTTCAAACAAATGATGGGGAAACCTAGGAAATATGCAGTAGGATGTATGGAAAATTCATTTTCATATTCTAAGGACATATGGGATAAGTCACATGTTACTCCAGACTTCAAAATAGGGGACCTAGTACCTGTTTTCACCACCACCCTTAATAACATCAAGGGATGCAAAATTCTGAAATAATCTTTATTGGGACCTTTTGTAATTAAATATTTTCATGGAGAAAATTCTGCAGAGGTAGAATTGTCTTCAGAGCTCAGAAACAAGCATCCTAAGCTTCCAGTAATATTAAGAAAGCCTTTCACACCTGGTTATTCTAGAGAATTCCCCTTAAGGAGTACAGCTTCCAAGAATATACCTCCTGTTGAACCATCAGGTACTAATAAAATTACCAAAGTTGTCAAAGAAATAGAAATGAGGTCCAGAAGGTGAGAGAGTACAATGCTAGATATAGTGATCCAGCTTTTCAGGATGAATGAATTGCAGAAAAGGACATATTTGAAGCCACCAAGATTCTCAAAAGACTCATATACACTAGAAATATAAGTTTAAAAAGTAATATCCTTTTTAGGGAGAAAGAATTTGAGTGTTAGATGTCTTTTCAGCTACCCAAAATACCACGAAAGGTATGACTTATAATGAAAAAGAAAATTTGAACAGAAATTTAAATAAACATTTTTACTTGAAATAATGAAGTAAAAGTAAAATACTTCTTGGAATATAAATGTTTTTACCAATGAAGGAGCATATAGAAATTCTTTTTCCATTGGATTCCTCATACGATTTTAGGTGGGGTAACCTCTGGGTGACATTCCTGTAAATCAACATTAAACAAGCTTAGATTAGGCTCTTAGTATTTTCTGTAGGGAATCTGAAAATCCTCAAACGCTTGATCCAGCTCACACTAAATCATGTCAACTATCAATTTTTTGTTTTTCATTGAGGTGTGGTGTGTAGCATGGAAGCTATGAATAATTGAAATATGTTCAATTAGAATGTTAAAATATGCACATGTTTTACATAGGTGAACTTAAGCTTACATCAGTAATGGAAAATTACAGGTTTGAACTGTAAGTTTTGAATTTAATTCCATGTGTAATATTATAAATATAGTACATGAAAAGGAATTAAAGAAGGGTTAAGTTTTAGGGGGAGAAGGAATTTTGGCTCCAAGGGTTTCAGACTCCCCCAAATTTCTTTCTGAGAAATTTCACATGTGAAAATTTATGCTAGATCTCATTACGTTTACCCTGAGATTGAAGCACAGGCTCTGTGGCTTAATTGATTATGAGCTTTTGATACCAACCAGGAAGTTAAAGCTGTTTCAAAGAGCTGAAAACAACCATTAAGCTAAAAAAGCCTCACCAATGAAGTTTTGACTGTTTGAAAAGGTCTTTAAGCAGACTACTACATGTTCTGGAGGCCTAAAGAAAATTATAACTATATTAATGGCTGTGTAGGAGGACTAAAATGGTCAAACCAGGGCTCAATGATTCCACAATTAGCTTTTCTGCTTTCAGTATTGTGGTATTCCATACCGTTTCTTTTTTACCAGGCTCAAGCTCATAATACCCCAAAGCAGCAGTAAATCCAGCCTACAGGCAGACTTACATTCAAACTTTACACCAAAAGGTCACTTTTACAGCAAGATGCTGGATTTAACTCCTAGAACCATGGCACAGGCACCAAAGGGAAGTGTATGTGTTTGAATAAATTATTCAATTTCATTATGCATATGTAAAAATCAAGCTACATATAGTAAACTAGTTACAACAAATAAGGTACCACCCTTTAAATTACACACCCCACCCAGCTTTACACCCCCTTATAGCCACAGGACTCATGCAGCAATAAAAGGACACCTGCATGAATTACACAGCAACCTAGCACTCAACATAGAAAAGTCACATGATGCCAAGCCCAGCCCCATGGAATTCCTGCAATTCATTTACAACACAGCCACAGGAGTACCTTATCTTATATCCACAGTAGCCCCACTTGAAACCTTAAAACAGAATCAAAATTATTTACACCACTCATCACCTCATGCAAACCAAAGCTAGTTACAACAAGCTGCACGCAGTACACAATTTTAATTAAATTTCAACCACATTACTATGCACAGCATGTGTCAAACTCAAAAATCACATCATCCCATAAAAAACTGTTAATTCATCAGTGAAAGAAATTATCACCTGACCTCATTTTACAGTTCAAAAGAAGAAACACAGCCAGGAAACCTGCATTAATTACACAACCACTTCTACCAAGCCTAAAATATGACATATTCAAAGGAAATACAAAGTCATCATGTGATACTACACCCACCAAAGAATATCATGTGACAGAAAAAAGGCTGTGCACAAGAAAAATCCTCAGCCAAAATGAAATCAGCTCATGCATGAAAGTAAAGTCCAAGAATATCACATCATAATTACCTCACCAAAAGACCATCATGTGATGAATGGAGGCTGTGCAGAGAAAATATTATTACCAAACCTTAAATCACCTGACCCATGCAAGAAAGGTCCTCACCAAAAATGGAGTCACATGATGAAATCAAGAGGAATTAAAGGGGAAAAAGACAGCTCCCATGGAGGCCCCTCTGGGCTCGCAAAAGGTATAAATAGAGGGTCTCTCTCCCCCCAAATTTCAAAATCCCCCCATGCACATTATATCCCCTGCACATTGCAAGCATAGGAATAATTCATCCCTCACCTGGGAGGTAGTCCAGTATATCATAGTAAATTTACTTGCCCAGTAGCTAAGCTCAGTGGAAGTATAGTGCTGAGGATTACCCAGTAGCTAAGCTCAGTGGAATCTTATTATTATTAAAATAAAAAGAAAAAATATCCAGTACCCAAGATTAGGGTTACTACTGCATTAAAATATTCTATCCAGTAAAATTAACACCATTTATCAAGACTCAAAAATAACTTACCCCTTTAAAAAATACAATATCAAAAGAATCTTACCTCTTAAATTTAACAAATACTATTTTATCTCATTATTAAACAGTCTTAAAAAAATAACAAACCATTAAGAAATTCTTTTATTCTACTATAACTTTACCTTAAAAAAATTACCTTTATCAACACTCATCAAATTTTCCAGAACACCTTAAAAAAAACCCATCTTACAAAAGGACTTTTAACCAAGAAGAAACAACTCACCTCAATTCAACTAAAAAAAATAAGATTAAAACAGACAAGTATTTCATTAAATCTAAAAAATAACCAAATTACTGGAATTTCTTTTTATTATTATATTGCATAGGTCCAATCTTAGACTGCTGAATTTTGTCTTCTGCAGTTGTAAAGCCACTTACTAATTTTAGTTTGGTTTTTGAGCTCCAAGGAAGATTTTGTTCATTATTTTAGGAGGGGCAGGCAATACACCCTTGCCACCCTTGGTTACAGGAGTTATTAGCAATTCAAAACTAGCTACCTGTGATTTCCCCTCCAGGTACTGCCTCATTTTAATCCCACACAATAGGAGTTCCCACATCTGGTGTCTCAGCAGTGGCAGACAACCTCAACTTCAATAAAAAATCAATTATAAAATTCTTAAATACTCCAAGAATACTTTTTTATAACAAAAACTGGAGTCAAATAATCAAAATCAGCCAAAACCATCATCTCAAGAATCTGAATCATCAACTCACTCTGACCATTAATATTATCCACCAAAGCAAGAAACAGAGCTAGGGGAGGAATCATATAAATATTCCAATTTCCCAATTGCAACACCAAGAACCAATAAATGGGACTTGAAGGCTGTGAAGAAATTCTTCCTTGATCTCCTTGAAAGAAATAAACTCAATAAATCATTCTCAAAAGAGGAAAACAACTAATCAAAAATGGATAAACCTTCATCATCAAAATTACCTGGAAGTATTGAAGAAATCCAGGAAGAAACCCTCAATGAAGAAACTGTTGAAGGACCGGAAGAAATGTCTTCAACAGATGTACTTCACCATAAAATACTAGAAATGCAAGAACAACTATTAGCATTAATCAAAAAAGAAGGGAAAAACAAATCATCAAGTGATACTCCACAAAATAGTCCACTTGAGGAACAGACCAGCCTTCCAATATCATTCAGGCAACATGGATCACCTTCACCTGATCCAAAACTCATGGCCACATCAAAACCGTATACAGAACAAAGACAAAACACTTTACCAAGAAGAGTAAACATTTCTTCCCAAATACCAACTCTATCACATCAAGAAATTCCAAGAAATACTATTCCAATAGTGAAAATCAGAGCTAAGGACTATAAATTGTGGTTTGATGGAAAGGAGGTTGAAATATTCATCAAGAAAGTTGAAAATATTGCAGAAATTGAAGGAGCAAGTGGAAGAGACATTGCAAGACAAATAGCATTTTGGACAAAATATGAAGAAATCAGTTATCATATTGAAGGAATGCCAGGATATGAAACAGCTGATTGTGATCAATTAAAAGTGGATATGAAAAGAAGATGGGGAACAGTCTCACCTGAAAGAAGGTACAGATTATCTTCAATCACTGATTTATTCAAAATGCTCAACAAGAAGGTGGAATAAGAAACATGACACAGTACAAAAAATTCATTGGGGAATATGAAGCAATCATCACTTACCTCAAAGGATACCAATATATTCAAGGTGATATCAATCATAATCAGGAAATATTGTCCAGCCTTTCCACAAGTGTTCAAGAGTCAATTTACAAGGAAATGATCAAAGACAGAGCTATGGTTCAAGCCTTGGATGAAGGTTTCATCATTCCAAGGTTGGATATTTTGAGGTTATACATTGAACAAGACTTGAAGGCAAAGGTACTGATTCAACAAAAGGAATTTTCTAAACCAAAACCTCCGGAAAAGAAAACAAGATTTGAGGATGAAAGCTGGGATGAAGTTTTAAAACAAGTAAAAGAACTCACCCAAAAGATCATAAATCCTCCACAACCAGAAACTCAACCAAGAAATGAGGGAAAAGAATCAGTTGATCAGGTTTTGAATCAACTCAAAACTGTTTCAGAAGCTGTCAATCAACCAAGAAGCAATTGGAACAATAATCAAGAGCAAAGATTTCCTCAAAATAATCAGCCATACAGGCCAAGGAATCCCTTACCACCATTTTCATCCAGTTACCAACCTTACATACCAGCTCAAATGGCTCCAACACCACCACTGAAATGTGCTTAATGCAATAAAGAAGGCCATTCAGAAACTAGATGCACTCACCTTTCTGAAGATTTGGACAAAAGAATTGTCAGAACTCAAGGGGAATCTTACCTATTTCCCAACTATCAGAGAGTACCTATTGAAGGGAATGAAAGTGTCAAAAACATAGTCAGAGATTTTGCAAAGGAACAGGCAGAACTCAACAAGAAATTCATGGAAAAACCTACTGTAAAACCAAAACCAGAGGAAGAGATTAAGCCCACTGAAAAGAAACCAGAGGATAAATCAACCTCAATTGCACATGTTGAAGATTGGTCAAATTGGAAACCACCTACCATTTCCTCAGCCAATGATCCCTTTGAATCACACATTGGACTAAGGTAGACCAAGAAAGAATGGAAAGAAAATACCAAAGTCAAGAGCCAAAGAAGAAAGCAGCTATTCCAGGAACTTACATTGAAGAAGAAAAAGAAGAGGAAAGAGTCATAATTCCTACCAAATTCCAAAACCAGACCAACCTGAGGAAGAAATTGAAAATATTGCCAATAAGGATGAAGATGAAGAAATTTCAAAAGAAGAAAAGAAGTTCAGAAAACCTCAAAAGAAACAAGTTGAAACTAAATTGGAAATTGACAAAATTATTAAGGAAATTATGCAACAAAAGATCAACCTCACCATTGAAGAAATCCTGAGGATGTCACCAAATTTTGTCCATAAATTACAGGAATTATCAGAAAAAGACAAGGAGAAAATCAAATCACTCAATTCAATGGATATTTAAGAAAGAATATTACCATTTGGATTCAAAGAAATACCAAAGCCCAAGATTCATTATGCCTGTGCTTTGGGACTTATGGAAATATTTATTGGAAAGGAGGAATATCCTATCAAAGCATTAGTAGATACTGGTGCTGAACTCAACATCATACCAGAAGAAATAGCAATCAAAGCCTCACTCACAACAAGAAATCTTAACATGAACCTCAGAGGTATTGGAATACATACCACTTCATTGGTGGCACTTTCAGAATTTACTCCAATCATTTTGGCTTCAAGTGAAGAAACTCAAATTCATTTCTTCATTGCAAAAGGATCTGTCCATACAGTACTTGGAAGACCCTTCTTGGCAGACAATAACATTAGGCTAGAATTATCTCACAAGCAAGGTGAAATACTGAGCTATCAAGAACCTGATAGAAGAAGATTATGCATGCCAATATGCAAACCTCAAGCACTTGGATGGCAAACTGGTCCACCTAGTGGAATGAATTTATGCAATATGGCAAAATTGGTCAGAAATAACCCAGGAAAGAAGTATCAAGATGCAAAAATAGACAATACCATCATGAAATTAACCCAGAAGACCCAAGAATTACCCATATCCCCAAAAAGTGATGAATTTGGCCAAGATTTACAAAATAAAAAATGGCTGGACATCCTCAAAAGACAACTTGAAGACTCAACATCTGAAGAAGAATCACCCAGTATAGCTTACAAGCCAATTAATAAAACTGAAGAAACCTTCCAGATTTTTGTGGATGGAAATGAAAAAAAAAATGGAAATACTTTCAAAACTAAACCCAAAAGGAAGAAAGTCAGACTTAGTGAGCATCATGAGCTTTCAGATGAAGAAACTATAAATGAAATAGAAAAAGACTTCAAAATTATGGAAGAAAGAGGCAAAAGTTTGAAAGAAACATACCACATAAACTTCTTGGACAGACCATTGAACAACCAAGAAGAACCTTATGAATGCCAACTGGAAAACCCTTAATTCATTCAGCAACCTCCCAATGAAGATGAAGAAACAGAATCAAATCTAGAAAATGAATACAACTACCTTTACTTGCCCTATATTACCTTTGAAGACATTTATGGGGATGAATCTGAAGATTTATGTCATCTTCCAGGAGCAAGCTTGAACAAAATCCAATTCCTAGAGCTATTAACTGAAGAGGGAATTAAAGGAAAACTTTCAAATCAATTCTGGGATGAAACATTTTCAATGGAGATTCTACCAAGAAGAGGACTCTACTTCAATCAAATTTGGGCCCAATGGTACCTCGGATTGAATGGATCAACATATCAAACTGAAAGACTGAAATGGGTTGGAGATGGATATATATTCATTGATGAAGACTTATGGTGGTCAGAATTCCCATCAGAACCAGAAATTGAGGAAAGAAATGCCTTTGTACTTCCTGCCTTAACAAAGAAGCAACTTATCAATAAAGTATTCCTTAAAAAAAACTTACATTCGAAGTATTAATTACCTTCACCATGGCCAATTCACCAATTTTTGGACACTATGGGGAAGGATTAATTAGTTAAGACCAAATTATTAATAAATATTCAATTATGAAAGCTGAAGATGATTATATCAACAAAGGAAACCTTTGGAACTTTAAGGATATTACATCCATATCAAGAAACCAAGAACCTCAAGAAATCAAGGAATTGCTGGAAATTATTGAGATTTCTGACAAAACCAATAATCAAATGGTTCAAGAATTAATTGACCAATTCAATTTCAAACCATCAAGGCCCATCATAAAGACACATCACAGCTCCAAAAATCAACCAAAAAATCAAATCAAATAGTCAGATTTCAACTCAATTAATCACTAGGCAGTGACCTCCTGCCTTATCAAAGAGGAATATCCAAGTTCTTTCCCAAAATTACCATCCAAAACCCAATAAACCTACCCTCAAACTATTTTGATAAATAAATCTGATAAAATTTTCAAATATTATTACCTTTTAATACATTCAAACCCACCAAATCCTATAAAATGGAGTCATGGCCAATACTTGAAGAAAATCCCTGGTCATTGGACACAGATAGCAGCTGGATAGAAGAAAAAGAAGTCTGGGCCAATAACAATAATCCCCACGAAGCAATTGAATATCCTTAATGGTTCTTGCAGACAAAACCAGAACCCTGCCCTGATATTTCCACAATACTCCTTCCATATATTGAGTTTGAGGATATCTTTGAAAAAGAAAAACCACTATCAGAAATTGTCATTCCTCATCCATGGAAAGAATTACCTGGCTTCAAACTTACAAAAGATGAATTCCTGGAGTTTTTGACCTGGGATGGAATTGAAGGCAACCTTGGAAACCAATACTGGAATGAAATACTCCACATGGATAAAAACCTCAGGAAATCACTATTTTGGAGGACCTGGGAATGCCAAGATTGGTTTGACCTTCAAGATTTTGAAATTGAAAATGGAAAAATAAGCAATATTTCAGGAGGTTATATTATTAATAGTACCACCTGGGATTTCCACTGGGAAGAAACATTTATACCAGCAATATTCAGCCTTAAAGGTGGTGCAGCTAAATTTAATACAGAATATTGGAAATCATTCTGCCAGGAATACTTCTTCAAACCTCTAAAAAGAGAAAAATGGAGAGGAGGAAAATTTATCAAACAAGAATTAGTGAAGAAGATACTTGGTCAAAGGAATTAATCAAAAGAAAACTCACCTGCTAAGTCTTCAATTCCTTATTAATCAAAAAAAATTAAATATATATAAAAAAAGAGATACTTATTAATTAGTTTCAAAGCCAATAGCTCTAGATGATAATAAGAATAGGGAGAGCTTACATGATATTCAAAGCTGATCCTTTATATAAGATGCAAAAAAGCATAAATCTACATTCAATTAGCTTTTGTATTTTTCAGATGCAATTTTTTAGAGCTTAAATTTATTTCACAAACCGTTATTTTAACATTTTTTAAAAAGATAACAAAAAGTGGCATGAGCATAACTGGAAATTTGTACAGGATTTCAGTTAGATGAGACTTTTACTTTATTATATTGTTTTACCTACATTTTATTAATTTTTTTAGTTTTTCCTTTCCTTGATAAGGATTTTTCTTCAATTGAAGTTTATCGTGGAACAATTTTGCTGCCCTTTACTAAAAGAAAAATGAAGACTCAATTTATATATATATATATCAAGTTAACTGCTCATTGGTGTTTGTATTATAATATTATTAGTTTAGTTTATTTTATTTTTTTCAAAATTTACAAATCACCACCAATTGGACTTCAACTCCAAACTATATTATGTATTTCTTTTCCAGAGGTGATACAGGGAAAACGCTTAGTTTATTTTTTTAATATTGGGAGATGAAAATAACTTCAACAAATACTTACACAGACTCGCATCAGAAATACAAAGAATGACTCACACCTGTACCTTGAAGATATAGAAACAGGCTCATATTTGTAAAGAAAACTAACTAGACATTGATAACCCTAAAAAAAGAGGTGAGCACAGCAACTAGGGGAAGCAATTTGCTGGAATGAGTTATCTAAATATTTGAAAATACAACTTTTGGAACCACAGCGAACTCTTAAAGAAGCAAAATCCAGTATGTAGATATATTTGGTAGTACTGTATTGCTATCCAGAGTCATGAACAATTTAACAAAAGGAAAAAGGAGAAGAGCAGGAAGAAAAGAAAAAAATGCTTAAAGAAGGCAGGGCTAAAGTATTTATAGTCACAGCCAACCAGTTCCGCTACTCTGGCTACAGCTTAAAACCTCTCCAAATCAACTGAACACAAGAACACCAAATAATGACATCTGACAAGCCTTCAGAAAAGATAGTGCCAGTTGGTCACTAAATAAGAAGAAGATGAGCTAAGGAATGAAACAATACAATTTTAAATGCACCAAAATAAAGAAAAAAAGAGGGAAACAACCGAAGCGACAGTCGTATTTATAGCCAGCAGCCATCTCTTGGCTCATGGAGAAACCTCTTAGCTCTGCATCATTGATGGCATGAAATTAAAGAGGGATGCTCTCAATAGAAGAACATTGCCAACCTAGCACAAACCAGTACTAAAAATCAATTGCATACTTACCACTACTAGCTTCAAATGGCTGCTGGAACCACAGCACGGCATCTTACAGGAATATGATATAAAACAACACACTATATATACATGCTTGTAGCTTTTGGAGGACAAGATTGGTTTTGTGTTCAAACACTTAGCTGGAAAGAAGTTGGAAATAAAAACTGGTACTCAGTATAAAAGAAAGACTTGGAAAACACAAATCTGAACTGCCAAAATTTAACCTCTGCATGGATCTCGGAGGACCTTGGCTTGCACCACATCACATTCCATGTTTTAAGTATTGGAGTTACAAAGGCAGCCAAGTAAACTGGAAGAAGTACTCCCTTGTCCACCCAAAAACAAAATTCTGATGGGGCACATACCAATACTGGATTTAACTCAGGGGAAGAATTCTACAAATACAATCACAAAAGCTTGGTAGAAGAACAGGAACAGAAAGCACCATTATGCAACTAGCCGAACAATAGCTTTACAATCACAACGGCCTGGCAGGAGCTTGAGATGAAGGATCTTGCGCACTAACAACAGCACTATCAATGCAAATTTGGATTGTGTGGACTTATTTATCCAAGCTTGGTGTTACCATGGAATGTTAAGATCACCAAAGACAGAAGAAACAAGGCTTATCAGCCGTACTCCTAGGCATGTTAAAACAAAGAAAAAAATTATATGAAACAACCACCTGGCTTGCAGCAGTAAAGTCACAACATAGAAGCCCTCAAATTCCTCATTATCAGCTTGGATGACTCCTGCGACATCATTTCTACAGCCCCTGCTAAAGAAATGACAATGTTATTTATTTAGAGGCTCTTGACAAGCTTACAGGAGGGTGGGGCTTCAACAAGAACTAGTTATGCAATCTTGCATTGGCACTACAGTGCCAAGCCACAGAAGATAGAAGCATCACAGCATGCTATTTGAAAACAAACAGGCCAAAAAAAAATTAAGAAGGATCTCACTCACTAACTCCCTAAAAGAATGAACTTTATATACAGGCCTTTTAATACTAAGACTAGTACCAGAAATGACAGGTTTGATTCTGGTACCAGATTCAGCTTGGGATGGTATTTTGTAGCTGCCTTCATCAATTGATCAGTTTTGGATCACACTGGAGACTGACTGAAACCTCAGAAGGCAACTAAAACCTCAGAAGGCAACTAAAACCTCACCAAGGGGTATTTTTGACTGCTTCCAAAGGTCATGATCAACTCTTGGAGCCTTGAAGCCATCCCTTATAATCTGATAAACACCTCAGTAGACCATGAGGGTCCACCCTAATCAACCACAACTACTGACACGACTCAAGCTGAGGCAACGACAAGTCCAGTGAGCGTGATAATACTCTAACCTGAGCCATTACATTGTAAAGGTGTGATATCACCTGTAACAGCCCAAATGCAACCACCCTATGAGGTGTGGAGCCCTACAGGACTAGACCAAAGCAGCTTTAAGTATCACTAGAGGTATATTTAATGCTTAGTGACCTAGGAATAGTAAAACAAGCCACCCGACGTCCTTGGATCCACTATAAAGGTGTAATAGCACCCACAACAGAAGTACAACAGCCTACCTGAATGACTTGAAGGTCTTCAAAAGATCTGGATCATCCCAACACCCCAGTCCGATTCAATTTGAACATATTGTTTAATAGATAAAACCACCCAAAGAACCCAACCAAACTGAATCACATGTTTGAGGTATCAAGATCAGAAAAACCCCCTAAAAAAATTATTAAAACAAAAAAATTAAAAATAAAAATAATAATAAATAAATGAGAAAAATAATAATAATGATAATAGTATTCAACATTAAAAAACACTTTCAGGATTTTGTGAGCTTAAGAAAATGTTTTTAAAATGCAAAAAAGTCCTAAATAAGACTTTAAACTGTTTTTTAAAACTGAGTTTACTGATGGTTTTTGTCTGATTAATTTATCTTCTAACATCAAAAAAATAAAAGATAAAATAATGATAATGATAAACTGAACTAATGGAACTGACAAAAGAATACAAATGATATGCATATTTATTTTTTATTTTATTCAATATCTTTAAGTTACTGGCAATATTTGTTAACAAAGAAAAAAAAATTAACTTCAAATAAAAAAAAGCCCTCATCAAGGCTTTAAACTGATAGTTTCCTTTTATTTTTATAATTATATTGAGCTGACATTTGATACTCTTAATTGCTAAAGGGCTATAAATAAAAAACAAAACATTTCCTCAGCAAGAAATTAAACTTCTGGAATTTTCTTTCATTTTCTCCTTAACATTACATGAAGCTGACATATTTCATTTTGATGTGCTACAGGGCTATAAATAACAAAAGCCCTCAGCATGGCTTTAAACGGCTGGGTTTGCTTATTTTGATTAAATTATTTTTTATTAATTTTTTATGCTACAGGGCTATAAACAATAAAGGCCCTGAGCAAGGCATTAAACTGCTTAATTCAATTTTATGCCTATTTTATTACTGATTATTTGATTTGCTGATATTGTAGTAATATTTAGCTTAATGAAATGAATTAAGGAAACAAGATAGCTATAAAATGAAAAAATAAGAGCCCTCAGCATGGCTTTAAACTGCTGTTTTTTCTTATTTTAATTCAATTATTTTTTAATTTTTTATGCTACAGGGCTACAAATAACAAGATAAAAGCCCCAGCAAAGCTTTAAACTGCTGTTTCTATTTTTATGCTTGTTTCTTATGCTGTACAATATATTCTACTGACATATTTTATTTTGAATGCTACAGGTATTCAACATTAAAAAACACTTTCAGGATTCTATAAGCTTAAGAGAATGCTTTCAAAATCAAAATAAGTCCTCAATAAGACTAAAAACTGTTGAATTCAATTTACAACTTGGCTTTGAAGATAAATCAAATTTCATGAAAACCAAAAGGATCAAACAGAAGTAAACAAAACAATCAATCAATTGTCCTTGGCAAGACCATGAACTTCCCCTTCAAATATCAAGAAATACCTCTTCAAATATCAATAATAAATCACTCAAATTATCAACAATAATCAGGAAAAAGTAATTAATGGTCCTTGGAAAGACCATAACCTGCCTATTTAAAATACTCAAAAATATTGAACAAGGACTATCAAAGGAGGATAAGTCCTAGGCAAGACTATAAGCTACCTAAGGTTTTATTTCTTATTTTTTCTAATTTTATGTCATTATTAAAAAAAATCAGAAATATTTACTGACTAAAACTTTTTGAACATATTTTTTATTTCAAATTCAATTATTTTTTCCTAAGAATTAAGGGCATTTCCCATTCATGATCTCAAGAATATTCTATTTTTTCATTATCTTTATTATACTTTTCCTACTATTACAAAAAGAGCCACTAAATTGGCTTGATTTTTTAACTCAAGAATAATAATAATTAGAAAAAAGGTCAATTTATTTGAAATATTTCTTCAATTACAAGAAAGTGATTGAAACCTGTTTGAAAATGAGAAGTATTTGTGCCATGAAGGCATTAATTGAGCTCTTAAGGAGTTATTTATATTGAAAGCTCATAAATTGATGACATAATTTGGGGAATTTACATATTAATGACACCTCAATGTGCTATTTGTTCCAAATGGAATTTAAAAAGCCCCCCCACAAAAGTAAACAAGAGTTTTTTTAAAATTGTACAAATTTTTTATTTCACTGTTTATATTTTTTTAACCACTCAAATGCATTTATGGGTAACAGAAAATCTGAACCATAAAGGGGATGGACTTGAAATAAAGTCTGAGTCACAATGATGATTCCAAAAGGAAGAGTTGTGGAATCATAAGGGTCATTATATGAATAAAGGACTCAAATTATGATCATTCAATTATGTAATATTAATGATAAATACTCTCAAGAGCACCAATTTTTACTGATTGGCACAAATTACCACCTTCAACCAAACAGCTCCATGATCTTAATTATGATTCAGGCTTATTTCTCTTGATTTGTGATTTTTACTCAGATATCACATTTAATGATCATCTTATACTTCCAAAACAAATAAAAAGAAAAAGAAGTAAAAAAATATAATAAAATTATGTAAATTTACTGTATCATTATTCATCCTCATCAAAATCACTCTAAAAAATAAGGGTTGGGTAAGCTTATTTCTTACAATATCCCTTATAGTGGGAGTTTTGGGGGAATGAGAAGATATCCTCTTCAAAATTTGAAAACCAACTGAAGATTTTTAAATGGAGAGGTGGGCCCTCATCCGAACAAATATTATTGAAAAAATTTCAATAAATTAATATTAAAATCAATTTTAAATCACCTTATTATCAAATTTTTTTATTTTTTATTTCTTTATAACAGGTATAATTCAGGAATACAAAAGAACAAAAGGACATAAATCATTTTAAAGAAATAGCAAGAGAATTGGGAAACAACTCATTATAGGAAAATTATTCAGAATTCTTAAAATGAAGAAGATTATTTATAAAGAAAAGCAGGAGTTCCTTATGGATTGACCTTGGAAACTTCTTGGATTCATGATTGAAACTCATTTGGAATTCAAAAATCACTGGCCAGGATTTATGTACTGAATTATGACTCACTGGATTAATTATTGACTCAGGACTCACTCAACATGATGGACCAGAAAGATGATGTAAAACACTCAACTCAAATTTCCCTTGGGATTTTGAAGAAGCTTGAAGACTCAAGAGGTCCTCAGCATGACACTAAACTGCTTCCCCTGTAGACTTGGGCAGGGAAACCTATGAAAAAACAGCCAAGAAGCTGGAGGGGATTGTCCTAGTCAGGAGAAGTGCTGAAGGACCATTTTTTTCCTTAGCATGACAATAAAGTGCGCCCTTTGTGTAACAGGAACAAGGGGTTTCACAGGTGTTTTGCATTATCAAATTGGCCAAAATGAACAAAGTGGAGTCTCAAGCCATCAATTAATACAAGAAAATTCCTTATCAAGAAATAAAACAACCAGAGGAATCTTCCATCAAGTGGGAATCATGAAGGTTGAAGAATAAAACAAGAGTCAAGTGGAATCCAAAATCAAGCCCAAGAGAGCTCAAGAATCAAGATAAGCCCTTGGATTAGGCCAGGAGGTCCTTGCATGACTTAAAACTGGAGGACTTGTATACCTAATATACAGGGGTTACACACCTAGTTGTAGGTCCTGTATGACCTTAAACTACATTTTTTTATGGAAGAAAGAAGAAAAGAAGAATTTTGAAGACCTCAATATTTTAGGACACTAGCAAATTCCTAGAAAGAATTAAGAAAAAATCACTAATTGAAGATGGATCACAAAATTTTAGCAGCCAAATACAAGTCAGTCCTGAAGAAGGTGAGACCAGTCAATGAGCCAATGCCTCAAGACCTTAACCCACCTTTGGAAAGACCACTTTTGTCAAGAGATCCTTATGAAACACCCTTATCACCAAACCCACCTATATTTCAAGAAACCTTCAAGGTAACCAATCAAAGACTGCAAGCAGTCAATTTTGGCCCACCAGGATGGTTATCAAATGAAGAAATCAATTTACTCAAAAATTTTATTACCTTAAGGGAAAAAGCAATAGCCTTCTGTGAAGAAGAAAGAGGATTACTCAAGCACTCATATGGAAAACCTTACAAAATACCAGTAATACCCCATTAACCTTGGCAGAGGAAACCAATTCCCATTCCCAATTCTATTTTACCTCAGTTTACCGAATTGATCAGAGAAAGAATCAGGACTGGACTCTACGAGCAATCCACCTCAAGCTACACAAGCCCAATCTTTTGTGTGGCCAAATCAAATGGGAAACTCAGAGTTGTCCATGACCTTCAAGAACTCAACAAAGTCACCATCAAGGATGCTGGCTTACCACCTCATATTGTAGAATTTGTAGATGCATTTTCAGGAAGAGCATGCTATGGACTAGGAGACATCATGGGAGGATATGATGAAAAAGAATTAGATGTCATTACAAGACCCCTGACCACTTTTGAAACACCCCTTGGAAGGATGCAACTCACAAGACTACCCCAAGGAGCCACCAACTCAGTAGCAGTATACCAAGCCCAAATGACCTGGATACTTGAAGAAATACCAGAAAGTGCAGGAATCTTTATTGATGATTGAGAAATAAAAGGACCAAGATCCCTTTACAACCAAGAAACACTACCAGAAAACCCCTCAATCAGAAGATTTATATGGGAATATGCCATAACCTTAGAAAGAGTTTCATTCAGGATTGAAGAAGCAGGACTTACTATCTCAGGATCAAAGTTTGCATTCTGTGTTCCAGCTTTGGACATAGTAGGGCATGCTGTATCATTTAAAGGAAGAACAATTTCAAAACAAAAGATCAACAAAATTCAAAATTGGCCAGCACCTCCTAACAAGAAGGAAATAAGGGGATTTCTTGGACTTTATGCCTATGTAAGGATGTTCATTGAAAACTTCTCACAAGTTGCATCACCACTCAGAAGGCTCACCAGAGAAGATGTTGACTGGGACTGGTATCAAAAATGTGAAGAAGCTTTCCATAAGCCCAGAAGAATAGTTGGAGAAGAAATAACCCTCAAGAAATTGGATTTTGACAAAGGAGCAGGGAAAATCAAGCTAGCAGTAGACTCAAGCTAGATCTCTGCAGGAGCAGTACTTACTAAAGAAGATAAAGAAGGAAAAGACAGAGCAGTATTATATAAATCAATAACCTTTCCAAAATTAGAATCAAAATACTCACAACCCAAATTGGAGCTCTGTGGATTTGCAAAAATTCTCAAGAAGCTTCAGACAATACTTTGGGGACAACATTTTGAATTACAAGCTGATGCCAAGGCTTTAATTGAAATGATCAACACCCCTTTCTTACCCAATGCCCCCATGACAAGATGGGTAGCTTTCATTCAACTATTTTCCTTTGATTTGGTACACAAACCAGGGAAGACTTTCACTATGCCAGATAGGCTATCCAGAAGATCAAAAAACTAAGAAGAAGAAGATAAAGATGCACCAGAATTTGAAGAAGAAAAAGATTTGATCAAGCCACACACTGGATTTGGGGCTAAGAATGTAGATTCACTCCATTTTTCAGGAGTACAAGTACAAACCAAACAGGAAGGATTTTGGAAGAGAATGCAAGAATACCTAAGAACAACAAAAAACCACAATCAAGAAAAGATGAAGAGTTTAGAAGGATAAAAAGAAGGTCATCCAACTTTTTCTTGGAAGATGGCCAGCTCAAAAGAAGAAATAACCCAAACCCTCAATTGGTGATATCAAGTCAAGAAGCTCAAAGCTACATTTTAAAGTCACTTCATGAAGACATGGGCCACAGAGGGGAAATGAAACTTATAGAAGAATTAAAGCAAGATTTTGGTGGGAAGGAATGAAGAAATCAGTCAAGAAATTGGTTCAATCTTGCCTAGCCTGCCAAAAGAGAAGTCAAAACTTACAAAGGGAACAAGGAAAATCTACAGCAATGTCAACAATCTCTGAAAGAGTCAGTATGGATGCAGTCCATATCAAATCTGGAAGATGGAAGTATATGGTTGTGGCCAGAGATGGTTTTTCAGGATGGCCAGAAACAGTTGGACTACTTAAATTAACAGCAGAGGCAGTTGCAGAATGGTTCACCTCAGAATGGATATGAAGGTATGCCTCACCAAAAGAAGTAACTGTTGATGGGGGGCCAGAGTTTGGAAAAGAATTGCAAGATGCAGTAAAGAAATCAGGATCAAGGATCAGAGTCACCACACCCTATTACCCAGAGTCTCAAGGAATGGTGGAAAGGGGCCATAAACAACTTAAAAATGCTCTAGTCAAGATGTGTGGGGAAAATGGAGGAAAATGGAAGAAATATCTACCACTAGTTACATTGGCTGACAGAATTTCCACTAAAAGAACAACTTGTTTCTCACCATTTGAACTCCAATTTGTACAAATACCAGTATTACCAATTGACATTGAAACAAAAACATTTTAAGCAGTAGAATGGCACAAAATATCCACCACTGAGGAATTACTGGAAGCAAGAGCTAAACAATTAGAAGGGAAAGAAGAAATGAGAAGGAAAGCAGCAGAAAAACTCAAAAAATCAGAGGAGGACTCAATGAAATATTGGGATAGAAGAATAGCACACCAACTAAGATCACCACTTAATCCAGGAGATTTGGTCCTGGTTTACAAAAAAGCAATAGAAACTAATTGGAGACTACTTTTCAAAAATAAATGGAATGGACCCTACAGAGTGATCAGACAAATAAACAATGGACCATATGAACTTGAGGAGCTTGATGGAACAGAATTAGCAAGAGGATTTGCAGTATCTCAAGTCAAGAGGTTCTACCCAAGAGGAAAGTTGATAAACACAAAAGAAGACACAAAGGAAGAACAAAGTGAAGAAGATGAATCAATAAATGAGGAAGAGGTATTTGAGGAGACCACAGAATCAGAGGAAGAATAGAGATCTCTCACCTGGAATGCTAGGACAGCATTAAATGGAGAGGGGGATGTGGTATTCCATACCATTTCTTTTTGACCAGGCTGAAGCTCATAGTACCCCAAAGCAGCAGTAAATCCAGCCTACAGGCAGACTTACACTCAAATTTTGCACCAAAAGTCAATTTTACAGCAAGAAGCTGGATTTAACTCATAGAACCATGGCACAGGGACCAAAGGGCAGTGTATGTGTTGAAATAAGTTATTCAATTTCATTATGCATATGTAAAAATTAAGCTACATATAGTAAACTAGTTACAACAAATAAGGTACCACCCTTGAAATTGCACACCCCACCCAGCTTTACACCCCCTTATAGCCACAGGACCCATGCAGCAATGAAAGGACACCTGCATGAATTACACAGAAGCCTATCACTCAACATAGAGAAGTCACATTATGCAAAGCCCAGCCCCATGGAGTTCCTGCAATGCATTTACAACGCAGCAACAGGAGTACCTTCTCTTATATCCACAGTAACCCCACTTGAAAGCTTAAAACAATAAAAATTATTTACTCCACTCATCACCTCATGCAACGCAAAGCTAGTTACAACAAGCTGCATGCAGTACACAATTTCAATTAATTCTCAACCACATGACTATGCATAGCATGTGTCAAACTCAAAACTCACATCATTGCATACAAAACAGTTGATTCATCAGTGAAATAAATTATTACCTGACCTTATTTTACAGTTCAAAAGAAGAAACACAGCCAGGAAACCTGCATTAATTATACAGCCACTTCTACCAAGCCTAAAATATGACATATGCAAAGGAAATACAAAGTCATCATGTGATACTACACCCACCAACAGAAGATCATGTGACAGAAAAAAGGCTGTGCACAAGAAAAATCCTCAGCCAAAATGAAATCAGCTCATGCATGCAAGTAAAATCCAAGAATATCACATCATATTTAGTTCACCAAAAGACCATCATGTGATGAATGGAGGCTGTGCAGAGAAAATATTATCACCAAACCTTAAATCACCTGACCCATGCAAGAAAGGTCCTCACCAAAAATGGAGTCACATGATGAAATCAAGGGGAATTAAAGGGGAAAAAGACAGCTCCCATGGAGGGCCCCCTGGGCTCCCAAAAGGTATAAATAGAAGGGCTCTCTCCCCCAAATTTCAAAATCCCCCCATGCACATTATATCCCCTGCACATTGCAAGCATAGGAATAATTCATCCCTCACCTGGGAGGTAGTCCAGTATATCATAGTAAATTTACTTTCCCAGTAGCTAAGCTCAGTGGAAGTATAGTGCTGAAGATTACCCAGTATCTAAGCTCAGTGGAATGTCATTATTATTAAAATAAAAATAAAAATTATCCAGTACCCAAGATTAGGGTTACTACTGTATTAAAATATTTTATCCAGTAAAACTAACACCATTTATCCAGACTTGAAAATAACTTACCCCTTTAAAAAATAACATATCAAAGAATCTTACCTCTTAAATTTAACAAATACTATTTTATCTCATTATTAAACACTCCTAAAAAATAACAAACCTTTCAAAAATTATTTTACTCTATTATAACTTTACCTTAACAAAATTACCTTTATCAACACTCATCAAATTTTCCAGAACACCTTAAAAAAACCATCTTACAAAAGGACTTTCAACCAAGAAGAAACAACTTACCTCAATTCAACTAAAAAAACTTGAAGTTAAAACAGACAAGTATTTCATTAAATCAAAAACTAACCAAATTACTGACATTTCTTTTTATTATTATATATTGAATAGGTCTGATCTGAGACTGCTGAATTTTGTCTTCTGCAGCTGTAAAGCCACTCACTAATTTTATTTTAGTTTGTGAGCTCCAAGGAAGATTTTGTTCAGTATTTTAGGAGGGGCAGGCAATACACCCTTGCCACCCTTGGTTACAGGAGTTATTAGAAATTCAAAACTAGTTACCTGTGATTTCCCCCTCCAGGTACTACCTCATTTTAATCCCACACAAGAGGAGTTCCCACAGTATGTTTTTCATGGGTTATTCAAGAAAATTCAAGGTTTTGGGGAAGAAAATTGGTGGCTATACAATAATATCTTTCCCCCCTCTTTTTTCTTCATTGTGATAATCTTTTCCTTTTATAATAAACTTAAATCCTGTTCAAAAATAAATAAGAGATTCCAACCACCATTTGTAAATTACTTCCAACCTGTTAATAAAATGAAAAAACATAAGAGTTTTTTGTAACTCTTTCAAATCAACTCACCCTTGAGCCACCCCAAAGATGAATTAAATCATCTTTCATCAATGTCAACTTGGACACTTTGCTTTCAAATTCACTCTGGTCACTTGTGTGTGCTTTTTTTCCTTCATTTTCATTTTATAGACTTTGCTCTCAAGGTAATTTCCTGCAGTTCTTTTCTGAACTAATTCCAATTGAAATTACTCTGGAAGAAATATCTATTGTAGAAAAAATATCTCTTTTAGAGTATTTTTGGAGAAATATTTCTTGCAGGTAAAGCAATAAGTAATTATGAAGTTATTTCTTCATACTGTAAAAGTCAAAAAGAAGAATTTTGGCATTTCTCTCTCTTAAAAATTGACAAAATTACTGCTTCTACATAGTTGTATTTTATATAAGTTTTGAGGACAAGTAAAGTACTTGATTTTTTCATCAAAATTTCATGCCAAAATTCACATATTTGTTGATACTTTGGTGAAGAAGCAGGTATTTAGTTCAAATAAGGAGACTACATTGATTATACCCACATCAGCCAAACTTGCAGCTGATATTAACCCATTTCAAACAAATTTGTATGAAAAATATTTTCATTTGATTGTAGGGAGATTTACAATAATAGATCACATGCTATACAGCAAAGAAATGTATTCAAAAAAATACTTGGCAATGTGAAAAGTAACATGCATTGATGTTGCTTATTTGTCAGGGAGGAAAATAAGGAATGACTGGGTGTCCATCATACACTTGCTCAAGTTCACACAATTGAAAATGATTTAATTAAATTCAATTGAATACAAGCATAAATTAATAGTATTTCAGGACCAATTAACTATCTTGGTTGATGTTGACTGAGAATTCAATCTTATACAGCTTATTTGAGATAGGCAAAAAACAATCATTGATTTTCAGGAGGAAAAAGTCAAGAAATTGGTGAATGGTGGTTCCCTTCTTCCATTCAAGGAATTTGGAAACATCCTATCCCAAAACTGAATGATATCACACCTGAAAAATTCTTTGAGACTGACCACAAACTCAAATTAAACTTATAAAATTGAACAAAATTTGAGTGGGTCATTAGCAGATAGGGATTTATGACCAGGAAGCAATTCCCAACAAATTAGAAGTTTGGGCAGAAATCATAGTCTACATGAAATTTTGTTTATTTATTTGGTTGAGTTTATTTAGGGTTTGATTTTTTTCATTTTTAAGAAGGAGCATGCCATTCACAAAAAAGGAAAGCATAATAATAAGGAAAATTCCACAAAGCTTTGGGAGGAGTAAGAAAAGTGTACCTTTTGTGTTTTGTGTTTAGGGTATATATCCATGTGTAAGCATTCATGTGACACCTTCATTGGGACCTGTGGAATAAAATTGGATTAACTTGTTATATATCAAGCCAATGTCATGTGAGCTCAAAGTAGGAGCTCATGAATATGTGGAGAAAACTCATTGGGCCTAGTGGAGTGAAAATTGGATTCAGTTAGTTTTGATCAAACTGGTTCCATTTAGGTTCCAAAAAGGTTCTACAAATGATAGTTGGCAGTGTCTTATGACTTTCTCCCTCAAACACTTGTTAATAGCCACCCCCATAAAGATAAATGAGGCAAAAAAAAGTACACAATAAATTGGGGCTTGCATCTACTGGACCAATTGCTCAGATATCCATTCCATTATCAGACAATGAAACATTGGGTCAATTTTTGATAATTAATAACTTCACTAAGATCAAATGCATTCAATATGACCGAATTTCAGTTCTCACTTCATCCAGACTACTCATTTCCCTGTTAGAAGTATAAATATTTACAAAAACAAGTGATAGGGAGGTCAATCAATGGGAGGAATTGTTGCAGTTTTTATCTTTGGGACCCAATATGAAAACATGGGGCATTACTGAAGTGAGAGATTTTTCCTATTGGCTGGTGCAAATTTGCAAGGAAGAACAAAGAATTTCAAACTTATGGCACTCTTGGGAGAATTTAACCCTCAAAAGTAGAACAGTGGGACCAAGGGGAAAATCTGAGCTGGGTGTGTTGCATCCTGGGCCAATATTTACAGTGTTTTGGTGATAAATTATTTCAAAATATGTAAGAACACTACATAACATTAATAGTTCCCTCCTTGGAAAGATTTACTATTCCAAACTGGCAAATCCCAAAAATGGGGAGGAGTTTGTGTTTGCTTCCAACCTCATGTTCACCCAAAGGGATTCAGAAATTCACCACATGTTGCTAAGATGAATCAATGAATGCTTTGGGAAGGCAGTTTCAAGCTGACAGGCACATGGGCCAACTTCAAAAATATTTGTCAAAATGTTGCACTGGTGGGAAATTCATCTTCCCAAATGAGAATTTTGGATTGATCTATTGGAATTTCATAGGCTGATTCAGTTAGTTTGGGAAGTTATTGAATTATTCAATTGTACTGGTCCCTCCAAAGATAAAAAATTTATGACCTTAGTTTAAATTTTGACTCAATTCTCAACCACATTATGAAAGGACAGAAGTGTTATGAAGCTGAAAGGGGGGCTGGCTATCCAATTAGAGATGATAATACAATCTCAATGTAATTCAAGTAGTGAAGAAGTGTTTGCAGGATAGTGAACAGTTCTTCACACATTTAATTTTGGCTTTTTGTTTGAACTGTGAAGGCGCTAAGAATCAGCATGCCACCCAAAACAAACCATTTGAAGTAGTTCACAATGATTCAATGGGTGTTAAGTGGAAATTATTGAGGTATTGTGATTAAAAGGAATTCTTTCTGCAATTAATCATGTGTGGTGGCATGCCACTTTCAGGTTATAAGCACACATATCACATTATTTTGAAATGGCACATGCAGGTTGTCATCTTGAAAATTGTGACATAGCTCCTGGAAAATTTGTATGCCTAATTGTCCTGGGAATAAGAGGGGATGAGGGCTGAAGGAGTCTTGCATGTCTCCATGTCATTTTAAAATGTACATGAATGTGGGGTGGGCTCTTTGTGGAATTTTGACATGAAAATGCACATTCATTTCAGGTGGTTTGTGTGTGCAAGTGTAATGCACAATTCACCCTCAATAATTCCAGTTAGCATCATTTCAGCTTTCTTAAAATTGTCTGTCTTGGTGCCCAATTGTAAATCACAGCCACCCAAGTCATCATGTGGATGGAAACAGCTCTATTGTGCACACACATTAAAGCCAAGAGGTACCCATTGGATTCATAGTTGACAAAAAAAGAGTCCTACCCCTTGTGTCCAGTGGCCCTTCATTTGAAACTGATTTTGATCATGCCTATCTTACTCATTATCTCCTAGAGGGACTTAACAGCACATTTGCATGATCTTTGGATGTTACATGGATACTACACATTCAGATTAGTATACCACATATTACATGCAGGGAGACAAAAGTATGTTTTACAGCATATCTTACAATATAGGCCCATAAATTCAGACAAAGGGGAAGGTGTTGGTAATTTTAGTTTTGAATTTTCCCACAAAAACATAAATGGAAAAAAACTTGGTAATGGATTTGGTTAGGGTCTCACCTATACTATTCACTCAAATGTGAGCAAAATATCTATTGTAAGCTTTCACCTCACATATGAAGCTTAGAATATCTGTGGGAAAGTAAAAGAGAATAAAAGGTGATTTTTACTATTTATTATGAAAAAATACAGAAAGAACAGAAATAAAAATTGACAGACTAAATATTTTTGGATACATTAAAGCTGCATATTTATAATGAGGGTTTGAACATTTTTAAAAAAACTAAATAATTTTTTTTCAATTTTTATGAATCTTTTAGCAACCTCCATGATTTTTTCCACTAGATATACTCCCAAAACCTTTCAAAGCAGAAAGCTCAATGCATGCCAAAATTTTGCAATTCATCTCATTATAATGAGCGGCATCCACAGAGGGAATCATGTGAAGCAATCAATTAATCTCCATCAAGATCTGGTTAATGGATTTGTTGACCAAGGAATAAAGAATCATAGATTTTGGTTGCATATTGGTTAATTCCCAAAAAGCCTGATTGTGGGATTCAAAACAGCCTTGCACTAGTGGGGTCTCAGTTCAGTCAACATTTGATGAGGTTGAAGAAATTGGGAGCTCAGTTGCAGAACAAGGGGAGGCACAGGTTCTTGGTGAATGGGGTTATCTAACAGGTGTATTGTCAAAGATGATACAAGGTATACCAGAAGGAAGAAACTTTGGTAATGGTTATTGATAGGAAGAGGTTTCACTTTCTCAATGGTAACTCTTCTGAGTGCATATTATCCACCTCAGGTGCAGTCTCACACAAAGGGACTTGAGGATCTTGTATTTGACTCAGGCCCTGAGCTTGTGGTGTGGTGGAAGGGGGAGCTGGCTCACATATAATGGTTCTAAAAGACAAGATTGAGCCTGACAGTATGTCAAAATATTACACCAAAAGGGGTAGGATGACATAGAGAGTGTTTAACAGGTGAAATCCTGTGTGGTGGTGATCTGGGAGAGAAGATAATTGAGAGATGGCAGTTTAAAACCTGTCCTTCATTTTTGGCTACCAAATTCACTTCCTATAAACTGTCTATATAGCAAGCCTATGATATGTAGGTGGTGTTGTTTGTGGATCTGTATAAAAAAATACATTAATTGGCTTCCAACATTATTCAATTAGAAAATGGATGCTACTTACCACAGAAATCATTCACTGACCATTGAATACTTCTTGGGCCAGGAGTGATTTTCTGTGGAGTTTTCTCACAAGCTAAAGAGGGGATCTATTGATAGGTACCACAGAAGATTCCTGTATTGGGGTGTTTGGTGGGTTTTGTTGTAAGTTTGAAAATGAGTCAGAATTGGGTCAAGATAGATGATTTAAAGAGAAGAGAAGATACTAGCTTTGCTGTCAAAACTCCATGGCAGACAAGACATGATTACAATCAGCCCAAGCTTTAATTTCTTCTTGCCATTGCCAGCCTTCATCCAGAGGATAATTTCTCTCATCAAGTCATGGATTGTAGTGACCATTTGATTGAGGGAAGCCTGGGAGGTGGGGTAGACCATTCAAGAATTGAGGGAACTGGACTAATTGTGTGGAATGATTCCCACTTTCCTGGTGTCCATTCTTGTTTTGGAATGCTTTAATCAGCAACCACAAAAGAGTCTGTTTGGGATCTTTTCTTTCTTCATGGTCAGAATGGGCAAATCAAGAAGTAACATTTCCTATGTGATTAATGGCAAGGGTTGTGGTTTAAATTCAGAGACACACTTCTTGGAGCACAAAGTAAATGATTCCTAAAAGAGAGGTAAATCATGTCAAAATCTAAGTGAACAGTATAGTTGAATGTACAGGGGATACATATGATACATATTCAATCAAGTGAAGAATTAAAATCATGAAGAAATAAGATTTAGTATGAATGCTGCCAGGATCAGATCCAAAAGAAATTCAAATATGGAAGATGTTGTACATTGTAGAAGAAACTGGGGGCTGCATGTAAGAATGGTGAAAGAAAGTAGCAAAAAGGAAGGCTAGTAGCTAGTATGCTGCAAGAAAAAATTATGGGAAGGAAGCAAAGATGAGGGGGAATAAACACCTGGCTAAGATTCAGGTGAAGAGTGAGAAGGTGGAGTGGATTGCAGAAAGAATTTTCAATTCAGGTGAAGAGTGAGAAGGTGGAGTGGGTTGCAGAAAGAATTTTCAATTCAGGTGAAGAGTGAGAAGGTGGAGTGGGTTGCAGAAAGAATTTTCAATTCAGGTGAGGATGGTCTTTTATACCTTATCAAAGCTGATAAATTTGAAGAAGTTGAAGCATCAGCTATTCTCTCAGCTTTAGGTGCAGCCAGGGTCAAGTAATCTCAATTGCAACCCTTAATGCAGAAGGCATAAATTAAATTTTCCTTTGATATAATAAGATTATTTATATAGAGAATCATATTTTACAGATTGTAGATATTTACTGAGCAAGGTGTATCACAAGAAAGAATTAATTCTCCAGGGCTCTAATGAGCTTAAATTTAACTTCCTAGGTGTTGCTACTTCAATAAAACTTTATCCTAATAGTATAGATATTAAATCATCTCATAACTCTCCTTTCAAAGACAATTATTTATTTTGAAAGAATTTTCTATAATTAATTCTACATATTATTTTTTATTGCAACTTTTTTATTAATTATGACTCAATTACCACTGAGAGACTTGATGAAGAATAAGTGTCATTTTCAATTAAAAACAATGTATACCCAATTGAAATATCTTCTTGCCTCACTAAACTTTGTTCTATATGAATATTGGGGTCTAATTTCAACAAGCAAAATCAACAACTGCATAGGTGAAATTTTTGATCATGTCAATTTACTCAATTTCATAAATATAATGAATCAGTTTATAATAAAATACAAGCAAAAATGTATAATTTGTGGTCCAAGAATAATTTACCAAATTTGGAAATTCTCTCTTCAATCTATAATTCTATCATTAAGAACTCAGTAATTCTCTTTATTTTGAGAAATTTTCTTGGATAATTTTCTTATCTCTAGAATAAACCCAAAATAATGGTAAAACTGATCTTTCTCAAAATTCAATTTTATTGTTCAATATCAAATATCTGTGATAGGAAATCTATCACTTCAGTTTTGATACTTCCAATGATTCAACTCCTGGATGCTTTCAAGAAAAAAACCCCTCAATTGCTTCTTACAAGTGAAAATATTGAATATTGTCTTTCATTGGCCTTTTCACAACTAAAAATATATCTAAAAAGACTAATATAGATACCTATATAGCTGAATGGACTCAGTGAGCTATGGAGAAGATACTATCTGAAATCATGCACCCCTCAAGGGGAAATTACAAGGAAATATTGGGATGGAGTAGCCTTTGCTAATTTTTTGACTTCTTTTCTCAAGCAAGAATATTATGCAAAACATTTCAGTTCAATCTATATATATTTCTACCTATATTTTGACATTTAGAGTCTGGTACTAAATCTTCATTTGAAATTATACCAAGAAAATATTAATTGATTTCATATTTATGAATAACATCAAGATCTTATCAAAATGTATTAATCCCTTTCTTTGGGATATTACTTCTCTTTATAACCATGAGGAAAAAGTTAGCCCCTGAGGGCAGGGGCTGCAGGTTCAACCCAGCTCCCAACCTGGAATGCATTCTGATTGGGACATGGATTCAAAATTGGTTCAGCACTGACATTGTTTGCACTTGGCCATGCTTTCACAAAATGTATATCCAACCAAGCTTTATTCATAGCTTTGTTTTTTGTTTGGTTGACACATAGGTATTAGAGCATTGAATCATTCACATTTTTTGAAAAAAGATATTTTCCAAAAGCTTGATATAATAAGCTTCATTTTCTTTTCAATGTTAATTTAAGCTCTATTGATTTCAGGAAGCTCTATATGATGAGCACAGATATATATCATTTATTCAAAATTTTGATTCAATTTTCTGAAAAATAGTTTGATGTATAATATCAGCCTCAGATATGTGGAAACAAAAGTTTTTTTTCAATTCAGAAAAATTGAATTAAGAGTTTCTTTTAATCAAATGAAGTCAATTAAACTCCCCTTTTTTTAGTTTCTCAAGTATTTACTGAGAAAAATTGTTTTTCCTACATGGAATAATTCAAAATTAGGTCTGTACTCCACATTCTTATGAATTCCCAGACTTATTTTATGAAGTATAGTTTATTTTGATAAAGAGCCCCTCAGAAAAATTCTTATTTTCAAAATACATTCAAAGCATGTCTTACTACCTAAATTTCCTGTAGCTTGTTCTGTGTCTAAAATCAAAATGCAGATCTCCCTGTTCTATTCTTTGTGACAAACAAATCAGGTGGAACCAAAGGATCTTCATTTCAATTGAATTTTGATTTTTCTTATGAAAGGAAATTTTCCAGTAAATAAATATTATTGGAAGACAAATAAGAGTCAAATTAAGCTGTCATAAACAATTAGGAAAATCCTGACTTCAAGCTCAGATAAGCTTGCTTCATTTGAAAAATCATTTTGAATATTCTAGTTACTTGACATTTTTCTTTCTCTTCTAGGCTTAATCTATTGGCGCTTATATGTTTTACAAACTGGCTCATATTTAAAGTATGAAGGTAAAATTGCATAAGGATTTTGGTAAAAACCAATAGGGACTTACATTTGTTTGTGCATGATTTGGTATAAGTACATGAGAACTTGTTTAAAGCAAGTATTCCCTACTTCAGAACCATTTTGGTAAAAATAACCAAAAACATATAGCAGTTCATCATAAAATTTAAAAATCAATGATTTTTACCATTGTAATAGTTTTTAATGGCATTGATGACATAATTATCATTGCAATTAAAACAGTATTTCTTCTTTCAATCATCAAATTTCATAATTTTGACTGCAATGATCTCATCATCTGCATTAAAACAATTCCATCATTTCCATTCAAACAACTCCCCTGTAAACAACACTTCATTTTTTATTTGAAAGAAGCTGTCACTTGCATTCAAAATCCATTCTTTTCACTGAACCACTTCCCTATTTTTCAATAAAAAAGCTCCATGTTGGCATTTGAACAAAGCTATAACTTTCATATGAACAATGGGCTATTTAGCATGAGAAAACATAATATTTAAAATTTTTCAATTTCCTATTTGGCATTCCAGCATTTCCATATTCTACATTGCAAAAATTGCATATTGAGAATGCAAAGAGTTCCAAAAATCTCTCATCTTGAATTGCAACAATACTCCCTTTTTAATCGAAGAAATACCATTTATTTTATTGGACTACCACCATGAAATTTCTCAAAAAAGCTATCTAATTTCCATTAAAATAATTCCTGAATTCCACATGAAGACCCCCTTTTTGGTTCAAAAGCTTTGCATCAAAAAATATCCTGAATGTATGGGAGCTCTCAATACTTTTCCCTTCTTCCAAAAAACATTTGAATCCAACAGCTAGGAGAACTGGAAGTCTTTTTCAGAAACCTTCCATTTAGAAAATTCATTTCTTAGAAGCAGATGCTTGAAGTAATCAATATCTTTGGGAATGCAATACACAAAAAACCAACTTTCACTTTTTTTTCTGGGATTTTTTGAAAAAAATGGGGTATTTACCTTTTTCACCAGACAATTACATGTTTTGTCCACAATTTAGTAAAAAAACCAATCTTTTGGTCAAATGATATGAGATTCCCTTTTTTCTAAAGATTATATTTTCTTACCAGAACCTTACTTTGGATATCTTTATCTCAAGAAAATCTTTGTAAAACATTATTTTCATAATTTAAAAACAGATAATCTGGATTCAAATCAACTTTATATGATACATATATTTTTTTGAGATCTTGGATCACATCTTAAATATCTATCAACAGGAATCATTTTGTTTCAATCTATTTCAATCTTTTACACACGACGTTTTTGCTCCTGTGCCAAAAAGGCAGTTCAACTTACTTATATTCCATCCTTTATTGACTTCATAAGGTTATAAACTAAAATAATGTAATATCAGGAAACACACAGAAGCAAAATGTTTTGCTATAATGGATGCTTAGAGAAACAAAAAACTGGATTTGAAAAATACATTAGCAGTTCTGGAACCTGAATTCAATTTTGGAAGATGAGAGCCTGAATTCTTTGGATATTATTGGGAAATAAAGCTTTGTTGACTGTTATTTAGCTCCTGGGTGAAATAGTCCTATTATTTCAATTCTGAACAGAACATAATTTATTATGTAGCTTTCTTCATCAATTTATTGAATGTGAAATGTCAATCAGCTTTAAGCTCTCCAATTTTCATTCCAAAAAAATTGTAATGAAATTTTCATGGATGATTAAAATCTGGATCATTTTAAAAATACACTTTATTTGTAGATTCAGAGAAAGTCAAATGCAGTAAATATGAGCTTATGATTTCAATCATGTCATTATTTAGCCCTATATTTTATTTGTATTGAAAGAAATTTTCTTAAACACAGTACTTCTCTTAAAACCAATTTAAATATCCTAATTCTTCAATCAATAAAGGTAGATTTATTCAAATAAATATTTTTTTATGAGATTTAATTAAGAGAAATTGATTTGTGGCTCTATGAAGTTTATGACCACATGAATGTTTTGAATATTATCTCATCCTTTTTTCAATATTTTGATTAAATGAGTTCACCTTTTATATTAAATTACTCCTCTCAAGATAATGAGTGATTGTGGGTGCTTATACTAACTTATTTATATTTTTTCTAATATTTTAAAACAAGCAATATTTTCTGTAACAAAAACAGAATTCAAACTCATTATTCTATATTAGCAAATTCCTCTAGTTTGTATATATATTATTAGTATATTATTTATATTCAAAATTCCTCAAAGACAATTCAAATCCATTCTTTTGACAAGCATTTGGTTTTTTCCTTCATGGTATATCAGAAGAATAATTAAGTGAAAAGTGAAATTCTCTCTAAAATATTACTTTGGTTATTGAAATTATGAGCAAAATTTCCAAGGACTCAAAGAATGAAAAATTCAAAAATTATTGACCTTTTCAGCACTTTTAAGGTGGTCTGAATGCATGATCAAATATTAATAGGTTTTTTCTCACACCTCAGAATTAACTGAAACAAGGTCAAGGATATTTTTTCTTTGGAATTGTATAGATAATAAAATTAGGAGGTTATGACTGCCTGATATTGAATATTTTTCAATAATTTCTTGATTAGCAAAACCAATGTTATGTTAATATCCAGTATTAACTTCAATTTGGTTATCTCAAAATTTGATTGGAGATTCTTGTATGAAAGAATTTGATGATTTGTGAAGCAGGATGGGTAATATTACCACCAAATTTCAGCTTCCTTCAAGCCTGAATAAAGCTCTACAGGCATATGTAAGGTTCTTATAGCCAATCTGGTCACCATTAAGTTTGGAAAATTTCTCAAACCAATTTTATTTTGTTAATTAATGTTCAGATATAGCTATTTTTGTCAGAAATAGTACACAAATAAGTCATGGTATCAGAGGTTCTCCCTTGTGAATGTATTATTCTCAAATAACTATTGACCTCCATCCTTGGTTAATATTTCTGCCTCATTTACATCTTGCTAGGAACTGTTCAAATTATTAAATATATGTACAAGAAGGAGCTTAAAGTAATTTTGTGGACCATAATGCCTGTTCAAGAGGAATAAAAAAGGAATAAAGTTTTCAATTTTTTTTGAAATAAGGGAGTTTATGTATTATCATTGGAATATAAATATTGATTGTAAGAATAGAAATAACTTATCTCTGATTAATTATTTATTCATTATTCATTTGGGGAAGATATTATCAATCTAAATTCATAATTACTTTCAGATTAATGGCTGCCCATATTTTAGCTTTTTGGGCTCAGAGGATGGCTAAATAAAGTTTGAGGAATTTTTCAATGAAAAAAGCTCCAAACATACACATAATGAACTAGCTGGGATTATGATCATTGTAAAAAATTAAACGTTATTCTGAGCTTAATATATAGCTCAATATGCATTTTGAACTGATTGTTCTTAAATTTCAAACCTTTATATTTTGAAGAAAAATGTATTATATTATGATTTGAACAATATTTATCATTCTTTCACTTAGCTTCTTGAGCTTGGTGGCTAGCCTATTCCATTAATAACTCCATTTACTCTAAAGTATCTTTTTTAAATGAATTTCTGCTGTTAATAATCAAAAATCCTAATTGTTTTATTTAAATGAAGCATTCCAAACACATGTCAAATACCTAGATAGATATTAAAATACGTACATCTTCCATGTAATTTTCTTAAAATTACCAAAAATTTATTCTTAATAATTTGTTAATTTTAATTAACCTTATTCAATTCTTAAATCAGAGATATTGATGAAATATCCAAGTTTTCTTCTTTAACAAAATTTGAAATAAGCTTTGTGCAACTTATTCATTATTCAATTGCTTTTTTCTTTCCAAATGATAGCTAATGAAATGATTAATATTATATAAGTCTCTTGAAATCTTCACTGTTTCTTGCAGAAACCTTCACACAAAAATAATAATTTTATGAATAAATCAAAAACTTTCATTCAAAGAAATAATGTATGAAGACACAAATAATTTCAATTAATTAAATCTACTCAAATATGCTTAAAGACTATAAATTAAATTCCTTCAGAAACCTTTCAATTACATATTTTGTCTTTTTATGGCAAACTTCTATCTATGAAAAAATGTAGCTCAACAAATCTTCACTGACTTTCAGTAAAAAATTCTGGGATACAATATTTGGTATGATTTAAAATAAAGAATTTTTCAACACTTTGAATATTTGATTTGTTTCTGTATTTATTCACATTATAGTTTTTTGTATATGAGATAAATAAATATGAATGGTTGCCATTTTCTGTGGTGATTGATGTAAATTGGAGATGTGGTGAATTTTTAAATCAAAATCTCTTTCAAATTAGATGAATTTTCAATGACAATTATCACTAGAAACTACCAATAATTTTTTGAGTCAAAGCTTTCATTCAAAGTATTTGGTTATTTTCATTGTATAGATATAACCACATTATCTGCAATTGGCCTTGCCAGATTTCTTAAAGCCTGAAGATAAGTTTTCTTTGCTTTATTATGATTTTAAAAATTCAATCCTCTCAAAGTCATACATTAACTTCAACTAAATTTTGTATTATTCCTTTTGGATCTTATAATTATGGGTTGAAGAATCTTTTCAAAAAGGTGCTATCGAATTTTACAATTACTCTAGGATTCAAAATTTCATTTTAGATATACCTAAAACAAAAAAAGTTGAATTTTTTTCGTCCTTAGCTTGCTAGGGATTAATTCATGTCATATATTTCCTGAAAATTTAAATTGGTCAGGGTAGGAAAAAACTTTTTGCTTGTGCTGAATGGGTTTTGGAAAACTTAAGAGATACTTTAATCCAATAGGGTAACTGAAAAACGTAAATTAATTCACAAAAAGGTGGACTCTACTCCCCTGAAGCCACATTGCAGTTTTCCTTGCAATTGTGGAGAGATAAATTGGTTTATTAACAATGATAAAACCAGGAATGCTTTCATAAAATAGAACTTACATATTCTCTGTGAAAGCTCATGTGCTTTTTATCAAAACATCAGTATTCAGTTGGGAATGAAAAGAGCAAGATTTTCAAGAATTGAATCTTACTCATCTAATTTTAATAAGCTTCCATTTAGAACTACTGATTATTTATTAATTTTTAATGTTTTTTTTTTCTAATTTATTACTACATTACCTCTGCTTTGGTATTAAACCACTTCCATATGAAATGAAAAATTCCTTTTTGCAATTTACTTTAGGAAACCCATGGCTCAACCTCTTCCCTCTGTGAATGAGTTTTGCCTTTCAAAATTTGTTTATTTTTGCAATTTCTGATATGTTTTTAGCTTGACATTGTTTTTTTCAATTTCTTAAATTCGTGACAGTAGCTGCAAGAAAGATACAAGTTGCATTATGTAACATCTTTCAGGGCTCTACTATCAATATTCTTGCATAAAATTATCTTGACATGAGTGGAATTCAATAATCAACTATCTGATTATTTCTTATTAAAAATTAGGAGAATGTGTCTTTCAGGATGACTCTATAGTCTAGTATATACAAGACTATAATTCTAAGTTTGACAAATAGAAATGACTTCTGAGTATGATATGAGACTTTGAAATGGAGGGCATTGGTCAAAATAGTAGTGTTTAAGTCTGCTGAATGGCCTGCGTGCAGTAATTGTAAATTGAAGAGTTATAAGGATGACAACAATTATAAATACAAAGAGACTACCAAGTTATTTTCCAAGGGTACAATTATTGGAGAAAGCTATACTATTTGGGAGTCCAAGAAAAGGAAGGTCCCTTTTTATTCTGAAGAGTGGTGAATGGACCTTTTCTTCTTGTAATGTAGAAGGAGGAAAGAATCTTTCACTTTTGAAGGTGGAAGTGTGGTTCATAAAATCGTGCACAATGTTTATTATGCCCAGAGCTGGTTTTTGAAACATGTTTGTTTATGTTTCCCCAAAACAGGGGAAATGTTGGTGAGGTTGTTCATTTGGGGACCTCACAGCCATGTTTTGACATATTATATGTGTAGAAAGCTGTAGAGAATGCCTCAGTGGACCCCATATGAGTAATATTATGAGTTATTGAAGTATAAAAAATCTTTTTTTATTCTCTACATGTCATTATAAATAGTATGGAAGACTATCCCACAGGATTGGGTTTTGAAAAATGCCATGGTATTTTTACCTTGAAATAGCCATACCTTCATGAGTTTTGAAGATAGAGTTCTCAAACATGGCTCATCTTTTGGTCCTTATTTCCTATACATCATCATTACTCATTTGGGATAGATATAAATAGCTATGGGAAAGCTATACACATTTGAAATTCCATTTCTGGAATCTTGTTTTTTGGTTCAACCTGGATCAAGTCATTATCTTTGATAGCTTTTGTGCTAGAGTTGATAAAAATAATATAGAGGCTACCATTAAGAAGCTTAGATTGTGTTCTTTCTGAACAGATTAACCTTGTGTATTGTATACTAAAGCTATAGAAGCTAGATGAGAGGTGGATATTCTGTTCACAATTATTTGGTTTATATTTTCCCATAGCTTTTGTAGCTTTTGTGCTTGCACCATTGGATAGCCCTGAGTGTAAAATTTGATTTATAAACCCATTTGAAGGGGTTCTGCCTCATTCTTGATATTTTATATTAAAAGTGAAACTTAAGGTCTATGCTCAGCTCTTTTTGTTGAGCTGAAATGACTTTTGGAATTCCTTATTGTGTGATCATGGGAGTTTTATACTTGGAAATAGGTGACTTCTCTTTATCTTTTTAATGCCATTATGAGATATTTTGACCCATTTTGCTTTTTGGTGGCATTTTTTCTCTACCATTGATTCATGGTAATCTTCTGACTTACTTTTGAGTCTCACGCTGAAAGTTTCAATTGAAAAGTTTTTGATTTGTTGAATTTGAAACAACTGGTGGTTTTCTCTTTTTGTTTTCTTGTCAAATCATATGCAAAAGCAAGTATTCCTTATCATAAGAAAAAATTATTTTTTTGCTTCCTATGATAAGTCATTTTAGCCCATTTGCTCCAGCCTTCTGAAG
Organism: Austropuccinia psidii; assembly: GCA_023105745.1. Classification (NCBI taxonomy): domain Eukaryota; kingdom Fungi; phylum Basidiomycota; class Pucciniomycetes; order Pucciniales; family Sphaerophragmiaceae; genus Austropuccinia; species Austropuccinia psidii. The sequence continues at coordinate 36,371,811 of JALGQZ010000003.1, read as the reverse complement.
ATGGATTATAGATCATCAAATTTATGTACTTTGCTTTATATTGGAGACCATCATATCAATATAGCCATTGATGGGTGGGAAATAGGTTTGATGTCATTTTAATTCTTGTAAAAATGCATAATCAAATGAATCCAAATTATTCCCTAAAAGCTCAAAAGTAACAGAATACCTAAAGAAGGTATTCTGTTACTTTTGAGTTTTTTGGAGGTTTTTCAAAAAGGCTGTTTCATTAACTGAATATATATTGGAATATTTGGCTTATGAACACTTTATCTCATTGTTTATAGAGTTGAAATATAAACAAAAGTGACTTATTTATTAAAGCATGCTAATCAAATCAATATCCCAAAGCATACCCTTATTAGAATTGAAATCCAGAAAGCTCTCATACCCTAAATTTTTTATGAAACTTCTAGAGTAAAAAAGAAATGCAACATTCTGCTTATGTCTTATGTTAGATATAAGTAGCATGTAGCCTCATAAAGTGAAGTAGACGGGCTTTGTTGTATCATCTCAAATGAGAAATTTCAATTATTAGATTTACACTATCTCCTTCATTAAAAAATACTTACAATGAAATTTTTATCCATAATATTTTCACATCATCATTTTTCTAGTTTCCATCCTTTAAATTAGGTATGTTTTTGTGTCCTTTTGATGAATTTTTTGATCCATTTATCTGGACCTTTTTTCAAAAAAAATCAATAAGAAAATACGTCTATCATCACATCTGGATTATATACTTTTGGTCAAAAAAGTTTTTGTTGGTGAAGGAATCATGGGTATTCAAAGATTATAATATGGCTCTTTAACTAAATGATATTTAATTTAAATTTATTTCACTGAATTCATTTTATTATACAATGAAAATTAATGATTGGAGTCATGAAAGTGATAAGATAGACATGTAGCAATGGTTTTATTCAAAGGAAGTGCACAATTCATAATGAAAAAAGGATAAAAGGTTTAGTACTCATCCAGAGTTTCTCTTAAAAATTGGACACATGGCTGGCCTATTTGTTTTCAGTAAAGCTTAATGGTTAGAAATAATGACCAACCTACCTATTTATTAAATTAATAATTGTACTACCAATATTAAGGTGCTTGACTATGAAGAGAAAAACAAGTAAATTCTTATATTTCATCTTTGAAAAAAGTTCCAAAGACACTTACCTGGAAGTTTATCTTCACAATAGCAAGAATATCATCTTTTATACCTGATTTACTTTTTGAATAATCAATACTTGCAAGATGACCCATTATACTTTTTTCCTCAATTAATATTAGGTCCCTTTGATCTCAAGATACAACTAGAGCATTCATCATTTCCAAGCTTTGATGCTGGATCCAAGGTAGTTCTCCATAATAACAGTATCTGTTCAAAAATTCCTTGAAGCTGTGCACTTTCCAAAAATCCATTCAATAAAGACTTATCCAGAAGTCCTGAAAAAGATAATTTAAGTATGAAGCAACATTAATCAATGTAATGAGATTGGCTTACTTGGATTGTTATTTTTCTTTATCAAAGTCATAATGTTCAAGTGATCACCAGACCAGCAAGAGAATATTGATGGGGTCAATATAGCCTTATTGAGTTAGAGAGGTGCTGTGAAAAGTGAAAAGTAGGCTTTGGATAGATAGTTCTACTCCAATTGGTCTTTAAGTCATTTATTTACTTTTCAAGGAGCTTATCAATAAGAATCATCTGAATTGAAGTAATCTCATGAGACATTACTATATTTGTAATCCCTATGAGCTAATCTTGGATATTCTATTAGAGGTGCCTATACAGTTACACTTCCCGTGAGGAAAAAATAGCAGAACACAATTGACTCTATACATAATGAGTGATTCAACTGCCTCTGGTGTTCCTGCTGATAGCATTCCAATATTTTCAGGAAGATGTTAGCCAGGATTGAACTATAATTCTTTTGGAAAGAATTTGTAGGAGATTTAATTCATTGAGGGTTAGCTTTAGATCTTCCCCAAATGCTAATAAGCTAGGGTTTGAGGCTTTAAAACCACTTTGTGTATGAAGTCTCTCATAAACATCAGAAATATTGGAGCTTTCTTCAGATCCTTAACCTATTTTTGAGGCTTGTCTCCATTATGCCATTTTTTGAACTATCTTGAATTTCCTGTAATGAAACCTCTCTTCCTTTAACCTCACTGTAGGAAAATGAAAGCCCTGAACAGGAAGCAGGATACACTGTCCTGTACATTTCACAGGGCCTAGGAAGGAGGGTAAATTCTGTCATTCCTATAGGATTATAAATGCTCTTTATGACTTACACCTAACCTGCAACAATACCACCCCTAGATTGCTTTTTTGCCACAAATTCCTATTTTGTACTTTACTGTACACTACAATCTTCTATTTATTAAAATAAAAAGGAAACCCACTCCTCTCTGTGATCTTACTGAATCTCATTAATTAATATCATCAAGCTAGTTTTCTTTGTTACCACATCATGTCTGATTGTCATTGTCCATGCAAAAAATGAATCAAGCAGTTCTCAGGCTGTGGTCCACTGGTCACTCAACAAACAGTCAATGCACATCTATTGGATCCAAAATATCAGTGCAAACCCACTAATAGTAGTAGTACAGAGAAAATTGAGGCTGAAAATTCAAATATTCTATTAAAAAAGTGTGTGTCATTTTAATATTAATCTTAAAACTCAATCTGACTGTCCTTACCATTAGCTAAAGTGGATGAAAAAGAATGGTTTTTGTTGTCACTTACATTGGTTGTTTATTTACACGTTCTTGCAAATCTATCCTGACCTGAAACAAATATCTACCTCAAATCCATCAAGCTTATGCTTCAGACCTGTACAACGACCTCAAAATCAGAAATAAACTATAACCTTATCAAAATCTTCTCATTTGATGTTTGCATAACTATTTCTTGGCTCCAGCTTGAATTCTCAATCAAATCAACATTATGTTGCTCAAAATGCTTTAAGGCGCACCACACCAGGGCAAATCTTGCGTCAATTGTTGGCAATTGACTTCACATTGCACAGCGGTCAGTATAAAATCTTGCTTCAGTTGTGTTAGTGTCACTTTATAGTCACTGGATTTAGTGGGTCATGTCACGTCTGCGTCAAGACAACATCAATTGTCACATGTGTCACATGAGAATGTCACACAAAGCCCAAACCCATTTCCACACTATTCGCAATGTTTGGGTAATTACACCTCATCATGCTACCCATCAGTTTGGCATGAGAAGACTTCTGCCCCACCGCCTGGTCATCTCACCCCTTTACCATGCCTACTCTCATGCTTGAGTGGCTTCCGCCTCCCCGCTTAGCATGCTTACACACCCGCACCCCCCTCCAGATGAGACTCTGACACTTCCCCCCCATCTCCACCCTCACCACTCCTTATGCTTCCGCACCCCTACCTCATCTTCTCCTTCACTTACAATCCTTATTCTGCTGCGGGGCCCTCAATCTAAGCCTTCAACGCCGCCCTCACCCCCCCTTATGCCTCCTTGCACCTGCCCAACATGCCTCCAATGCTGCTTACCATCCTTCTGCTTGCAGTGCCCTCCCAACATGCCTCCAACACCCCCTCACACTGGCCTGATCCTTACGCTCCTGCAGCCCCCTCAAGATCAGACTACAATGCCCCCCTCACCACCCCTGCTGCGCCCTCAAGATATGCCTCTGACACCACCCTCAACCCCCCTTACACCTAATCCTCTCTCCGCCGCTTACCATCCTTACGCTCAGGTACTAGATCCATAGGGTACGGTGGCTTGTTGGTATACATGATGAACGCAATCAGGGAGATATGCTGAGTGGCCATCTCTGCCAACAGGCTATGGCGGGAAATTGGTAGGTATATTCACAATGTTGTGGTTAGGGTTTAAATCATGAGGCTCACAAATTTAAACCTAATAAGTGTACTATTTAATACCTGAATTGTATCTTCTGTTTCCCTGACAAAACCATTTTATTTCATATCATTCAAATGGAACACTTTGCTTAGTCCTTACCTCATGAGCATTGAATAGTTCAAAAGTTGACTTTAGTAGGTTTCTCACTAGTCAACTTTATTCAATTTCTCACAGGGAAGTGATTTCATTTGAATGAGATGAAATAATTTGCAACACATCACCTCTTTGAATTTCACAACAAAATATATTTTTCAAATCCATGACAGGTTCAATAAATATTGGTGGAAGGTTCCAAGGCTGTTGATGGGCAGGTTTATTTTGGTGAGCTTGTGGCTCCAAAATGTTTTTTTCTAGAAAATTCACTAACTATTTAACTTATTTAAATTTATATTTAACTTCTTTAAAGCTTTCCAAAGTTCTTTAATATTGATATTAACTAACAAATAATCAGTGATCTTGAGCTTATTTTACTTTCACCACTTTCAGAACTCCCGCTTTTTTCCTTCAATTTCGATCTTTTTATTTTACAATTTTCAATTGGGTTATCAATCAGCTCATCCCCATCTACTTAATTAATAAACTACCCCCGCTATGCTCTAAACCCTGGCAAATTCAACTGAATTCCATGAACAAACAACTTCAGCCCCAGAGAGTGGAAGTGAAATCTCTGATATGGTCAGTAGTCATGAATTAGGCATTGAAGTAGAGAACCTGGCACATGAAAGTAATCCGGACCACAAGTTCTTCCAGAATGTGAGCATAGATTCATCATGAATATTTGTAGTCTCTCCAAACCTGATACTTTTGTCATAGCCTTTATTTCAGCTCAGCCTCCAAGTTCTCAGAAACCAAAGCTTGAAAGCTATGAGAAGGAAAAGACTGTTGAACCTTGTGCACCGACAGAAGATGCTGGGCAAGATGACGTAATTTTCAGTGGGGAGGTGGAAATCATATCCAAGGAACAATTTGTCTCAAACATTGCTCAAACAATCCCAAGGCTCAAAAAATTCAAAATGATAGAAAAATTCCTGATTATGTGCATCAAAACATTGCTGAAGCAATGAGCCTCCTCAAAATGGATTTGAACCATAAGTCCATTACTAATTCAATACAAAAACGTCAAAATGGCTGCTTACAATATATGTGCAGGTGTGGAGGTGGGAGAATTTCCAGGAAAAGGATTAGGAAAAAGACCAAATATACATGCCACCAAAAAAACCAACAAAAACGCCGTATCTTTGAAGCCACAAAAGATTACCCGGATCAGGGTGATGAAATGATCAATGTTGAAGTGGGCCATATTGATAATCAACCTCCACATACTGAAAGCCCCCATACTCAATGAAACATTCCATGATGAAACCCCTCCTGCCTCTCCTCAAAATATTCAAGCCTTTCAAGAAAGGGAGACAATTAAACATGATACAATGGGACAAGATATGATTGATATAATTCCTGAGCCTGACCCCAAAGTGTCATCCTCTGCTAATTTTTAAGGAATATTCTTATCCCGCATGGAACAGTTTGGAGACATTTTGAATTATCATTCCAATATTACTCAACAATAATGGAAAAGGGGGCTTCATAATATCAATAGGATTTACAAAAATCAATGGGACAATTTACCAACAAAGGATGCTCATACATTCCTACCCGTTGGTATTAAGGTGATCAGTAACCAAAAGCTTAAAATGTTGGCCTGGCTTGAGGACCTTGAGATGGCAGGTGAGTTTTATCTTTGTGCATGAAACATGATTATTGGCTGTTGACTGGTGATATAAATTGCAATATACAGGGTTAATTTTTTTTAATCCAACAGAAACAGAAGCTTTTTTTGATAAAAACATTTGAAATCTCAAATTGATGAAGGAATCAGCTAAACCTCCAGATAATCTCTCAAAATCTGAACACTCCTTCTTCAAAATGGTTCAGAGGCTTCTTTACCCCACCAATCCATTCAAAAATATTTGGGCAAATGTTATGTTTGAATCAATTAGTTTAGTCTCATACAATGTGATTGTACCCAAACCATATGTGGCACCAACATCAAATTTGACCAATCCTCTTGGACTCGAATGGGGAGCAGTTGAATACCTTGCCTCCTGCTTGAGTAAATCAAAGCAATGTGCAACACAATTTAGCATTGAAGGTGGCGGGGCTGACAATGAGATATCAACAAAGCCGCACAAGAACCTGGAGGATCTAATGGCTACAGCTATCCATTTGATGATTGCATACAACATGGTACGTGCACATACAAAGGTTGAAGTCAATGGCATCAAAGGCAAACTCATGAGCTCGAAAAAAAATGAGGCCATCAAAGATCTTTTGACGTGTCACAAGAATCTTGGAATAAATCCAATTTGCTATGGTATATTAGCTGCTTTCTGTGTGGTGGGGGTTTGTGGTTTGATGGTATTCTCAGATGACTGGAGAACAAGCTCAGTTAAAGGGGCTTTATCACTAATTGACATTTCCTAAAAACGTTCAGAGGGTAAAAATCTAGTGCAGCTGGTGTGGCTACATACTAATAAGTATATATGTAATTTACTGAATAAAAGTTTCTTCTTATCAGAGTCTTTTAACCCCACTGTACCTCTTAGGTTTGAATTTGCATGATGCTTGGTATTAGATCTAGAACTTTGGTGATTCCTGGGTGGCGAAGCGCAATCTTGGTTCAAGTAGTGAGGTCACATTGACTGTACCCAGGTCAGCTAAACTTACAACCAGGATTGACCCAATTTAGATTAGCTTTGTACTAGATAGATTGTAATTGAATTTGGCAAAGTTATTTATGAATTTAATAATTGTGACTACCTACCCTACTACTGCCCGGATTCCACAGTATGACTACCGATAGGAATTGTAGAGAGGCATGCCTCCATACGCCATTGAAAATACTCTGAAAAGATGCAAACTGAGTCAGGCAGTTGTGCCCGCAATTAGCACACACGGGGGCATTGCAGGAAGTGGGTTTTATCACTTCCCGCCAGCCCATAATAGGCCAATTTCCCCTGTTTGTTTCAAGAGGACTAGGATAACTAGGGATCTGCAGCAGCATGCATATTGCATTTGCATGTGCTTGCAATATTCCACATGGTTGGATTGGAAAGTGATTGAATGGGAACATCAATATATCAAATTGAATAATGCACTATCCACTGAAGTTTTCAGGTTCAGGTACTTGCAATCACAAATTCGCAAAGGTCAGGTGTGATCTTTCATTTTTATCCGCAATTGAAAAAGATTCATGGATTGAAATCAAATTTAGGTGATATTAATAATTCATTGATCATTTGGTTTCATTTAATTTGCTGCTGCAAGCATGCCATTCACAAAAAAGGAAATGAGTGTAAAAGGGAACTTGTGGGAAAGTGTGAGTGGCTCACTTATTCTCAGCATATATATAGATATATGCTTCCACATTTATGTGGCACCCTCATTGGGCCCCATGGAATAACATTGGTTTTAGTTGGTTTAGATAGAGCCAATGCCATGTGGGCTCCAACAGGGAAGTCAAAGATGTGTGCCAAATAAAGCTCATTGGCCGTTGGGTACCCTTCTGGAATCAAAAGGCCTTAGGTTCAAATGGGAGGAAGCAGTATCTGATATCTTGTCTGCTTCAACACAAAGTGATCTCTCACCCACTCAGGAATAGTGAGACCTCCCAAAAGACAAATGAGGCCAAAAACACCCAAAATAATAAGTTTTTTCCTCCACTTGACCAACAGCACAAATATCAATGCCAGTATCAGCAAATATGACCCCAAGTGAAATTCAGAAGGTGGTGGATGTCAATCAGATTAAACGCATTCACTTTGGCTGTGTGGAAATTTTCTCTTCAACCGTATTACTCATTGCCCTTGTTGAATTCAGACCATTCATAACAATGAGTGAAGTCAAGGTCAATCAATGAGATGAATTATCACAATTCTTATTTTGCAAAAGAAGATTTACCGACCCAATTGCAACAAATGGGGCATTACTGGAGGGATTTAGGTTTGCGATTGGGTGGCACAAAAGCAGCACAAATAATGAACAATTTGGTCTGTATGGAAGTCTCAGGAAAATTGAAAACACAAAAGATGAATGGCGGAACCGAGGTGCCAATCTTAGCTTGGTGGGTTGCATTCTAGGTCAATCCTTATGATATGCTGGGGATAATTTATTTCAGAAGATTCCAAATTGCTACAAGTCATTGGGGGTTGCGTCTTTTGATCAAGTCAACTGTGAAGCCAATATTCCCGCAAATCAGGGTGCATTCGAGTTTTCTTCTGCACTCACTTTCACCATGAATGGATTCAAAAACTCACCTCATCTTGATAACAATGCATCACTGTATTCTTCGGGATGGTGTTTTCAAGCTGATAAGCAGACCAGCCAAATTCAAAGAGATGCGTCAAAGCGGTGTACAGGGGGAAAATTGATTTTCCCAAATGAGGATTTTTGGATTGATCTATCCAAATGTCATGGCCTCATTCAGGTAGTGTGGGCCAGTAGTACATTTGCTCATTATACTGATCCAGCACAGGACAACAAAAGCATGACGCTAGTGGGTATCTCTGTGCAATGCTCAAGCACATTAGCAAAAACAATGTGGCAAAAAAGCCACGGCTATTATGAGATTGGCGAGAGAGCAGGCTATCAAATCAGGGATGGTAATACAATCTCATCCCATTTATAAGAATGAGGGAGTGTGTGTGTGTCTGGGAGCTAGAGGGTCATTGGAGAATAGGGGTGTGGTAATTCGCAGTAAAGCATACACCTGGCTTTGATGGGTTGGAATTGGGGAGATAGGGTGGCTCACATGAAAAAGGTGTGAAATGGATTATATACGGCGGCATGCCATCGTACATAATCCTGGTTTGTTGCTCTTGTCCAGGATCCCAATGCTTCACACGCAAATCCTCACGCTTGTGCAGGTTTCCAATAATTCAAACAATTGCTTATGCCAGAGCAGGCTGCCAACGCTTCACATGCAAATCATTACACTTGTACAAGCTCCCGACACCTCCCACGCAAATACTTATGTTGTGCAGGTTCCCAACAATTTAAACGTTTCCTTACGCTGGTGCAGGCTTCCAATAATTCACACGCAAATCCTGATGCTTGTGCAGGTCCCCAACAATTCAAACAATTCCTTATGCTGGTGCAGATTTCAGACAATTCACAGGCAAATTCTTACGCTTGTGCAGGTTCTGACAATTCTAAAAATTCCTTATGCCTGTGCAGGCTTCCAACAATTTACACGCAAATCCTTCTGCTTGTGAAGGATCCTGACAATTCAAACAATTTAATAAATGGTAAAGATTAATAGAGTGTGACCATAGGAAAGGCAATGTCTCATTAATCTGCAGTGGATTGCTCACATGCAGGGAACACCCACATTTTTACAGTTAAGATCTGATATGGCTGTCAACCATATCAGGATAAATATAGGAGGCCGTAATGGTGACTATTTGCGCATTCTCAGAAAAAGAGGTTCACACCAAGAAATATTGACTGAAACATTTTCTGGGGCACTTCCAAAAATTATTATCACACAATAGGTGATTTTCACAAATGGCCAAAAAGAAGAATTTCACAGGAAAAAATAATATAACAAAAATGGAAAAAAGCTTGTATTGATTACAGAAAACTAATTTAAAAGAGTGTATTACAAAATTAAATAAGAGGAAAAAGATTTTTTTCTGGATATTTAGAGACTATCCCGGTGATGTCCTCCTTTGGATAAGCCTCCAGTGCCTGGCGAAGGAGGCTGTTTAGTTCCTCCTGGAATACCCGGTGCATCTCATTTTGATGAGTTGCATCCACAAAAGAAATCATGTGGAGCAAGTGGCAATGCTCAAACAAGATTCAGTTGATTGATTTGTGGATGATGGCTGGAGGAATCATCAAAGTTGGTTGTAAGTCAGTAAATTCCTGGCGAGCGTCATTGTGGGAATGAGGGGAGGAGGCAGTGGGGATCCAACAGGTGTATTGTCAATGATGATTATGGAGGGGGGAGGAGCGGGACAAGCTGGAGATGATCAAAGGAGGGGTGAGGAAAAGTTGATAGGAGTAAAGAAAGAGAAGTGGTTACTTACCAAAAGGGTCCTCTGTGGATTGCGTCGAAGCCACCTCAGGCTCTGGCTGACAAGTTGGAACATCCTCAGGTGGTTTGGAGGATGGACTCGGGCCAGGAATAGTTGGCTCATTGTGTTGGGAGGGTTCTAGAAAAGGAGGAAGAGTCAGTTAAAATGAGAAAAGGGAAATTTGGCTGCTTACTGCAGGATAAGTCCTCCAACCATTGGGTGCCACTCAGGCCTGGAGTGGGTTGGTGCGGGGCTTGCTTGCAAGGCATACGTGGAACAGGTCGGTTTTATTCTATGCGTAATGGAAAAAAGTCAGTATGATTGCGTGAACAGAAATGAATTAAGGAGGAAAAATAAAACTTACTTTGGTGTTTGACTCCCATGGGTGACAAGACATGGTGACGATTCGCTCAAGCTCAAATGTCCTCTTGCCATTGCCATCCTTCATTGGCCAGATAATCACTTCACTCTGGTCAAGGAGGGGGGTGGACAAATCAATACTGGAAGGGACAGGGCTAATTGTCTGGAATTGTTCCTGTTGGCCTTTTTGGGGTCCCGGTGTCCATTCCTGCTTGGAAATACTTTCATCATCACTGACCACAAAGGAGTCCTTGCAAGGGCATCTTGGGTGGGATCTCCTCTGGCCCCGTGGTCAGAAGGGTTGGACAATGAATGAGCATTTCTTGTGTGCTTGTTGGCAAGCATCACAAGCGCCGGTTGTTGTCAAGGAGCAAATGCAGGGGATACCCTGCTTAGTGAATAAAGTGCACAACATCTAAAAACAAGAGAGTTCAGGTTAGTAACTGAATAGAAAGTGAACAATCAAGAAAAAACATGAGGACATAGAATGAATTCTAAATTTAAAACATAAACAAAATAAAGACGCTCTGATTGGAAGTTTGGAAAACTCTAAAGGAAAGTCATGATGAAGAATTAGGATTGATATTGGAACATAATATTGAAGAAAGTTTCAAATGAAGGAGACACACAAGGTGGATAGAAGGGGGGTTCTGGATGTATAACCAGGAAAAAAAGCAAGAAGGAAGGGGAGTGGGGTTAGTGGAAAGGCAGGAAGACAAGGGGGGATACACACAAAAATGCGAAGAGTGGGTGAGAAAAAAAGTGGAGGGCTTGTTGGGCAAAGAAGGTCTTTTATACCATGCTGAAGCTGAGCCAATTGCAGCAGTCGCAGCACCCGACAAGGGCTCAGATTCAAGGCATGTTGGCAAAAATGAAGCTCTGTTGCAGCCAATGCTGCAACTGAGAAGGGAAATGCCTGCGTGAGGCAGAGGAACAAAGGGGTTCTGGCTGAGTATTGCAATTGATTGAATTGTCAGACTCAGTCAAATCCCCTTTGTTTCCTCAAATAGCCACCCAATCACCCAGGAGGGATTTAGTGATGGCCTTGTTGAATGTGCATGGTGGGTGCAATCCCCAAATTCCCCATGCAGAAAGGCATGTGGTGCATTTGGTCACAGGTGACCACGGCAAGCATACCAGCATTACAGCTGGGTGATGGAATTTGAACAAAGGGTCAGTCTGCTGTATGACAAGTGAATACAGCATGAGCTTGGGTCGACCCATTGCTCAGGTCTGCTTTGGGGTCATAATTGAAATGTTCAGTGGCTGAACAGTTATTGAGCTAGTGATATAACAAAATTAAATGCACCATGCTGAGCAATTGCTAGGTCATTTTTGTAAGCACACAATCTGAGGATTTGGCACAGCATCAAATGACATTTCAGCCAGGCGCAGCATATCACACCCTTTGGTGAAGTGCTCCAAACTGAGACTTCCAATGAACTATTGCAAAAATGGTTCTGACCATGGTTCTACCAAAAATTTCCGCACTGAGCTTTTGACTGTAACATGCTCAGCTTGCATGTGCAAATTGGTTGAATCACAATGCTGAGCATTGGGCACATGAGCTATGTGTATGCAAACAATAGGAATGTGGATACCCATTGGCTATATGCATGCAGGCTGTAATATTACACCATCCTAGTCTGTACAGCCAAGACTGTAATATGTAGTATTACATACACCTTTGTATGTACTACAATGTTGGGGAAGAGCAAAAGCTGTACAAGAATGTAACATGCAATCACGCCAAGCCATTGAGTCAAATTTCTCAAATGCATCCCTTTGATGCATGTTTTTGGAGAGCTCCGCCTAACTACTGCACCAATGCTGGTGTAATTCAAGTTAATGTAAGGGGTGCATAATTGGATGACTAATGATTTGGGTCATACGCAAATGGTGGATTCACTCCAGTGCCAAGGTCGGGGCAAACAATGACTGGCCCGCATGTTTTTTGCACCCACTCATTGTCGGGCCCCCACACACTTTCACATGCCTATCTTCCAACCAGCTACTTGCTTGTGCGCGTGTCCCGCTTATGCGCCAAAACCTGAGGCCAATCAGTGTGGATTTGTTTAGCCTCATATGCATTAGCATAACCCCCGTCTATGATCCCTGAGGCTGGTTATTTATGTGTGGGGATCTGCCACTGCAGGTCATATGCCACACAGTCTCACATTCCCTGCAGAAGTTTTGGCGCCTGGCTTGCAGCCAAAAAAGTACCTTGGGCAGGTGGCCTATTCCTCTGGAGTTTCTCACATGCGTGAGGGAAATACCCTGATGACAATCTGGGCGGATTAGTAACAGCCGCAAACACAATAGGGGTGAATGTGGAAGTGGATCACGGCTCACGGCCAGTGCCCCCTTTGATCAAGCCACACATTCGCCGCTGGAATTCCAGTAGGTGTCAGTCCACAAGAATTTTCAGGCAAAAACAAACTCATGTTTGGTGGCACGCTACCAAACATACCTCACCCGCCCACAGTAAAATTCTCCTATCCACTCCCACCATTGCTCAGTAGGTCACTGTACAAGAATTAACCTGGGGAAGATACACTTATTGTTTGCTGTCACACCAGCAAACATGGCTGCATCCCCTCATATGCCACTGCACAATAAGCTTCCACAATGCACCCAATTTTGAATATGTTTATATCAACCTTGGTCTACCTATCCTTGCATAATATGCAGCCAATCTAGCAGTAATATTGATGCACCCACATTCTTGCCACCTTGCCTTGATATATGCCCCAAATTGCATATGAAAATTATGAGGCCAAGAGGCCCATCTTCCTAACAACCATGCACGTAACCACAGGCCATCCCCCTTTAAGCCCATTTCTGCCTCTCATATAAGCTCCCCACCTGCGCTTATTGTTTTTCATTCCCTTTAGCTACCCCTTCCTGATCATATAATTTCCAACTGTCCCCAAATAATTTATAATAGCCATCATTTCAACCCCTTCACAACCATTTTGCATTGGGATGATTAATATTTGTATTCAAATAAAACGTGATATAACATTAAATCCTGATAATTCCCACTTAGCTTTTTGGATTATCCTATCACTCAATCAACACAACATATTTGTATATCTCCCCAATTACCAGAATACTATTGGCTCTCTCCCTGGCACCCTTTCCAAGACGTTGATATCATTCCTCGGGGCACCACAAACTTTCATGCACTGTGGTCCTGGTGGGGCATGGATTGAAAATTGCCAATCCAATCCTACTCAAACATTATTTGTTGAGGGAGTTTTTATGACTGATCCAAAATATCCTTGCTCATCTCAGAGACCCAATCTAGCATTGATGTTCTTCACATGGTATCCAAATATTCTATTCATAATTGAAAGTTTTCGAAAACAAGACTTTAAGGTTGAAATTCCTAAAGAGTATGACTGTAATACTCACAGTCAATGTCAAATTTTTACTCCCACATTTCTTGCTTCAAACTCCATGCCACCCTCATATCCTGCTCTCTTTTCATTGACTTCCAAGCAAAAATTGATATAATTACCCAGTGGATCAGACCTCCCCATGATGACCCCGCCCAATTCCATTATTCAAATCCCCCTCCTCCCTCATCAAAAGACCAGACTAGCTTTTCTTTGGGATCAAGAAATCCCCAATGAACAATCAGCCCGTAACCCCTGGGCTACCTCACCCCCTGGATCCACTTTTAATGCCAGGCACATAATTACTAACAAGGTCATCAGCTCATTCAAATCCCTTTCGGCCAATACCCCTCTTGGAGCACTGCTTGCAGATGATATGGGATTAGGTAAAACCATTCAGGCCATTGCTCTAGTTGGGACCTCCAAGGAGCGGCTAATTATGAACCCCCAATGCTCCACGCCCACCATTATCATCTTCCCAACTGGCAATCTGAAATATCCAAGCATGCTCAGGCTGGAGTTCTGCAAGCCAAAATCTACCATGGTGCCACTCATCACTCATTATGCAAGGCCAACATCTTAAAATGTGATATCATAATCACTTCTTACAATACCATCACCCAAGAATTTAAACAAACCCATACCTCTACATCATTCATTTTTAAAATCAATTGGCATTGTATAATTTTGGATGAAGCACAGTGAGTGTCTGATATTTAAATGATTCAAATTACCTTTTATATCCAATAACCCTTCCCCCATTTTATAGCTATATTCTCTCTCAATACACTTCCACTCACCATGACATTAATAGCCTCCTATCATTCTGTCTAATATGTTTAACGGGCACACCTATTCACAACACCATTTATGACCTTTTGGGCATAATATCATTCATCACCCAACCCCAGAGCTCAGATCAAGATAACTGGTCACCATTAATCCTGAGCTGTCTTTCCAAAGGTAGCAATGATATTTTACATTTGGAATTGCGGCATTTAATTTTGTGCTGCACCAAAACCACACATCTCAAATCCCTTCCCACTATAAGCCATCATTATGAACTGCTCCCACTCAACCCAACAATGCAGCAAGAATATTCCACATTATACAAAGAGTTCTTATCATCCAAAAGGAAACAACCAGCAGAATTCTTCAGAAATATTAATAAGCTGAAAATATGTTTTAACCATCACATCATGCTTAACACAATTGCGGATGCGGATTTGGAAGACCACAAGGGCAAGAGCACTCAGGATAACTGCTCAACAATCACACAAGCTCTTGTGGATGTGGAAACATGCATGATGAGTAGTAAAATTGCATACCTCCTAAAAGGCTTACTGAAGAACAAACAATCAAATTGTGGTCAAACCAAATCCGTTTTTTATATGCAATGTACCCAATTCCTCGATTTGTGAGTTAATTCTAATATGCAGCCATTACCAATTGAATCCATCTGACCTTCTCTTCTTTGTGGAATTGGTATTGCACTTGCCCATCACTCTAACCTTTCAGCCCAAATTGATGGAACAATTACAGCATGAGCGAAGGAGAAGGCCCTGGAAAATTTCTTCAATAATCCTGAATGTGAAGTACTCATTGCATCCATTGCTGCAGCTGGCACTGGCCTGAATATTACTTGCGCTAATCTGGTCTGTTTAGTGGTGAGGGGACCTTCAAAGTTCTACTGTGATTTTTGGACACTTACATCCACATTTCCAGGAGCCCAATTGGAACCCAGCCATTGAGGCTCAGGCTGTTGATTGACTCCATCATATTGGCCAACAACGACCTGTGAAGGTCATTCAGTTGAGGTCAACATGCAGAGGGTACCTTTCAAGCTCATCTTTTTCCCTGATTGTATTAATATTCTGAAATCTTTCTTTATGGGAATCCCATATTCAAATCACCAATAGGTCCAAGAAAAGAAAAACTCATTAACCACGTGAGCCTTCCTGATATTATCTAATTTGTGTTTGACAAAATTGATAATTCCTTTTCACCCCGTCACAGGTCCACAATCATGAACACCATGAGCTGGATTGAACTTCTTCAATATTTTCTCAATGAAAATGAGCAATAGAGTATTATTTCTAAGGGAGAAAGTGATACATTCCAATTCATATGGTTTATATTCTAACATATTTAGCAACTTGTTGCATCTTTAAGAAATAATAATCAGATTGTATTACACCTGCACAAATAATTCACAAAATGTTAATTTGTAACTGTGCTATACATTTATTTTCCTAACTTATTGCAGAGAATTGCTATTTGCGCTAATCACTGGCATTTCAAGTATTTTGAGGGCAATAGTCTGCATCTCACTACAACCTTTGAGCCAATCTTGATCAAATACCTGAAAAGATAGCCCTTCAGGAATATCACCATCATCTGTCGATTGCATTTCTGGCAGTCTATCAATAGTTTTTTACCCTTTTTTTTAATCTGATTACAAAACTCTATGTCTTGATCGATTTTTAATACCAACTCATTAAATGGGCCTGAGAGCCAGTGTAAGCTCACTTTGAAGTAAACTTGACGACCATTTTCCACTACCTCCTCAGTATCTGAGCAAACTCAAGGGTCATTGAATTGTGATGCTAGAATTGGAAATTTATCTGTATCACACCATTCACGACGGCACTCAGAGGTCTGCACATCATCAATTAGATTATCATCAGATTTACTTCATAATGAAGAAGAGATACAGTAACTAACCCTCTGACAAATTTTTGTGAGCTTTTGATTCTTCTTCTTTTTTACCAAATACTCCACATCCTTTTGAATAGACTTCCATTCTCTTTTCAAATAAGTGAAATATTGCTCCATTAAAGCCGCCACAACCCTGTAGTTATTATGCTCCTTGTTCCAACAGTAGTGATGATACTTGGTGCTGACAAGTGCAAGACGGAATGTATGGTAAAACACCATAGACATCAACTCATTGAATGGATTTTGCAATGAGCTCTCCCAGTCCCAACTTGTGGAGCTCATTTTCGCAGTAGCTTTGGAAACCCTGAGACTGAACCTGTGTTGATGGCCCATTGAAAACATCCTTGGGGACATATCTGAGATGACCAGCCACTTGAATTGCAATTCAACACTCTTCTGTGCTGGGTGGTGCTGGTAGTGAGGAAAAATCCTTATCCCTTACTTTGAGTAGGAACAGACAATGGGCATGTACAGCTGATCTCATCCCATGGACATTTTCTGGAAGTTCCTCTTTCAGCCATTTTTGTTGCTCCTTCTGGCTTGCACGTTTTGCCACATTGTGAGCTTTGCAAGCCTCATTCCTTTGCTGTCTCATCTCGGATTGATTGAGCATACTCCGGGAAAGGGGCATTTGAGGATGGGTGAACTCACTATTTGACTGAGTGCTTTGCTCATGCGCCATGAAATTGTCCCTCCTTGGTTCATCATTTCTTTCACTTTGAGTCAGAGAAATGTTCTCATCCTCATCATCCACAATTTTTTCTCTTGAGGAACTGGCATGACCCGTTCTTGGTTTAGAGGCATATGGATGATAATGTCCAGTGACTTTCTCTTTATGGACCAGAGGTGAAGATGCATAAAGTTCATAACCTGCCATGCAAATCATCAGTTAACACATCAAAAAATTAATAAATACTGGTCATACTCACAATCTTCAATTGGTCCCTGAGATCGGACTGACTTGCCTTTAGGTGCCATATCTAACCCATGAAACAAAAATATCAAATTGTGAAAAAGTTTATACTCCGACATCAAAATGACTTACTTTGATGAAGCGTCAATCCTGGATTTCCCTCTGACAGACCACTCCAAGTAACATTTTCCAATGGTCTTTTTTGTCGCCCACCATCAACCTGCTTTTCATTGCCCACATGAACCTGAGATCCTGATGGAATATTGAGGGTTGGCTGTTTACTTCATCCAAAGGGATCCTGTGATTTGACTGGATTCTGACCAGGATTAAGGAGGAACTCACGTGGAAATTTTGATTGGGGATTAGCCTTTGATGAGATTTCCGGTGTGCTTCCTGGCCCCTCAGACACATTCATTTGTGTATTAGTGGGATTGGGGGGAATCTGATTGACCAAGTGCTTGAAGTTTGAGCCATTGTATTTCCCACATCAATGTTAAGACCTGATACACTCATTGAGGATGCAATAGGGGCTGTGAGAGGAATGTTGGGACTGAATGGTGACTGTGTTTGAACATATTCTATGCTAGATTCACTATCTGAGTCATGAACAGAACCTGAACGGGATTTACGTGCCTTGGAAGATGACATAAGGGCTAAAAAAGTACAGTAATTTCTTTAACTTGATAAAATAGAGTGATATGAGAGGAAGTTTTTCAACTTTATAATAGAGAAATTCTATGAATAGTTGGAACCAAGTGTCTTGTGGAAGTCTAATAAGACATTTCTTAGGAGAATTCTCCCTGCCTCCTCTTGAGCTCCTCTGCTTTTGTCAGAAACCACCCTGCCCAGCCTACCAGCAGATAATGTGATATTTCCTTGATCTCAAAGGGGACCCATCATCCATAAGTAATCAGATAAAATAAACATTTCCCCCTCCCCATTGTCACATGTTCTGAATTATCCAAACTGCAAATATATGCATCAAAATTACACAGCATTCTATATCTGTATAAGGGTATATTAATGTAGGATTTACCCACAAAAGAGAAATCACCTTTTAAAGAATGGAAAGACAATCCAAATCACATTCCAACCGATTAAAAGCCTACTGCACTCAAGCCAAATAACAAGACTTTAGCTCCACTCCAAACGCTTATGTGATAGTTTTATATTGTTATGTCTGTAATAAGGTTTGAACCATGTACAATAGTGTGCCAGCGTACATGGTTTGAATGTCAATCCCCTCAATTCAATGTTGACACATCCCTAATGGAACACCCATCAAGGGGAAAAACCACAGTATCACTGTGTAAATAAAAGAGAATATTTATGAGCATTGAGCAGCATGGCATTTTACCCAATTAAACTCCTAACCAATTCCGCCATCCAGATGAGACATGTTACACTTTATCCCCTGCAGCTCAGCCACCATTACAAATGGGATAAAATCATCTCCCTCTTCATAAATAATCACTCAATTTTTTTCCAATTAATAACACTCATAAGCACTTTCACATCAACCATAGATATTTATACACAAACCAACCTTACTCACAATTCCTGCAACAATGACAACCCGCTGCTATTCCTCAATGCGTATATGCATGTGTCAACACTGCTCAACCCAAACACACTCTTCCACTGAGGGTGATAGCCAGGGAGTTGCCTTCACACCCTTCCAATTTAAACAGAACATTGAAAAGCTCAAATCAACCATTGCACCCAAATCTCTTCCAAACATCCCTACTTCTGCATCAGGATCTGAGTGCCCGCAAATTCTATTCAATCAAATCTTCCTAGCTGATTATTGACAATTGAGCCAAAGCACATTCTCTACTCCAGCAGGTCTCAATTCAACTGCACAGAAACCATACAGTGGCAGTCAAAACCTTCACCCGCAAGACCTTGGAATGATAATATCTGCCATTCTATCATTAAGGTATAATATACCCCACAGGGCTTCACACATTTTCAACCCCACCCTCAACCTGCTGATCAAGTCCAGTATTTCAAGCTCAGGTGATCCCCCCACTCCTGCATTCCATATACCTCAAGATCTCAGCACCATATTTGAACATCTCCAATTGGAGCCAGTGATACAAAACTATATATGTTGCCCTCAATGTTTCTTTCTTAATGGCCTTACTGAATCAGTCACAACTGACCAACCCCACTGTCAACACCATAATGACCCAAATGATCATGATCCCCCTTGCACACAATCATTGGGAAAATTCATCTATTAATTTGAACTCCACACCCAAATCACAACCAACATGAAGCAAAAATTTATACCAACAAAACATTTCATTTATCAACCATTTGAAAATTGGCTTGCCAGATTTCTCCAACAGGCTGGAATTATGGAAATTCTGCATCAACATCAATAATCCCAAACTCCCAAAGGTTCCCCCAAGTGTGAAATCTGGGATGGATTGGTCTGGAGATGCTTCACTGGCACTAGAAATATTAATGTCCATTCCTGGTGCATTGGCCTTCTCCATTTATGTGGACTGGTTTAATGAACATGGAAAGTCAACCTGGTTGGCCAGCATTGGACCTATCATGCTCATTTGTCTTAATCTCCCCCCAAGTGAAAGATTGAAGCCAGAGAATGTATATGTTTCAGGAATCATCCCTGGTCCAAAGGAGCCAACTGCGCTTCAATTGAATTACCTAGTAATGCCACTCATCAAGGAGCTCAAAGAGCTATGGCAAGGTTACCATTTTTCACCCACCTCAACAGGTCCTTCAGGATCCTTTATCCATTTTTCTATTCTCACGGCCATTGTGGATGTGGTTGCCATGTGCAAGCTTACTGCATTTATTTCTCATTCAGGAAACCACTTTTGTAATTTTTGCACTATTCACAAAGCTCAAATTGAAGAAATTGGTCCTCAATTTCACTACATGCGCTCATACCAAAATCATAAATCAACCATTGTGAAATGGCTTCAGGCATCCCCACAACAAAGACAAAAAAACTTTTCTGAGCATGGAGTGCAATATTCAATTTTGGAAGACCTTCCATATTGGGATGCAACCAGAATGGTTAATTTTGACATAATGCATCATTTAATACTTGGAATTTTGGAGGATCATGCAACTTTCAAATTGTGCATTCCAGAGTCCAAATCAAAAATTTATTTCTGGTCCCACAGGAAATCCAATGACACCAACACTTCAGACTCCAATTCCATGACCTTCAACAGCTCTCTTGATTAAATCACGTTGAGAGAGGCCCGCGCCCTGAGAAGAGATGCAGAAAAAATAATGAATGAGTCACTCCCCACTACTTCCACCCAATGCCCACCCCTCACATGCAACATCCATCTAGTGGTTCTGTGGAGATTCCTTCATTTAATGCCGATTAAATCCCCTCTGAATTGGATATCAGTCCACTGAGTGATCACCAGATCAAGGGTGAGGCTCTGGAGCATCTCTGACAAATCATATCTGATACCATAACTCCCTTGTCATGGAAAAGAGTACCCCACAAAATGGGTTCCCCCTCTCATGGTAGTTTGAAAGCCGCTGAATGGGCTCTCTCATACAAGGTCTATATTCCATTTTCATGCTCAGTCAACAGATGTTGTTAGATGAACACAAATCTACCAACACACAAAGAAACATGGGTCAAGCAGAAGAACTTGCAAATGAACTAACCAAGAATAAATTCCATTTGATTAGTGCTATCAACATTGCCACAAGTTGAGCTGTTTCAATGGATGCTGCGAATGCATTTGCTGAACATTGGAAAAAATTCCACCATTCCAATCAACACCTGTTCCCAAAACAGAAAAGTAAACCAAATCATCATTTTGCTTATTATATTCCAGAACTCTTCCAATGCTGGGGCCCAGCACAAGCCTCAGCCACATGGGGTTATGAGCTCTTGATTGGAGTATTTGCAAAGATGCCAACAAATTACAAAATATGTACGGAAATTAATAAGAGCAATATATTCACATTGATCAAACACATGAACTGAATAAGAATAACTTCTTGCAACTCTGAATGGATGATTTAGATAAAACCTTACTTCAACATATCTGTCGATGTTCCAACCTTTCTGTTCTCCTGAGATCCCCATCTGTCTCATGTGAAATAAAACAACTTTTTGAATCACAGCCGCCTTCCCCGTTCAATCACCAAAATCATAACAAACCATCCCGCCATGACCAAGAACATTATGATTTCCTGGTTGAGTACTTACAGAATTTTCATTCCACAAGGGAAATAGTTAAATGGATCAGCTTAGACACTACCATAAAATCCACAAGTCATTCCACTTCAAGGATTGTCTCACCTTGGTATTTTCTAGTTTCAAACATTAATATTGAGAACAATATATTTTCAACTAAATCCAAAAATGTCAGCAACAGTGTGATATGTTTTCTGAGGGGCAACTCACAACGCTTTGGTGTTATTGATAGTATTTTTAAAGTCTCTGAGCCATTATGAATGCTGAACAATAACTTTCTAATATTGAAACTTTGAAGATTGATGTGAATTTCTTACCGGATTGGCCACATCTCAATATTTATAAAGCTGTTGGTTTTGATGATGGATACTTGATTATATCTGAACAAGAAATAGAAGGTAACTGTGGATTGTATGATAACAAACTTATGTCATGTGGATTGCTTGTAATGATAAAACTTTTATTTCATTATATTTAGTCTACAAAAATGCAAATCTCTCAGATTCATTAGCAATTTTGCTAGTGAAATAACTGCCTCAAAATTTGGTTACATTGTGACAAGCAAAGCCCATTATTTCACATTGCCACAAAAAATTACTATTTTGACATTGGGTACAGTGTGAATAAGCCAATTTCAATGATCAAATGTCCCACACACTCACCTATCACAGCATCCAAAATGTCCAACTGTGCCATAATCACATTGGAAAGGGAATTGGCTCTTACGCACCTTCCCCCACACGGGCACATGCACACACCCCCGCACCCATGGTATTGTGTGGCGGGCTCTACCAGTGTCATCCACAAAATGACAATCCCACAGAGGAGGAGTCCTTTCATGGATTACCTGGTGAGGTCAAACCCCCCCTCTACATCAAGACTGGCTAAAGGACCTCTTTAATGTGTGTGTGTGGAAACAGGATGGTCTTGTGTAATTTTTACCAACTTTCTGATGGTTGAGGGAGGATCCAGTGGTGAGGAATCTCAGTTGAAGGCACAGGGGAACCAATATTGGTGGATGTCACAGGATTTGGTGTAAGACCAGAGTGTGACGTGTGCTCGACATGAGGTTGACTTTCATCCTGCTTAACGTGAAGTCAATCACCGACAATTGATGCAAGATTCACCCTGGTGCCACATAATGCCTCTCAAGCTAATATGAGCCCATCATGTGAATGTGGCTCAATGCTATTAACAAGTGATGGACATCCAATTCAATGGTATTACACAAGAAGCTTCAAAAAGTGGTTCACTGAACTTCTCATGTGTGAAGAAGTTGAAGAGCTATTACTGATCTCAACAAAATCATCACCAAAACCAAAAGATAAACAAGTTTCTGATTTATGGCATGGTAATGTTTGGTCAACAATCAAAAATCAAGAAAATGAGGTACCCACTTCACAATTTGGGATTTATGTTGACTGGTTCAATTCACTCACAAATGAAGCAGCTGGTAAAAACAAATCAATTAAGTGATTATTTTATTTTGCTTAACTCTATCATTTAGCCATTGATATTGACTCAACAATTTTTTTTTTCTGGAATCACACCTGGACCAAATGAGCAATACTATTGGTCCACTTATAGTAGAGCTTAAGAAATTATGGGAGCATGGTCTAGTTGCTCCCACACTTGGCATGTCACCAATGGTCAACTAATTAAGGCTGCCTTAATAGCAGAAGTATGTGATCTGCCAAAAATATGGAAATCAATATGATATGTCTCACACAGTGCAAAAAATTTCTGCTCCTTCTTTCATCTTCATTTCTCAAATATCAATTCATTAGATTATCAATCCTGGAACTTTCAAACATTTCAAACTCACCGAGAATACTCAGAAGGTTGGGAGAAAGCCTCAACAGAACCAAAACAAAAAGAACTCTTTGATAAACATGGAGTCCATTGCTTGGTTTTGTGTGAATTATCTTACTTCCTTACTGGGATCCAACTTAATTTTCTGTTGTCAAATCAATGCATTGTATTTCTGAGATGTTTGAATGACATGCCTGCAAAGCATTGCAATTGGATGCAACTGCAGCTGAAATCAAAAAGAAGAAACTAGAAGCTGAAGAGATGAGTGTGATGGAACCTGAAGATGAATATAAAAGCACAAGGGTCCAAGAGTCATTTGAAAAAACAAAAAATTCAAATTGAATACTTAGATTTAAATTCACTTCAGGATGCCCTATTGTAAATTGATGAAGATGAGCCTGAAGAAAAAAGATCTCCACCAGATTGAACCTCTCTTATCAATCCAGGTTTTTTTCCTCATGCAAGGAATAATAAAAAAGGTACAACTACCTTCTTGGCTGAATCAACCTTCCAAATTATTTGGTGATGCATCTGCTGGAAAGGTTCTCTCAGCTGATTGGATTACATTTTTTACAGTAATCATCCAATTTTCAATAGTTGAAATGAAGGCACACACAACAGGTTTCATTGATTCAGTGGTTCATTTATCAAAGGTTACCAAAGTAGCACTTAATTATAAAACAAATAGGAAGAAAATTGACATATTTTATTATCATTTGATCCTGTACAGGTGCATTTTTGAAGAATTTTACCCAAATATCAAGCCAAAACTAAGCCACCACATGGCATTTTGTCTGCCACAGCAACTTGCAAATTTTGGTCTGATTAGCCATTTAGCATCATGGCATTTTGCACAGATTAATGGTATACTTCAGAAAGTCCCAACTGATAAGAAAAACAGTAAGCTTTCTTAATCAAAACAAAATCATGTAAATATAATGATTAATGATGAAAAATTCACAAAAGAAATGGAATTCACACTGTTGAGACACATTGGGAAATTATCTAGGTTTGGGACAATAATGGACTCCAAAAAATTACCTGCAGTTATTGGGAAAATGATGCCAATTCTTAATCAACAAAAAACCTCCAGTCATTGGTTGGTGAATTTTCAGAAACAACAGGGGAAACATCAGAAGAAGAAGAGAATATTAATCAAGAGATAAAGTTGAAAGACAGGGTACTGGAATACCTGTATTGATTTTCTCATCAAGTTGCTTAATATCAGGACCAGTAATCAAGCTAATGTGAAAGAATTTGTTGATGAGAAAAAGGGTGATTTCCAAAAATTCCTGATACCTGTTCCATCCATTTGTAAATTTATTTCACATTTTCAATTCAAAACCTTTCTCTTCCAAATGGCTGCAAAAAGAAATTGGAAAAATGCAATTGTGGAGTTTAGGGAACCTTTAGCAGAACAAAGATAAATGTCAAGATTTGGATTTATTGTCAAAATATTTCATCATGCGTCTGCAGTGAATAACCACAAAAAGGGAACTTAAGTGTGTGCTTATTAGTTTGATGAATTGAGAGAGGTGGATAAAAAGAAGATTGGGTATGAAAAATGTTTTCTAAAATTGGAAATCAAATGTTTCTATGAACCACCAAAAATTGAAAGTGAAACTATAATGGGGAAAAGTCATTTGATTCATGTGGACAGCTTGATTTATCATGCAGAATCAATGATTCATGAGGCTAACGCTTTTAACACTGCTCATAAATTGATGGCAGTTAAGAGTCTGGCTTAAGGGCACACACTAGGGGACGCTTGGTAGATACAACAAAAATTATTTGTTTTTTAGACTTGTCTACTTTATTAAAACCTTGGGTGCTGATAAAAAACCTTTGAAATGCAATCATTAAAGCTAAGATGAATTTTTTTACTGAGCACTCTGAGAAAAAGTGTAATGTATAATGAGTAACCTTGACAATGGTTGGCAACATGTACATGGGCATCCTTTAATATAGTTTTGTTAAGTTAAAATTTCCTTTACATTTGGGCAACACATGTGCATTCTTCAATTTGTTTTCAATTCAATATTAATTCTTTGAGATTTTATCTTCAAGTGTCTTTCTCTGCTCAAAGTCCCTCCTATAAGAAATTATCTTACTGTTTGTTTCTTTTTTCCTTTGATTTGAATTCCTATCCAGCACAAGTGTCAGTTTATCAATCACAAACAGCTCCCTCACAAGATAAAATTTTAAATTAATTACATCACAGGAAAATTGAAAATGCCCATCTCAAAGAAGAATTAGCCAAAATGCACAAGCCACAAGTATCAGCACCCACACCAACCAAAAGTGTTTCTTTTGAAATCATTTTCAAATATATTCTACCAAAATAACCATTCAAAACCTTGACCCAAGTCTCAAAAGCCTCCCCAAACCAAACCAATCCCATCCAGTCAGTTCAATAGTCCAAAGCCAACTAAGGTTGGTTATTCTGAACTTGATCATGTGGACATAGGTGTCACTAATCAATTAAAAACTCCTTGTATGTTCTCCTTATCAAACCTGAAATTTTTATTTCTATCATGCATGTTTTATTGTTATAGAACAGCTGATATGATTTATCATGTGTCCTAATGAATGGATCTAATGCCAAAAAGCCTGTACCACCTCCCCCAACTGATCAAGAATTCTCTTTAATTGAAGGTTTTTTTCAGCATTCTGCCCATCCTCCAAATGACTCTGAAAGCAATAGGATTTCACAAAAGGACCTCATACACATTGAAGGAAATGGAAAAATGGATTCTGATTATATAGCATATATCCATGCCACCATTAAGTGCTGGGGAATCACATGTTTCACAATGGCCTGGGACAGCCACTTTGATGACCATTTCAATCAAATTTTATGTCAATTTTTCTCATGAGTATTGAAGTGGGGTCTTGCTTGCCTGGCTGCTCAGGTTGCAGCTCAAGAGATTGATATGGATGAGATCAAATTAATGGCCATCTACTGGGTCCATGTCAAAAGCCTCAAACAATATTATAAATAAATCTGTTCTGATTAATATGCTCTTACTAACACCACCAAACATTCCATCTTCTCAAGAGTGAGTCTTGTTTTTTTGTGATAATTCTTAAGACTCACACCCATTCCTTTTGCAAAATATTGATAGAAATCCAAAGCTAGACAAACATATTTTCATGAGAGCTTTGTTTCAATTTTCAATGAAAAGACTGTGAATCTGGATGAATATGTTGCCTTTGTAGATAATTCACAAACAACCATGCCCAAAAATCCTTGAGTTTTGTAGTCACAGACTTTTTCATGCCCCTTTTTCTCATTAATTTTCAATTGGAAACTTTGCAGTAGGAGCTGCTACTTGCCCCCACAGAAGACCAGATCTACCAAATATTGATACGTTGGCTTACCTGAAGTCCTTCAGAACTATTTTATTATGAAAAATTGCACTTTTTGAAACCTTACAATTAATGGATGAAATTTTGCCCAATAATGAGGAAGAATTTAAAGTTTGGTCCCATGATGAACGCAATGCTAAAGGGAAAGAACATGAAATAGCGATTTCAGGCAGTGAGGACAATCTTGAAGCACCAATGCAAGAAGATTAACACAATATAAAACTTGAGGATGACATGGATGATTATTAGCACTTCACAATTCTTGGGCATCTTCTGCTCTACATGTTGTAGACCAGCTTCCATTGATGATACAAAATTTTATCCTTTTTTGTTTCCTGACTGCTTTGTATTTTGGAATAATTTTTTTGGGGGGGCTTCTCTTATGTTCATCAATTTTTGCTTACAGAAAATTGAAATTAAAAATAATTTCTGTTAGGTTTTTCCATTTTTTCCACAATATTTTGTGGGTAAAATTACTTGACATTTTAATTGAAAACAAATTTCAGATAACACAATCATTCTTTTCCTTTGTGAGTATCTTTGTTTCCAATTGAGTACCAATTTTACAGCTCATGACCCAACATGTACCACCATCAATAATCAAGGAAATTTAGCTATTCAAACAAATAAATGTTTTTTAATCAAATGCACAAGTCATAACACAAAATTTACCACCCTCTTAAGTCATACAATGAATAATCAAGTACATTTAGTCAAGAAAAAAAATATGTTTATTTGCTTAGGGGATTCTTTCTCTCATTGCCTCATAGCTTCTGAAAAAAATGATTATATTTTTGTTGCAAATCTAGACCATTGTGTAAAGTCAACTCTGTTGTCATTTTGAGCTAATTTTCTCAGAAAAAAATATTAAATTACTCACTGAATTCACATGGGTGGAGGTTCCTTTTAAAGTCCACATGCCTGACAAATTGTTGGACATGTTGATTGCCAATGTCCAACTGATCCACAACTTCCTGATAGAGTTTCAATTGAGGTTTGATTTTATACTGTGTTTCTTTTCAGGCTTTGGCTTGATTGACATTTCTTGTTGTGATTGTTTTGCATAAAATAATTCTTAATTTCTTGACAAGCATCATTTGGACCAACTGAGTTGGAATTTTCAAGCCTGTTGGTGATAAGCTGAAACCACTGGTCTTTTGACATCCCAAATGGAGGTGGAATGGCAGTTTTGAGTAAAACACTTTGAATCTCCAAGGAAATTAGTAAACCAGCTTTACAAAGCTCATGAA
Organism: Austropuccinia psidii; assembly: GCA_023105745.1. Classification (NCBI taxonomy): domain Eukaryota; kingdom Fungi; phylum Basidiomycota; class Pucciniomycetes; order Pucciniales; family Sphaerophragmiaceae; genus Austropuccinia; species Austropuccinia psidii. Next base: position 36,343,800 of record JALGQZ010000003.1, on the reverse strand, counting down.
AGAGAGAGAAAAAATCCTCAAAAAAGGTTGGGTTTCCACTCTTTGAGGCTTTGTACAAATTCATGAGGTTAGAGAGAGCTTCAAGCTTTGCATTGTGATTTGGATAATAAAGTTTCTTTTGTAAAATTAAAAAAAGAATCCTTGGCATGAATCTCATCCTCAAACAAGTACTGCAGAAGTGGATCAACTGTCTTATTGATCAAAACACAAACAGCTTTGTCTTGTTGATGAGTTAATTGAAAATGTTTGGAGTCTTTTGTGAAATCTGAGATACCAAACACAAAGCAAAATAATTGATCAAGTTTTCTTGTCCATTGGTAGAAGTTACTGCCATTATTTTCAAGCATGGGAACTGATTTGACATAATCTTCTGGGCTCTTCAGAAAAGAGATGAGAGATATGTGGGGTTTATTATTGTTTTTAGGATCCATGATCAAGGAAAATAGGTATCAGGTACAGGAAATCAAGTGGAAGCAAGACTCAAGAGTGTATTTTCTTAGGGCTTTATGGGTCAAGAGGGTATGCAGCTGACGTGAGAGTACAGTACAGTACTGCACTTGTGCAGGCTGAAAATTGGACTTCAGCAGTACTTTAAGTCCTGTAATCTGTACAAAACCATATGGTGTTATACAGATTGTGTAACATTGTATCCTGCTTCCTGTACCAGGATTGCATTTTTCCACAGTGCCTTTTGGGCTTTTTCCAAAATATTATTCTGGAGTCTGTGATCTAATATGTTTTTTCTCCAATCTATGTGATCTACATAAGCATGTCTGCTTTTTTGGACTTTCAGAGCTTGATCCTTCCCCTGGGGTTGAAGAAGGGAGATACCAGTTTTTTGATGTAGACCCAGTGGTGTTTTGTTTTCTCAAAGAAGTTGGAGGTGATGATGGGAAAATTGACTTTTGAGCCCCCATTTACTCACCTTGTCTTATGGTGTTGGTGGCTCCATATTTATTGATAGAGTGGTCTCTGGGATAGTCACAAGTTTTATTTTTTCAAATAACTTCCACTATTTTCTAATAATTCATCCCATTCTCTGCTTTTAAGGCTTTTTTGACTACTTCCTTTAAAACTGCTATTCTGAGTGTTTCCTTGTTCATTGAATGAATTTGGCTGCTTCAGGAATTCAAGATAATATATGCTAAAGTCTCTGAGAATACCTAGTAAAACAGTGTGAATGACATGCATGTCATCATTGATGCATCATTCTAAGAGGGTAATGTCTGAAATATTGTGTACTTTGCACCATACAATTGGAGAAACTTGTTTTGTTGAGTGATGTTTTCAGCATCTTTCTGTTTTTGACCCCATTCATGGTGTAAACTGAAAACCTTGAAAGGCCATGTGGTTTTATGAATGTTGTGAATCTCGGACTTGGGTAGGTTATAATGAGAACAAAAGATTCTTGCAGAATGAGTGGCAAATCCCCCAAGCTTTCCCAGAGCTGATGGGCCTCCAAGTAATAGAATAATTGCACCATGAATCAATATTCAACTAGGAAACTTGTATGTTCTAGAAAAAAACCATTTGATAGCTTTTCAATCTGTTCAATCAGAGGTTTGAGGAGGTTATTGAGCTGATTACTGATGGGTTCTCTTGGTGTTGGAGTGAAACCATACAAGAGGATATTGTGAGGTTTTTATCTGATGCTGGGAGGAAAATTAAAGCAGACAATAAATATGACACCCAAAGAGATAATTTTGGATCCTAATCAGCCCCAAAGGGGTTCATCCAGTCTAGATATAGCCCAAAAACCAAATTTCCCTCTTGTGATGTATAGGGTTGTCTCTTAGAGTCTTTGAATTGCTTCCAGATCTTTCTATCCAATGTATCTTCATATTGGAGAGCTGTTGGGCTTTGATACTTGAATGAGGATTTTAAAAGGTCTTCAAAGTTGAGAAAGAACAGTTTTTATGCAATCCCAATTTGTTAATTTTTAAGAATTGAATGCTTTGACTGGATAGTAATTGCATTTCTTAGGTTACTTCCATATAATATTTGGTTTCAGGTTGCCCTTGGACAATTTTTTTGAAAAATGACTTCTTTGCAGGTGAGCTTATTATAAATATGTTTCTTTTATATTGTACTCTACTTTTTAGTGAGGGGAAAACAATTTTAACAACAGATATATTCCTGAATATCAATATTCAAACAAAGTTTTTTTATTGTTGATGCAGATTTGGGAATTTGTTTTATAAGAACATTGGAAAGCTCATGGGGACAGCTTAGTTGTATTTTCAGGTGCTCTAGCTTCAGATTTTGGGTTGAGGAATGGTCACTCATCTTATTCTCAATACTATTATGTGCAACTTGAATAATGACAACCAGGGCAGAAGGATTATGAAAAAACTGTGGGGGCTAAATTGTGTAAAATTGTTGAATTAAAAGGGGGTAAGATGTTCCAGCTTCAAGTGAAAATTCCTGTGGGAACATTAATTGTAAATGATGAGGGCTTGAATAGTTAAATATATTATGAATGGTCAGGCCATTGGTCAAATATGAGACTTCAATCAATTAATCAGAAAACACACTAGATTTTGATTCTCTGAGGTTGAATGATTAGCTGCCATGGAATTTGAAAGTACAGGAGGAGGGCTATAAGACTGCTTTTTTAAGTGTGTTAAAGGTGGAAGTGGTATTTTAGAAACTTGATATTAATCAGTAGCTTGTTTTGGAGTCATTTAAAAGATCCTAAATTATTGAATACACTTTCCTGAGAGGTTTGACAAAGAGAATTGAGGTGAGTTTTGTGTGCTTTTTGGACCTTCCCACACCTTGATATGAGATACCATGATAGGTGCAAGTTTTTTGACACAAATTGAGCATGTGCAAATTATAATGCTTCCAAACTTGATTGATGAGCTTATATATGGGTGTTTGGTGAGAAATTCTGCCGCTGAGATGATAATGATAGTTTTTGATATATGTTAATATGTAGAAAAGTAGAAATTATTAAAGATTTTTAATATAGGATGGGAGGCTGAAGTAACATGGTGGATTAGAGGAAAATATATAAAAAAACTCAAAGGGAAGAATATTTTAGGAGGAGACTTCTAAATACAGTATCAACTCAAATTGCTGACCATTAAATAAGTAACATATTAATTTGCAAAGGGGTACAAGAGCAAATTGTACCCAAAAAAATTCAATGTAAATTTAAATAGATATGCATTGGTATACTGATGAGTGGCTTAATCGAAAAACTTGGTGAATGGGATTAAAACTGGGGAATTCTTGAGACAGGTTAAAGTATGGCTTTTGCTAAAATGTGTAATATTTCCCAAAAATAATGAACCTTTGAGGATTACACTCTTCCAAAGTCAAAATAAGAATAAGTATCACTTGATAACAAAAAACTCACCCCTGAATATATTTGGAAATGATGATGGTGTGGATCATTATATATGCTGTAAATGTATTGGGTGTACTATTAATGAAGGTTAGAAATGAGCTTTCTCATGGTCCATAAACAGCCAAAATATAGAAGGGAAATGCTTGAAAAAGCATGCCAAATTTTTATGCTCAATTGATTGCCAAAGACTAATTAGAAAGATAAGACTATGAGAATAGATTTTACTCAGGATAAATACCATTAGTTGATGTATGAAGCATTATTTGTTGACAAAGTTCTCCCTTTACAGGATATGAGAACATTCTAGGCAATATTTACCTGTGGTTGGCATTTTCTTATTAAAATCCCCCTGTCATAAGTGAATTGGCAGGCAGAAATGTACACGTTGGAACTTATTTGGACTGAAGATCAAATTTGCAAAAACATATTTCAGTTTATCAATAAAATAGTTATCCATTTGTAACTAAAGCTTATGTATGCAGAGCTATAGGACTCTGAACCTCTGTTTTGCTTTTTTCTTGAATGAACTAGATAAAGAACCCTGAGACTATGAAAAATATGGGCAAACATATTTTCAGGGAGCATTTTCAGTCAAAATTGGGATGAACATCAATGCAAAGTCACACTTTGAATGGCATAAAGGAGGTGCTCTATCTAACATGTGAGCTTTCATGAGCTGAACCATTCAGCTCTTCAAAAATTATTAATCTGATATATTGGTTTCTAAAGCTACATGGTTGTGGAAACTTCTTTTTAAATGTTGTCCAGGGGTCCTACTCCCAAAAGAAACAGATTGACATAGAAGAAATTCCAAATTGAAGTAAGTTATCATAATGTTCATGCACATGAATGCCTGTGGGCCAGAAATTAATGAATATTGTGGACTTGTAAAGCTGTATAGACTGTCTAGATTAAAGGCTGGTTTCCAAACAAAAATGAAATATGAACACCCAAATCCCCAATTGCACTCATATTAATGAGGTTGGCAGATACGATGTAATCTAATTCTTGAATGATGGAACAGTGAAGTGTTGGTGTTTTGCATCGTATTAGTGTATTTATATTCTCTTTTTCATGAATGAGCTCAAAAAGCTTCAAAGTTTAACAAAAAAGAGAATCATATCATCATTGTTTCCTTCAAAATGTACCATTAATGGTGGTTTTCATTGGGAGTACATTTAAGCTGAGGTTAAAGGAACACAATAAGGTAATTAAGAATGTAATTCCTAATAAAAACTACCAAAATGTATGCCAGGTGTTTTCATTGAAAAAGAAACTTAATCTTCAGCACCTTAAAAGGTGACTGAATGATTGAGTCAAGATTGAAAAGTATTGAGAAAAGGGGTAGTCTTTCATTTTGAAAGGTTTTGAAGTTTTTATTGATAAAACACTGGATATATAACCAAAAAAATTCATCTAAACACGTATTAAGTATGGGAAACTATTTTAAAATTCCAAACACAAAATCTTCCACTTCTCAAAAGCTAATAAGCTACTCCTCAGGCCTGGGACTTTAGGCAATTCTTGGGTATACTGTTCCTTTTCCATCTATCCCCACATGCCATAGGAACATATTCATGTTTACCTAGGAGCTAAGTGTTTCAAAGAAAAATGAAAATAATATGGTATCTTGAGGAAACATCAATTCCATCCCTCTTTTATACTTCATTTAAAGGAACAATTTTAAACTATCAATGGAAGAATATTATTTGAATTGGGCTTGATTTTTTTCAATTGAAATATACTCAGTGTTCACTTGAATTTTCCAAAGACAATATACATCAAAATTTATATTGTTAATGGGGAATAACACACATAATCTTAGACAGGGATGGCATTTATGCAGAGATATCACTAGGGAGATCAAAATGGGAAGTTTCTGTAGGTGCTGTTATATTACCCTCAATAGTAATATATTCTAGATGATGTGCTTTTCCTCAAACTACAGTCCCAAAAACTGTTATTATCATCACAAAAATTGGATTGTATTTATGGCACTTCTGGAAATATTGAATTGATGGATGGGAGGTACTCAAATCAATTTTCAACAAGATGTTTGTGCAGTATATTGAAAAAAGCATGTAGAATGTTTAATTTGACTATTCAACATGAGAAATAGGAGAGTTTATCAATATCACCATAAGAACTTGAGGTTTTAATATGCATCCACATCATGATATTGTAGCATTGAGAGAATTGGTAAATAAGGCCTATTCAATGCACACAGTGGAAACGATCCATTGTCCATTTGGATTTCCATAATTAATCTATGAATGAATACTTACAAAATGGCCTTGTCACACCTTTGATATTCAAGTAAATAGAGGCTTAATTAGCAGGGAAATTCAGAGTACACTTCAGGCAAGTCAAAATAGTTATTTCATATATTCAAATGAGTGTCCAATAGCTTAATTTTCAAACACCAATTTTACATATTTCCAAGATTCTCATGTATTAAAATGCCAATATAGTGAAGAAGTTCTTTTGAAATGACAGCTGTAACAATCAGAAACAAGTCCTCATAAGAGTTTGACACATCATTCTTTAACTAATAATACACAAGAATGAGACTTTCAAAAAATATATATACAGAATCAAAGGAGCTTGATTTGGTTGAGAAGAGAAAAAATACATTAGATTATTATCTTAGGGCTTCTTAGTAAGTTTTATAATAGCCTCCAACACAGGATTCAAATTAATTATTTCTCTTAGCTCTAGTCCAATCCTTTCAGCTGCACTGAGTTTGAATGCCTCTGGCCGGATCTGATTGCTAGGAATATTTGGTGGGATGACACCATCATAGTCAGTCTAAAAGGAAGATGGTCTGAGAAAATGAATTTTGGTTCTTCTTTCTCTATTGGAGCAGGGAGTTGGATCAAGTTTACAATAGGCTGCATCATGCAGTTGTAGAAACTCAACTAGCTCAGGTGATTGGCAAGAATATGTATTGGATCTAGGTTCCAATATCTCTGTGAGGCTTAGAGGTATTTTCATATACCCAAAAGACCACCAATTATAAATTAAGATACAAATATAAATAGAAAAAATTTATTTATATTATAAAAATAAAAATTGAAATATAAATACAAATTTACATTTAAAAATCAAAATTTAATTATAATTTAAAAACAAAATTACAATAAAATTTGAAATTATGAAAATACATTTTTCCTTGTAAAAATTAAGTAAAAATGAATTTTTGATATTATGAAATTGAAATATTTTGGTAAAAAGCTATATAAAATATATTATAACTTTTTATCCAATAAATAAACATAAAGAAATTATCACACCATTGGATTCCTCATAAAAAATAAAGTGGGTTCACCTCTGGGTGAAATTTCTGTAACTCAGCTCTAAATAAGCTTAAATTGAGTTTTTAGTATTTTTGTACAAAAGTATGAAAATCCTCAGAACCTTAATTGAATTCACACCACATGTGGTGGTAACCATCAATTTTTGTGTTAGAATTGAGGTGTTGTGTTTAGCTTAGAAGTTATGAGGAATTGAAGTATTTTCAATTGAAATGTCAAAATGTGGGTGTGTATTACATAAGTTAACTTTAATTTACATATGAGGTATCAATTATTACAGATGTGTAATTAAAAACTCAATTGAATTACATATGTAAATTATAATTGTATTACATGATGAGGAATTAAAGAAAAAATAAATTGGAAAGATTAGTTCTGGGGGGAAAGACACTCTAGCTCTAAGGGGGAGCTGGACCCCCAAAATCCTTTCTGACTGGTGTGAGATGTCAAAATCCATGCAAAAGCTCATTACTTTTGGCCTGGAATTGAGTCACAGACCCTGTGACTCAATTGATGATGAGATTTTGATACCAACCAGGGTAGCTTTAACTGCTGCCAAGAGGGTAAAACTACCCTTAAGTTAAAAAAATGTTAGTAAAAACAGTTTGAACTGGTTTCTACACCTCTTACACACATTCTGACATGTTTTGAAGGCTCTAGACCAGGTATTGCTATAGTAATGGCTGATTTAAGGGTCTAAAATGGCTTAAACCAGGGTTCAATGATGCCATAATTGGCTTTTCTGTTGTCAGACTGTTTTTCACGACTGACAAGAGTAAATTTTACTTTTGGCGTAAGAAAATTTATGGCTATAAAAGAATGTCTTCTTTGCCCCACTTTTCTCTTCACATTAGAATCTTTTCCTTTTATAATTAGTTTAAGCACTGTTAAACCAATCAATAAAAGATTCCAACCACCCTTTTTAAATCATTTTAAAGCCTTTAACCTTGTGAAAAAATCATAATAATAATTTTTTGTAACTCTTATAATCATTTTATCCCTGAACCACCCCAAAAGTGAATTAAAGCATCTTTCATCACTGTTAGCTTTGTCACTTTGTTTCCAAATTCACTCTGGTCACTTTTTGGTGTGTTTTCTCTTTAAATATCTTTTTAAAGGGCTTTGTTCTTTAATTAATTGGTTTCAGTTTTTTGCTCAATTAATTCCAATTGAAATTTCTTTTGTAGCCTTAAATATCTCTTGTAGGGTATTTTTGGATAAATCTTTATTGTTGGTAAAACAATAAATTTTTATTATATTATTTTTTTATACTTAAAAAGTTAAAAACAATAAAATTGGTGTGTTTTCTCTTTAAAAATACTATTTCATACTATCTCTAAATAATTTTACCTTATACCAAATTTTGAGGACAGGAAAAGTACTTGATATTTTATCAAAGTTTCATATCCACACCTTACAATGTCATCCTCACTATCTGACATTATACCATCACCTAGAAAGAGAGATGAGATCTCTACAAACTTATTTATCAACAAATTCATGACTACTTCTTGCCTCAAGTTCTTTTTTTCATGCTACATAGTCAAAGGGAATTAGTCAATCATCAAAGAGAAAGTCCAAAATGGATTTATCCAATTTTATAAAGAGATGTACCCTCATTGATATCACAAAGACTCCAAGTTTCCATAAGTAAAGCTGTCATGGAAGAGTTCCAGCTTGGGGTTGAAGTTTGAGTCCAATTGTAGGTGCATCTAGGGAAACCAGAATTCTGGAGAAAAGTATGTCCATACTACAACCATTGAGAGCCATAAGAAGAGCCAACCAAAGCCTGTTGAGAAACCTCATGATTTGAAGGTACTTTTAATGAAGCAAATTTCTTGGGCTCTTTTTTGATAATATGATTTATTTCAAGGGATCCAGCTTCATCCTCATTTGTTCCTAACCTTGTGAAACTATCCCTCATTTGTGTTTCACCATTCCCTTCTTTGATGAGAAGAAAGTCCTCAAAATTCCTTTCTCCTGGATGTTAGACACTTTTTGAAGCTTGGGGTTTCTTGTTGAAATATGAAGCATGGCTTTAATCCAATCCAAAAATGGGCTTTCTCAATTCTTAAGTGGCTTTTAGAACACCAATTGCTTTTTCATGGGAAGCTAGTCTATGTGATTGCTGAGATGACTTTAATTTTGGGGGTTTTTTCTTCATAGGTTTGCCCCGTTTACCTTTCTTTGTGATAATTGTGGTCCTCCATGCACTTGCGCTCATTTTCTTGATGTTCTTCCTCCTACAAAATAAAAAAGAATTCAGTATTTTCAAAACCCTTTTCATATAGGTTCAGAGGATCATATACCCTCCTTCATTTGTTGATCACGTTGCATTATTGACTTAATTTTATTAGTTGATGAATAAAAAATTGAAAAATTTAAGTGTGTATGTTTAAATGAAGAAAGCAGTAATGGTTGTTCAACTTGAAGATTAACGTAAGAACTTTTGGTTCTGATTTTTTATTTGAGATGTATATTTTCTGTTTGGAATCACTTATTTTTGTGGATAAGTAGATAAGATCAGGAAGGAACAAAATGAGTTTCAGGTTCTGTGAATGAAGAGAATTTATTGGGGATTAATTAGATATTTCTGGAAATTGATTGAAGGGGAATTATGAAACACTTAGGGATGGATTAACATACATGCTTGTTTGGGTTGTACTAACACATTTCTAGATGTTCAAAGGAAAACAAAGGGCACTCCAAAGCCCTACCTATATCTGAACAGTAATTAAGCAAGATTAGCATCATGCATTGATGACACATGTGAAATGCAGGAGGTTGGGGGCTTTGAATAATGTTGCAATCCAAACTGATATATATATCCCATTGGGAATTCAACCCAATTTACAAACATCCTCTACTATCATGCATTCATGTGACATTAAATATAAAGGAAATGTAGGTCTTCCAATAAAGGTGAAAGACAAAATATCATATATTCATGCCACCAAAAACTCTACCCCAGCTACAATGGATCTCCTACCATTCAACTTTGAGTTAATTAATGTAAAACATCAGTTACTTCACAAGGTAAACTCATCCACAAACAAAGAGAAGCAAAATAACTGCTGCATAGCTGCTCTTATATTAAAGACACAAATTAGACAAAACTGTAATGTAATTCTATGTGTTATTGAGCCAAATATAGGCATAAAATTGTGAGCTTAATTATTCTTAGAATAATTAATATCATCAAAAAGATTGGTGACAAACTGGAGTCACCTTCCTTGTGGTGAGTCTTGGAATGATAATTCAAATCATGAAAAAAGAAGGTATGTGCTGAGGTCATTTTTCTTGACATGGAATTACAGGTATCAATCAAGAAAAGGGTTGTTTTAAAATCTAAAAAGTTGAAGAAATAAATCATCACTAAAAACAACAATAATCACAAAAAACATGTACAGGAGTGATTCAAATGGGAAATAGTTTTGTAAATAAGCCAGATCATTGAGTTTATCAAAAAGAAATTCCTGTGGCAGTATCATACTATATTCCCTAAATGAAATCCTTGTAGTGAAATTATTTCTTTTATAGTTTAGCAGTGATCAAAACAATGTTTCAGCTTTAAAAGTTACTAAAATACTGTTGAGGTGCAGGCCCTAAATTTCTCAAATTAAAATGAAGAATTATCTCAAATGGAATTCACAAATCCACCCAGTTGCAAAGGATCAATATACAGAAAGGAGTCAGGCATCATTATGCCATATGATTCATTAGTTTGATCAATCCATCTCTATAATAAAAAATTCTACATTTACATAAGTAAATTTTAGCACTGTAAAACAAGCTCAAAAATTTGTTTCAGACTTCCACTGATAAGGTAGGGTGTACATAATTATATGGGTTGTGGATTTTCCAGTAGTTGTCTTGTGAAAAGCATGCATTTATTGACATATATTATCAAGATTTATCAACAATCGGGGATAATGTTTCTCATTTGACTGAGGTCAGGTTATAGTACAATTTGAATATCTAAAAAAGAAAGAATCAAACATGGACCCAACATGGAATCTCACCACAGGCTGCTTCATGTTTAATCCACGTTCTACCTATTATCTGGCATGGTATTACTCCCAATAGAACCCCTATTTCTACCTTTTATAGCTATAACATGATTTTCAATATTTATTTCCCATGTCTGTCTAAGAACAACTAGCTAAATCTGTTTGTAATCAATCTGACTGTTTACATCTTACTAATATCTGGTCAATTATCCAAAAACCTTATTTTTCTGCTCATAATATATTCAAATCTCCAGATACCACCCCATCACAACCAATAATTTACAAGCTCAATATTGAACCCTTTTCTACTCATCCATACAGCCATATACAGCTTCCCCCCAAACTGAAATGGTAATCTCCAGCCATACAAAATCTGAAGTTGAAATCCCACCCCTAGCTTAAATTTCCTTCATAGCAAGATTAACTAACACCCTTGCCATTACCTCCATAATAATCTCATTCAACCCCAGGCAACACCAATTTCCAAAATAAATTAAAGATGAAATCTCTAAATTCCCATTTTCATGTAATCCTAGAGGTTTATTTGCAATACCCATGATACTACTTCTAATACCCCACAATTTCATATAGATGCATTTTATGGAACATTTATTTGACAAACACACATTTTTTTCTCAATAAGGAATAAGATTTACTATCACTTAATTTCCATCAATAAACAAGCTATGATAATTCAAATCAAGTATCTAACACAATAGCAATTAAAAATGATATATTATTACATATACATATGATTAGCTTATTATAATCTAACCAAAAGATTGTTTTCACATCTCAACAGATTACAACTATTTTCCATATCCACTAGTTTGTCATTTGTTCCAGTCACCAACTTTTCAATATAGGAAAGCCCAATCTTCTAATTCTTAGAGTAACAATTGTCAGGAAAAAATCTGCACACATTCTCCCTCAATGGGGCCTTTTTTTCACTATCAACCCTATTTTCTTCAACAGAATTCCTGGCCTTTTTTCCCCTGCATTTCTAAGACATAGTTTATTGTACTCAGATCTAGGCTGTGAAGAACCCTCACATAACCAGTACTCTTCCATTTAAGTCCAAATGACTGATATTTTATCTTCAACTTCCTCTGTCTCTGAGCAGCAATCCACTGATTGCAGTAGGAAATTAGGCTTATTCTTCCCAAGAATTTGCATTGCCATTTGATGGTGGTTATCAAACAGCTGTGAGGCATATTAATGTTATCAATCTAGTAAAAATCATCATAATTACACAGAAAAATCTCTTAAAGCTTATTTCATCCTTTTTTTGTAGTAGATATTCTTTTTTCTCAGATTTAAGAAATTGTCTTTTGAACCCCTGATCCACTTCTCAATTGTTGCTTCAATTCTTGATGAATCTTTGAAGAATTCAGAATCCAGGGAATATTCTGAGAAAGCCCCTTGGTTCCAGGATAATTCCCAAACTGGTTGGACCACTTTTTCATTGAAATCACCCACTATTTCTGGGCTAGCCCTAGGAGCAACCCTTTTGGGTGAGAATACTAGTATCATCACATTAGAAAATTTAGAATACACATTTTTATGATAAAAAACTCACAATTATTATTCATCAAAACTGGCCTTCTGATGATCCCCTTACACTCCTTGGAGCAGCTGATTGAATCCTTTCACCCTGGCTATGATGAGAGCCCCTGGGTGATTAATGATGTGCAACCACTTTATTAATTGAGTTATTTCAAACTATGATTATCAATTGATTGTTTCCTGAAGATGTGATTTTTCTATTTCAGTATTTCAAATGCTCTGATGATGAGTTTCCCTTATTTATCACATCTTGATGAAAAGAAATCAACTGGCCCACAACTATTCTGTGACCATTCCTGAGTGCAACATTATCCATTGATTCTTTGAGAATTCCCACCAATCTGCTTTCTGCAGACCAAAAAAGAAATCAAATAATGATCAATATAAGCTAAAAATGAAATACTCACCCTGAGGGAATTGGGACATTCTGATTGGAGAGATCATGATAAGAAATTGATTTGTTTTATTGATTAAAGGAAGAATTGATGAGCTGTTGAGGAATGAGCTGCAAAGGCTAGAGGTAAGCCACTTTTTATTCTGAAACACATCCCCCATAACCTTTCTTGTTTGAAAGGGCTCAGGGCCCGCATTCAAACATCATCCTTCCAAATGGCTTATTCCCACAAAAAAAACTGATTTTTCATAATTTTTCAATAGAAGTCTATTAAATAAATGGATTTTTAATTAAAAATTCATTTATTTTTGTATTTTAAACATAAATCTGGATTAAAAAGATAAATTTATTGGTAATTATGGGTTAAGATGGCATTTATGCCATTTTACAATATTAAAATATTTATGAAAATGTGTTTTTATTTCAAAATACATGGAAATGTTTTTCTTGTATAAAGATCATTGGAATTTATTTTACATAAATGATACATTATTCAACTATTTTCAAAAACCAAAGCTTTTAATTGTGTTTTTATTAAAAATCCATTGTTGATGGTCCAAAAATCCAATTTTAATAAAAAAAACCCTCTCAAAATATCCTTTTTGATTAAAAATGTATCCAACATTATATTCTTTATTCCAAATACATGCAAACATTCTCCAAAATGTATCCTTTATCAAACATAAACTGATAAATGTATTTTCAATGAATATGCCATGATAAAGGTATTTCTCATCAAAAATATATTTTTGATATGAAATAGAGTGGATTTTTTATTCAAAATACATTGAGTTATTTGAAATCTGTTTTTAGATGTATTTGGACTTCAAATAATAATTCAGAATTTATTTTTAATATACAAAATACATCTAAGAATGTGTTTTTAATGAAACATACATTTAAAAAAACAAAAAGAACAAAGTATCATTAGAAAAGAAACCTTGAAAAATACATTTTTGATAACAAATACATTGAATATTGTATTTTGCATAATGAAAAAATCATCTATCAATGTATTTTTAATAAAAGACCCATTTATCAATGCCAAATTGATCAAATTTAAACTCAACCACATATTTTGCATACAAAGCCCCATAAAGATGTATTTTTAGTCAAAAATACATATTTACAGGGTTCTTTACATAAAGTATTTCCTGATGAAAATATATTCAAGAATGTATTTTCAATCCAAATCACATTTAAGAATATATTTTCAATAAATAATCCATGCAACAATTTACTGTTGATAAACAATACATTTCAAAATGTAATTTTCATAAATAATACAATTAACATAGTATTTTTAGCAAAAACCACTTAACAATGCATTGATCAAAGTATTTTCAAACAAAAATACAATTATCAATATTTTGTTTAAAAAACAAATTTTTTCAAGATTTCTCATATCCAAGCTCCTTGTAACAATGTATTCTTTAGTATAAAATCCATTTATTAATATAAACTTTTAAATCTATTTCTGATGAAAAACACTTTTATTAATGCATTAAATAATATATTTTTAATTAAAGATTCATTGCAAAATGTAAATTTCATTAAAAATAAATTTCACCATGTATTATTCATAAAAAATCCATTCTACAAAGTATTTCTAACAAAAATACAATGTTAAAAGTATTTATCAATATAGAAAAAGGAAATTTGAATGTATTTATTATTAAAAATTCATTTTAAATGTATTTGAAATGACAAATACATTTAAAAATCAATTTTTTATAGAAAATATGCTTAACAACAAATTTTCAATTGAAAATTACATTTCACAATAATTTTTTGATAATAAATTGCATTTAAGAATGTGTTTTAATAAAAAACAAAATTCATTTATTAACAATTTTCCATAAGAGATACATTGAGAAATTCCTTCTTAATAAAAAAATACATTGTGAAATGTATTTTTGATATAAAAATGCCTTAAGAATGTACCTTTAATAAAAAATACATTCAATAATTTACTTTCTTTGACAGTTTAAATTGGAATGATTATTTCAATACTGGAAGCATCTTTATTTTGTTATTCTGGAAAATTTTATCTCTTAAAAATGTAAAAGCTCTCATCCTAATAATTACAAAGCTATCATCCTAATAATTCAAAAGATATCAAAATCATAAAACTAATTTTTCATTTTTATAATTACTAATTTATTAGCTTAATAATATTCAAATAATTACCAGGTTTTTGTTTGATCATAAAATAACTTAAATTTCACAATAAGACACTTATTATTTTCCAGATAACAAATCTTTTCTTTTAATAATACCAAGGTTTATCTTTTAACAAGACAAAAGTGATAGTTTTATGAATTACCAAGTTATTCTAATAATGATGGAATCACTATCTCTTTAATAATTAAATAATTTTGTAGTTGAACAATAACAACCAAATAATCCTTAAAAAATGATATAATTACATAACAAGCCTAGCATTATTAAAATGGAAAAGTTATTGTTTATGGTAACATTTATCATTTGAATAATAAAACAAATATATTCATCTGATAATGAAAATTTTATCATTGTAATGTTAAAAAAATATCTCATTTTTTTAAAAAAAAAACAAGTTCTTATTTTAATGATTGCAAAGTGAACATATTTTTGCTCAAGGTGATATAAAAAGTATTCTTTCAATCATGAGGAAGCTGTTACTTTAGAAATAAGAAAATTATTGCTACAATAATCATTAAAGGTCTTTGAATAATAGCAAATTCATTGTTTTGATAATCATGAACCCAAAATTTGAATGATATCAAAGCTATTATTATATAGGAAAAAAGTCATAATCTCAATGAAGAAGGATGATCTATATTTATGATAACAGAATTTCTCTTCTAACAATCAAAAGCTCTTGTCTTTGGATACAGAAAAAAATTGTTATTTTGATAAAATAACCATCATAGATTTAGTATTCTAAGCATGAATCACTCATTGTTCTAACAGGGAAAACATTTTTATATTATTACCAATAGCAAAGCAATTAGTCCAGGAATAAGAAAATGTTCATTATTAATAATGATAAAGAAATTAGGACATTTATCAGAAATATATAATTTTACTGATAAGAAAGTTATTAATTTAATAATGACAAAATTATTTCTTTATTAATAACCAATTTATTCTTTTCATGATAAAAAGCCCTCATTTGAATCATAACAAAGGTATCCTCTGAATAATAACCAAGCTATTCTTTTCATAATAATAGAGTTGTCATCTTAATGATGATAAATTTGATATTCTAATAAGAAACAAGTTATTATTCTAATAATAATGAATTTATCATATTAATAATAGCAAAGCTATTATTTTTATAACGAAAAATTAATGTTTCAATAATCAAAAAGCCATTAATTCCATCATTAGGAAGTGATCATTTTAAGAATAACAGATTTGATGTTTTAATGATAACGAAGTTCATATTTTAATTATAAAGCATTTATTAATTGAATCCTAACCAAGCTATTATTTTGTCAATTAACAAGTTGTTATTTTGATAATAACAATGCTATTATTTCAAAGATAACAAATTTAAACCTTTCATAATAACGGATTTATTATCTTAATAATAACAAAGTAGCTGTTTAAATAGTAAAAAACTTATTATTTTACTAATCACAAAGTTATATATATAATAATAACAAAGTTTCTACTTTAATAATGATAAATTTATTAATTTAATAACAAAAAACTTATTACTTCAATAACAAATATGCTATTTTTTTGATAATAAATTTTTTCTTATTTTAATTATCATGAAGCTTTTATTTTGATCATAAAAAACTATTTGTTTTCATCATAACAAAAAGCTACCATCTTGATAATATCAAATTTATCATTTTGGTAATGACAAAGCTATTAATTATTGAATAAAAAAGCTAATTATTCAATGATACTGTGGTCATTATTGAAATAATGATAAAGTGAATTTTTTAATAAGCAAAAACTTTTTATTTTAATAATATAAAATTTATTATTTTTATTATCACAAATTTTTTTCACAAAAAAGAATTATTATTCTGATCATTGAGTTGTTATTATTCTAATATTAACAAATTTATTCTTTGAATATCAAAAAGTCTGATGTTCTAATAATAGAAATGGTATTATTTTGATAATAAAACAATCATTGATTTAATCATAGACAAATTATCATTACAAATATTACAGAGTTTATATTAAAATACAAAATAAATTATTACTTCAATAATAAAAAGCTATCATTAAGGTAAGTTTGAAATGATAAGAATAATCTAAATTTTCAGTTCACTAATCCCAAAGTCATTGTTTTTATATCCATATATTCCACATTTGGATCCTATTAAAGCTCTTATGATATTTCAAAAAGAATTAATTTTGAGGAAATGAGATTTTCAATCTCTATAATAAAAACCCTTTCTTTCAATAAGAAAAGACTTTCTTTGTGTATTTTGAACAATGTCATCATTTTAATGACAGAATTATTACATACCTGTTATTATGAGTATGATCATCTCATTATTTAACAAGGCAAAAACTCTCATTTTACCAATACAAAAGCAATTGGATAATTAAGAGAAAGGATATCATTTAAATCTTGATTCATCCAGAACTCATAAAAGATGAAAATGCTTCTTTCAAAGGTAAAAAGACATTTAGTATGTTTTCAGTAAGGTTCAATAATGCATGAAATGAATGTGTGTTTCATTAACAAAATGTGAAAAGAATATTTTTAGTGTTAGATAAGTTAAAAATTCTCCTCAGTCTCTATGATTCATTTCAAATAAAAAAAAACAAATTTTGCAGTTTCCCCTTGGTTGTGAATGATTGAATGTATTTACCAATTAGCAAAATAATCCTTGAAAATATGGACATAATTTTATTTCTCAGTGTACATTTTTTTCCTTAATTATAGGCCCACAGACATTGTAAAACATGACTGTTATACAAATGAAAAAAATAGCTGAAAGTGACAAATATTTTCTTTGACTCATATATGCCACCCCTGAAAGAATATCTATACAAAACTTAGGCTGATGATATTTTCATATCTAATAGAAACAAAAAACACAATTAACTACTTCAAATATTACCCAGAACCTTCATTAAAGGACTAAAAGGATTTATGGGAGGCATAATGTAAATTTTGTGAACAACTAATGCCATATATTAGGATAGAACTACAAATATTTGACCATAAAAATGGTATATTATAGAGCTATGATGTGTAAATATCCATTTCACTAATCAAGGAGTCCTACTTGGACTTTGTGTAAGTCTTGCATATTTTGATTGATGACTATTGAGTATTTCAAGTTTGATATTTAAGTCAATACCAGGTCTATTTTGCTTCTAATTTTCTTTCCATGGTGGTTTGCCAATGGCACTTTAGCATGGGAAAACAAAATCTCAGCTAATAAGCTTCAACATATATCAAATTGAAGCAAATATAGTGAAGGCTTTTCTCATTTAAGAAAAAAGTATAGGTTTTAAATGGGGTATGGCATTCATGAGTATGGGAGACCAAAGTTTCAAAGGACATAAATTCTTTGTGCTCACTCAGTACTTAGATAGCTTTTTATATTCATTATTAGAAACTTGAAGCTCAATACATCAAGAATAACTAAGGATATCTATTTTTGAAAGATATGTTTGAAAATTTCTCTCTCAAAAAATGTGAGAATTCACCAATAATCATCATTTCTACCAATAAATTCAAATGCAAATAGCCCTTAATGCTACTGAAACTCATCTTTAAGTTAAGATGAAGAGTTTTTTATCTGCTGAACACTTTTGAAAGATGATTGAAACTGGTAACTGGAGATATTGAACAATAGGAATCCGCTTTGTAGTATAAAAGAAATTTCTTTCTGCAATAGCCACTGCTATGGAGCGTTTTTCACCTTCAAATGTCTTATATAAAAATTGATTTGATATAAAGATCTTTGAGAAAGAACAATCTGAACCACAATTTGATCTTCATGGTAATAAATTTCTTTTCAGCAATAAAATTTGGTAAACTCACTTTAATTTTCAATTTTATTTTGCTCATCCTTTTCAAGGAGTTTTCCTTTCTGGATAGCCCATTAAATAGGCATAATTTAAAGAAAAATTGATGATGGATTTAGTATATAACCCTTACTATATAGACCCCTAAAAATGGTTTGAGAAGGCCCTCAATGATTTTAATAACCTTTGACAAGCTTAACATCTCATTAAATTTAAGTGTCATAGCATAAATAGAAAATTGTATTCAATATTTGTCAAATTATTCAATGTGTATAATTGAATTCATTTTTGACTCATTCCATAAAATTAAACTCAAAAAATTGATTAATTGTACAACCCCAACCTCAAAGAGAGATAAAATTACAATAATGGATTCACAAAAGAAGATATTTTTGTTTAGAATTCCAATCAACTTTTTATTCCATCTAAAGAAAAATAGCTTTTAAACCATCCTGAATTCACTCAAAAAACCCAAAATAGAAACTAGTGTCATTGCAAATATCTTTAAAATGAGTTATAAATATCAAAAAAGAAAATACATCATTGAAAAAAATACTCTGTTTTCAGAACAGATAAGGTCTGAATTTCAAAGAGTCAAAAGATCTAAGATCATGTAAATATTTCAATGGATAAAAATTCTAATCCATATTAAACAAGTCCTCTCATTTATATATATCTGAAAAAGGAAGAGATTCCTTATAGAGTGTATAAATTAACCAATGATAGCCCATTCAATAATATCTTAGAAAGGAAAAATAAAATATCACTGAGCATATTCTTTGTGCAGGACAAAAATACTTTTTTAAATAATTACTCAATGAGTCTCATAATTGATCCATTTCTATTTCAGAAATTTTAAAAGGAGGAGGAATATTGAGTAAAGTGTAGATGAAACCTTCAGTAAGACAGTTTGATGTTATTAAAAATGCAGTTTATAAGCTTTTTGCATCAAAGAAAATGTTTCTTAAAGCTCTTATTCCAATATTTCCTGCTTGTAAAGGGGAAACATTGTAGCATTGGGTTTATGATTTGTGACAAAAAGAATGATGTCACTCCAGATGAAAATAGTTGTTATCTTTATTCATATATCAGAAAACTATATAAGGTGGAGTGAAAACTCTCAATTCAAACAAATGAGAGCTCAGATGAGTTTTCATCATATTTATTAGTTAACATCTTTTGGGCAGGTATATCTTGGTATATCAGTTCCATATTTTAGCAACAAAGCTTTGAAGGCCAAGCTTGAATTCTGAAAAACTTGTCATGATAAAATGATATCATCTATTTGAAATCTTTTTAAAATTGGTGCTTCATTCTCTTATTTTGTTACAACTGCAAAAAGACATATCCAAGGAATTGAGGGATATGAAATTGATTGATGATGTATAATTTTCTATTCTCATGTAGGATTGAAACTGATTTTTATCTGAATATCTTTTCCTAATGCCCTCTTTATGTATATTTAACATATCTAGGATAATATCTGCTTTAATGTAAGAACAATCATTAGGAAATAAAAAAACAACATAATATACTGTAAATATTGATCTTAATATTATGTATTGGGAAAGGACTTTTTTTGTGAGCCACAAAATTCATGTTCTTCCACAAATAGCTTTGAATAATATTTGATTATCAGGAAAAATTAAGCATTTACCATGAAAAAAAGCTGTCCCTGCCGGCAGGGGTAGCAGGTTCAACCCAGCTTCCAACTTGCCATTAATATTTGGTCATCTTCCAAGCTAGATATTCAAGATTCAGAAATAATTTACAAATTTAATTTGGTTATTTAAATGCCAGAAATCCAAAAGAATTCTTTTAAAGAAAAATCAACAACTTTGAAATGAATATCAAGCCATTAGTCACAAGTTTTTTCTGACAATTTGCAAAATCAAAATACTCACTTTTCTCATCTGCTATCATATAGTTACTTTCATTTGTCTTCTTTCTCTGAAGGTTCATTTGTCAGACCTCAATATTTCTAATGTTGAAAATCTTCACATCAAAATATATCTCTCCAAAAAATTACCCATCATCATTTTTTCTAATTAGCTCAAAAAAACAGCAAAATTTATATTTTTCACTATTATGTTCTCCAAAAAGCTGAATTAATCTTAATTTCTGGAGGTCAATAACAAATTAAAATATATCATTTCCTTCTTTATGCTTTGGGAATTACTTTCAAAATTTCTTGTGAATATCAGATTCAAAAGAAATTTCTCGCAAAAAATATTTACCGAGTTCTTTTCTGTCTTATCCTGGAAATCCAATATATTTTTTTCACACTTGCAACTAAATATAATTCCACTTTTCCCAAAATTTAACATTCAATTACTCTCACACCTTTCTCCCATGATAGAAATGACCTGAGACCTCTCATGACACAAAATGTATTTCTTGCCATATTACATCACATTCAATGTGTCCAAAAATTTGTAAAGAACAACTTCATAGGAATATATTATTGAATATTATGTAATTAATTCAAAGAATAATTCATCATATCCTACTGTTGTGGGTCAATGAAATTTAGCTCAGGCTCTCAATATTTTCTTATTTTTGAGATAAAATTCAGAAATCCTATAAAGAGTTTTTCAAATAAGAAACATGTTAAATAATGACTGACTCTCTGTCAAAATACCAATTCAAAAATTCAGTTTACATGTAAATGTTGCAAGCCTGCATATTAAAAATAATTTTCATTAGATTTAAGGTATGTCATAAGCTCCCATAGTAGGAAAATAAGGAACAAGTATCCAAGGTTTTGTAAAGCCTTAAATATCAAATGAGTGAATTAAATATTTAAATAAGAATTATTCCTCTTGATATGTTTCTTAAATATTCACACACTTCTTTCTTCTAATAAAATCATTTGTTTCAAAATAATCCTTGGAATTTAACTTGCAATCTATTTTACATTTCCATTGCTGTGGCAATCATAACCTCATCAACACGGTGATGATTCATGATGCACAATTATAATCTTCAATATTTGAAGAAAATTCATGAAGCTCCAAATTTTCTTGGAAACATATATTTACTTGTATATGAATATTCTTCTCTGATTGGGTAAAATGGAAATTAATTCTCCTAATTAAATAAACTTACCATTATGCAAATGTAATGAATTTTATAAATTTTTAGCACTAGATCAAGAGATTCATAATAGTAATCAAATACAAATCTCACTTTTAGTTATTTGAAGAATATAATTACTTTTTAAAATACCTTTCAAATTCATAGGTCTTTATAGAAGATTCATTCATGATTGTCATTTTCCAAAACCTGCAGGAACTATATTCAGAGGAATAGAATGAAATCAAATTTGTGGATCAGCTGATATCTTCTGATAAGCCCATTAAACTCCTGAATTTCAAAGAGCTGTCAAACAACATTTTTATCTGAAACCTGAAATCTCCAACATATTATGTTTGCATGAATCCATCTTCCAGGTACTTTGAAGGATTGAATCCCTTCAAGTGTAGCTTATAAGCAGACAGCTTTAAATATATTTTGCTCTTTCATCTGAAAAATAAAGAATATATTCAAGATTATCAATTCAAATATTCATATATTCTTACAGAATTTTTGGCCTCTAGAAAAGATAGTACTACAGGTCTGAATCACTTGAAAATGGAACTGGAGGAGAATATTCCAATTTTATAGTCCTGTTGATTTTTTTGACTTCTTACTTCAAGCTGGTAGTTTTACTCAGAATTTGCATACTGCATCTGTATATAAAATTGTGTATATTTTTGAGTTAAAATTTTGTACTAGCTTTTGATTTGATATTTTGTCATCAACTATGAATTCAGCACATATATAGGCAAGACTTAAACATGTCAAAAAACCATATCATTTTATTCCATCATTATTGCCTTTGATTTCTCCAAAAATGGAAGAGTTGAAGCTGAAAAGTTAGATTTTCACCATTTAGAACACTTTCATACAAAATTATGTTTAAAAACAGAAAATTTCTAACTTTCTCTTCAAAGGAATCTTGCTTTTTCAATATTTTGTTACTGAATCAAAAAAAGGGAAATGAATTCCATAGTAATAGTCTATGGAACTTTTTGTTTTTCTTTATTGAGACAAACAATCCTCAAACCCATTTTTTAGTTTTTCATCCCAGTAAAAATAGCTATCAAATTATGATCACTCTTCCATCTAGAGTAAGAGATCAAAATAAATTCATTAAAGATGCCTTTGAAGTGGAAGAGTTGGAAAAATTTTAGAAGTTAATATTGCATAAAATGTCTCTATGCAAGAGCTTATAATCTGATAAAAACATTTTATATCAATAAAGACATGTAGTATAAATTATTCAGCTATCTCAGTCAAGTAAGATCAGAGTATCCTTTGCAATTTTCTTATAAATTGTTAAATAAGCTGGTCAGTGGTCATAGTTTCTGTTAATTATTGAAAAAAACATACCTTCAGAAGTGATCATATTAGAAATCAACTTCTACAGACCTTTTGGTGGTGGGTTTTGGTTTCTTTAGAGCTTTGGGTGAAGCTTATTCCTACCTTCATTCGAATCTGGCTAAAACCTTTGTCCAACCTACATTCACCAGCCAGGTTGAAGTCAAGTCTGAGACAAGTTGGATAAGGGATTATTTAACAATTCACTATTGTCATAAACCCCTAAATTGAAAAAATACTAACTGTATGTTTGAGATTATCAATTCAAATTACTCATAGCATTATTTCAAATACTTTAAATAAGAATCCTCAAAACTGTGAATCATTTTGAAAATAGTAATATTATTTTCCTTTGAGCTTTTTTCAATGTCTTTTGACAATTATTAGTTACAACTCTGAAATTACAAGGCAGTTTTAAATTCAATATCATCCAATACACAGTAATTTATTACATCAAAATTCATTGTTTTTTGTTATATGTAAAAATTGATAAAAAACCATGCTGCCTCATCCTTCTACACTATTTTCAACCAGTTTGGAATTTATGTCATCTTAATTCCAATTCTTTATTAAATTTTTATCTAATTTTCTGTCACAATATTTTCATATTCAATCTACAAAATTGCAATCATATTGATCTTTGTGATTTTGGTGTGGTTAGGAATATCTTATCCTTTAATACCTTTCTGGCTTGCTTTGATTCTTCATGTTAGTTCATGCTCATAATTTCTCATTTATTTTATTTCAACCTTTTTTTATTTTTCAAATTCTTTTTCTATTCTTATTTTATTGTTTTTTCAATTACAATTTTCTTGATTTTTTGATTTTACAATTGACACTTTTTATGTTGTATTTGCTTTTCTTTTTAACTTTTTAAATTTTGAAATTAATAAAAATATTTTTTAATTTTTATTCTCCGTTTTGCTTTTGTAATTTTTCCAATTTTCTTTTTCAAATTGAATTGTTTTGCATTTTTTATTTTCACCTTATGCTCATTTTTTTGAGGGTTGTACACACTCCAAATCAGTGCTTTGGAGTTCCTCCACCCCCCAAAAAAAATGGGAATAAAATGAAAATCACATAATTTGAGAAGGACATTTGAAAAAAAATTGAGAAGAAAAACTCACTAAAAATGAGTTTTTTTGTAAGATACTAAACAAAAATAGTAAAATAAAAAATACAAAAATTTTGACACAATCACAAAAAGTAAAAAAAATTAGCAAAAAATGGAAAACAAAAATTCATTGTTTTTAATTGTTGCAAAATAACTCAGCATGAGTATATAACAAAAACTCAAAAGTTAATAAGAAACTCAAGTTCTTAAAAAACCAAAAGGGCAAATTAAAACCTGAAAAAAATGTCATTTTTTTCCTTTTAATCTTAGTTCCTAAGAATTATTTGCACTATTCTCAAAGGAAGTTTTACAATTAATAGCATTTCAACAACTAAAAAAAATTCAAAAGAAGAAATCGACATTCATGGAAATAAACATTTGATGTGAGAGTTGACAAAGGTTGAACCACAAATGGTAATTTTAAAACCACAATACTTCTATTCTTTGCAAACCTTCATATGAGAAATTTTTGAGAGAATGGATTGAATTTTAATGATGGTGAGGTATTCAAAACAACATGTAAGAGTTTTGAAAAAAATAAAGTCAACTTTCATAGTATCATTTCAATTTGTTTAAAAGAATATTAAGCTAAAAAAACTTGGACCTTTAAATTGGAAAAGGCATGTAATAATAAAAATTTGTCAATCCATTGTAAAAGAGTTATGAAGCTGTAAGAATGGACTTGGGTTAATATTTTCAATAATTAAGACAAGTGTACATATATTTCAAAAAACACTTGCTACTACTGATTCACATGAAGTAATGGCTGGAAATTAAGCATCAAACAATTGTGGAACCGTTTTTTATGATAAATATGGGATATTAATGATTAATAAGAAAAAAAATTGATCCTTGTGTTATACCATTTTGAGCATATTGAAAGACTTTACAATGATACAAAAGATGATCTGGAGCAAGAATCTATGTAGATCTTAATCAGAGAAGATTCATTTAAGACCCCCTTAAGATAATAAATAGTGAATATGCTGTATATGAGGAGACAAACAAAGTGCATGTAAAATCCATAATCTTCTATTGTAATTGAGGAGTGTTTTTAATATGTCCAAAGCTGTGGCTGAAAGTATCTGCAAAAATATTTCAAGGTTGGACCTGCTACCCCCGCTGGCAGGAATAGTTTTTTTTTCATGGTGAGTGAATACTAAAGCATTAATAATGAGTGTTTGATTCATAAAACAGGAGTTTTTAATATTTAATGTGAGCAATTTGCCTTTGTCAAAACATACATCTAAGATCTTCTTATAAGTTCCTATTTAATTGAATATCTTTGTAAGAGTATAGAATGTGAGCCAAATATGGATCTGTATAAAGGATTCCATGTTGGGAGTCATGTTCAAATCATTTTCATTTCATGTTTAAGACCTATTTGATCTGAAGCTCCTGACCACAGGGTCTGCCTCTTTTATCATGGTGATTACCCAAAACATATCCATTACCTCAATAATAATCTTATACAACCCCACATAACTCTAGTTTTTGAATTAAATTGAAGATGAAATCTCTTAATTTCTTTTTTCATGTAATCTTCAATGAAATGACCATAATAACAATGACACCCCTTATCATAAACCCCAATTTAATCTGCACCCACTCCTGAAAAAGTTATGGAACACTCCTTCTGAGAGAACTGATCATTTTTATGATAATGCTTCAGGTTTACTATCACTTTATTATAAATACCATAAAATACCTGATTTCCAGTGATAATCAAGCTATCATGATTCAAATAAAACAGGTAAAACTTCAACAATAGTCATATAAATAGCAATTGAAAATGGGATATTGTGCCATTTCTATATATAATTAACCTTTCATAGTCAAACCAAAAGATTGTTTTGCCATCTCAAGTAATTACAAATATTGTCCATATCCATTATTTTGCCCTTTATTACAGTCACCAAATTTTCTGCATATGAAATTCCACTCTTGTATTCCTCAGAGTAACAATTTTCAGGCAGCAATCTGCACCCTTCCTCCCTCAATGGAGCTTTCTTTTTCCTATAAACCCTATTTGCTTGCACAGTATTTCTGGCCTTCTTTTCCCCCTGAATTACTAAGAAATGATTTATTGTATTGACATCCAGGCTGCAATGAATCCTTGCATAGCCAGTACTCCTCCATTCAAGGCCAAGTGAATGATATCTCACATTTTCATCTTCATCTGTCTCTGAGAAGCAATGAACTAAAGGCAGTAGCAAATCAGCCTTAATCTTCCCACAAATCTGTGCTGCCCTTTAATGATGGTTTCCAAACACCTGTGAAGTATAAGAAGGTTAGTGATGAATGAAAGATAAGCATAATACAAAATAAAAGTACATTCCAGCTTGTTTGGTCCTGTCTTTGTAGTATATTTTCTTTTCCCTTCACCTCAATAATTTATTTTGCCCCCTAATCCAATTCTTCATGAATATTTGCAGAATCCAGGGCATATTCTGTGAAGTACCCTTGTTTCAAAGCTGATTCTAAGTGCTTGATAATGAGTTTAACTATTGTACTATCCCAGTCTGGTAAACCTTTTTCATTCAAGCAAAAATTTGGCTTCTCCATTCCATAACATCTTAATCAATCTTCAAAACCCCTTGTATGTTTGAAAGGAATGTATTTTTTTCATCATATATAATTTTGTCAATTGATGTGTATTTTGAATAAGTATAATCTTGTAACAAAATTTGATGTTAAGAATCATTTTTTTGAGTTCTACCACAAAAAGATGATTTTGAGATGAAATTTCAGGTAACAGAAATCTAGCTCAAGAGTTTAGGCCTCTTGCTTTTGATGGTATTTTAAAACAGGATTACTTATTAGATGATCACCCCTTAGTGTGGAAATATAATGTATTGTTTCTTTAAAGAGGGCACAAGTCCCCCAGAATAATTGAGAAATTCAATATAAAAATATCCACAAGCTCACACAGCACATAGTTTTTCCCTTTAGACTAGTTTTCCAACTACTTCCATAGGCCCAACCAAACATTATAAATTTTTGTTTTCCCACTCCAAATTTACTCTACAATTTTATATTAATAGTTAATCATCAACATCAAGTTGTTGGCCCACTCCCTGTATAACCAGACTACCATCCAATTTTCTTTCCATACATGACTCCCCAGGAAGCAAAATGCACCACTTGCTGTGGTCTAAACTCCACACCAAGATGCATCCAAAAATGCTCTCCAAAAAGACAAAGTTTAATATTCTGATTATTATCTTTATTCTTGTATGGAACATGCAAGTTTTTCCTGTTCCATACCAATCAAAATTAAACATCAATTAAGCAATAACATCTTTCTAAAAGAGCTTTGCCAATGATTTCATTAAGGTTTCAACTTCATGAAATATCAACTCTACCCACCAAGAGAGTAATTTAACTTGGCCAATTATCCAAATCACCCTTCAATATTTCTCTTATGAAATCATTATGTGCCATGAGTCTTTACAATGCACACTAAGCCCTACCACACTTTCAAATTGAAAATACCATGCCTAAGTGAATTCTATCCTATCCTGTCTGGGTATAAAAGCTGTGAGGTGAAATTGTTTCAAATATGGCCTTATTACCATTAATATTGAGCCCTGGCTTTATGACACTCAGTATCTGACTAACAAATTGTCTCCTAAGTCTTAATTTCAAGCCCTACTGAGCCACCCAGTTTCTCCACCCATAAGCTATCACCTCCAATGTCAACTTGATAATATATTATCCTCCCTACCATACATATACTTCCTCCCAAAGCATTTTCCCTCACCATGTTCTTACAAATTGCCAGCTATTATATTGCAATTATATGTGCCAGTGCCTTTTAAATTTCTGAAAGTAGAATTGCAACCAGTTTAACAACATGTTTTTTTCCAGATAGGTCACCAAAGAACATTTATTGCTATACCAAAATTTATTTATTTCCATAACCCAGAAAAACCAAGTAGACAAAACACCCCATTTTATAATAAGAAAGAAATTATGAAGTTCTTGTATATAAATTTAAATAATAAAGGAAAGCAGACCCAAAATATCACTCTGATTAAATTAAAAACATTCATTGCCTGAAAATCCAATCACTATTTTGACCTAGCAAATTTATTTCTAAAAGGATAAAAGTAATCAAAGCTCTTGTGTTACCAAATTTCCCCCATGTAGGATTTTTTCTATTTTGAATCTCTTTCACCATGACCAACCTTCTGAATTGAACAGTCATAAAGCATTTCCAAGCATGAATAATACTTCTATTAGTTGAAAATGCATAAACTAAGGATTGTATGGAATAGGATATTTCAATAATATCTATTATGAAGCTAAAAAATGATGTATTGTTTTGATATTAGCAAATATTGAAAAAATTGAAGCTTCTCAATTTTCTAATTTCATAAGTCCATGCTCAACCATGCAAGAAATGATGGATAATGTTTATTATTTGTATCTTCAAATTATCACTTCAAAAATACTCTTTTCATCTGATAAATAAAGAAGAAAATCATATAATTATCAAAAATGATGAGTTTTATTAAGTTAATCTCATTTACATCTTTTGACAAGTATCCCATGTAATGAGTTATATCATCTAAAATGTGAATAATTAAAAGACACAAAACCCAAATGTTTGATTGTTTTTCTTTTCTAATAATATGCATGAATTTTCTCAAATTCAAAAAAGAGATAAGTTAAAAAATGGCACCATGGGAATTTTACTTGTAAGGTCTTGTGGAATTCTGTTATCTTATATTATTTAGCAACACTTTGGTTAATAATCAAATAATGAAATGAACATGTGAGGTTTTATAAATCATGAGCTTAAGAATCTATCTTCCTTTTAAGAATATCTTTTGATTGATTAATTCATTAATTGCAATCACTTATACATTATTTTTCAACATTGAAAAGTACTTAAGCTTTAATTAGTATGATACTTTTCACACAGGGAGCCTGAAAGATTTCAAAATATATTTCTATAGATCATAATCTTATGAAATATAGAAATGTTCCCTTTTCACTTGATAATACACACATTGAATCATCTATATTCATATTTCTTCCCATCATGTGATAAGCTGATTGTATATATCTTCTCATGTTATATATTACAGAAATCAAGATTAAAATGCAAAAACATAAATTGATAAATATCCCAAATAAGATATTCAAGAGGTCTAGTTTGATCTTGAAAATTTAAAATGTTATATGAAAAAATCAATATTTAAAATGAGTAGGAGTGAATTATTTTCCTAAATTATTACTTAATAGATGAACTTTCTATGTATATATAGCTATGAGGAGTAAGGTCCAATGCCTGAGACTCAAGATCATTCCATGGTGGCTGAAAGTTCATGAGGATTCTTTTGGTTCACATATTTATTTTTTGAAATCATTTGTATAACAGTTTGAGGTAAATGATGGGAATGCTTGAATTTCTGAAAATTTTGTGCTTTGTTTTCAGTTATATTCAACACTTCTTTTAGCTTTGTTTTGGCTTTTTACTTCTTCTCCATCAAAGAATCTTTGAAAAACAATTTCCTTCAGAATCCTCCTCAGTCTCAGAACAAAAATCAATGGAGGGAATTATTTTGGAAGTAATTTCTTTCCCATAGTGTCTTTGTGCAGTGATAATGAATTGGTCATTAACCTCTGTTATTAGGTTTAATTATGGATTTAATACCTGATTTCTTAAGTGAGGCTTTGTTTTTGTCTTCCTGGGGTGCTTTGAATTCATAAATCTGTCTTTTTGACCTCTGAGCCACCTTTAAGATATTCCAAAAAGTACTTCTTTTTGACAATTAGTTATGTCAAGAGCATAATGCTATTACATCTTCCTATACCAAGCTAAAACATTATTGAATACATACTTTAGCTGTTTCTTTGAGGTGAAGGGTACAGACTCAAAGTCTTTAGCACTAACCCTTGATATTCTTTCAAGCAAAGGGTGCATTAATGACAATCATAAACTAACTCCAAATCCTCAATCAGCTGCTCACCAAAAATTCTAAATGATAGATATCAAAACACCTTGGCAAATTTATCTTTCCTGATAGACCATCAAATCCCATCCTTCCATGGGTTTTCAAAAAATGAACCCTAAAGTTACCAAAAAATGGCATCTTGGGGGTTGGGTTGAACTCTTAAGATTATCTTCAATAAGCCCTTTGCAAATCTGAAGAGCCACCCAAGATTTCCAAATTGGGTAGCTCTTTTTATTTGTTGAACATATAAACATTGCGACTGGACCTAAAAGGAGGAGGTTAGATATTTTTGCCATCATTTTGGGTCTGTGATGATAAGCCCTTTTTTCAGGAGAGACTCTCTTGATTCATATGCAATTAAAATAATTCCAGCCATTGCTGCAGTAATGTAGTCATGTACTACTTTTATACCCCCATGGTATTATCTGAATCAATCAGGGCTTTTGGACACTTGTTGTCAGGAAACCTTTGGGTGACAGATGTTCCATCATGGAGATATTGAAATATTGTGTAAGCCATTTCTGAATGAAAGGCAATATTTCCTAGTGCATCAGACAAATTGAAAAACTCTTAATGATCAACAAACATGGAAAGAGGTGAATAACACCTTGAAGTCTTGGCCGGTGAGTATTGACAGAAATATGGAGTGGTTCCAGTGTTTGATTTAATGACTTCACTGATATCCAATCTATGGGTTACTTCAGCTTTTTGAGATTTATTTATGAGACTGTGGACAATCATTTGATCACCAAAAAATACATCTTTACTGTAATCAGAAAGAATGTTTTCTGTTTTTCCATGTCAGTAATTTAATAATAATTTCACAATTTTAGGTTTTGTTTACAGTATCAAGGTCAGTTGTAAGGAGTTTGCCAGTAACAGGTACCATTGGAACATTATACCCTAGGAATTTGCAAAGTTGTTTCACAATAAAAAAAATATTTTGAAGAGGATTCTTATAGTCTTCATGTCCTATAATCTGAGTTCATTCCCACTTTGGTAATAAATTTGATAATGGGATCTGTTTAAGAGAGGTTGTAAGTATGATGATTGGACGCTTGAGAAGGATGAAGTCCTACTTTTAGGTGGATTCTTTGAGATTGAGGAAATATTTATTGAGCTTTGTATTGAGGAGTGTGAATATTGGGAAGCTTAGAAGCATTGGGTAATTCTTGTCTTGGAGCTCCAGGTGGGAGATGCTTGAACTGAGACAATGTAATGGCTGTTGGCTGGGACATAATTAAATTTTTTCCAAAATAAGACTGCAAAGGAAGAGTTGGAGCAGGTGAATTCTGATGGGCTTGAGTTGAAACTGTGGAAGATGGGTTAAACTACACAACTGGTGGGTGAATTGCCTATGGACAGGTTTGGAGGAGGCTGGGTGTGGTTTGTGTACCAAATTAATCTCTTGGGGGGTCACCATAAAGATTGGAAGCCACAGATGGCATTTCAGGGGGAGGAGAGTCAGGTATTATGAGAAAGTTGTGGGAAAGGGTTTTTTCTTGAATTCTTCCTGATCTACATAAGAATGAGTTTGGGTCTGTTGGACTTTTGAATGGAGGGTTGAAAAATAGGAGGGATTGCCTCATTGGGATGTCTTTCAAATTGTAAATTTTTTGGCATATTTGACTTTGAGGAAGAAGCTATTTCATCAATAAAAAATATTAGGAAATGAGAATTTATCATCTCATGGCAAAGATAAAGCTCACACATGAATTCTTCAGAGAAAAATCACTGTCTTTGAAATGGTGCTGGTGATGGACTTTGAAAAAGTGCTTTTCCAATGGTTTTGTGTTCTCTCAAACCTAAATCTTTTTCAATTGAAACAGAAGTTAAACTCAAGAATCTGATTGATAAGCTGGTCTCTGAACTAAAATTCTGAGGTAAGTTCATTCCAGGAGAGCTGGAATGGAGGTTTTCACATTCATTGTTTATTTGATCTTCCCTCTCTTGTATGATTTTCTGTCTCTTTCTTTTCAAGTCTGTGAGATATTCTTCTTTGTGTATATTTATAACTGCTTGGGGGTTTTGTGTGCTTTACAGGTAGTGTATGGTGAGGGATTTTAAAATTTGGGTATGAATATTAACAAAAAGGAAATCTCAGCTCACCTCGAAATCTGCCATTATGATGATCCCAAAATGATTTTGAAGAAGGGTTAACAAGTCAAAAAAAAGATAAGGTAAGATGAGGTGGAAAAAAATGTGAAGAAAATGAGTTTTGGGTGGCAAAAGAAATGATTCTCAATGTCAGAGGTCAAAGTGAAAAACTTTGGAAGATTAACATATAATTACTGGGCTTAATATGACAATAAACCAAAGAATACATACATGTATTACTGTGGAAATCTTAATCAAGGTTTGAGGTCTGGTGACTGTCTTACATTGTGTGAATGTTTTAACCTGTAACAATGAGAGTTAAACTAATATCAGTAATATTGAAAAGATGGAAGGCTCAAGATGTCTTAACCTTAAAATCACCAAAGAGTTGGGACATCTTCTTCATTTTGAAACCATTTGAAATGAATGGAAATTAATTCATGATATTTTGGTAATATGTGTATTAATTGCCTTATTTCACATGGGTTTTTTTTTATTTTTACTTGAAATTTAAGAAATGCTCATGGAGATTGAAACACAGGACTTTCAGTTTTGAAATTCCTATCTTTTTTAAAAAAAGTGTTGAAAAAAGCATTCTTAAAATCTCAACAGTTAATAACTATTGAAATTATTTTGGATAATACTAAACACATGTTACAATCAAGCTTTGGAGATTAAGTAGGCTGCTCCATGCTCCATCTGGAACATGATTTTTAGTTTACAATATCATTCCAGGATGATTGCCCAACCATCCATATGGTACACTACTAGTAGCATTATATTGCTACTGTACTGCACAGTAGCCTGGCAACCAATCATCAACAGTGTTAGAATAGCCATCAATTACTTGCTGCCAGGACTATTGCCATGACCAACAATGTTTGCTTACATATGATTGTCAATGACCATTGAAATTCTTATGTAAGCAATTGTTGTTGGCTGCGGAGTGCTACCACCACCTCCAATATAGCCAAAAATGGCCATCAAGTATATTGCAGGTGGTGGATGGAGCTGACTTCTCCATCCACCACCTAAGCTGAATAAAAAAACACAAATATAAAAGAGCTAAATGAGTCTTCAACCTTTGCATTTACCCATTATCATAGAATCTTTTATTCCACTTCAATTTTCACAAAATTACATTTACTTCAAGGTACAGTTACTCAGCATGTGAGATTTACATTCCCATTATATGTTTAAAATGGTGAATCATTTTTCCAAAACCAATTTTGGTATATTACAGAGCTATATTCCACCCAATGTCATGTAAAATTATCATTCAATGTGTATAATTCCACCCCAAGTGATAAGCTTCTAATCCCTTCCATAATCAGAAAAAAGGATTAATTTTAATTACCCTCTAGAATTTGCACAGGAATCATCATTACCAGAATTCAGAATGTACCCTCCTACTAAAATCATCCTCACCTTCAATATATTCTTTGCTTCTTCAAAAATAACTTGCACAGAAAAGTAACACTTTCAGTTTCATCCCCAAATATTTTCAAAAAGAATGAAAATAATTGAAAAATTATTATAAAAGTCAAAATAAAAGCAAGAGAAACTCCATTTATTAAATAATCTCTTTGGGTTTCACCTTTGTTTGTTTCTTATCTCAAATTATTTCATTTTCTCCCTTAAGTCCTCTTTTTTAAACAACCATTTATCAAAAATGGTCACAACCCTCAGACAGTAAGAAATTTTGCACTTTTTTGATTCTCACTATTCATTGATTAATACATGAGCTTATCAAGATATTCTATCCATCTTATGCAAATATCATGGTTTAGCCCAAGGAACTTCTACCAACCCCTCCCAAATTCCTCTTCCCCCACCAAATACAAACTCATATAATTCTGCTGCCAATTTGATGCTTGGTTAATATCACAAACAAAAAGGAAAAAGAAAGAATTCTAAAATATCTCAAAGTCTTGCAAGACATGCAAGAAATTCAGGTAACAAATTCAGACCTGGCAAGATCAATTTTAGATTTGATGAAGGCTATGTTGGGAATTCAAGCACCTTCCTTTTTACTCCCCCCACTGCAGAAGAGCTTGAAAATTTTGAAATCCACTTTTCAACCTGTAAGCATAATTACCAGCTCCATAAGCTAGGCTTTTTGGAGTATTCAAAAAGGGAGTTTGGAAATGTGATTGAAAATGAAAAGGATTTTATTCAAAAAGTCTCTTTGAAAAAAATTGGACCAAATCCTTCCTCCTATTCAATGCTCAGTTGGAAACTCTTCAGTGCAAGCAATCAATTCCCACAGTCAAGAATGGCTTTCTTATGGATATTTCCTATTGAAAAAGTGTGGGCCATCAGCCCCAAGTAGGCAAACTGGGAGTTTGAGAAATTCCAACAAAAAGGCAGTTTACATTTTCATGCACCAAATCATTGATATATATGATAAACCTGAGATAACTGATTATAACTTAAAATATAGAACAACAAAAAAGCAAACCCTCCAGGAAGTTGTTTCAGAACTTATTCCACATGATCACCCAAGTATAGCAGCAAATTTTCTGGTTGATGGAATGATGAGATCAAATCAAATTTTTGAGATTTTCCAACTGCTTGACAAGGGATATAAACAAATTGCAAGAAACCAAGAGCAAAAAGGGACTGTAATAACAAAATTCAGAAACTTAGACCAGACCCTCATATTGCCAAAGATCCAGAATTTAGAAATATACCAAATAAAATCCCATCAAATTGGGTGGCACCTGATGCTATGGCATCACTCACAGAGGTGGAAAAAGGGGCAATAGAGCTTTAAGAGCCAGTAGATCTCTTCCCAGAAATTGAACACTTGAGAGCTATGATGACTAGGAAGGAGGCCAAATGTTACCCAGTCTTCCCTTATGCAAAGACGAAAAATTCCTAAAAATATATTAGTTGATACTTTTTACCAGGATGTAATATTGAAAGTCTCTTTTTTGTAAATTATTCAATACAAAAGCTGGCCACTACTCCATATTCCTACTGATACCTTTTTTTTGTTTCAAATGTAAAGCCAATTTCAAGAGATGGATAGTTCAAAATTTTGGATAATTTTCAAACACTTTTTCAATTCAAAAATTCCACCCCATACAGCCTAATTAAAATGAGAAAACTATCACCTAAGAGGTAACTTGATTCCAGATTAGAGATCAGATTATTCAAATCCAAAGAATAGAACACATTCTACCTGAATAATAATCATACATAAGTACTGTTACTCAATGAATTCTAAGGAATATATAACTGGAACAGCTATGCTATATCCAAAATTTGAAACCAAACAAATCTAAATGTATTTTGTAGAAACGCTGTTAAATGTAATAATGCTAAATTAAATAGAAATGATTCTTTTGAACATTAATACCGCTGAATCTCAAAATTCATTAAGAAAGTAAAAATATTATTTCAATTTACCCTTTCATGGACACTCTTATCAAAAAAAATAATCACTCTCTTGAGATTACTGATAATAGGATTTCCAAAAATTTTGAGATAAGACATGCCCAATCAGCTTAATGATCCTTTCATCAAGACTACTTAAAAAAACTGCTTTTATCCCATAAAAATACAAACAATGCTTATAATACTTGGATTAGATTAGCAAATGGCCCCTATATCTCATCAAAAAGTGGGAAAAATATATATTTGCAAATGCACCACTTGTATGTTGAAAATTTGCTGAATTGGTGGAAGTCAATATCAAGGGGTTGGAAAATCTAAAAGGGCCCATGAAACACATCAGGAGACACCCAAAGAACCCACCTCAGATGAATTAAACAGCTTATTCAAGCCACCTCTTTTTGAGCTCCAGGAGCTCTGAACCCCACTGCTGGAAAATGAATGTCCTACAGCCAAAAATACAAGTTAAAAATTAGGAAACAGTCCAAGAGCTCAGCTTTGGAGTCATTCTACAGTGCTAAGAGAATTCAGGGATGGAAAGAGAGATAAATCCAGAGATCATATCTATCTCTAAAACACAAAGCCATATACAACACAAGCTCCACAGTTCATACCATAAAACAAGCAGTACCAAACCTCTAGAAAGCTCTCACTCTCAATCACTATCTCAACTCAGAAGGTCATCAAGGACTTCATCACAAGGTGCTACTGATGAATTACTGCAGGAAGCATCAGGAATAGGAAAGGGAAAAAAAACCAATCCAAGATCAGCTTCACCATTCCCCAGTACATTTCCAAAGGCATCAGGCACAAAACATAAGTCAACATTCATGAGCTCTTTTACTGAGAGTTCCTCATCTATCTCACTATCAAATGAACAGCCTTCCCCATCAATACCCTTGAGTGAATGAACAAAAAACCTGAGCCTAACCAATGAGGAACTTGAATTTCTACATGAAGGTATCCAGAATATCAACATTCCATCATGGATAACCTGTATACCCAAAAAGATGGAACTGCCTTTATGTCAAACCCCAAAGGCAGCTGATTGATTGATTTTGTATACATTACAAATTTTCTTACTACTCATCCCAAATTGGGATTTTGAAAAGATTCAAAATCCCTCCAAAGGAATCCTCATTTCAACCACAGAAACTTTAGTATCCTTGGTTAATATTGCAATGTCTTGACTAACTTTGTTTGACCAATTATTAGTCAGCTATTTCCAGAGCTTATTAAGCAATTGGGCTCCAAATCTAAAGCCAAAACTCACTATTCACATTTCTCAACATTTATCAGAAATTATTTGCAACTATGGTCCACCCTCTGTTTTTTCCTGCTGTGCAGGAGAAAGAATCAATCACCTTGTGACACTAGAAAATAAAAATCAAAACACAGGTGAGAGTTTTTTTCTTCTCTTCAATATTGGCTATATTATTGAGATATTAATATCCCTATCTAAATTCAGCACACTTTGACAAGTCCATCCTCCAAAAATTGCTCTAAAAAATATGTTTGAGAGATTGTGGAAGGATTAGGTGAGAAAATCCCAAAATCCACCTCCTAAAATTAACAATTAGATTTTACAGACTTAATTCTCTTACTATATATTTGAAATACAAAAGTCTCAGCAAAAGCAGATTTAATTACATTCACCATGCTAAATCATTTTAAAAACCTATTTAGAAAATCATCAAAAATGAATAATTTCCCTGAATTTAAATCTTGAGATTCAACCTTGTGTTCCTCCATGAAGTTTAAGGGGAATACATTCCCCTTGACTCATCACACCTGGAAAAATTCCAAATCCCAGATCACATTTATGGAATAATCTGATATTACATCATTGGAATTTACCATTGTGAAGGAAATAGTGTGGGAGGAGGCATCAAAAAATTATTTCTTATTTTCACAAATACTCATTCAGCTCCCAGATTCTGAAGGATATGAAAATCCTTACAGAAACTTCAGTTATTTGAATGCCAAAGCTTCTTTCTCTACTTCTGAAATGTGTCTAATACTAACTCAAGACCAAATTGTAGACATTTTGCAAGCTACAAGAGCTCATTAAGAACTCATGACTCTGATGGTGAATTAATCTTTTCTGTTTAGATAAATACAGA
This sequence comes from Austropuccinia psidii, assembly GCA_023105745.1. Taxonomy (NCBI): domain Eukaryota; kingdom Fungi; phylum Basidiomycota; class Pucciniomycetes; order Pucciniales; family Sphaerophragmiaceae; genus Austropuccinia; species Austropuccinia psidii. Next base: position 36,306,043 of record JALGQZ010000003.1, on the reverse strand, counting down.
TTCAGATATTGAGTGATTATTTAAATTACCATATAAGCTTTACTGAAAAATATTGTTTGTTAAAAACCTGCATAATATCCCTTTTTAAATTGCCCAAAACTTTAAACCCAAACTATGAGACAAACTGCCACTTAAAAATTATTTTTGAGTATGAAATCTACTTTTGGGATTAATTTTTTCTATCAAAAAATATTAATAAAAAAACATATTAAGAATAAAAATGTTGAAACACAAAATTCCCAAGTGATTTTACTTAATCACATTTGATTTAATTCTATTATTCTGGTAAGATAGATGAGGAGTCTTCTGACTTGAAAAATGAAATAATCATTAAGAATTAGTGCAATTTTTGATAATTTTAAATCCCAAACTTGAAAATTAGTGAAAATAAAAGTTTGTAAAGCTCATGGGGTCCCATTTCTCTCTATCAATGGCATGACTTTCCTTCCTTACTTTACCACTTTAATTTGTCAGAGAATATTTATTATATCTCTAGAGTAATCTTTTTGAATGAGGGTTATGATCTTGTTAATCACCATGAGCAAAGTGGCTACACCTGACAGCAGGTTTTGCATTTGGACTTTGACATGGGAGATGAATTGGATACAAGTGGGAGCTAGGACAGAAATTGAATTTCAAAATGGATGTTTTGGAAGAATTTCAAGCCACAAAAACTTAATTGAGTTTCCTAAATATTATTTTTGGGACAGGTTGATCAAAGCTCAGTGGATCAAAAACACATTTCAAAGTATTAATTTGATTCCAAATTTATATTAAATCCTCTATTCAATGATATCATGTCATTAACAAAAAAACACCAACCTTTATGGTCTGTATCATAGAAATTTACATGAATATTAAACGTTCACCACCTCAGTTACAGAAAACCATAGCCAAAGAATATTAAAACTTGAAACACTGTATATTGAGATCTTTAATTGATGAGAAAAAGTCTCAATTACTCGAATATTTTCTGAAAACATAGATATGATGAAAGAGCAACCCCAAATGAAATTTCTGTGTCTTGTCAAATTCTATATTGAGTGGAACATAATACACCTTTTTACCTTTATATCTTTTAGTAAGATTACTTGTTTCAAATTTGACAAAGAACCTCAATGTTAATTACACAAATCATATTTCAAGGATGGATTTGAAGAATAAAGTACACATTAAGGATATATTTCCATTATTTTAGCCTCATCAACTCTGTACAGGGATTTTTTTCACTTACAACTGGAGTATGTGATAGTTTTGAGCAGAATTTATTTTTGGGAAATTTTTGTATGAGCTCATCCCAAGGTTTAAATAATGAATAAAGATTTTTGTTTTTATTCAATGGTTTTCCAGACCTAATTATTTTGGAGTAATTCTTTGTAAGATGTGACTATGAAACTGATGATAATATTACTATTAATCAACAGCACTATGTCTGTTCTTATGAAATATAATAATAAAATATTATTATAACCACAATTAAATAATTAAATAATTATTTCTTTCATGTGTTAAGCACTACTAGTGATTTTAACAGTGATAAATGACTCACTAATACTCCAAAGAACTTATTTGATAGATAAAAGTAGAGAAATTTGACGTAGAATTGTGGATTTAAGGGATCAAAATGATTTATAGCAGGATTCTATGATTTCATGTCTTTCTCATTGATTCTGAAAGATTAAAACACTTAAGAATAGTTTAACTAATACTTACTTGTTGGTAACAATGATATAAAATGATAAGAAGATGATGATACGGAAAAAACAGCAAGAAGAGGCTTCTTTTAAGTCAACAACAGCTCACAGAGGCGTGCCATGGAGCAAACTGAAAAACCAGTGAGTGAGAAAACAATAAACCTTTTTGGATTAATGATTGCATCATCTGTTGTCACGTAAGATTATCATAATTACTTAATTGATGCTTTTACGTGACTACCAACCCCAATATGGTTAAGAATAAAAGGAGTAGAATCTGTAAATCTTCTTTTATTCCAAAATAATCATTGATTTCTCAAAGTTATCAATGTTATTGCCAATTTCATCACAGATTTTAATTACTGTGAATTTTTGAAGATTCAGTGTTTCACGTAGAATGGTCAAAAATGGACTGTAAGTAAAGCTTTCAATTTAACTAGTAGAACTGTAATTATTTTTGGTTGTACCATAGATAATACAGTTCTCTATTGGTCCTGAAAGTTTCAGAAGGATTCATCAAGAATTGTATTTTTAATGAATTTTTGAAGTTTTTACCTCATTTCTACGTAGAATTGCAATTATCAGTGTTTCACTGGTTGCTATGAGGTAAATCAATGGATACAAGTCCAAAAAGGGTTTTGATTACTCTTTTGGGGTTTATCCATGAAAAGTCATTAAGAATTGATGTGGTTACAGGAGTCTAAGTAGCTCTTAACCTCCTTGGCACGTCAAAATAGCAGGTTATTTGCTATTTTCTTAAGATTTACAGTAGTTGTGACATGGTAACCATTGGGTCAAGATCAGCCATATGGAGCCAAGCTTTGGAGCTATCCACGCCTCTGAGTCCTCAGAAGTTGGGTACCCTGGCTCTCTTTGATGTCTTTTGTCCCCCTTGCCTATTTTTTACGTCAAAATAGTAATTTAAGCTTAAAGTGAGATATCCACTATGGGTGTACCAAAAGTCCATGTAAGAATACCATGATATTAAGTGCTCAAAACATGCATAACACTATTCTTAGTGTATATGTAACATGGGATTTCTCACTTTCCCATTATTTTGGCGTGAAATTAAGAAAAACAAAAATTTTCACAGATCTTTTATGTGGTATTGAAGTATTTTCCATTTTACCACCTCAAAGAGTTAATTTGAGATTATTCACTCTATGGAGCTACCCTAGGTGAATTTTTGTGTAGAATCCAAATCTGGCCTTAAATCCATGGATTTACTTACTCAATAAAAAGTTATTTATCTTTTCTGAAATCAAAAATGATGAATTTTGAATATATGCATGATTTTATGAGTTATGTATAATTCAAAATTTCTTTTTGAGATAATTGTGGCCTATTTGGGTATGTAAAATATACCTCAAGGCCCACATTCTTCAATTTCTTCAATTGACAAAAGTTGAAAAATTGAGAAATAAAATTTCTAACTTGTCTAAGTTGAACTTTTCTGAAATTTATAAAGGGAAATGCTGTAAATTCTTTACACAAATCATTTTGAAGATATGAATATTAAATAGATATTGTGAATAGCTGAAAAATACTTATTTTTGTATATTTTTGAGCATTTCACAAGGTATCTACTCCCAGATTGTGAATAGTTTTGTATGGTAATTTGTTAAAATTTTCCCATAAGGTCTAACAAAGCTCACAATTAAGAGAACTTTCATACACTCAATTTATCATCCATGTAATTTATTCATCATCAGCTTGTGTAAAGGTAAATACAATCAAAATTTTCAAAGTTTATTTTTCAAAAAACAACATTTGTTTGAAGCTTTGAAGAATCATTATAAAGCTCTCAATTTGAGGATTGGCTTGATTTAAACAGAATCACATTGAGATAAATTTCATGGAAGACTACTTGGATTAATACTGAGACAGGTATATTTAGATATCTCTGAGATATGCAATTATTTGGTCCTCATCTCTTAAGATCCATCATGATATTGAAACTTCAAAGTAAGATGATAATTAGCATATTCAAGTTATAAATTTTCTATCATTCCTTTCCCCATTTTTTCGCTCTAAATTGAACATTTTCTCTCTATCTTGTTCATAGTAAAAGTTTAAAACCAAAAATTGAAATACTTTTTTCTTGAGAAGTTGAAATCAGAGGATAAATTGACCTCAAAAAATGAATGATAAAAACCAACCATAGCAAATTAGCTGTATTTTTCTATAACTTGAATTGAAATTATGTTTCAATGTTTTTCTAACAAAATAACTAGAAAAAATCTTCTTTTTATAATGGGAAGATTTTTTTATTTATGGTAGTTCACTTTTTCAATTTGATTATTAATCTTTCATGAAGCTGATTCTATTTGAGGATACCATTGTTCTTTGTTTTTGGTGTTGTCTGAGTTCTGTGTGGTCTTTACAGATTTACAAACTTTCACATTTTTATACCTCAATAGTGAAGATGACAGTAGCAGTCCTGTAATGCCTCTTGAATTGAAAATGATCAACATTTTCACAATTTTTCTCCCTTTGATCCTGCATTTTGAATATTAATCAGAATTTTAAATCCTTTTTTGGTTTTGGGATTCACCTTCAAGACCCCACTCCTTATCATTTGAATAAAGAAAACAATTCAAAAGAGCCAAAATAAGACATTTTTTCTATTTAAAAAAGAGAGATTTAAGATTTCCTCATAGGAAAAATTGATGAGATTCAGTAATGATAACAGAAATTAGAAACTGAAATGAAAATCATAATAATAATGATATTGAGAAGATCCTGAAAAATGAATGAGGTATTCTGTATGGTTGGTACTTTTTTTCTTTCTGAATAATTCCATTGATGAAAAATGTTTGAAGTCTTCCTTTTATTTATTTTGCATTTCTAGAAAACTGATCATATAAAAAAAGGAAAATTATTTTTTTCCTTCAAATGAAAATTTCATTGAGGGGAGGATTTTTTCCACAACAGTTTGAAGAAAACATGTAAAGAATGGGCAGGTATGTAAGGAAGATAAGGGATTTATTTTTGGAACTAAATTTCACCTATGAAGGCCTTCAAAAGATAAATAAAATTGTTTAAATTAAGAATATATATGTAGGGTAGAATGATCATAGCATGCAATATCTACATGAAGATGAAAATATAATGCAAAGCCTTTTCATAAATCAAGATCTCTGGAGATATCTCATACAATGAAATATATGTGTACTGTATAGAATCAAAAAAATAATAATCTTGGAAATTCCTTGATATTCTAGCTTCTTGGAAGAACCTGGATTACCAATGAACATTGTAATCCTGGTTACAACCCAATTCAGAGGAGAGATCTAAGCTCATTCCATTCTGTGTCCAAGCTAGTTTTCAAATGCAACACTTGCTGTCATGTGCAGCCAAGTGGCTCATGGTGAATGATTTCCCAAGCTATTCTGAGTAAATTAATATAAAAACCAAGAATTAAAAAGAGTGATATTTAGAAATGATTTACAAATATAATTTTCAAATCATGAATTGATATCACTAATATGCATTTCTCATGTAATTATTGTATATTATAAAGAGAATATGTAAGCAATATGGCTATATGGCTTATTATAATTATACAAAAGTAACTCTCAATTTAGATAAATGAGACCAGATATCTGAGTTGAGCTGATGAGTTAGCTTTCAATGTTCTTTATCAAGCTTCTTGAGTAAACATGCATTGAGCTTTCAACATAATTTCAATTCTCACCAAAAAAGATTCATTTGACTCCCTTTGCGCAAATCAAACATAAAATATGAAGTAACCAATAGCTGCTCTGGTGTGGTATTTTCTATAACTCCCAAATTCATCATAAAATATTTTTTCCTACAATAAATAAGAGTATGTTTTATTATGAATATATCAATATATACTAGTCCAGAAATATCATGGATATATGAACAGGGAAGCTCACAAATTATGATATAAGCTTATGTTTTGAGGTTAATGATTGCATGCTGCTAGTTTCATAGATCTGTAATAAATAACGTTATAACAAGATTTTTGTGAATGTTTATTAGTAAAATATGCATGAAATTCTTTACTAGAATATATTATTTGTGATTATCTTCATATTGAGTTAAAATATCCCATTCAGTAACAGCATAGATTTCTTGTGGGCTGTTTGGAAATATAAAATGAGGGATATTTCTATCTTAAAACAGAAAATATATTCACTTCAGACATGTTTCAATGGGATAACCTACAGAAATGCAGAATCAAATTTACACTAAATAGACAAAAAAACCAAATTTGAATTTCCAGGAAAATACTCATAAATTGTGGATAAGGGAACACCAAAAATCCAAGAGTTCTAGGTGGAGTTGGAGTTTCTTCTGAGCTTGGTGAGCTTCTAGTCTAACTTCATATTAGTATCAACAGGAAGAATGATGGATTGAGAGACTAACTAAGGGCCAATCATATGTCATCATTCAAAAAAGCATGAAATGGTGCTTAAAATTGAAGATGTTTATAATACTTATGCTGTTATTTTGAGATATTGAGGTTGGATATAGGAAAGTTAACCTTATACTTGCAAACATCATTTGTTGATAGATGTATTTCCTGATATTCTAAATTACCAATTATAGCCAAACAAACTATCATCAGGGGTTTCAATTGAAAAATAATGTGGCTTGTGATTCTTCCAAATACTCCATTTTTTAGTTTCAATTTCAATTTGGGGAAAGACCTATTATTTTCCAAATGGAACACCTGCTGTAAGGTGTAGCCATTTTGCTTGTGGTGAGCTAATTGTTACCTAAAGAGAGGATTTTTCTGTTGGACTTGATGTTTGTCACATGCTTCAGATGACAAGCTCCCTTGATTTGTCATATCTTCATAAAAAGCAAGCAAGTTTACAATATCCCTTCTGTGACTATTCCTGAGAGCAACATTATCCAGCACATATGTAATGTATCCTGTGCCACTATGGAGCCATACACACATATAATAAGATCATCCTTTTAAAAATGCTGCACCCCCTGTTGCATCTCAAATAACTTCCCAAGCACCTAAGCATTTGATGAAAAATGGCACATTGCAATGGCCCCTTCCAAATAATGTCACCAAACAGGTAGACCCCTAATAACTGTTTATCCTGTGCCACAATGGAGCCATATGCACATGTGATTATGTTATTCTTTCAAAAAGGTCTCATCCACTGTTACATCTTGAAAAACACCCCAAGCACATAATTATGTCACACATACTTCAAATACATGGCTTCCTACCAAATTTGCATTGTTGTTCAATCCATGAGAAGGGCAGTAAATCAAACACTAATCATTTATAATTGCTGCTGTCATGCCTTCTGCATCAGACAAAAGAGCATGACATAAATTTCAGCCAAATGCACAAAGCTGTTTCATATGTAAGACCCACATGAATTAAGCTCAATTGAGGCAGACACCATCATTAATGGAGATTTATGCATAAAACAGTGGTACTCAGCACCCAATACCAAATCCTGTCAAAATATATCAAAACACTGATTTTGAAAATATTTTGATGTAAAAAGGTAGAAACCACAAGTGAGCTATAAAATATACATTTTTAAATGTTTTTTTTTTTAACATTAAAAACCCTTGAAAAATTCATTAAACAATTTATACATTGTTGAATTGATGTATTTTTCTTAAAAATCCATTTAATATAGGCTTTTTTATTAAAAATCATAAGAGTTATTTTTATGAAAAACATCATGTTTAATGGATTTTTAATAAAGAAATTTGTTTATAGATGTATTTTGTATTGAAAAACACTTAAAATTGTATTGTTTATGAAAAATACATTTGGCAATGTATTTTTTCATTAAGAATGAATTTAAGATTGTTGTATTATTTACTAAAAAAACATTGTAACAAGTTTCTTAATGTATTTTCATTACAAGTTCACTGTTAAATGTATTGTTGATTAGAAATCCATTTACCAATGTAATTTTGATAGAAAATATATTTAGCAATGTATTTTAAGTACAAAATAAATTTATCAGTTTACTTATACTAAAAAATACATTTCCCTAGCATTCTCAATCAATATTGAATGTTAAATGTATTTTTGATATAATAAAGCCTCAAAAATGAGTCTTTGATAAAAAGTAAACTCAATGATGTATTTCCTTTGAAAATGTACATTTAAATTGTTATTTCAATAATGGAAGGGTCATTATTTTGTTATTTAGAAACCTCTTCTTTTACAAATAGGAGAATTATCATTCTCATGATAACAAGGCTCTCATTTCAATAATATTACAGATATTATCTTGATAATGACATATTTATTACCTTAATAATAATAAACATTCATTATTTCAATAGTGTCAAAGTTTTCCTTTAATCATAAAAAAGCTCAAATTTCAACAATAACACAATTATCATTTCAAGATCAAAAGCTTAGTAATTTGATGATAAGAAGGTTACCTTTCAAAAATACCAAAGTTATCATTTTTAGAATAGCCAATTCATTCCAATTATCATTGAAAAGCTATTCTTTTAATAATAACGAAATTATGGCTTTAATCATAACAAATTCATTATTTTCCTGTTAGAAAGGTTTTTTGAATAATAACAAATTCAATGTTTTTAGCCATTATCAAGCTATAATTTTGATAATAACATGATTATCATCTTAATTATAGCAAAGTTGGGACCTCAATAATAAAAATGGCATTATTTCAAAGATTACAAAGTTATTATTTCAACAATAAATTTGTTTTTATTTTACTCATAACAAATTGATCATTTTGATGATAACTTTGTTATTATTTTAATAATGAAAAGGATATTATTTCAATAATATAACAGTCAATATAAGAACAATAGAAAAAAAATTATTTTAATGATAACAAGGTTATATTTTTCAACAACAGAGTTATCATTCTAATAGCTAAATTGTTATTCTTCTAATGATGAGAGGGTTATCATTTAAATATTCAAACAGCTATTGCTCTAATGATAACAATGTTATTATTTAAATAATATAAAAGTTGTTGATTGAATGATAGTGAATTTATCATTTTAATTATCACAAAATTTCTATTAAAATGAATTTATCACTACAGTAAGGAAAATTTATCATTTTAATCATAAAAGAATTAAGGTATTTCTAAAATAATAACAAGAGTAATCAAAATGTTTTTTTCACAAATACCAAGGTGATGGTTTTGATATCAACATAGTCAAAATCTGAATGATAGAAAGGCTATTGTTATATTTAGAAGAAAAGTCAGCTTGGGGAAAAAAGAGTTTTAATCTTTATAATGGAATACCCTTTCTATTAATAATTAAAGACATTTTTTGTGGATATTGAACAATTTCATGATTTAAATAACAGAGCTATTTATATTTGGTATACTGAGACTAATTAACTCATCATTTAACAAGGAAAAACTATCATTTGACCAATACAAATGCAATCGGTTCATTAAGCAGAAAGACATTATTTCAATATTACTTCATTAAGGATTTAAAAAGAACAAAAATGCTTCTTCCCCTTGTAAAAAGACATTTAGGATTCTTCTAAAAAATTTAACAATGCATGAGATAAATTTGTGTTTCATTTAAAATATAGAAAACAATATTTTCAGTGGTAGGTAAATTAAAGATTATTCCCTATCTTTATTATAAAGTGCATGATGTATTTTCAATCAAAAACAGGTGTTTTGGTAAAGTTTCCCCTTGTTTGTGCAGAATTGAATGTATTATTGAATAATTGACATATTTCTTGAAAATATGAAAAGAATTTCACTTCTCATGATACATTTTTTCCTTCATTATACTTCATGCAAAGTGTAAAATGTGACTGTTATACCAATGTTATACCCTGGGGTTATAATGGTTTGTGTATGTAGTGAGAGAAGCTGGAGGTGAAAAAACCTTCTTTGACTCATATATGCCACCCCTGAAAAAATATTTATACAGACCTTGGGCTGCTGATATTCTTATATTTAATGGAAAGAAAGAAACACAATTAACTACTTCAGATGTTACCCAGCACCTTCATTAATTGAATAAAAGTAAGTATGGGAGAATGTAAAGTTTCTGGCCAAATAATGCCACATATTATGGCAGAACTACACTTTTTTGACCATGAAAATCATATATTACATAGTTATGATGTTGAAATATCCATTTCACCCATTGAGGAGTTTATATTTGGGCTTTGTGTAAGTTTTCCATATTTTGATTAAGAACTATACAATATTTCAAGTTTGAGATTTAAGTCAATACCAGGCCTATTTTTCTAGTTGATTTTCTTCCCAATGGGCAAGATGACATTTTCAGCTAATATGCTTCAAGTTATATCAGCTTGAAGTAAATATAGTAAAATATTTGTTCATCTTAGAAGAAAAGTATAGGTATTAAATTTTGCATGCCATTTGTGAGTGCACAAGACCAAAGCTTTGAAGGAGATAGACTCTTTCAGCTCACTCAGTACTTGAATATCAATTAAATTTCATTCATTATTTTAAGCTTGGAAATCAATCCATCAAAAATAACTAAAGATATTTTGTCTTGAAAAATTTCTATTCTTACAAAAAATGTGAGATTTAAGAAGTAATTATCATTTGTACCATTTCATCCAAATGCAAAAGCCCTTAATGCTACTGAAACTAATCTTGAATGGAAGATAAAGGTTTTTTATCTCCTGAATTCTTTTAGATTGTATTATTTGAAACAAAGATGATCAAAACTGGCTACTACTAGAGATATTCAACAATTTGAATTCCCTTTGTAGCATAAAGGAAACTTTTTTCTGCAATAGCCACTCCTTTTTAGCCTCTTTCACCTTAAAACCTATTCTCTAAAAATTTACTTGATATGAAGTTGCTTGAGAAAGGACAATCCAATCCATTATTCCATATTCATGGTAATAAATGCATTTTCCACCATATAATTCAGGAAACTCACTTAAATTTTCAATTTGATTTTTCTCATTCTTTTCAAGGAGAATTCCTTTTGGGATCATTCATCAAAGGGGTATAATTTGAGGAAAAATTGTTGATGGATTTAGTAGATAGTATTTACTATATAGACCCCCAAAAGTCTTATGAGAAGGGCCTCAATGATTTCAATGAGCTTTGGCAAGTTTGATATGTTATTACATTTGATTTTCATAGCACAAATAGAACTTTTTGTCAGATGATGAAATGCTGATAATGTAATTTATTGTGAATTGATTCTATGAAATTGAACTCAAAAATTTGATTAACCCTACTATCCCAATCTCAAGAAAAAATAAACTGACAACAATGGATGGATTCACAAAACATGATATTTATGTTTAGACCTACAATAAAATTTTCATTCCATATAAATGGAATAACAATCAAACAAATATGCTTTTGAATAATTTCCAAATAAGTCTAATGATTAATCCATTTCCATTTCAGAAATCTGGAAAGGAAGAGAAATATTGAGTAAAGTATAGATGACACCTTCAGTAAGACAACTGAATGTTATTTAAAATGAGATTTATAAGCTTTTCTCATAAAAAACCTGTATTTTGAAGTTATTATTCCAACATTGCCTGTTTGCAAAGGAGAAAACTTGAAGAATTGTTTGTGATTTGTGACTAAAATAATAAAAAGTGAATGATGTTTACTCCCAGTAAAAATAGCTGTTACCTTTATGCATATATCAGAAAATTATTTAATATGGAATGACAAAACTCACACTTAAAACAACTGAAAACTCAGATGAGCTTTCATCACATTTCTCAGTTAACATCCTTTGAGGCAGTATATTAATTTCATATTTCAACAATGCATTTTTGAAGTACAAGCTCAAATGCTGAAAACAATGTAGTGAGAAAAGGATATTATCTATTTGCAATCCCTTTTGTAACCAGTGGTTCAAGATGTCACTTTACTACAACTTCAAAAAGACATATAACAAAGGAGTTGAGGGATATGAAAATGCTTCATGATGTATAGTTTTATATTCTGATGTAGGCTTAAAAATGAGCTTTTGCCTAATGCCCTCTATATTTATATATATCATATTCAGGAAATAATATGGTTCAATGTAAGAACAATCATAATAAAATCACAAAACAACATAATAGATTGTAAATATTGATCTTAACTTGATTAATTAATAAAAAGTGTCATTATTGATGATCATATGGTCAAAAATATAAATAATGCTTATTTTTCTCTTGAAATCTCATGTTTCAGATGATAGTGAAAATGATCTAAAAAAGAACCAAAATACTCTATGATTAAGAGTATATTGATCCACACACAAAAGTATTATTGCTTGTAATCCTTTTATTATTTGAGAATAATATTCAATGAGGGAGTTCTTTTCAAGCTGAAAAAGTTATTTTTTATCTGCTGAATTTCCTTTTGGGAGGATATTCCATGCTTTACGCATATTCAGAGTTTAAACCTCAACTTAAAGTGTATAATTACCACCTGTAAGCTGAAGGAAGTGCATTTTGATGGAAATATGTAATTGCACATTCAGAAGTCTCCAATTTCTTATAAGTTAAGAGGAAGCATCAGAAGTGCCATAATATCTCAGATGAACAATCATTTTAAAAATTTTGAACACCTGCATTATTCCATCACTAAGGTCCATGTGATGTCACATCAGAAAGTTTTGGTTCATTTTAAACCACATGTTTTTGTTGACCTATGTGATTTTAAATCAACCTATATAGATGTGATGAAATAATGTGTATTACATGAACAGTGGTATGGTTCATTTTGCATGAAACAAAGCTGTGTTTGTAAAATGAACCATATGTCAATGTAATATTAACTATAGGATGAGGCAATACCAATCAAAGTTTGAATTGGGATATCAATTCCTCATCATTTGGAATCAACACCTCATCATGAAGAATCAATCATGCATCATGTGTAATCAATTCCTCACCATTTACAATCAATTTCTCATCATGAAATTCTTCATTGTGTGGAATAGAGAATCCTCATCATGTGAAATAAATTCCCTGTAGTCTTGATGTTGAATTCATCTGTGGGTTACATGAAATTTATTCATGGATGATGAAAATTTCAAAAACTGTTCAAACAACTCTGAATGCGGTTCAAATACATTTGAGCCCTGTTCAAGTGTTCAAAGCTGGCTGGACAGTGTTAAAATCTTTTTGAACATTTTTCAAATGGTTTGACATCAACCACAGGTTGATTTCATATAATCAACAGATGCATTCAATATCAAGACTACAGGGAATTTATTTCAAATGATGAGGATCCTCTTTCACACAATGAAAAATCTATTCTCCATGTTGGAGTATTTATTGCTCATGATTTGAAATTGATTCTCCATTATAAGGAATTAATACCCCAAGATGCAAAATTGATTTTACATGATATGGAATCAGTTCAACAAGATAGGCAGTTGATTCCCCCTGGTGAGGAATTGATATTGCAATTCAAGCTTTGATTGGTATTAACTCAACCTATGGTTAATATTACATCAACATATGATTGATATTACATAAACCTATGGTTCATATTACATCAACATATGGTTGAAATTGCAAAAAAATATGGTTGATTTTACACCAATAACCTGAGGTTCACAAAAAAATGAACCATACCACTCTTTATGTAATAGAAATTCTTTCATCACATCTATATAGGATGATTTAAAATCACATTGGGAATAGATCAATACCATATGTTGATTCATGGTTCAAGTGCTTGGCTATAGCCCATAGAGATATAAGAACAATATTAATACAGTTTGGTTTTTGCCTTATTATTACAGGTTATCTCATTTTTCATAGAGTTTCACATTATTCTGTGAGAAATCGATTTTTGATACACAAAAGTGACTGAATCCCCAACCTTAGTAAATAAAAATGATATCTCATTGTTTCCTAGATTGTGAGTAATGATAAAATAGTGTTTGGCTCTTTTTTTGAGTTTCTTTCAGTCTTTTAAGAGTTAATATTAGGGAAAAATCCAAAAAACTAAAGCTGCATTTTGAATAATTTCATTTGCTTTAAATGCTTGTTTGGAATACCATAAATTGAAACTATCTTCATGATTTCAAGCTTATTATTATCTTAATTACCATTTTCGAAGATGGTAGAGAAGCTCTGCTTTATTTTAAAAATGAATTTTTCATTAGTTGGCTTAATTTGTATACATGTGTGATTCTATTTGTGCCATACATATAATTGAATAAAACTTCTACACAATGGAACATAAAATATCAATAATAAAAGTCTCTTACCAATGTAGATCTGGTGTAAATTTAGACCACATAAAGATACAGATGAAATTTACCCAAATCAGTTGTTTTCCAAATTCAATACTTGAAGAATAAAACATTTGTATTTATCATCACAATCTCAAATCACATTCTTTAATGATGAGATTTTGAAAAATAAAATGAATCTTATTTGTATTTATACTGTTAACTTGAGTTTGAAAAAATGTCTTATAGAAATCTTGATCATGAAGAATGATATTTTTTGTTAAAAGATTTTGTTGTCATTGGTGAAACATGAACTGTTCATCTGATACAGCCTTAAATCATCATGTGATCTCATAATTGCTCTTTGATTCCAAACAAAATTGATATTTCCAAAAACTCCATTCATCAGATATATTCAATTTTACAAAATGATTAATTTAACACTGGTATGGCATATGTTATAAGCCACTACAAACCCCTTCAAGAAGCTTTATATAGGATATATCCTTAGAATTCTTTGAAAAGTCTGTTTATATATTCCAAAATTCAATATTATTTTTCTTGAAAATCTAAGAGCACTAAATTTTTTATCTTGGGATTAAAGGCTTTGATATCACACAGGAATATTTCAAGCTTGTGATTATTTCACTTGGATGTTTTGAGCTTACTTCTGAGTAAAACATGATCAATGCATACCAAAAATTGAAATTGCTCAGGTATAAATTAGATCTTAATTACCTCCAAAAAAAGACTATTAATTCTTATTTCAGAATTCCAAATTTTTCAAAGGATTATTTTTTGTGAAAAATAGAGATACATAGCTGAGAAACAGGAAGATGTTCAAACAAAGCTATGGGAACTGTAAAAGCTTAACTATTCAGTTCTTTTGAAATTAACATGAACATAATTTGTGCAGAAAAATATCAAGTTTGAACAAAAATAAGGTCTACTCAACACAATTTACTAGTAAGAAACAGAAATTCAAGAAAAATTCCATACGGACTGGTTTTTTCAATGCAAAACTTCTAATTGCCAAAGATCTTCCATAATTATGATTTTAATAAAATACAATAGATGTGAGAATTTCAAAAGAGTACATTTGAGAGACAACAAAAGGTCACTTTCTGATGAATATCTTGTAAAATCAAGATAATAATACATATACTTGAGAAAAATGGTAATTTTGCTTAATTGAAACTGGTAGCTTGGCTACAAGCCCAAAAATCTTTTATATATAAAGGTTGGAAATATGTCAGAAATAATGAAATAGCATACATAAAATAAAAGCCACTTGAAGCTCATGATATACATATTCCAAGGTATTTGAAGTTTTTGAAGGACCGAAGATAATAATGTGGGGTGCATGGTTCAGCTAAAAAGTATTTCAATTTTCTATAAAAATGTAATCCCTGTTAAATTACTTCACAGAGTTGTTTGGAAAAGGGATCAATTCCTCTTAGGAATAAGTTCAATTAAATAATTTATTTTATTATTTAATAGTGTATATATAATTTAGGACTAAATAAATAAAAATAAGATGAATTCCATAATCTTTACTTTCAATTCAGTAAAATTTGGAATCACCAAATATGTGGCTGGAAGTATCTACAGAAATATTTCAGGATTGGAACCAAGGTTGAGAATCAGGTTGGACTTGCTACCACTGCCAGAAGGAATAGCCTTTTTTTATGGTGTATGGTGTTTTGAACCAAAACCAAGTTGCCACCACACCACAATTCTTTTGAGCCTTCCAATAATCAAGAATTTTACATTTGGGTGGTTATGCATCTCATTCAGCAAACATGTTCCATTGTCACTGCAATTTTCAACAAACAAATAGTAGAAATTGGAATAAAAACTTATGGCCTTCAAAGTATTTTCCAAGAATCTTGCAAAAGCAGAGAAATAAAAGTGTGCTGATAGCTTTTCTCAACAAAAGAATATTCTGAAAGAGAATGGCACAAGATATTCCATCTTACAAAAACTTCTGTTTGGGCATAGAATATGGTCCATGACAATTGATGTCCTGCACAAATTTCTTCTAGGACTTGTGAGAGATTTTTGCACCAAAAACCTGCAAGCTCCCCTGGCAAGAAAATCCATTGAAGGAAAGAAGACTTGAATCAGAAAAATAATTTTCAGCCAAAAGGGAAAAGGATGAGAGAAGAGCCTGTCCAAAAGGAAGAAACACTATCAAAAAAGCAAAAGAAGATACCATTGTCTTCATCCCCACTACTCATATGCCTTGGATGTCCTATTCACCATGAGAAAAGTGGCTACACCTGACAGAAGGTGTTCCATTTAGAATGTGACATAGGATATAGATTGGACTTAGGTATGGAATAGGACTGAAACTAAACTTAGAAAACAAACTTTGGGAAGAATTTCAAGCCACAAAGGTTTAATTCCATTGGCTTAATATCACTGTTTGGTAAGAGCTTTCAAAACTCAATAACTCACCAATACATGATATAATTTGTCATTTCAATCCCCCCATGTATTTCAACTTTATCACTTAAGATCTTTTCATGAGCAAAAAATCCCAAATCTGAATTCTTTCCTATGTATTTTTACATGAATATTACAATTTTGATATGAATAATTTTACAGATCACTTATCTGCATGGACAGATAAATTAAATTCAAGCTGGGACTCTTTGACTTCAGAGTAAGCCTTCTATTGATGAAAAATTCCTCAATGCCTTGTAAGATTTTTCTGCACATATTACAAAAGACATACCCTGCTATAGAATTGTTTCCTCTTAAGAGAATAAGTCTTGAGTGAGATATTATATCATTTACTTTTGTTTTCTTATTATTAATTCAAGTGTTTTATTTCATGTCAAGAGATATCATGAGGCTTCATGTCACAAATTTATTCTGGGGAGAGGCTAAGCATGATTAAGTACATAATGAGTGAGATTAATTAGTATATAGGACCATAAACTTCTCTAGAGAAGGTATTTTCACTTATATCAAGAATATATTCAAAGTAAAATATTTGGTTTTATCTTTCCATTGAAAAATTTATCATTATTCAATCCAAAAATTTGGGATAATTGAAATCAATTGTGATATTGGAGCAAAAATAACTATGATAAATGAGTTCTTTTATGAGATTGTTTCCTCAAAGGGTACTTAAAAAGATTATGAGGAGTTTTTGAAGTTTTATTAACATTGATAAATGGATAAAGCCTAAAAGAGTAAAGTGAGGATCATGAGCTAGCTATTTATAAGTTGAATATGATTGAAATAGGTATATCAGTAACTTAAGTGTCTTTCAGCTAGAATATTGGAGCAATTATTGTTTCTAACTTTGGTCTTTATGTTCAAAAAGGGCTTGAAATAACAAATAAGCTGATATGCTGAAAAAAGATATTGTAGAAATAAAATGGAACCCAGAAAGAATTACACTTGAAACATGAAAAAATTTAATTCAGAGCCAAGTTAGGCCAGCTTTAAATTATAGTCTTAATCCCTGTTCAAAGATTTCCTTCTATATATTGAGCAATTCCCAAGGCATTCACATTTCTTGAACTTTTCATTCATGGGAATTTAGGAAAATGTCAAAACCCATGAATAGAGTTTTTGTTCTTTCATTGGAATTATTTCATTTAAATCATGAAGAATATGCATTGATTACCAAAACTAGGATCAGATTTCAAAAAGGTATCATTTTGAAAGCCAAAGAAATCCCCTAATCTTTTTGAAATCAAAATAATAACCTTAATTTTAAGGCTGAGATTTTCTGACCAGAATTTAAGTTAATAAAGCTTTTTGAAATCTTTCTTCCTGAATCATATTAGTAATAATATGTTCTAATAGCTTTCAAATATTGACTGACTTGCTCCTCATTTCTGGAAATAAAATGGAATACTGACATTGGTAATTGAGATGATAAACAGTATATTGAAATCTGAAATTTGTAATTTACACATGCCAAATTTTTTCTTCGTTTATTAATGACTATTTTCTATTTCTTAAGAATCAAAAAGAAAAAAGGGAGCCAAAAAGAATTAATCAATATTTTTTTTTCAAAAGAAATTCAACTAAAATTAGAAGAATAACTCAAGAAAAGTAATGATGAAAACATTTGTTAAAACTGAGCCATTTCTCTTCTAATTTTTACTGATAAGATTATTTGAGGAGTTCCAGTAGCAAAAGATTTATTACTAAAATAATGTTTGTTGTTGGTTATATTTTAGTTTTGTGAGCTTTATTTTATATTTTTGTGGATTATGTGGTTAACTCTTTTGATTTTTCAATTTTTTTCAAAGTTTTCTGGGGTTTGATTTAGCACTAGTGCAAACAAATAACCAAATAAACACTTCAAAAAAATTTAACTTTGAGTTTTTAAAAAAAATGAAATTAAAGAAGCATGAAAAAACACAAAAAATATCCATTAAAATGAGTAATATTAAAAATTCAGGAATTCCAAATTTGAAAAAAAAACAAAATAAAATCTATCAAAAAATCAAACTCAAAATAGAAGAATGTAAAAAAGAAAAATGAACAAATACTAAAAAGAGAAATCAATTGAAATATAAGAAATTGGAACAAAACTTTTCTGAAAATACTAAAAAAAATGATGAAATACAAGAAATATAAATATATCAACGGAACAGAAAACATTTAGAAAAATATCATTAAAATTCTGAAACTTAAAGAATGAGAAAAAATTGGTATAAAAATGTACCCAAACCCCAAAAAATAATTAAAAATCTTCAATTTCAAAAAAACAGTTCAAATTAAAAGAAAAATTGAAATTTGCAAAAGGGCTATTTCTCCTTTTTGGTAAAGCTTCTTCACATTGATGATTTGCACTTTCTTCAGGGGTAATTTTATAATCAATAAGATATGAACTACTAAGAAAAACTGAAAAGAAGAAATTGACATCTATGGACATAAATAACTGAGCTGAAAGATAAATAAGGAACAACAGAAATTTTAACTGTAAAAATTCAGCACTTGCATTTTTTGCAAGTTTACATATAGAAAGTTAGGGATAAAATGGATCAATTGTGCATGATTATGTGGTATTCAAAAGAACACAAAACAATTTGACAAAAAAATTCATTTAATTATCATGAGTGCCATTGTGCTTAATTTTAAAAACAAATAGACTCAACGAAAAAGGAATGTTAAATTAGAAAACACCTTTTTTTAATGAAAAATTTTTAATAAATTCAAAAAAATATTATGAATCTGTAATAATATGCAGCAATGAATACTTTTAATGATTAAAATAGGGGTGCAAATATTCAAAATTAATAATGCTCCACCTGAGTTACAAAAGTGAATTCCTATGAATTAAGTGTCAAATAATTCTGGAAACAATGTTTTCCACATAGATATGGGATATTAATGAGTAATATGCAAGAAGGGTATGTATTTATCAAAAAAATGTTTCATACTTGGGTCATACCTTTTCAAAGGTATTTAAACTATGTAAGAGAATAGACAAAAATCATATGTTGAAGATTGACATTTGTGTAATGGTAGAACATGTGAAGTGAGTTCAATCTTTCAATTGGAAAAGGAAATGGAACTCATGGGAATATTCCCCACAGATATCAGTTAGAGAAGATCTTTATGCTTTTAAAAAGGAGTTTCATTCAAAAGCCAGTTGGAACTGCTACTCGAGCTGGCAGGGGTAGCTTTTTGTTTCATGGTGAGTTTTACAGCTATATTTAACAGAAGATAATGGTGATGAGGAAGATTAATCAGGATGAAAATGTTGTATGATTTTCAAAAGTTAATTGGAGAGGGGGAAAGGAGGAAACTGAGAAATAGTGATATCAGATCTAATATTTCATTGAAAATTGCCCATCAGTATTTTCCTCTATGTATGTATTGAAGAAATTCAGTGGAAGAAGTTATTAAAAGTATCTCTTAGGGCATCATATTTCTGGTCTGCTTTAATTTGCTACCTGGCATCAGGTACAAGCACCAAAATTTCTTTTTGTATGGCTTTACTTCAACACCCAAAGACACCACCAGCAGTTGGCTCAATAATCTCCTAATGCCTCTGATTGAAGAGCCTGAACAACTTTCTCCAGGAAATATTGATTCATGGTGCAGCACTTTCATTGCTTGGAGACACCACACCAGGGCAAATCAGGCTTCAAGAGCTGGTGCTTGACTTCAAGTCAAGGAGGTGTAAGTTTCAATTCTCTCTCATTTGAATCAGTGGGAAGTCCTATTTCAGGGTTAATGAACATTCACTTCACACTCATATAAAGGAGCTATCAATAAATTGAAATACTCTGATATATGTAACATATATGTTACAATGGGTTAGATGCTATTACTTGAGATCATTTAAGCACTTAATTTCAATCACTCAAATTAACATCATTTCAAAATAAGATAAATAAATCCTGCCTTTTTAAGAAAAATAATCTCCTAATGAAGCAAAATATAATTTCATATTGGTACTAAATAAACTCCACATTTCTAACAAAAGAAAATCCCAAATTAAAACAAAAATAATTCCTTGTTGGTACCAAAAATCTGTTATTCCAGAAAAATCCAACGCACATTGGTATTGGAGCAATCCCACATTTTTATGAAGATAATTCCCCTATTGGAGAAAAATAAAAAGCCTTGTTGGTATCAAAAAATTCCCATTTTGAAAAAAGAAGGAGGCACATGAGGACTGAAGAGATCCCACGCATCTTTATCAAGATAATTTCCCTATTGGAGCAAGAAAAAAGCCTTGTTGGTATCAAAAAATTCCCATTCTAAGAAAAAAAGCTTTCATATTCAACAACAAGAAAGAACATTGTCCCTCATTTTTGAAAGAATTATTTTGAAAACCAATACAAAAAAACTCCCTAATGCAGCAAAAACATAATGCACATTGGTGCTGGAAAAAGCCAGCAGCAAAAACATAATGCACATCAGGCAAGCAAAGCCTGTATTTTTAACAGAATTATTCTATAATAATTGAAGCAAAAAAAAATACATTTTGACAAGATGGATTTCCTAATGCAGAAAAAATTAATGTACATTGGTACTGAATAAATTCTGCATTTTTAATAGTCATGAAGCCAAAAATATTCCCTTGTTGGTATTGAGCAAATCCTGGCATTTCAACAAAATGATATTTCAATTTTTTCAAATTAATCTACCGATTTCATAATTACTATATTGATTTGAAACAAATTTATTCATCTCATACTTAATTTATTAATTTGATTTTATAATTAATTTAACAATTTTATGATTAATATGTTGATTTTAGAATGATTAAATTGAGTGTATGAGGAATGTATTAAGTTTATAACCAGTTGATCAATTTTACAATCAACTTGGTAATTGTTTTTGATAAATTAATGTATTTTACATTTGATTGATTAACTTTAAAGTTTTATTACCAATTTTAGAAATGATAACTTACTCTCATAATTTATTCACTAATTTTATGATTGCTTGATTAATTTACCAATTTTACAAGTCATATATTAATTTTATGATGAATTTAATAATTTTATAATGAATCAATTAATATTTCAATTTTGCTTAAAAAAATTATTTCATAATTGATTTGTCAATCCTACAACCAATTTGTTAATTTTATAATTGATTTAGGGTAAAAGTTTTATAGTTAATTTTAAAATGAAGTTAGTAATAATCATAAAGTCAATTTATTCATTTTATCATTAATTAAACAGTTATAAAATTAATTTACTAATTTTATCAATAATTTATGAATCTTATGATATTGATTTACCAATTTTGAAATTAATTTCTGAATTTTATATTTAATTTTGAAATTTTATAGTTAATTTACTAATTCAATAGTCAATTTGATTCCTTTATAATTAATTTCTTAATTTTATGGCTGATTTGTAAATTTTATGACTAATTCAATATTTTTGTGATTAATTTAGTAATTTGAAATCTAATTCATTGATTATGTGAATAATTGGTTAATTTTATGATTAGCTTATTAATTTTTGAATCAATTTATCGATTTTATAATTAGCTTTTAATTTGATGAACAATTAAATAATTCTGGAATTAATTTATCAAGTGTATGATTAATTCAATAATTTTTCAATCAATTCATTGATTTTATAGTTGATTTATTAATTTTAAAGTTTATTCATCAATTTTATAGTTAATTTCTTGATTTTAGAATTCATTTTAAGATCAAATTAATCATTCTACAATGAATTTGAAATTTTGTTAATACTTTCATAATTCATTTATTCTTCATAATTATCCTATTAATCTTTTTATTAATTTTACAATTAATGGGAGAATTTTTCATTTCATCTATAGATTTTATAATTAACTCATTGACTTTATAGTCAATTTAATAATTTTATAATTATAAAATAAAGTTACTAATTTTATGATTAATTTATTAATTTTATAATCCGTTTCAAAATTTTAGAGTTAATTTTGTAGTTTTGTAATTAATTTACTAATTTTTGAGTCAATTCATCCATTTTATAATTATTATTTCAATTTTATAATCAATTCAATGATTTTAAATAATTAGTTTATTGATATTATGACTTGTCAAATACTTTTGGAATTAACTTAATTATTTTATCATTAATTGATTAATTTTGTAATTAATTCAATTATTCTAAATTTCATTCAATAATTTTAGAATAATTAATTTATGTTTTAATTAACTTATTGATATTTTGATGATTCAATTATTTTATAATTAATTTATTTATTTAATATGTAATTTATTCATTTTATAATAATTGAGTGATTTCATGATTAGTTCATTAATTTCATATTTCATTTATCAATTATATGATCAATTTGTTAATTTTACAATTAATTGATTAATGTTATAATTTATAAGTTTATAATTAATTATATAGCTAATTTCCTAATTTTATAATTAATATATTGATTTCATAATTAAATTATTAATTTTACAACTAATTTATTCATTTTATAATCACTTCAGTAATTTGATAATTAATTCATTATTCTCATAATTAATTGGTTTATTTCATAATTAGCTTATTAAGCTTATGATTCATTTTTCAATTTGATAATTAATTTTATAATTGATCTATAAACTTTATGATTATTGTTTTGATTCTATTATCAATTGAATAATTTCATAATTCACTAATTTTATAATCAATTTATTAACTGTATTATTCATTTATCATTTTTGTATTAATTTAATGATATTATGATTGATTTAACAATGTTATAGTTAGTTTACTGAATTCATAATTAATTTATTAATTTCATGATCCATTTCATAATTTTATAATTGATTGAATAGTTCTATAATTCATTCATTGTTTTCATAATTAATTCAATCTTTCCTCATTGATTTAATAATTTTATTTGTAATTTATTCATCTTATAATTAAATTATTAATTTTATAATTGATTTATGAATTTCATAGATAATTCATCAAGCATTCTATTAATTTTCTAATTTCTTCATTAACTTTGTAATGAATATATCATTTTTATAATTAATTCAACAATTTGATAATTAATTTGTGAATTTTATCAATTTATAAGCATTATTATTAATATATTCATCATGCAGTAAATTTCTTAATGTTATAAATAGTTGATGAAATGTCTGCTTAATTTTTCAAATCTAGCATTGAATTATTAACTTTATAGTTATTTTATCAATTTCAAAAAATGAAAGTAAATTACCAGTAATTTAGTGCTAACAAGAAATCCCATGTTGAAGTGGAGGCTAATCTTCTTCAATTTCTTTGAAGATGTTGTAAGTCTTTCTAGGAATTTGTAAGGACATTGATAATCTTGTGAAAAATCCAGAGCATCCACATTCTGGATAAAATGTAAAATGGCAAACAATTTTTGCTTTCCACACCATTTGAACACTTCCTGATTGTCTTCCTGTTCAGTTGAGAATTAATGAATAATCTGTAAATACAGAAAAATCATTAGAAAGATCATAATTATTGAAAATAATACTACCATTTTCTTTGGAGATTGGAATAGAGAGAAAATAAACAAATTCAGAATGATCAATTTTATCACAATGTGGAAAGTTGGAAAAGTTATTGAGTATATACATTAATTGATTTGAAAAATATTCAGTTTGAAAATCACAAAAATCCAACATTTCAAAACCAGGAATGCCAACCTCAGTCATGTCTTTGTTGTTGTTTTTAAAAATTCTTAAAGAGAAGTTTTGAAGAAATTTATGGAGAATTTTGTTGCTCAGGTGATCATAAATTGAGATGTCTTTTGAAATGTTAGAAGAAGTGATTCTTGAAGCTTTGATTAGAAAGGGATGTATTCAAATAAAAACTAAGAAACAAAATTTAATTTATCTTTCTCATTATGAGTGATTTTTCTAAATAGCATGGGATTAATAATAGAAAAGACTTGATTGGAGGAAGGAGAGATTGATTTATCATAAAGTATTTCAAGGCCTGAATCAATAGAATGATAATAGTTTTTAATGAAATCTCCAAAAACAGGGGTTTTTTCTAAAAAAATTCATCTCAATTTATTTCTTTCAAGCTCATTAGAAGAAACTGGTTTGAAAAAACATTCAACAGAAAAGTAACATGATATATAATAATGATTCAAGCTTGAACAGCCTAGTTTCTTTATTAAGAAGTTGAGATTGATGCCCAGATTGAGAATGGCTCTTCCCTTTTCCATGATATTTCCCTCTCCTTTGCTTTCTTCTAGCCATAGCTCTAAGGAAGGAACAATTTTTGGAATTACTTTTGAGATAAGGAGGAGTGGTTGTAGAGAAATGTGTACTAATGGGAAAGTGAGGACAAGATGCAGAGCTAAAGTCACTATATAAGTCCAAAAAGTATGTTTACTTGGTAGGTAAGGCACTAGAGCTGTTTAAACAAAAGAATTTTCAAAAATTATCAAGTTAGTATTACTATTCCTAACATGAGGAAATGATTCACTTTTATTCTATATAATGTCTTACAGCCCCCAAAAAAGGGTTTAGCAAGTCTTTCACAGGCAAGCATCTGCCCGGAATAAATGAATAAAGCTATGAACAGAATGAGACTAACAGTTTAAAGGTAACAGTCAGGAAGTTTGTTGAGGTATTAATTTTCAAAAAGAAAGTGGCAATTTTGGAATTACTTTTGATATAGGAAGGAGAAGTCTTGGAGAAATGTATATTATTTGAAAAGTGAAGACAGGATGCAGAGCTACAATCACTATCTAAGTCCAAAATCAATCCAGACAGAAAACATTACCTTTTTGGAAATGGCTGAGATTTTTAAAGTAGGAAATGAGGGCTTCAAAAATTAGCAAGGAAATGAAATATGAAGTCATATGCTAAAACTTTGATTTTTGTTAAAGAATGAGGGTCTTAGAAAATACTCCCTGTCAAATTAAAGGTGAATTTCTGGAAAATTGTGTATTAACAAACAAAAATTAATAGGCAGAGGCCTCAAATCAATACTTTTTGACACCTGAAATTTCTAATATTTATCCATCTCATGAAAGATTGAGGTCATCCCATCAAAATGAGAGATATTGCATTGAGTATATACCATTAATTCAATGGACTTCATATGTTAAGCAGCCAACTGTGAAAATTCCATCAATACATCAAGTGAAAAAATACCATTTATTTCTCAAATCAAAAATGCCTGTTACAATCATAAGATAAAACAGTATATACAACTAAAATGTTTCTATACAATAATACGTTATTGAAATGCATCCCCATTTGAATTGACAATTGGCATGTCTAACATTTCAAGGGGATATTTGGTTTTCTTAAACCATTTAGCCATTCAGGGTAATATACTTGTTTGAAAAGCTGTTTTGGAGTATCACCTTCATCAAAAATTCTGATTGCAGGCAGTTGCCTTAGAAACTGGGGCTGCTTCTTCTTCTTTATGCAGAATCCCATGGAAATATCTTTATCAATATTCTCAATCAACTTATTGAGCAAATCTGAGCTCCATTCCACCCCAATCTTCTGCGAAAATATTTTTCCATCTTGTCCAAATTCTTCAGTATCTGAACAAATCCTTGGGTCATTAAGCTGTGAGGCTAGAATAGGTAATTTGGAATTATCACACAACTCTTCTTGGCATTGGAATGCCTAGAAGTCATAACTAAATTCATTTTTCAGACACATTTTAAATTACCAATATCAAAAAGATACACACCTTTTCCAGAATCATTGATAAACTTTGCCTTTCCCTGTCTGTGGTCACATGTTCCAGATTTTGTTTAATTGCCTTCCCTTTGTTTTGCATATATGAAAAATATTTTTCCATCAAGCTTGAAACTACTCCATAGGTGTTCTGATCTTTAGCCCAACAAAAATGATGGTATTCTGTGCTGACTAGCACAAGGCCAAAGGTACAGTAAAGGATAATGGTCATGAGGTTATTGAATGGGTGTTGCCACAAGATTTCCAAATCCCATGTGAGTCTTTAAAAGCCAAGCTTATGAAGCTCATTTTGACAACAACTATGGAAATCTTGTGATTGAATTTCTTTAAATGGGTCATTGAAGGTCTCTTCTGCTGTCAAGTAGCCCAAATGACCTATAACATGTTGGGGATGCCAACTTTTGGCCCTGGTTATGGACTTGATCTTGGATTTCACAACCCCCCAGATGTGCTTGGTGGATATCTTGGCTGATTCAAATTATATCATACTTATTCTGTTTGCATTTGATCATCATTGTGTATACTGGCTTCATCACATGTATTCTGATTTGAACTTTTGAATGAACCCTCTGGCAATTGTTACAAGGATGTGCCCAGCTTTTCCCTTTCCCTCATTTCCCAAAGGTGAAGAAGTACTGGATCCTGAACAGTAAAAGGTCATCATATTTATAAAAAAAATTAATTATCAATTTCCAGATGATCTTAAAGATCTCAAAAAGACCCACACTCAAACCTCAATTCCTTTGTTTGGAGTGTTTTCCATTCGCGAGGAATCTCTCCTTATGAAAGAATTTGAAACAAATTAGTCCTCATTTATTCTGAATAATTACTTGTCAAAGGAACTCATACCTGGCATAACCATACTGTCTTTTCCTACCTTGAAAATATTCCTCTTTTGGATTTTGCTTTCATAATAGGGTATACAAAGTAAAACTTGAAAACAGACATTTTGTCTGCAAAATGTCACAAAGGGATAATATAATAAAGTTACTAACATTAAATTCTTCCCTTCCAAATATTTCAGCTTTGAAAATTTGAGTCTTTGTGGAATGAAATCAATTTTGTTTCACAAAGGAACACATACACCTGAACTACTGAGCCCCATTATTGTGGTTAAGTTCATCATACTTTTGAATGGAGTGAAAATAAGTAGAATTACACACATTTGATAAAGTCCTTACAAAGGAACCCCTCCTTTTTTAACCATTATGAAGCATAGCATCATATTTTCAGGATTTTCTTCTCAATGAAACTCATTGCCATTTTAACACCACTAGTAGATTTGTAAAATGATGTTATCCAAGTTCCTATCTGCCAAAAATTGACTTCCTTTTACTTCAGCATTTCTTTATTCAATTTCACTTTAGCTCAAAAAAACCTATAAAAGCCATTTAGGACTCAGTAATATTACTTAGTTATGAAAGAAGAAATATAAATTTTGCAAAAGACTAAATTAAAAAACAATCCATAAGCATTGATGGAATCATAAATAGTATATAATATTGCAAAAAATTCCCTATAAAGAATTGACTAACTATAAAAATCAAGCACCCTCTAGATTGGTAAGCAAGCATGCAATATTTTCTTCCCACATTATTTCCCCACACTCCAAATCAAAGTTTCAGGGTGATTCCTCATGCCTCTGAGGACTCATCCAAACAAGCTTTGGAGAATTCTCACAAGCCTATTTCTTAGAGCCAGTATGCCAATAATCAACTCACTTTCTGGAATAACTTGTTGCAGTGAAACTGTTTGGAACTCAGGACATGAATAGATTGACTGACTTGGAGATGCACCTCTTTTGTATTCATGAGAAGGTGGAATTTAATCTTCATCTTTTGTCTTGGAATTTTGAGTGCCTTGATTATCTTCAGGATCTGAACCTAGAGGCTGTTGAAAATTTTCCAGTTATTTTCCTTATTTGAAGATCCCTTTGGATCCTGTTGTGGGAATGTTCCACAAGGTTCCGTTTTGAATGGCCATGGCTCTGGAACAGAATTCTGAGATGACTTGATAGGAGTTGGCTTGGAAGATGAGAAGGAATTTCCTTTTTCTTTTAAAACTTTGGGGGTAACATTGTCAGAAGCCTAAGAATTTTTGTGATCCAAGTCATTTTCAGGATTATTATCCTCATGATTTGATGATTTAGTATCCATTGTATTTTCTTTAAAATCACACTTGGTCCATAAGCAGGTTGGGTCGTCTTTTGTGTTTTGCTTTTCCCTGAAAATGGCACACAGTTGACTGGTGAGGTAGGCCCTGTGTGTTTTCAAGGAGGTGTTGAGTAATTGACAAACAACACTTTGGGGTTTTTTTAGTTTTTGGGTACAGAAGGCTCAAAGACTGTGTGACTTTGTGGTGGATTGAAACCTAGCAGCAAATGTGTTATTTTGGAATTAGCAAGCCAAGAATTTTAACAAAGACTGTGACAAAACTGCAACATATATTACATACCTTCATGTATTAAAGGAGTATATACTCTATGTTTGACAGCCCATTCCTTGATATCTTTTTTTGTATGCTTCCGCATTGTTATAACTGGAGCTTAATGGCCTCAGTGTCATTGGGCCAGAGTTAGTGTTGTAAGTACCCCAACCAGCAGGTGGCACTGGTAGTGTTTTAGGGTGCTTTTTCTGGCCAACAGAAAGGGGTGGTGGTGTCCATTTTTCTTTTGACATTGGCTCATCAGGAGCCACAAATGAATCACCACTGGGCTCCTCATTGGGCCTATTTTGCTGGCCATGAGAAGATTGGCAGCCTGCTTGGTCTCCTTGTCCTTTAACAAAAGAGCAAGATTGGTGGGAGTTGTAACATTGTTCATATAAGCCAGCTGACCTAGATAAGAAGTGCAAACCACTTGCTGCTGGTGTGAGAATTCTTATTATGAAATTCAAAATTCAGTATGCATGTCAGTCAAAAAGAGGATGTGTAAGGACTTGATGTTTTGAACTAGCTATGTGAACTTTTGTATTGTACCATAGTCAGAGCAAAGGTCTCCGATGCAAGTGGGATTTAAGAATTTTTTACTGAAAGAAATTTGAATTTGGTTCAATACACCATTACCTGGAAAATATTTATGAGGATAAAAAGTCATATTATAGAACTTAGCTAGTTATAATATAACCTCCCACAGGATTTCTTCCTTTGAAATTCCAATGCACAAGCCTGTAGGAGTTACATAATTTTGGAAACCCCTTGTTGCCAGAAATAAGCCTTCACAAATCAAAAGTTCTCATTTCTTAAAAGTCTCAATTACCATTAAATGACATCACATCAGCCTACAAACTAATTTCTTGTCATGTATACTGTAATTGAAGCTGTAAAGTACACCTACAGTATGTTCAGTATAGCTGTAGGATAGATAAAACACAGCCAGCCTGCTGTACAGGTATTTTGAGTATGCCTAATGTCCAACTTGGGAGAGCTGTAGTTTATGTTACTTTACCATACAATCATTCTTGAATATTCTAAGGCCAATTGAAATTTGATATTACAAAATCAACAATTAAAGGTTAAATTTATATATTTAAATGGTCATTAAAGAATATTGGGAAATGAAATATGATGAAATGCAAAGGATGAACAATGGAAAAGGGTTTTTCATTACTTTTCATTTGACTATCTGATGAGCCAGTCTTGCTACAAAGTAATGGTTGTTTTTTTCTTTGGAAAATGACTCTGTAATTCTTCAAAGTAGTATGGCTGAAGAATATCCCTGAATAGGGATTCTATTAAGTAATTTTCCCGTCATAATTATGCATGGGACTGTTGAATTACTGCATTTCTTCGGTCCAAATAATGCTTCTTGCTTATATACTATATTGACATTCTTTATAAAAAATGAGCAATTTCTCAAGCAATTGTGAATGGTATTTCCCAATTTAAAATCATGCAAAATCATATAAAGAACAAGCCACTTCATGATCATTTTAAATTACATATGTAAAGCCAAACTTCCAGTAAGGTACTATTCCTCTTATATATCCCCAAAAAATATATTAAGATATAAGAATACACAGTTTTGAAGCCTAACAATCAATTATCTCATCATCTCTTTGAGCCAAAAATACAACCCCCATGTTGATTAGTAATCTGATTCCAAAGTACTCTGCCATGCATATTTGTACCTGTTCTTCTTGTTCTTGCAAAACCCATGTTTCTCCATGTGGAGAACAAAGTGGTGTTGCATTTACACCATATCAATATGCTCAACACATCCAAAAAGAAACAGTCATTCCTAAATTCCCAGCTTTCTATAGCTCCCCAGACCAATCAGGATAGCCCAGTGCAATCCACAAGTACAGTTATCAATTTGGATGATTTACTTACAGAAGAGTCACTGGAGGCCATACCAATGGAATCAAAAGGCTTCACCTCAAAGCCTTGCAATGGCCATCCCAGCAATGTTGCCTGTCAATTGTAAAATATCCCGCAAAGCTTCACCCATTCTCAATCCTGCTTTAAAGCTTCTGATGAAGATTAGTATAGGCCACTGTGGTGGAAACTTTGATTCCAAACTCAATATACCCAGTGAAGGTACAACTATTTTTACCCATTTTGGGTTGGACCCTACTCTTGAAGCTTATGTTTCCTGTCCTCACTGTTTTTTTCTCAATGGCCTTTCCCACACTGTTATGGACCCAAATTTCCAATTTAAAAGGCATCAACAACCATGTAATGAACCTTTGGGACACATGATTGATTTATCAAAAAAGACTGACGTGCATCCCCCAAATATGTTCCAAAAAAGCATTTCATCTATCAACAATTCAAAACTTGGCTTTCTTGGTTCCTTCAAAGACCAGGGATGGTTGAGAAATTAAATCAACATCAAAACATCTATAGGGGTGAGGAAAGGATTATAACTGATATTTGGGATGGTATAATATGGAGAAAACTTACAGGTACCAGGCACCAAATGATCCACCATTCATGTCACTTGAAGGCTCTTTGGGGTTTTTAATCTACATTGATTGGTTCAATGTACATAGAAAATTAAGCAGGCTTGCAAGCATTGGTCCAATATTTCTGGTTTGTCTTAATCTTCCTCCAAATGAAAGACTTAAGCCAGAAAATGTATATACTTATGCCATAATCCTTGGACCAAAGGAGTCTACTTCATCCCAGCTGAATTATCTTGTGTTGCCATTAATTTCTGAGCTGAAAAAGCTTTGGGAAGGAGTGCAATTTTTTTTGACCTCATAAGGCCCTTCAGGTTCATTTATCAGAGTGACTATTGTAACAGGCATTGGTTATATAGTTGCCATGAGGAAATTCACTGGATTTATCTTCCATTTTGGAAGTCAATTTTGCAATTTTTGCTCAATTAATAAAAGCCAAATAGCAGAGGTGTTTTCAACATTTCCACATATACAAACCTACAATCATCACAAATCAACCCTTAAGAATTGGCTTGAGGGCTTGCTTAAAGAATTTCAGATGATTTTTACTTAATATGGACTCCAATATTCTATCCTGGAGGAATTGCCAAATTGCGATGCTACCAGAATGGTTAATCTTAATATAATGCATAATCTCATACTAGGAGCGTTGAAGGATTATTCAGTTTACAAACTTTGAATTCCTGAGTCATCTACCAGAAAACCTGAATACTCTGACTCTGATTTAGACACCTCAAGTTCTTCTAACCCAGAAATCTTGGAGAGAGAGGTAAGGTCCCTTCAAAGAGATGTATAACAAGAAGCTACAAATGTCTTTCCATCCTCATCAAAGCCACCTGGTGGCTCACCAATTCATTACCCTCAATGACAAAAAACTTCAGAAAATCTTTCCTCATTTGATCCTGATTATGTTCCTAAATCAGATTTCTCATCAGAATTTGATGTTAATACACTCACCCCGGTCAGATTTGACTCCTGTATGCTCTATAGGGGGCAAACTCCTGTGCTTGATACAACACTGTACTGTTGTGTTTTCAAACAGCCCAAAATTATGTGTAAGAGCTTTTCATTTAATACAGTAATAATATGACTTGATATTTTCAATTGTTCACACTGAAACACTGTAATAAGTGTTTGTCTACTCTCACAAAGGGCACACTGCAGTCAAGTACTGTAATCAAAATCAACACCATAGGATAGTATGTTACCACCTTTAATCAATTTTCTTTCTTAATAATAAGAAAATTCGTGTTTGCACACTATGTGCTCTAGCATCACCACTCACTCCAAATTTCAAGAAAATTCATATTCTGCTTTCAGGGCAGATATTTGTGTCGTTTCTTGACAGATTGGCTATAACATGAAGGTAAACAACAAGAGTAAGACCTAAAATCAACCAATCATGAGAAAACTGTTTGTCTAAAAAAGAATGGAAAGATGATTAGACATTTTTAGAATTTTGTTTTATTCATGTCATTTCAAAACAACCAACCAGAGTGTGAAGGCTTTGAGCTTTTTGAAGATGACAAGGCTTGGGTTTCATCGCAGGTTGATCTGAGCATGTTGATTGAGACTTCTCTTGGAAAGTTTTGTGCACTAAGATACTTTTGAATTGTTCGTTCTGTGAAATATGGTCTGTTTTTTTTGTACTTGAGGATACATGAATTGCATGGGCAGGGTCAATCACCCATCAGTAGTAGAGGAAGGTGAGAAAGTGAAAAACGTGTGAAATGAAAATATTTTTGAGTGGAATGTAAAATATTGAAATAAATGAGACTTAAAAGGTACAAGCTCATTTGGAATTGCATATAGTCTTCAAGAAAATGGCATACATTATTGCAACAGGTGATATAAGCATATTCAACACTTAGAGTACTGTAAGTCAGGGGAGAAAATTTGGAATTACTACACAGGATCATCCAAAATACTATAATAGCTACATAATGGACCCATGTTCCAAGGAAAAGGGGAAGCCCTTCTCATGGAAGTCTCAAAGCTTCTGAATTGGTTTTGCTATACAAATGCTACATTCTGTTCCTCTTTTTGAGTCAACAAATGTCTACTAGCTCTCAGCAACATCTATACAAAAACTCAAACCAAACAGAAAGCTCTATATTCATTTTCAATAAGCTCTTCAAAAACACATTTCATTTCATTTTATCAGTGCAATCAACGTTGCAACCAGCTGAAATCAATGAATCCTCAGACCATTGGAAGAAATGCTGAATTTCTAATCAAAAGCTTTTTCCAAAACAGAAAAGTAAACCCAATCATCATTATGCAGAGCATATTACAGAACTCCTTTCTTGCTGGAGTCCAGCACAAGCTCCAGAAACTTGGGGATATGAGTGCTTGATTTGAATTTTGGCTGAATTCCCTACAAATAATAAGATATGTAAGCTGAATTAACTCCTTTGTTTTTGATGAAATTCTCACTTGGATTTTTTTTCTCAGATGACATTGATAAAACCTTACACTTGCATTTCTATTGGAGCACCAACTGTTCTACCCTTATCACTGGGCATATACTGGTGTTGTTGACAGGGTATTGATGGGGCAGTTGTTGTTACAGATGATGTACCCTAGCTGGGCGCGGGACAGTGACAATGACACCAGTATGCGCCCAGTGTATGAAATCACCCTGGTTGCCAAAAGAAGTATTGAATATATTCAATGCCATCAATAAAGAAATCCCTAAATTGAAAATTAAGAGAAAAACCATCCTATTACCAGATGATGTCTATTTACCTCTGATTGATTATTTGCAAAACTTAGATGCATCAAGGGATGCTGTCTTTTGGCATAGTATCCATCAGATATCACAAGATACTAGCACCAGGAATTCAATTGCTATCTCACCATGGCATATTCCCATAGACAGTATCAATATTAACAAGAAAGCATTCTCTTCTGAAGAAAAGAATACTTCAAACAGCATTCTTTGTTTCCAAAGGAAGGGGGTTTAATTCCTTTGGAATAATCAAAGGAATTTTTAAGCTTTCTGATCCTTATGATCAATTGAAAAACAAATTTCCTTTAAATCATGCCTTTCAAGGTTGATTCCACATTATTGAATGACTGAAAATATCTTGAAATATTTAAAGTCAATGGGTTTGGACATTCACAATTCCTTATCTCTGAGAAGGAAATAGAATCACACCGTGGTTTATATGATAAGCCTGCAAGCTCTGGTGGACTTCTTGTAATGCTCAACCCTATTTCATATGGAGATTGATTTACTTTCTAGAGGGTTTTTTTGAGATTTAAAAAATATTACCTCCTGAGAATGTGTTCTCATTTGAAAATTATCACTAATTGTTATGAAGCAAGTTTAACATGCATCATTGGTGAATATTCCTTGAATCTCACCAGAATTATTATTTAATACTCCTTAAACATGCTTATTGAATGAGCCTTGAATCATGAAAGTGCTATTTACTCTTTGAAATTATTCAAAACTTATTATTGAATCTTTCTAAATTCTCAAAGCATATTATTTATTGTTCCTTAAAATCCACACACAATTGGGTTAAGCCTAATATAAATCCCTGAATAATCATTACTATTGAAGATTCCTTAAGTTTACAAAGCATTATTAATAAATATTTCAAAGGAGAGAAGATTAAAAGATCATCTTTTTGAAGAGAAAAATTTCAGTATCAAATTGTATTTGAGGAGATAAAACTTACAAGACCAATGGATTTTGAGAAGGAAAGGCTTTCAAAGAAAATGAAGTTAAAAGGGAAGGAAAGGCAGAGGGATTTGATAATTGTGCCAATGAGCTCTTCAAGGCATGTGTCTTAGGTGGAGTAAAACTCATCTTTGATTAATAGTTAGCTCTTCATATATTAGAAAAAATCCTCATTCTTGAAGATCATGTGATAAAATATATGTTAAGATTTATGGAACAAGCTCAAATGTGTAAAGTGAGGAATTTATGAGTCCACATCAGTCAATTTAATTTGGTGAAATGTGACCTCTTGTATGCAAAATTGGGTTCCACTGGGGTGATTTCCACTCATATTGGTTGCACAATATTCTTTTGAATTAAGTTTATTTCTAATACAGCCAGAATTTTTATAAAAAAATCATTTTTGCCCAGCACTCAATTTTTTTTGAAACATATTCTTTTCATTTTTCCTTCCATCAAAAATTGATTAACAAATTTATTTGACAGGCTTAATAATTCATCCTTTTTTCCTCACAATACTAAACCTTCAGTCAAGATCCTTAGTAATGGATTTTTCTTTTCACTTCTGATAATTCAATCTTAACTAATACCTTTTGATGATATTACACTCTAGGATTTTATTTTGTGATTTTCTTTTCATGTTTCAAATCAGGTTAGAAATTGTTTGAAATTTACTTGTTAATATTCTTATTTTTACTATTTTACTCACCAAACCCCTCCTACAATCATCCATATCACCAACAACCACCTCAGAAGACTTCAAAATTGCTTTGGAATTCTTTTTTATGCACTTTAATTTAATTTTTATAATTTTTTTAAATATCAATAATTAAAATAAGTATAAAAAAACAATATCTTTTCTTCTTAAGTTCTTTTTTCTTAAACTCATTTGTACAAACCCAAAACCAAGTCTAAAGATTTTTTGTTTTTGTTTTTTTATTTATTCAATTTGAATATTTTGAATTTTTCTTTCAAATATTAATAATTGGAAAAAAACAAAACAAAAATATTTTCAATTGTTTTTTTTCAAAAAATCATTCTTAGTACCCCAAAATAAATTTGGGTTCCTTTTTGTCAATGCTATTTAAAAAAATTTTGTTATTCTCTTTTGTTTTAATTTTTTTCAAACAACATTCCTACTAGCCCAAAATCAAGTCAGAATCCTTTCCCAAACCATTTTCTCTGTTGTATTGACTTAATCTTAATATTTTCATTTTTTTCTCTCAAAATATTAATAATAAAAGAAACTTAGAGAATATAATTACTTTCTAGATCAATTTAAGTTTTTTTTATTATACTGATATTTTTTGATATCAATCCCAGTAGCAAAGAACCAATTTTTAATCACTTCTGATACCATTCTGTGTTTCTTTCCAATGATCTACTTTCAACATTCCTCCCCTCTTACTGCTTCTCATGCTAACAATTATCTTCATTCAATTTTATATTTTTTTTTGTATGTCTCAGGAGTGGAATTAACAAAAGCTGCAAAATTATTTCTTCTTCACCTTTCCAATCTTCCCAAAAAAGAATGAAGTTCTATTTGAAGACCCAACCTCCTTCTCTAATAAGTAACAATTCAAATCAGAAAAAATCCTCCTCTCTGCTTAATGAGCCTTTGAGCTTGACTCATGATGGCATGGTTATGCGCAAACCAATTTTAGTCCATCATGGGTTAGCTCAAATTGATTCAATTCCAAGAACTTCTTTCCATAAACCATCTTATACCTCAGCTACAAAAGAAAATATAATATTAATTGAAAATTAAAGACAAGCCTTATGCAAATCTGGCACAAAGCACACAAAGATGTGGAATGTCTCAGTCTTGTCAATAGGAGAAAAGAAAGATAATCAAACGTGGTTGAAGCTTCCTCCCATGAATCCCTACATATCAATTAACACTACCATTCCATCTTACTTACCAGTAATAATTTATCAAGTCCATTGCTTCAATACTCAACCTTGATTTGTCAAACTCTCAAAGATCTCATCATTTTTTGAATAGTTTGGCCAACATCAGACAAATAATGACAACACACAAGAATCTTTTGGCTGGTATCATGAGAGATATTGGTTTTAGACACGGTTCAGATGAAGGGAAATCTTCTGGGGTGTATGCAAGGAAACCTGCGTTAGCAATCAAAGAAATTGAAGATGTTAATTAAATGGGAAAAGCTTGAAGAATATTACCAATTTATTCAATACAGAATTCAAACTTTGTCTAAAATTATGCATAAAGATAATCTTGACCTGATTAATGAAGCAAACCTTCCCAGCTTTAGTCAAACTGAGTCAACCACCTCAAATGAATTCAAATCTTTCTCCAATTTCATTATTACCAAAAATGGATTCCATAATAAAGTTCATGTATATGAAAAGATCTCAATGAATGGATATATGGCATTTTCTCTTTCATACAAGAAAAGCAGTTTGATCCAGTTCCCACTCCAAACCTCCCAACTGGTCATGGACTTCATTTTCCAGATTTGACGCTGGAAATAGACTTTTCAGAACAGCTAGGAATAATGAAAGTACTTTGGAAAACATCTGAAATCAGATATGAAACCACAAAATCATTCAATGATTACTTATATTAGATGCTCATTCCAAATAAACAAAAAATTGCTTAATGTTAATAAGCGCTTATTAAATTTAAACCCACAGCAACTTCCAAAAAAGATGACTGATAAATCAGGAAAAAATGAACCAGATTCCAAAAGGGCTGAAAAAGAATAACATCTTTTCAATAGTCTATTATGAAATAATTATGCCACTTTGAAGTTGCAAATGGAAAGAATTTTCACAATAAGTGTGAATTCCAAAATTTAATTTTAATAATTAATAAATAGTTAGTGAGTTATAGGTATTTATTTAGTACTTTTTTGGTCTTAAATAAGAAATCAACTTATCTGCCCTGATATCTAATACAAATATTGCACCTTAAATTCCATGACAAATATATTTCAATTTGATATAAATACCTCACTTATTATTCATATTAAATATTACTTAATTTCCAAAAGAATTATTCATGAATGTTTGTAAAATTATGCAATAATGCTTATTGATCATTAAAGGGTATTCCACAAATGGTATGAACCTTGCTTTCAACCCCCCAAGCACTCTTATGCAATAATTACAGGTTCCCTAGGTATTACTATTGGTTGTGCCTCAAATTCTTGCAAAAATATTGTTCAAGTTGATAAAAATCTGTCAATTATTACTATAATGGAATATTTCCCAAATTCCAAAAGAATTATCAATGAATGTTCCTGCAGTTCTGAAAGGTTGATTTCTGAATCTTCTTCAAATTCCACAACCCACATTCACTCTACCTAGAATTCCTCAAGAGCTATTATTCAATATTTATGAAATCCCTAGGTATTACTATTAATTTTTCTTGAATCGCACATAAAACAATGTTCATTTTGATAAAAATCCATCAATTGTTATTACTATTGAATTTTCCCTAAGTTTCCAAAGAATTATTCACTAATGTGCCTGAGATTTTAAATGCATGATTCTTCCATATGCTCTATATTCCACATGTGTTATTGACTCTACCTGAAATTCCTGAAGAACTATCATTCAATGGTCAAAATCCCTCAATAAAAATTATTCAATCTTTATAAAATCCCTAGGTATTATTATTAATTTTGCAAAAAATAATCATCAAATTGATATAAATACCTCAATTCTTATTAGTATTGAATTTTCCTTAAATTCCCCAATAACTGTTGTTTTAACATGTGCCTGAAATTCCAAAAAAATGATTATTCTATCTGTTTTAAGTTCCACAATGGCTACTTACTTTGCCTAAGCATTCCTCAAAATTTGTAATCAAGTATTATCATAAGTTTTCTCTCACATTCCATGAAAGATGTTGATCAGTTTGTTATGAATCCCTCAATCAACTTTTTATCTAATATTCCTTAACCCCCCTTGCATTATTAATGAGTCCTCAGATAACTCCACAAGGATGATTATGAATCCCTCAATGCTCATTTTTATTTAATATTCCCTAAACTCCACTTACATCATTGATGAATGTTCAGAAAATTCTGCAAGCATTATATTATTGGATCTTGTTTGAATTCTGCAATGGCTATTGACTTTGCCTCAAAATTCCTCAACATTCAACATTCAATATTTATACAGCCCCTGAGTATTATTATGAATTTTCCCTTAAATTCCACAAAAAAGTTTGATCAACTTGATATAAATCCCTTAATAATTATTTCTATTCAATATTCCTCTGATCCCCCCTACATTATTAATGAATTTTTCAAAAGTTTTACAAGCATGATTATTGAATTTGATTTAAATTCTGCAAGGGCTATTTACTTTTCCTTAAGATTCCTTAATCTTCATTATACAGTATTTATGAAATCCCCAACTATTTTTCTTAATTCTTATAACAATAGTAATGTTTCAGTTGAATTGCCAAGTACCTGAAAAAATATTGAGTTTTTTGTGGATTTGGTCTGAACTGAAATTGTCTCAACAAGATAGAGTTCTTATGAAATGAATTTAGATGTTGGATCTATTATTTCCACAGGCACGGAAGAATATTTTGATTACCCTACAATTTGTGTTTCTTCTTAGTGAATGGGGCTCAAGTATAGCAAGTATTTGCAAGATGTTATCTTGCCCCAATAAATACAATTGGTGACATATTGTAATAATACTTACCTAAGAAAAACTCTAATGAATGACTCCCTCAAGAGAAGTGAGGGAAATTCTCTTGAGTTTGTCTTGAAGCTTTGGTAGCTTTCTGGCACTTGACAGCAGCACAACTCCAAGTCAACCACCGGAACTTGAAGCCTGATCTTTCCTGGTGAAAAATCAACCCTGAGAAAGGTTGGAGGATTTGAATCTCATTCTGAAAGAATCTTTTGCTCCCACTTTAACCTTCCATCCAAAGTCTGAAATACACAACATTCATAAAACCACATGGCTTACCAAGGCTTTCAGTGTGCAGCATGAATGGTGTAAAAATGGTAAAATGTTGAAAATGTCACTCAACAGAAGTTGCTGCAATTGTATTTCCCAAAGTACACAATATTGCTGACCTTACCTATTAGACCAAAACAGAAATGATGAAGATAGACTTTATACACACTGTTTTACTAGGTATTTTCAAAGACTTCAGCATGGCATCTTGCAGTTTCTGGGGCAGCCAAATTGATGGAGAAGAAGAAAGACCAAATCAGAGTAGCAGTTTTGAAGGAGGTAGTAGAGAAAGGGATGGATTATCAGAAAGTAGGGGAAGTAATTTGGAAAAAGAACTTGTGACTATACCACAGACCACTCTATCAATGAATATGGAGGCACCCACATCATTAGACAAGGTGAGTCATTAGAAGGCTCAACAGTCAACAGTTTCTTACTTAATCACCTTCAACTTCTGTTAGAGGAAGACACCCCATTGGGGCTATGTCGGGAATTTTGGCTCTGCCTTCACCACCAGGGGAATGATCAAGCTCTGACAATCAAAAAAAGTGGATGAGCTTATGTAGATCACAAATATTTGTGGAGGAACAGACCACATCAGGGACTACAGAATTATCTGTAGGAAAAACTCGAAAGGAAAAGATATTTCATCACAATAAAGTCAAGATGATTCACAAAAATGCTCAAAGAAGAAACTTCAAAAATGAGTCAAGGATCTGAAGACAGCCCAAGAATTTTAATGTTTATGAAGGCATTTATACCCATAGTGGCTCTAAAGATTCAAATCCTGAATTATTAATTTTTGATGAGGGTGTAAAGCTAGGCTCCAATGAAGGAAAACTCCTACAAAGGCCTTCTCAAAGAATTGTAGTTCCACCCTGGCTTGGATGCTTTGCAGAAATTATTGCAATTCCATCATCAGGAAAACCAAATGGAGCTGAATGGCGCATTATTTATACAGTTAGCTTTTTTCTTGACTGAAAATGTCCTATAGACAATTCAAGATTAGCGTAGCAATATACAAAAGCTCATAGGGATTACAAGTATTTCATGTCTCACAAAATATATGTAATTTAGATAGTTCTTCAAAAGCTCTTCAAACAATACAGAAGTAAATTTATGACTAATTGGAGGAGAAATGTCAATCAAAAGCTTACTTTTGACTTGTCAAGCACTACTATGACTTGATCAAGCAGTATGCATGAGGCACCATCAATATTTTGTTGCTGGTGTGGTGAGAGCTTGTGTCATATTTTGTCTGATTTTGATGAAGAAAGATAATAATCAAAGTAGGAAAAGCTCATTGGATCAATATAAATTGGTTTGTTTATACTGAAATTATTTCTTGAAGGACTGCTAGATAGGATAAGTCTTTGTGGAATGAATTTTTCAAGGGTGAAAAGCTTCAAGGAATTGCTGAACAGCATA
The DNA here is from genome assembly GCA_023105745.1 of Austropuccinia psidii. Lineage (NCBI taxonomy): Eukaryota > Fungi > Basidiomycota > Pucciniomycetes > Pucciniales > Sphaerophragmiaceae > Austropuccinia > Austropuccinia psidii. Next base: position 36,265,066 of record JALGQZ010000003.1, on the reverse strand, counting down.
TGAAGCCTATGGAGAACTATGTTGGATTCAGCCCCACAGCTCCCTAATTTGCCTCATATCCTTTATGGCAAGGTGATTGATCACTCTTTTTCTCCTGAGGCTTTGGTCATGGAGGATTTGAATCTTTCAAAAAAAACAGTTTATATCTTCCTTGCAGGTGTTTGGAAAAATTGAAAGAAATTCAAATTAATAAGGAAGAACCAAAGACATTGTAAAAATTATTCACCAAGGAAAGAGGCTTGTCCTTGGGCTTCCTGAACTAATTGTATACATGAGTTTGTCATTGTGTTTGGAAGGACTTTAATAAAAAGCTCAAACACAAATACAAAGTATTAAAACATGAGGGGAAAGATAATTAAGAATATCAACTCCTCAGTAGGAGTAAGTGGAAGTTTATTTAAATTGAAAGAATAAATCTTAATTGTTGTAAATCTCATGTTTTTTGTTTTGAACTGAATTGTGATATACATCAAAACTCTTGGGAGAAAAAAGACATACATTTTCTAAGAAAATATATAACTTCTACTTTATGAAAGTCTTTTCAGTGTTAAGTTAGTACAATCCCTTAAAGGCAATGATCATTTTGAAAGTAATTTAACATAGAATATGAATTCATTCGATCAAAATGTCAAAAAAAGGATGTGATAATCTTTCAGAAACATATGTGGTCAGAAGATGCATAAAGCCAAAAATGGAATATTTTGTCTAAAATATAATAAAAAAGATATTTATGTCCATAAATCTATTTTTATTCATTGAATAATTAGAATATTGACAGCTGCTGTTAAGAGAAGCACACTGTTGAAGAACCTTTGCTCCTAATCTACTGATTCCTAAGAGAACCAAAACATTATGTGTTTTGAATTATGAATTCCTATTTATTGCATTTGACCTCCTCTAAATGCAAAAATGAGGTGGAATCCAGCTTTCTTGCAAAATGATTGAAATTGAAATCTTTTGTGAAAATTTTATTTCAAAATCATTTCAGTATAAACTAATAAATCTCAAGGCAATTGACCCTTCAACCTCAATCTATTCCTCTTCATAAAAGCGAGACAAAAACAAAATAGCTAAATAACAGTAAATGGGATTCATTTGTACACTTATATCAAAGAACTTCTCCTCTGATCTTTCAAAATTCAATTCACATTTCAAACCTGCTAAGATATTTGATTGTGAAGCTTCTTACTATAGAAAAATGCTTTGTTTCTGTGTGTGTCTTGTCTGCTATTTAATTTTTGCATTTCAACAATTTATTAATTTCATAAAGGATATCATGTAATTCAATTGAATTCCTCTTTGGCATAGGAGAAAAACAGTCTTTTGCATATTATTGAAATGGATTGAAAATAATAAAAGTCATATAGTGTTATTTCAACTGAATTCATTGCATTGAAATACAATTACAGAATTTTTTTAATCCTAAATAGAGCATCCCATCAATTGGGGTTCTTGAAATGACAATTATATAATTGTTTAAACCAAGATGATGGGACTATTGCAATCAAAATTGTGCAATTTGGTAATTGAAAACACTGTTATTGTTTGAATTTTAATGGAAATTATGTCATTGATGCCATGAAAAACTGTTACTATTGCAAAATTTACAGCTTTATTGATGTTATCAAGCTCTTATGACTTGGTTTTTATGATTATTTTGACCAAAAAAAGGGCTTGAAGAAGGGAATACATGCTTTTATCAAGTTCTTATGTACTGATACCAAGTTGTGAAAGGTGTAAGTGGTTATATGTGTTTTTACCAAAATTCTTCTGTCATTTGATCATGACCTTCAAAATATGAACTAGTGCATAAGCTTTATAAAAACAACTAGCCCATTCTTAAATCAAGAAGAAAAAAAATCAATTCCCAAACATATTGAAAGTAATGTTTCAAATGAATTAAGCTGTTCTGACCCTGAAACTGGGATTTTAATAATTGTTTATGACAGCTTTTTATGAAATTTTCCTTGTATTTGTCTTCCATTATCTTAAATGGAAAATCAAAACTAAATTTAAGTGAAATATTTCTGATTCTACCTAATTTGTTTGTGACATGGAATCAATCATGGACTTCTGCACTTTTGTTTTGAACATAGGACAATTTTCCAGAAATTATGCCATACCAATGTTAAATTGATCGTTCTGTGAAGTTGGATATATCTGATGAATAGAATTTATGAATATATCATCTTTCTTTGGAATTAAAGAGTAATTATGAGATTATATGATGATTTCAATTTGTATCAGATGAATGGACCATGTTTCACCAATGAGAACAAAATATTTTAACAAAAAAATAACATTCTTCATGATCAAGATTTCTATAAGACATTTTTCAGCCTCAAATTCACAGAATTAATACCAATAAGAATCCTTATATTTTTACATAAGCTCATCATTAAATAATGTGGTTTGAGATTTCAAAGATGATAAATACAAATGTTTTATTCAAGTATTGAATTTGGAAAACAACAAATTTGGGTTCAAATAGAATCACACATGTATAAAAATTAAGTGAACTAATGAAAAATGCATTTTGAAAATCAAGAAGAGCTTCTGTAACATCTTCAAAAATGGCAATTAGAATGATAATAAGCTTGAAATTGTGAGGATAGTTTCAATTTATGGTATTTCAGCAAGTACTAAAAGCAAATGAAAGTATTCAAAGTGCATTTTTGGTATTTGGAATTTTTCCCAAATATTAACTCTTGAAAGACTGAAAGAAGCTCAAACATGAAGCCCAAAAATATTTTATCATTACTCAAAATCTAGGCAACAAGAAGATATTATATTTATCTACCAACCCTAGGTATTCAGTCATTTTTGTGTATCAAAGATTTATTTCTCACAGAATAATGTAAAATTCTATGAAAAATGCAATAACCTGTAATAATCTGATTTTATAAGAATTAGGCAAAAAAATCTTTTTATAATTAATTACATCAAATAAAGATTAGAGATAAGCAAAAACATTAATTTACCAAATCATATTAACATTGCTCTTATATCTGTATTCTTATAGCCAAGCAATGAAACCATGGATCAAAATGTGATTTCGGATTTAAAATCTCCACAAACTATTACACAAAGTCTGGTCAACAAGGCAGTTTCTTTAAATTACCACAAAAGCCTTGAAAACACAACAGGTCATGAGGCACTAATTCCTTTAAATCTTCAAATGTAAAAATAGAAATTTGTTTCTTTTCAGATTAAGTTTTTATGCAAATTGTATATTATTAATTGAATGAGACATGGAACATTTAAGATTTGATATTCTCAAATCAGCTCCCTAAAAAGCTGGCCCAAAAATCAGGCAAGGTCTTGCTATCATCACTGCTGAAACATCTGACCATATACACACCATTTTGAATTTTTGGCCATATTCCTGAAACATTTGAACTATTACTTCTTGTCAGATGTTTTTAAGCCCTTTCAAAACCTAAAATAATATCTCTTGAATGTGTAAAAAGGAATATATTGTGCTTTTGCCCAGCTCAAGTCAAAGATTTCATAACAAATAGCCATCTAAGTATTCTTTGAAACATAGCCAGAACAAGCACTCTTTTAAATTGATATCCTTAAGACTTCCAGAGGAAACTTGATGTGTATGAATACAAAAGCAATGGAGATTAATTGGAACCTTAAAATGAAAGCAAATTATTTATCATTTTAGTAAAAAATTACATGAATACTAGAGATTATAGCTATTTCATATTCATTTATCTTTGTTCAGATTTGAAGTGAAAATCCACTTGAAAATGGATGTTCATCTGAAATATTATGGCACTTCTGCTGTTCCCTCAGATGATGCTTCCTCTTAGCTTATGAGAAATCAGAGACTTCTGAATGTGTAACTACATATTTCCATCAAAAAAGCACTTCCTTCAGCCTCCAAGTGGTAATTATACACTTTAAGCTGAGGCTTAAGCTCTGAGGTTCTATAAAGCATATAATATCCTCCCAAAAGGAAATTCAAAAGATAAAAATAACTTTTATCAGCTTGAAAGGAGCCCACTCATTGCATATCATTTTTAAATGATAAAAGGATTCTAAAAAATAACACTCTTGTGTGTAGATCAATATAATCTCAATAATTAAGTATTTTGGATTGAGGTTTAGTCATTTTCATTTTGATCTGAAATATGGGATCTCAAGAGAATAATAAGTATTATTTATATTTCTGACCTTATAATCATCAATAAGCACATTCCTTATTTCTGAAACAAGTTAAGATCCAGATTTACAATCTCACATGTTTTTCTTTGATTTTATTATGATTGTTCCTACATTTAACCATATATTATTCCTTAATATGATGAATACAAATAAAGAGGGCATTAGGAGAAAGATCATTTTTAAGCCTACATCAGAATATAAAACTATACATCATGAAGCATTTTCATGTCCCTCAATTCCTTTGATATGTCTTTTTGAAGTTGGAGTAAAGTGAAATGTTGAACAACTGGTTACAAAAAGGATTGCAATTACACAATATCCTTTTCTCAAAATTTGAGCTTGGACTTCAAAAGTGCATTGCTAAAATATGGAATTGATATACTAAAATATACTGAGAAAAATGTGATGAAAGCTCATCTGAGCTTTTGATTGATTTAAGTGTGAGTTTTGTCATTCCACTTTATACAGTTTTCTGATAAATGCATAAAGGTAACATAAATTTTGATTTGGAGTAAACATTGTCTACTTTTTACTCTTTTTTCAGAGACTAAATTCTTCAATTTTTTACCTTTACATGATTTTAGATTCTTTGACCAGTTGTAATTCAGACCTTATGTATTCTGATGACAGAGTATTTGCTTCTTTGATATTCATAACTCACTTTAAGGATATCTGCAAAAATTGGTGAAAAATTGCAAAATTACAAGAAAAACTTCTAATTCTCTATGAATTGGGCTATCCATTTCAAAACAAGGCTTAATGTTATTTCTAACTTTTCAAAAATGAATTTGGACTCCTTTTCTTGAATTATTCCAATATAAAAATCTGAAATGGTCAAAAAGATCCCAAAAAGGTTTGAAATCACAAGAAACCCCAATCTTTCTTCATTATGGAGAAGGTAAATTGCAAAAATAAGTTTTGATTTTTCATCAATTATTATACAATTATAGTATCATGAAATATTGGAAACCCACCAAAAAATGGGTGAAATAATTCAAAATTACCAGAAAAACTTGTATCTCTCTGTGAATTTGGCTAGTCATTGCAAATAGAAGTTTTTCAAATTCTTTTTCAGCTCCAAAGAAATAAATTTAGAATATTTGTGCTTCAATTATTACAACATAAACCCCTGAAATAGCAGAAAAACACCTAAAAATTTCCGCAAATGTATAAAAAATATTCAAAAAAAACAATATTTCTCCATGATGGAGGATAGAAAATTCAAGAATGTGAGTTTTAAAGGCTATCTGATTCTGTGTCATTTTAGCATTTTAATACTTATTACAGCTATTATGCTATCTTACCACCATTATTAAGTACTGAAAAATCACCCAAAAATGGATAAAAATATGTAAAATCACAAGAAAAACCTATAATTATCCGAATTTCAAAAAACTGGCTCTGTTACCCTTTCAATTCTCAAAAAATATATTCTGACTTTTTTTTTCAATTTAATTTTTCAAATATACAAACCTGAAATAATGGCAAAGCACCCAAAAGTCTTCCATTGCACAGAATTACAAGAAAGACCAATATTTCTCCATGATGGAGAATGTGCATTGGAAAGATAAGGCTTTACTTTTGATTCTTATAAATTTACTTGAGTATTTAGCCTTTTTCTTCAGCAGGATACCCTTGTGACATCATGAAATATTGTAAAACCACCCAAAAACAGGTGAAAATTTGCAAAATTCAAAGAAAAGCCTAATTCTCCATGAGGAAGGCTATCCATTGAAAAAAGAATTAAAATTCTTCCTAACTAACCAATGAATAGATTGTGACTTTTCTTCCTTAATTCTTTCAATATAAAAACCTGAAATAGTGGAAGAACTCCCAAAAACTGTGCCAAAGGTACAAAATCACCAGAATAACCAATATTCTATCATGATAGAGGTTGGCCATTACAACAATAAGAGTAAAGAAGGAATTTCTGTGGGTTGAAATAATCAGTTTGATTGTTATATCTACTATTATACCATTGTAACTTCATGAAATATTGGAAACCCAACCAAAAATGGGTGAAAATATGCAGAATTACAAGAGAAACCTGTATATCTCTATCAATTATCCTGACCATTAAAAATAAAGTAATTTAAAATTCTTTCCCATTTCCCAACACACCAAATTCTCTTTCTTTATTCAATCATCTCTTTATGAAAATCCAAAATAGTGGAAACCCCTGAAAAGCTGCAAATATACAAAATCAGACAAAAATCAGTATGTCTTCATGATGGAGAGTAGAAATTACAAATATAAGGGTTAAAATAGATTGCTGTGGCTTGAATTGAAAATTTTAATTATTCTCTCTATTATTATACCCTTGTAGTATTATGAAATACTGAAACACCACCCAATTTGGCTGAAAATATTCAAAATCACAAGGAAGCCCCAATGGAAATTGCTCTAAGAACAAATGAAATTAAATTGGCTTAAGGACTATCAATTGATCTCAAAACTAATTCATACTGCTTGGAAAAAAGTGACATTCATTCGAAAACAATTGGTATTGTTTTAAAAGAAATTGAAATCAATTTCAGAAAAATCCAAGAATTCTAAAGCAATATGCAGCTTCTTGATTCAATAATATTTCAAGCAGGTATTTGCATTCCTTTTTTATTTTTTTATCAACATATGCATAATATTTATGCACAATTCAAGAGTAGAAAATATTTATTTTACTTTTGTAAAGAGTGCAATGTTCCATCCTTGGCATATGGATTCTTTGGCTTCAACTATTTTTTCCTTTCTTTTTCTGCATCAATCACTCCTTACTCCTGGCCCATTAAGAAATCATTGGATAAACTTTATCAAGATGTTACCCATTTGCTCTTTCCTCATGAGTTTTTTGGTATTTCCCTGTACACCTAGGATATTCAAATCAAATTAGGCAAAAGTATATTCAAAAAAGGTGTTTGATTATATTGCACTCAACATATGCTTCAATATTAATAGAAAAAACCCAAAATTTGGTGTAAATGTGTAAAACTGCATGGACATTAAGCAATTTTTTAAGCACAAAGGTTGGCAGCTGAAACCAAAGTATGATATAAGGTTTTTGATTTTAAAAAAATTTCTACACTTCAGGGAAGTAATGGAACACTTAAAGCAAGCTTGAAATTAGCACATCAAAAACAAATGCATATTGCAAACACATTATAAAATCTGAACAACTGTGTAAAACAACATCAAAATTGATACTTTTAAATTTGGGATGGCCACAATTAAAAATGAAAAGAAAAAGAAAGATTCACTACAAATGTAATTTTGAATAATATTCTCACTAATTCTTGTACTACAAACAGTTTGCTCAAAATTTCAATGTAATAAATATTCACAGCTTGAAACTTCAATCTCATAAGGAAAACTTACATTACAATAAAAATCAGCAGCCATTGTTTTTTCTGGAAGTGCACTTTTCTTGTCCAGTGACTCCAAAAATTAAGCCCATTGTTGATGCACATTACACCAGACAAAAATGGAAGATGCAACACAAAAAATTTATATATTTCAGTGTAATTTCGACTTTTTTGCCATAGCACATAATTCCAAAGTTTGAAAAATCTCTTCCAAATCACAATTTACTTCTACGCAAAAAAAGCCTATTTACATGTAGGGTAAACCAAAAAACAAACAAATTAAATTACATGTCCAAAAATAAACAAATCATGTTCATGTATTCTGAAATCTTAACATCAATTTTTTGTGGGATGATAGTTGGAATGAAACACAATAATCTTTCACATTTGAATAATACACACTTACACAGCACAAAATCCAGCTCCAAGTCTACTGATATGTTTTCTAACATGGACCTGTCATTTAAATTTCAAAGTATTGACATAGTGTTAACCATTCTTGGCTATAGCAAGCTTTTGATAAATGTCTAGGCAATTTGACTTGACCATTGGGGGGTAATAAACCTTGTTGGCATATTTAAGAAGCTCCAGCAGGACTTTTGGTATTTTCTGTAGCTGCTTTGACCTTCACATTATCAATTGCAATTATCATAAGTTAAATTCCTTAATGTTACCATGAAACTTGCCAAAAAATACATCCTTTAAGGCAGTTTGGTGTATATGAAATTTTAATGGGTTGTGAAGCTTCTACATTTGTGGCATCATCACTGCAGCATGCCTGGAAAATCAGAACCATCTGCAAAAGGCTAGAATATTTACTTAACATTTCAATTTGTGAGTGTAAGGGCTAACAGTATACATCCTCTTTTCCTGTCAGCATGAACTATATTGCATTTAGCTGAGGCAATCAAATTGCTTACATTAGTCAATCTTGAATTTCAACACAGGTTTTTCAAATGAATTTCTAGCTTTCAGGGCTCAATTTATTCTCTTGACAATAGCTGTTGAAAGTTTAAATCCAATGTCAGTCTGGTTAATATAACATAGATTTTAGGAAAATTTCATGACATTGAGAACTTGCCATCTCCTGAGTTGTTGAATATAATTATCATGAATAACACTTTGAACATTCTCTTTGCTAAGGTCTACTAAATGAATTCCCATGTATTCACCGCATTGCACCAATGAAAAAAATTTCAACAACTAAATTAAATAGATAATTGTTCTCAGGGCTGTCACAAAGCTGAGTAAAATTGGGGAAGACAGATTTAATTCCAGAATCAGACATAATTTGCCACATAATTGATAATGTTTGTGGTTCTGCAGCCAAATGACCTTGGCCTCCAGGATATGGGTCATTTGGATCTAAATCCTCCTCATCCAAATCCATATGCAACTCTTATTCTTGACTGGATGGATTCGGAAGGAACTTGTCTTTGGATCCTATTGAAGTTGCAATATGTAGGCAAATCAAACACTGAAAAAGAAAATCCTAGAAGATATTTTCAAAATAAGGCTATATGCTATAAATGTACATACAGCAAATTTTCCTCCTTCAGGCCTTTCATTGGTTCTGGAAGAACTCTTGGCTTTTTCCTCAAATGGTCTTTTGAAATGAGAAACACTACTTGGACCTGCATAAATTGAAATGCTTAAATTATTAACAGCATCAACCAAAGCATCCATCTTATTGAGAGCCTTGTTATTAAATTCTGAGGCTTGATTTGAATATGATTTAAAACCAAGTAGAAGCTGAGCCAATGACAATTGATTTCCTCCAAAGATATGCTCATTAGAATAAGTCACCCCAGAATATTTCCTTCTATCGATATCTGATGGCTCATTATCAATAGAAATATGTTGAGGGGAAGCATCTGAGCTTACTTGAAAGCCTGTAATGTTTCTTTATTCTGGAATATGAAAGGTTAAATTTTGACAGGGAATAGATTGTATTGTTTCAGGTTCTTCATCTGGAAATTCAGAATTGTGATATATGATAGAATGCATTGAAAAGCAGGATTGTTGAGTGGGACTTTGAGGTATGTGCCTTTCTAATGAAAATGCATTGAGTGAGAGTTTCTGTATAAAGTCAGCTGGACCACTTTGTAAAGAACTAGTAATCCCATCCCTTGATTGCATCAAAAATGCCTTAAGTAAGCACAGCAGACATCTTTTTTTGTGTTTGAGAAGAATCACAAGCTCTAGTATCTTTCATTTTAGATTCCTTCTCATAAGCCCTCATTGCATCATACAGTTTGACAATGTGTGGCTTGTGGTTGCAGGATTTATAACAAATGGAATGCTTATCAAGGTGTACTTTCATTTGAAGAACAGTCAAGCAAAATGAGGCTAAATGAAAAATTGGGATCACTGATTACTAAAAAAAAAGAATGAGGAAATCATAAAATCTGATGTGGTAAGTCAAGGTAGAGCTTAAGTGCATGGTTATTGCTTGATGAAGGTGAGCAATGGATTGGTGATTATTGCTGGCCATGGTAAGGAACATGGGATTGAGACAAGGTAAAATCTAGAATTGATTGTTGCTCTTTGAACACAACACACGAGCTTGAATTGATTTCAGAATTTTGCTTGTTTTGGTTGTTGGCATTTTCATTTTCACAAGAGCCATCATCCTTTTTGGTGCTTTGTTAATACTCAATCTCATCATTCTCATTGAAACTTCCATTTTTTGGAGCCATCATCAACTTCAGGACTTGTATGACAATTTCTCTGATTGTTCTCATTGAAACTTTCATTTTTCAAAGCACAATGATTAGCTGGAGGACTTGCATAATAATTGCTTTGATCATTAACATTTTTTTCACTTTCATTAGTGCTGTACTCAGCTTCAAAGCTTGTGGAATAACTATTTTGATCATTGACATGAGAACTCTCATCTTCTTGAGTGCAGTTATCAGCTTTGAGATTTGTGTAATAGCAGTCTTGATTATTGCTAGAACAGCCTTTATTTTCCTTTAGGACATAATTGGACAGGGATGCATAAGGGAGTTGACACTCATAGGGCCTGTCAATGTGCTCCTGGGTAATCATATCTGGCATAATAGTCAAACTTTCTTGGTTTGTAGAATTAATCACAGACTTTCAAAGTGGTAAGAGATCTTCACTGTTTGATGTGTGGAATTTTTTGAATGGCTTAAAGTAGGGAATCTCTGGTGAGGTGTCTTCTTTATGATAGTCAGATATGGGGCTTAGCTGGCTGAGGCCACCTATAGAGGGAATGCTTGAACTTAATGTAGGAGCAATATTTTCAAAATTGGGTTCATCTAAAAAGGAAATCAAAGTTGAAATTATTAAAACACACAATTTAAAAACTCAAAAAGAAAGAAATGGAGAATTTTGAGCTAACATGTTGCCTTGGGAACTGAAAAATGGTTCTCTTGAAGAAGAGGGATGGGTGGAGGAAGGACTTTTGGCTGTAGTTGTAAATTGGGCAGGCCAAGATGTTGTTTGAGGAGTCATATCCATAGATGATTGGTGGAAAATTGAATTATAAATGGGTGAGAGATGGATGATTTACAAAATTAGAAACACCACAATACTGAACCCCATATAAGAAGCATAAGACATGGATGAATTATCCAGATTGTGGGAAGATGATTGTTCTAAAGTCAACCCCAGAAAATTTGTGATGGGTTTGTAGTGTGTTGGAGGCATGCTAGTAGTGGTGACATCATAGTTGTGATGTGAATATAATGAGGCTTTGAAGCTATGTTGAGGATTCAAATGGAATTGGCAGGGCTTGCACTTTGATGAGGGGTGTGCATCAATTCTGAACTGTTTTTAACAAAGCTATGACAAACTGGAAGTGCATGGCAAATGAAGAAAAGAAACAGAAATAGTTGTATTGTTATTGGAGGTGGTGCCAATTTCTTGTTCATATTAGGAATTGCAGTGATGTACATGTTAGTTAATATCCTTGATCTTGAATGGTGGCATTTGATTTTTACAGATGGGTGTTTCAAATTTAAATGATGTTTTTTTGCATGGAAGCTCAGAGTTACATGTACATACAAGGATTAACTTAATTGGGTGAGTATAGTGAAAACATTGTTGGAATTACAATTGACATGATTCTTAATCATCAGATATCCCTTTAGATTGGCAGAGGAAAGCTGAGATGTACCTTACTGAGAAGATGGGTATTAGCAAATGAATGACTGTATCCCAGATGGAAAAATGCTTACATGGCCATTTGGCTTGTTCCCTTTTGTGCTTGACTGCTGCACTCTTGGGGGAAATTAAAGAGAAATTGAAATTTGAATCAAGAGGTACTAAAGAGCTAGACAAAAGTGGGTGGTGGTCAAGATGATGAGGATGCAGGCAGTAGTATTTCTGATGGGTTTTTACTATTGTGATGTTTCCTTGGGGGTAAAATTGCATTTTGCTTTTTTTCAAGGTAGCTGTTTTAAAGTTTCATTAAGGTGAATCAATTAGCATTGGCACAATGTTTGATTCTGAATCTGTTCTGCAAAAGCTTAAGACCTTTGCTTTCAAGGAGTAAGACATAAACTGAATCTGTGGTTAGTTTTTTGTGTGCTTTTGATGTGGTAATTTTTTGAGATGGTTAAAATAGAACTGTTAATGATATGGATTGTTGAAAATGTAAATCATTTTCTTTGCTGTTTTGTGTTGGTGAAGTGATTTATTGATGCAAAGGATTGTCAAGTGCTGGTGAGGAGGATGTTTCTTGCTGAGAGTTAGCCTCAGGAATGGAGACTCATTAAAGAGTCAATGCTGGGATGTTGGGATCTGAAGCATTAAGAGTGCCAGAAAAATGTGAACAAACCTCTGCCAAAGTGGGTGGCAGGAAGGATGATGAGGATGAAGGTGGTAGTATTTCTGATGGGTTTTGCTACAGAGATGTTTTCTTGGTGGTAAACTTGCATTATCCTTTTTTTCAGGGGATAATTGACATCATAAGCATTAAATATCTCTAAAAATACAAAGATGTAACAAATGTGGCAGTATAACAAGACCTGAAATGTTGAGGAGTGTTGGAGCTTTCTTTTTGGTGTAAGAGTGATTATGATCCTGAAAAATGAAAGTACAAATACCAAGAATCAAATCAAAGGATGTAAAAAAGACTTCATGATCAATAAAAATGCTGTATTGTTCTTGGTTCATGATTTTTAAGGGAAAAAAGGTAGAAAGAAACTTACAGATAGCATATAATGCCATGGTTGACAGGAATAAAGGCATGCATTGCACATTGCAATGAGGTAGAAAAAGGTGAAATTATTGTTGTTGAGAAGTGAAAGGTTGGACTTCCAATTAAATGTGTATATTTTTTGATAGTGCAGTTATTTCCTGAGCTAGGTGATGAAAAATGAATAAATAAAAATCAAAAATAGAATACTAATAAAATGACAATAAAACTAATTGAAATCATAAGAACAACAAAAAGAAGAGAAATAATATAAACAATGAAAATGATAAAAAGAAATAATAACAAAAAGAATAAAAAGTATAAAAAGAAACAGAACTTATGAATGAAAAATTCATGTGTTCATTGTAAAACATCAATTATTATTTTGACTGTGATGAAATTGAGTAAGATAAAATTGCTTATTATGTCTTCTATGGTGGGACTACAGGCAAAATGAACATTATAGTTAGATATACATACAATATTACATCTCTCATTAGAAATGTTTCATTTTCAAATATTGAGTTTTTTTGACTTTTTTATAGTTCAAAATGGGGTTTTGGGTTATTTTTTCCCCTGTCTTATCAGTTGATATGGATTATGTTTCATAGATGTTATAGCTACACATTGACAATAAAAGAAGTGTGATCTTGAAATATCCAAAAAAAATGATAAAAATCTACATGTTGCAGCCTGCTTCTTAATTAAGAATTCAAAAGTTCATGTTCTAGGACCAACTCAAAATCATGGATATGATTTAACTTGAAAATCATCCCATTAATTCAAATATAAGGCAGCTAAAAATTTATCTCAGTATGTTTTTTTGATTGGATTTTTGGAATAAAATACCCATTTTTATTTGAAGAGAGAACTTTCAAATATTCTGAAAATCATGTGAAGAATACTGTATCAAAAATTACATCGATTATAGACTTATAGATTCCCAGAACCCCTAAAAAGATGAATTAACATTGATTTTTTTGGGAGAAATATCCTCAAAAATGTTCTAATTTTCATTTCATAATTAAAAAAGTCAAATATTGTTTTACAATCTTTTACTATTTCTATCAAATAATTTGGATTGACCAGGAGTTATCAATTCAAATTTGCAAGATATAGATTTTCTTGAATGTGAGAAATATAGGTTCTTTTATGAAGATAATTGGAGCATAAGTTTATAATATTTGAAAGAAGTGAATACATATAAACTTGTCCAAAACCATACCTGTTGGGGAAAAGGTTTTTCTGGGGCCATCCCCCCAACCAACTTCAAGAAAAAAAAATTTATTGATTCATTCATTGAAGAAAGGAAAAATTAGCTCTTGCTAAGGAATGAGCAACACAATCTAATGATACAGAAGAGATGGTAAATTTGAATAGAAAAATACAAAATGAATTGAACAGGTTTGTAATATTTGGCTAGTGAAACCTGTTTTCTATAGTTTAAATCATTTAAATCTACAATTCTGCTATATGGTTCCAGACACTCACTTAGTTTGTCAAGTTCCTTGTTTGATGAGCTAAGTGTATTCTTTTACAAAGCAGAAATTTCCTCATTAAATATGAATATTGGGATTATGGGAATCTGAGTTTTATTTTTTCAATATCTTCAACATGTCCATAGCATTGTAAGTATTTTAATTGAAGTTATCCTCCATTGTGAGTTTAAGATTACACATGTATTCATCATATGGACTTAATAGCTCACAGTTCATTTCATGTATTAACTAGCCCAATGCCTTGAAGTCTTTCAGTTATTTATTTAGCTGATGCTCCATTCTAGATTACTCTAGAGCCTTTAGGTATGTTATTGAGTTTTGAGAGTATCTTGGTATGGTGAGCCCTGAGGAATATTTTACACTAGCAAAAATTCCCACTAAACCTGAATTTTACTTAAGATTGTAAATAAGGAACTTAAGAATTGATTTTAGTGTCAAAATATTCAATTAATAAGCTCATTTATCAATTTGATTTAACCATTGGATTCTGCATCCAATTTCACCCAGGGCCATGCCATAAATTCAATATTTTTGGCCTACAAAGACCAAAATAGAATCTTAGCAAAAATTTAGGAGTTTTTGAGAGTTTTTGATCTTATTTAAACTGTTTGAAAGTTAAGCTAACATAAATTTACACCATGTAGAACTTAACTTACCAAAAAAGTGGTAAAATTAAGGTGTGGTGTGTATAGTTTTAAATTTGACCTTGGATTTACCATAGAGGTGGTAAGTCTTGTGGTTCCTTTGTCCAAACTAAGTTGAAAAATCCATAGTATGGCTTTTAATAAAAACAAAGCGCAAAAACCACAAAAAAAGGTGGGACAAAAGGTGCCAGGGTACCCAAATTTTTGGATCTGCATAGTGTTGTTTTTAAATTTGGCCAGCTGTAATGAAGGTTTTGCAGTCAAAATAAGTTGAAAATGATGTTTTGGCTTTTAATGTTAATACCTCATAAATAAGCTAAATTTACAGTTTCAATTAAAATTTGAACTTCAAAAACACAATAAAGTGAAAATTTTGAGTAAAAACTCAAAATTTCCCCACAAGTAAAGCATTTTTGTTTACTTATGGATTTTGATGAAAATTGATTTTGTTGGAATTTACCTGCCAAAATTTGATAAACTCAATTATCATGGTCTTATATGGAAAATTGAAGAATTTTCATTCATAGTGAAATTAACTTCATGTCTTCATATTGCAAACATTGTATTCAAATTACCTCATACATAAAACCTTTTTGTTGAATTGAGAAAATCTCCCAGATTTGCAATCTTTGTAGTCAAGGTAAAAATTTATATAAAAAGAAAATCTGGGGCTGTTTGAAATTTAAACTTCAGAAGCTTTTCACTTTGTGAAAATGGGACAAAAATTGGAAATAGCACTAATTCTTGAGAAATAGTGTTATAAATCTGAAATGAATGAGCTCAAATAATCAAAATAAGCTTAAATAAGATATAATAATGCTTATTAAACATTACTTATCAATTTATTTCATGAAAAAAAATTTTCTTGGCTTTTTAACCCTTGAAAATACCACTTAAACCTTGCTGTAAGATTTAAATTGGTGTTTCAGCTCTTTATGGTAAGCATATTGAGAGTATTATGGAAATTTAAATAAATATTAGTACTCTTCATAAATTCTTGGTACTTTATTTGGAATGAAAAGACCCCTCAAAACCATCCAAAAAATCCTCAGAATTCAACCCAGCTTAATATAATATAATAAATAAAATATTTATAACAATAATTGTAGCATATTTATTTTATTTCAATTGGATAAAAAGAATTCTATAATTGCTTTTTTTAAAAATGAAAATATTTTTATTATTAAATTTGTGTTTTTCTCAAAATTCAATCCACTATTATCTGTATGTATGAAGGTTTGACTCATGAATATCTTCAAAATACTATTCCGTGATGTATTTAACCATAGTTGTTCTATTAACCAGTAGGTATTTTTCTATTATTATTTATCATTTATTATATAATTTTATATATTCTCATAATATTATTATACTAGTATAGTTATTTTTTTTACAAATAACTTATTTCAACATAAATTTACTTCTAGTAGAAAAATTTGGATTATATTATGGTTATATTGGTAATAAGAAATAAACATAACTCATAATGATAATTATTGGATCTATATATATTTATGATTTTATTATAGATTTATTTGTATATTATTCAATCTTATTATTATTGGAGTGGTCTCATTCTTGAGAGTAGTCAAATTAAGATTAATTTAATTATTAGATAGTCAAATATTACAGGTATTATCCTAAAATACATTGATTTTTTCAGGTGTAATTGTGTTCCAAGCCAAGAAAAACATAGGCATGGCTTGGAATTTATCAATTTTTAGTTGTTACTCACAGTGGCATCATTATAAAAATGTAATATTGGTAAGGAAACAAATTTATATAGATATTAAGAATTACATGTGCAAATCATACCAGAATTCAAGAGCTGTATAAGAAAAATAAGGTTTAGGGTAAAAATTAACATTAATATTTGATACACAATCAGGAGGAACCTCATCAATCAACCTTGAATTTATCCAAGTGATGAAAATAAGACAGATATGAAGAATCTCATCTTGCTTCAAGTAAAGTACTGAGATTTACAGGCTATTTGGAGAGCTGGATGTTAAAGGTGAGATTATGAGCCTCATTATTTCAAAAAGCTGGTTTGTGTATCCAGAAGGAATGGTTTATGAAATTTGACAGACTTATGGGCTTTAAGCCCATTGAGCCACCAGGAAATCTGCTTAATATTGGCCCTGGGAGGCTATAGGATCCAAGAGATATGGATATTAGAAATTTATATTGTATGTAATGAGAATTTAACAGATTTTATCAATGTAGGATATAAGAAGTGTTTCCAAGTGTCATTTATTTGGGATTAGAATAAATGTTTATACAACTGACTCTATCAAGATATCAAGGAATATTTTTGATTCCAGAGCAATTTGATAAGAAATTACTTCATTGTTTAATTGAATGTTTGATTTTTGAAAGACAAATGCAAAGATATTCTATAAAATAAGCAAAAGAAATGAGGTAGTTTTTATGAGATGCCTCAAGCCTAATTACTGGAAATCTGCATTTTTTTATGCAAAATATCAATTAAATCATTGAGATTTCATGTAAAAAGATATTAAAAAGAAAATTTTGAATATTTCAAATCAGTATATTCAAAGTAGACTTAGCCTCTCAGCTATACAATTTTGAAATTTTGTTCTCAAGGATTTTTTATACTTAGTAGAAAGAAGAAAGTCATATAATACCAAAAGATTAGTATGATTTCATAATATAGCCTTAGATCTGCTGTAGAGGAAAGATTCAAAAGTTTAGGTGAAACATTACATGATCAGGAATAAGGTACAGCTCATTAATTAGATATTTTCAGAGAAAAGTAAATTTAATTTGATAATTGATAAGTATATGAAAAATTAAGAAATTGGATATACATAGCTAATTTTAGGATATTGGTATTTTGTGCTCTATAAAGGTATCTTAAAGTTAAGGAACCAAACAGTCAAAGTCAAAAGAATAGATTCAAATTAACCCAATTTACTAGAAACATTGAAATAGAATCAAATATTCAATATATTGCAAATATTATATCATTATTTTAAAGCATCCATATGGCTCAAATGAAACTTGGGTATGTCATAGAAGATAGTTGTAGAGCTATATTATGAAATAAATAGGAGCAAAATTCATAAACTGACTGTGAATATTGGTCCTATCTGATTTTAAATTTATCTTCACCCAAATCCACATTAGCTTATCTCTTGGATAAATCCAAGCTCAAGATTTTTGAAATTGTATATTCTATATACTCAAATATAAGCATCTTACTGTATTTCAGCATTCATGCCACTACATTTATAATAAATTTCTTTTGATAATATATTTTGGTATATATTTGAGATTATTTAGAAAAATATATTTCATACTTCACAGGGTTTGACAAATATTTCTTCATATGTCTTTGAAACTTAGTTGAATTAACAAACTACAGTAAATTTATTGATAAGAATTTATCAAAAGTAGTTTTTTCTCATATTTCCTTCAAATTATTATTGAAAAGAAGGAGAACTTGAATTTAATTATAAATTTGGAAATTTATCTACATTAGGAATCAATTGAGGAAGTATGATATTGAAAATAATTGAACTCAATTATTTTTAGTATCCATTTGGACATTAATTAATTTATATACGTTTATATTCTACAATATCCTTTTTAAACAGGAGATTAGTTATTCAATTAGCTATCAGAGCTTATTCTAGATATCATATTATGAAAGAATTTTGCTTTGGTTCATACCACATTTATCATTTATCAAAAAAAGATATATAAAATTATTCTTATATTTTGGGTTTTCTCAACACAAAATTATTGAAAGTAAAACTCAATGATATGGAAAGAAAGATAATTTCAAAATGGTTGAGCTCCATAATGTAGGACAAAAGTAAAAGATATTTCATGAAATGTTCCATTTGTTTCTCAGGAAAATGATCATATAAAGGAACTACCTTAAAGTTAATTTTAGGTCATTTGATAATTTGCATTTATGGTTTGAAAATTATCAAGCCGTGGGTATGAAATATTTTGCATTATCAGTCACTTAAAATCTGCAATATTTGAAGTCTACCTCTTCTTTTGACTTGTTATCACCAGATGAAATATGAATTTCACAAATGAAAAAACAAATTAATTGTTCCTTGAGCTTAAATTTGTTATTCAAGTAATTTCAGAAAGTTTTTTTTGTGTTTTTTAATAAGTGGGCTCAATTTTTTTACCTAACCCAAAATAAATCAGTGATTATGTAGGATGTTAAATTAATTGTTGAAAAAGAAACTATAATAAAAGTACTTGCTGACATGACAAATAAATATTTAAGTTAATGAAAAGAAATTATTTGAATGAGGTTTATTTATGGAACAACATATCAAATAGAGAAACTGAAAAAAAATTGTCATCAAATTATGGCAATCTTAGTAGTTTACCACTAGGATATATATTTAAATTCCTAAATCATGAGTTCCTGTTTCAATTTTATAAATCAAAAAATGTTCAAAATATTCATAAAACATTTTTATTTCACAAATTATTATGTTTCTAGAAATTCATATGTATATGGGTTTTGATTCTCCCAAAAGTCTGATTAGAATTTTTTTTAACAGGATATTATCAAAAAAATTATGTCACTATTTAGCATAATTTTGGTATCAAGAAAAGATTATCAAAAAAAGCAGAAGTAATATTACTGAATTTACTGAATTGATCATTATAGATATGGAAGGTGTTCAAAGGATTCAAACCCTAATTTTTGTCCACTGGCTCTTTCAAGAAAAAGTGTGGTAAAAACCTTCTACCAAATCAAAAACAGTAATATGCTCCCTATGGCATTTTATTAAGCTTGGGAAGATTAAATCAAGACCCTTGAAGAATGGTTTGATGAATAAGTAAGCTATATTCTTCTACTACTGGGTTAGCTCAACTTGTAACAAGTTAATTTCTCAAGTAAATAAAACTCAACATAGTTTACCTTTTTCAAAATTTTGAAAGGGATTTTATTCAATCTATCCACAAAATTATTTCTCTCCAAAGTTTATATAAAGAAAGTCCCACATACATTTCCAGTACATCTATTGTGAAATCAATTAATTTTCTACACTTATTTCTCTTGATAATTCATATTATCATTTTTTATCTATTTATCATATTTTTCCTATCTCTTATTGCACCTTGTGGTATTCCATAATACCATTAGTATTAGTTTCAAGCTTACCAAAAAAATAAATAAAAATAGAATTCCATATATCCAATATTTTGAAAATAAATAGAAAGGTGAAAAGAATTTATTGCTACAGACATAGTTACAATTCTGGACTAAAAAATAAAAAGAAAGCCTTTCTGTCTCAGTTAACAAGGAGGAGTTGTTCACCTTTGGATTGGTCATGTAGCTGGTTCAGCAAACATCCATTGATGGAGTGCAATGAATTTAATCATAGTATGGGGGATATTTATGACTGCAGTATGGAAATTATCATATATTTTTACCTCTAGGCTGAAACAATATTAATCTTACTTAACTCTTTTTATGTAATTTCCATCAAAATCACCTCATGCAATCTCATCCAGCCATCCTACATGTGTGCCTTTTTAGAGCCAGTTTCCATGTCTTGGAACATTGTTCTTTAAAAAAATCATTGTATATTTCAAAACATCAAGTTGATATCTTCAAAATATTGTTATCACATGGATTCCCTGACAAACCACCACAAGCATCATCTGGCTCAGAAGAAACAATCATTGCAAAAATTTCTTCTGGGATTCAAGCTACCATATGTTGGCTTCAGATAAGTCCTCATCTCAAGTTTTTTTGTTGAAACCAATGATTTGCAATCTATCCTAATGAATAGAAAGCACAAAGCATTTTCACTTATTCCTATATTTGAAATTGTTGCCATCAAACAGCTCAGCTCCCAGGCTGCAGCAATTTGATGTCTCTCAGCCCCATCATAATGATTTCATTGTTTGTGGCACACTTCCCTTCAAAGGAATACATAGAAGCCATAAAATTACTTTTTTGTTGATATGCCACTCAACACCATTTTCATTGGATAGCATATCTGTTTGAAAGGTCAAGCATTGAAGAAGCTTTAGAGTTGCCTTACATAAGATTGTGAATGGCATATGATTCTTCTTATTTAAAATATATTCAAGATTCTTGTGTGTGGAAGGAATTCCTTGGGCCTGATGGAAAGAAATTCACATGCAAAAGTGGCAAAATAGTTTTTGGAATGTTCACTGACACAATCAATCCTTATGGCAACCATCAGGCTGGAAAACGTTTTTCAGTGAACTTCATCTTACTTGTCTGTCTGAGCATTCCAGTTGAGCCCTGTTGCTTTCCCAAAAATGTTTTTTTAGCTGGAATTGCACCTGGCCCTCAAGAGCCCTCACTTGACCTTATGAATCTGATTCTGATACCAATTGTAGAACAATTGCATACCATTTGAAGGACCAGAATGTGTATTTCCCAAACCTTTCAATATAAAGGTGGTTGGATGATTTATGCTGCTTTGTTACCATTCTTTGCCCATCTCCCTGCATTATGTTGCTCATTCAGTTTTTCCGGTGCTACAGCCATCCATATGTGTTCCTATTGTTTGTTGAAAAATAAGATATTAGAAATCTTGATGACACTACCTGGCCCAAGCATACCATAGAACAGCATAGATCATGTGCCCTTCAATACCACCATGCAAAAATCCTTTGGTAAAATGGTTCATGATATTCAGTGTTGCTCAAAATTGAGTATTGGAACATAATTGATTATCATGTTGTTGATTTGATGCATAGCCTTCTCTTATGATTAGTGCATGCATTTCTGACTTAAAAGACTCCTCTAGGACCAATAATAATCATCCCTCTGATTCAATGGACTTAGTTACTAATTCCAAAAACTATTTAAATTCAGACACATCCTCTCTCACTGTTTCTTTCCATGAACACCCAACTATCAATACTCAATCTGACACCAATAGTGACCCAAGTGATTCTTGCTTCAATCCAACTGCTACTGACAAGGGATGGTGTGGACACTGGACTTCATCTCCTGAGGATATTACTCTTGATAAACATGCCTTACATAAACAAAACACTTCCTTGCATTCACATCCCCACTTGGATTAAGTGCGCAATACCAGCCCTTGGGAAACCATCTATTGGTCAATTAAGAGCAGATTAATGGCAGAATCTATTTACCATTCAACTCTCTCTTATTTCACCCATTTTTTGACAAGAATCTCTTCTGCACAAATTTTCTCATCTGGTCTCACTTGTTAATTTTGGATTAAAATGTTCAGCAATCACCCAACAAATCAACTGCTATTGACATCATATCACCTCCTATTTAAAGAGCTGTCTTGTAATTTCTGAAAATGTCAATTTGGCTCCTAATAATCACATGGCCATTCATTTAGCTGAATTTTCAGAAACATTTGGACCTATGCAATCTTCTTGGTCATTTCCAATGGAATTTCTTACGGCTCAAGCTCTGAAAGCATCTAATAACAATTGAGAGGGTAGATTTTTTCACACTCTTGTTTCTTGAGGACTCATTCTTAGTACTATCATTTTGCAATCAGGTGAAATGGAAATCACTTTTCTCAATAGATTCTGTGAAGCTGGTAATCTTAGAGCCATATTAGAATCACCAGGTCTCCCTCCATCAAAAAATCCCTTTGTTGCTCAATCAAAAGCACATCATGACCCTGTTTCATTCAGGCCACATATCTTGAACCAAGAAATGTACCAGAAGTTAATTTATAAAATCAACAAAGAGATTTTCAATTGTTTTGAATATCTACCAGTAATATCTTGAGCAAAATTTTGAAGAAATTATTGCATTGGTCATGAGGTATATTCAACATTTGATACAAATGGAAATAAAAGTCTTGTTGTCCTCACAGATTGGGAAATGTATGGCTATATTCAATCCATTTTCTAACATGTCCACTTTTTACAAAATGAGAAGCTGCTACTGATGTGTCATTTGAAATAAAACCACTTTTACCACTGCCTCTTGATACAAACAATGCATTCAAGCAGCCCTCTGTCTATGAAATTCAAGTTTTGGCACAAATTATCAATCCAGAAGAAGCTACTATTATCATACATCATAGTGAAGTACTCTCTCATTGTGCTTGGATGAAATTTAGTTCTGATAAATTGTCTAATGAAATTGAATTTAAGACCAATATTGATGTTTATTTAATGAAAATTGTGTTGCGGCTTGCAATGGAGAACTGTTCCTGTTAGAATGTCCTTTTTTGCAAACAGATATACCCATTGGTATAGCTTTTCTCATTTGATTTTGTCTTAATGAAGTCCAGAAATTTTTTTAATACAAGGCCTTTCTATTTCATGTAATAATTAATTATGAGACTCATAAATACAAAAACCAGGTTGTTTTGAAATGCATGAATAATTTTTTTTTCATAAAAAATTGAAGCTTGTGCTGATCAACACTAATGAATCTTTGTGTGGAACTTAAAAAAAGGGTGATATGTTGATAGAGTATTTTCAATGACTTATTGGTTGGCCAGAGCCAAGGACAGATTGATTGAGACAAAGGAAATCATAATAAAGTGAAAGCCAAATAATCCATGCATAAAGGATGGAAAATTGAGGTCTGTACATCACTTAAAGAAATGTTTTGTCCCCTGGAAGAGAGCTTAGTCTCAAATTGCATAGCAAAAATATCCATCTGTTGATAAAAAATTGGTATATAATAAAGAAAACCCGGTTTCTCTTGTAAGTTTACATATTTTCACACATTTTTGGGTGGTTTTTCAAAATTTAATGATGGAAGGGAAGATTAGAATACACAATTAAAGCCATAGGGACTTATATTTGAACCTTAAAATTTTCAATTTCTATCCTCCATCACAGAGAAATATTTGTTTTTATTTATATTTTGTACATTTGTGGCAATTTCTGGGTGTTTTACCACTATTCCAGGGTTTCAAACTAGACCCATTCAAAACGTCATAGTGGAAATTCTTTTTTGGGAAGCTTTAAACCATTTGGAATTATTAGCCTAATTGATGCATAATAACAGGTTTTGCTGTAATTTTGCATATTTTTTTACCAATGTTTGGGTGGTTTTTTTGAAGATTTAATGATGTTACAAGCATATAACAATTGGAAAAGGGCTAATACATTAGAGAAATAGGAGTTAAAATTAAAAACCTATTTTGGAATGGACATATGCCATCATGGAAAAAACTTGGGGTTTCCACTAATTTTGTACATTTGTGGCAATTGTTGGGTGTTTTTCTAATATTTCAGCTTGTAATACTGAAATTATTAGAAAAAGGTATTTTCAACTTATTTTTTTTTGAGCAATGATAAAGAATTTGGAACCCTTTTCATTTTCAATAAATAGCCTCATTCATAGAGAAATACTGGTTTTTTGTCATTTTGCATATTTTCACCTATATTTGGCTGGTTCTCCAATATTGTGTGAAATTGAAATGGTATGATAATAGATGAATAGATTAAAATGATTTTTGAAAGCCACAGAAATTCATTCATAAGCCTTATATTTGCAATTCATATCCCAAATCATGTAGAAGTATTGGCTTTTCTTGTAATTTTGTACATTGTCACCAATTGTTGGGGGTTTTTGATATTTCATGATGTTATAGTAGTTAAATTACCCAAATGAAGTGTTTAAAAAACAATTTTGGATATTTAAGCAAAGAAAAACTGTTGCTTTTATAATATACATCCTATTGTATGGCTAAACATCATCTTTTCCCATAATTTTTCACATTTCTACCAGTTTGTGATTTCCTTGAAAGCCCCTATGGTTTTTTGGCAAAAATTAATTTTGTTATGATTTTTATGTATCATTTGTCATTCAAAATTCACTTGTAGAACTGAGAAACTTGATCAATATATCTTAGGGTATAATGAAAAATACACCTCTCCTTGAGTCATTTATTCCAATAAAGTATTTTCATTTACTTTATCCAAAGACTTTTGACCAGTTAATTGTTATTTTTCCTCTGAAAAATATCATATTGTATTCATTTTTGCAATTGATATACATATGTTATCAGGTCAAAGCCCCCTGGAAGGGAAAATTGAATGAAATATCCTTCCTCAATTATTTTTGAATTTTTTTCAATGAAATTTGGTAAGAATATATCATAGGATTTTGAGTTTAACTTCCAAATAAAAAAAGAATATGTGATCTGATGCCACTTAGATATTAATTTTACTTGAAGTTGTTTGAAAAAAAGGGAATATTTTGATTTTAAAGACAAATTGCAAAACTTCCATATGATTTTGTAATCGAAATAGCACTATGACATGTAAGAATTCAAACAATACTTGTTGTGAGCTCTTGAAAACAGGGGACAAGAGTGATATGATATAATCTGTTCCATTTCACCTTTATTTATTGATTTCCTTTGTAGATCTTCAGAGACTTATTTTTTTCATTGTAGAAAAACAAAAAAGGAAGGATTTGTTCAAACGAGTGTACAAGAATTTGGAGCTTTCTTCTTTATGAGAAACCAAAATTTTTCCAATAGTATCATGTTTTTCAGAACTTATGTGAGTGTTTTTTCTGCAAATGCCTCTACTATTTCACAAAGAAATATTTAAACAAATGTTTTGAGCATATTATAAACTATCAAGGCTTATTTGAATTTTTTTAATTTTTGTGTACTAAATATATTTCAATTTTTAGGCACTGTTATCAAAATTCATATTCTCAATAATTATTTTAAACTATCATCTAATGAGGAATGATAGAGACAAAGATAGGATATTCAGGACACTGCCATTTTTTATTGTGTATTTGTTTTTGAAAAAGATTTAAAACCAAAAAAATGCAACACTAGTACCATTCAATCTCATAAATTAATTTTCAAAACTGAATGAAGTAAATAAGCTACTTGAAATCCAGATGGGACATATAGAAGATATTTTCATAGCTCACACTAGGCTTAGAAGCAAATCTAAAATTTAAATTGTAATTCCAATTAAAAAGCTATGTTTTCTCAGAAAAAAACAGTGTGACTTATAAAGGTATCTCAAGAAATTAGAAAAGGCTCTATATAACATTTAGCTAATTAATCATTTGAATAAGAAAACCACTCATCAGAGGCTTCTTTTTATAAATTAATAGTTTTGGATTCTTATTAGAATTAAAAGGAAAAAATTGAGAAAAGAATATCTTTTCAAGGAAGAAGCTATATATTTATTGCTTTGGAATTTCTTTTCAAACAACATTTGGTAGGTATTTAGTCTATATTTGAAAATGTTATTTCAATCCTGTAGAAAAATAAAATAACATTTTATTTGAATACTTGAGTATTTGTTTTAACCTATGTGATATGAAGTCACACTACTTTGTTTTATTTTGGATAGACCTTGTTTTACTGATGTGATGGTTTATTTAAGATAAACTAGTAATGGCTTATGTAACGTAAACCAGTCATGGTTAAGTTAATTTAAGCCAGCCATGGCTTATTTAATATGAACCAGTGATGGTTTACTTAAACCATTCTTGTTTTTTTAATATAAACCATTCAATCAATTCCTACTGATAAATAATTTGCTCTTCATAATTAGTAATCAATTCCTCATTATTAGTAATCAACTCCTCAAGATGATTAATCAGTTCCTCATCATGGGTAATCAATTCCACCTCATGAAGAACCATTACCAGTTTATATTAAATAAACCAGAATGGTTTATATGAAATAAACTAAAAATGGCTTATATTAAGTAAACCATAACTGGTTCATATGAAATAAGCTATGACTTGTTTATATTAAATGACCTCATAATTTTTTATATTCAATCAGGAATTATTGTTTTATATTAAATGAACCATTACTGTTTTAGATAAATCATGACTGGTTTGTATTAAGTAAACCATGACTAGTTTATACTGAATAGAGCATGAGTGGTTTACATTACATGAACTATGAATAATTTACATTAAATAACCTATTAAATCAGTAAAAAATGGTCTATTAAAAATAAAAAAAAATAGTTTTGAATTGATATCACATATGTCATGTTTATGCATTTATGAACTCACATTCACTTTTTTTCCCAGCTGGATATATATAAAAGTGATTCAATTTGTTCTATTTAAGATAATTTGAGAGTTTTTTGGAAGATTAAATACTACAGCTTTCTCATCAGTAATTTTTGATTATTTTTTTATCTATGAGATTCTAGTAAATTTCAATTCTAAATGACCAAATCTGTGAGCTGTAATACATGAAAAAACGTGGTACAATTGAGGGTCAGGTTTGAGGCAAGTTACATCTTGGTTTTATGTGGGATAACCTACCTGCTAGTGGGTCTGGCCTTTTTTACATTTTATGGTCCACAGAATCACTTGAATCTCCTTTTTGTACATATATTGAAGCAAGATGTACCCAAGGATGTAGGTCAAGAATTCCTTGAGAATGATATATTAATAAGGGAGAATATCCAATACAATGACTTATTTGTGTACTATTCTTGACAGTAATAGATATATCTGATCTCTCATTAATCAAATGAATTCTTTTTGAGGAATTGACAAAACTTAATGGTTACCAGATTGGCCATTAGAAAATTATGTATGTTTGTAAAAATTTATTCAAGCACAAAAAAAAACAAAATAAGGTGAAGATGTTACCCAGCTTATTTCAAGATTCATGAAGTTCTTTTATCAAAGCATTTAATGAATTCAAAAGTACCTATAATATCCATTTTTAGCAAAACAAAGCCATAATTAGTGAGAAGAGATAGTAATCAACTTGCAAACTTCAGAAACAAATCATTCCTATAATCAATAATAGAATTTAGTACATTAAAATACATCTTTTTCAATTTAATTAGAGAATTAAATTTGAAAAGAACTACATTCAAGTTGATTTTGGACATCAATATAACATGGGTTTTTCTGATCAAGAAAATAACAAAAAAGATTAAATATCAGGGAGTGTGAGCCTTAGAGGTATTTTTATATACCCAAAAGACCACAAATGATAAATTAAAATACAAATTTATATATAAAAATAAAAATTTAATTATAATTTAAAAATAAAATTACAATAAAATTTAAAATTATGAAAATTCATTTTTAATAAAAATTATGAAATTAAAATATTTTTGGTAAAAATTTATATAAAATATATTATAACTTTTTATCTAATAAAGAAACATATAAAATTTATTTCACCATTTGATTCCTTATAAAAAATTAGGTCGGGTCACCTCTGAGTGAAATTTTTGTAACTCAACTCTAAATAAGCTTAAATTAAGTTTTCAGTATTTTCAATACAAAAAATTGAAAATCCTCAAAACTTTAATTTAATTCACACCACATGGGGTGTTAACCATCAATTTCTGTGTTAAAACTGAGGTGTTTTGTTTAGCTTAGAGGTTATGAGGAATTGAAGTATTTTCAATTGAATTAAATTGAAATGTCAAAATGTGCGCGTGTATTACATAAGTGAACTTTGATTTACATATGAGGTATCAATTATTACTGTATTGTACTGTACAATTCAATTGAATTACATATGTAAATTACAAGTATAATACATGGTGAGGAATTAAAGGAAAAAATAAATTGGGGGGAAAAGGAACTCTAGCTCTAAGGGGGAGCCAGACCCCCAAATTCCTTGCTGACAGGCGTGAGACGTCAAAATTCATGCAAAAGTTGATCACTTTTGGCCTGTAATTGAGTCACAGGGTCTGTGACTCAAGTGATGATGAGGTTTTGATACCAACCAGGGTAGTTTAAACTGCTGACAAGGAGGTAAAACTACCCTTGAGTTAAAAAAAATGTTAGTAAAAACAGTTTTAACTGATTTCTACGCCTCTTACACACATTCTGATGTGTTTTAAAGGCTCTAGACCAGGTCTTGCTGTAGTAATGGCTGCTTTAAGGGTCTAAAATGGCTTAAACCAGCCCTTTCTGGTCTAAACCAGGGTTCAATGATGCCATAATTTGCTTTTCTGTTGTCAGACTGTTCTTCACGACTGACAAGAGTAAATTTTACTTTTAGAGTAAGAAAATTGATGGCTATAAAAGAATGTCTTCTTTGACCCACTTTTCTCTTCATGTTAGAATCTTTTCCTTTTATAATTAGTTTAAACACTGTTAAACCAATCAATAAAAGATTCCAACCACCTTTTTTTAAATAATTTTAAACCTTTTAGCTACGTGAAAAAATCATTATAATCATTTTTACCCCTGAACCACCCCAAAAGTGAATTAAAGCATCTTTCATCACTGTTAACTTTGTCACTTTGTTTCCGAATTCACTGTGGTCACTTTTGGGCGTGTTTTCTCTTTAATATTATTCTTAAAAACTTTGTTCTTGAATTAATTGCTTTCAGTTCTTTGCTCAATTAATTCCAATTGAAA
Organism: Austropuccinia psidii; assembly: GCA_023105745.1. Taxonomy (NCBI): domain Eukaryota; kingdom Fungi; phylum Basidiomycota; class Pucciniomycetes; order Pucciniales; family Sphaerophragmiaceae; genus Austropuccinia; species Austropuccinia psidii. Next base: position 36,235,886 of record JALGQZ010000003.1, on the reverse strand, counting down.
TTGCTCTTGAAGAAATTTCTTTTGTAGCCTTAAATATCTCTTGTAGAGTATTTTTGGTTAAATTTTTATTGTTGGTAAAACAATAAATCTTTATAATATTATTGTTTTATACTAATCAAGTTATAAACAATAAAATTGTTGTGTTTTCTCTTAAGAATAATATTTCTTTCTATTTTTAATTGATTTTCACCTTATACAAATTTTGAGGACAGGAAAAGTACTTTATTTTTAATCAAAGCTTCATATCCACACCTTACATGGAGTCATTCCTGCCTAATTTTATTTTTATAACTGTTAAAAGAGAAAAAGATCCTTGAATTCATTTTGATTGATTCTCAGGTGTGAAAATATTGATATTGGAGCACATATTCAGACCATCTTAAAGCTACTCAAAAGGTGCATAATTTTTCATTCTTTGAGTCTTTGGGATTTTTCATCATAAAATCAATAACCAAAGTAATATTTTGGAGAGATTTTTGCTTTCCTTTTAGCGATTTTTTTCAAATTGCACAGTTTTCAAAACAAAATCATTGTCAAAATTATTTATTTGAATTTTCTTGATGGAATTTTGAATATAAGTAAGAAATTAATATGGACATGAACTAGCAGAATTTACTAGTATAGAATAATCAGTTTGAATTATGTTTTTGTGAAAAAAAATATTTTTTGTTTGAATCACCACAGAAAAAAGCTGGGGACTTGCATACAGGTGCTTTACAGTATCTTCAGCTTATGTCTGAGTGTATCTCTGGAATTATCCCTAGTTTAAATCACATTAATTGTATTCTGACATTTTTACTCCCCCTTTAATTTTTATTAATATTTTCTTAACTCAATATATACACTGGAAACACATATAGGTAATGAATCTTATTCAATTTGTGGATTTTGAGAACATTGAAATTCCCTGATGATGCTTATAGTTAGTAGAATAATCTTCAAATTATCTCATCAATTGAGTTCCTTACAATTCACTTCATAAATGCTTCTGGATTTTGAAAGTTCATCCAGCTATATGGGGAGCCTTGAGAAGGAATTCTTTGATATCTGTAGCATTAATTGCTTCTTTGATCTTATTGTAATTCTGCTACCTTGTTTCTTGAATTTCTTTGATTTTAATTTATCTTTCATGTTGGCTTAAACAATGAGGATAACTTAAGAATTAAGAAATTCTATTTACCAGAATGCTTATTTTCAGATGAATCAAAAATTAAGCTTGAATTGATTTCCCACAATGATAATAATAAGTAATGATGAATTTGAAAATTAAAATGGTAATTATTTTGAGGGAATCCTGTCCAAATTTAAATTAAAAATTGGTGTTCTCCTTAAAATTATGAATTTTTCAGAAAAATAAGAACCAAGAATTTTATGATAAGTAAAATAACTCTCCTTGAGTGATGATTATCATCATAAAAATTGGGCAAAATTATTAGAAAGGATGTTTCCATACAAATCAATATTAATGTATTAGAATAATGTTCCAAAATAAAAAATGAATAAATCAAGAGAATAAAATAAACTTAAAGCTCTTCAAATAGTAAGTCAATGGCCTTCAAAATGATTTGATGAATACTTTTGAAATTAGATTCTTGAGAATATCTGAGAAGGAAAAATAAAAAAGTATAGGAATACTTTGATGAATTAAAAAACAAAGTTGGAAAGGGGTTGCATGGGCCACAACTGAAAAAGTTTGTTCCATGCTGGATATATCTTTGAGTGAACTCTACATGTGAAAAAGAGCTTGTTTCCTCATAGATAATTCCTTTTAAAATAAAAATCCAAGGATTTGGGACAACAGTGATAAGAAGTTTAATTGATCTTCAGATTTGGAATATATTTATGTCCATTAATAAAGTAAGTTCCAAAATATGATTCATTTTTTACACTATAAAGGAAAATTCATGGGCTAAATCTTTAGCTTATCAAAATCAGTTACAAAATTCCCAGGGGTCTTTCCACTATATAGCCCATGCAATCCTATCATTTAGGTTCCATTTGACCTAAAAAAATCATATCACACTGATATATTAAATTTTCATTCTAAAAATTCACATTGTGATTTCAATATTTTGCCTTGGGGTTTTTATTATTAAAATTGAAAAATCCTTTCCAACCTCTCTGAGCTCAGTAATATTCTGAAGAGTATTCAATTATTTTCATATACTATGAGAAGCGGACTTGAGTCATCTTGGGAGCCTTAATTCTTTCCAGAGTTTCCATCTGGTCCACTGCTTGATATTTTTGGAGGAGTGGCTGATTGCTTGAATCCTGAAACATATAAACATACAAAAATAATAATAAAGTGCTTTTTATAAATTCTTTCATAAAGCTCAAGATCATAGTCTGTTGAGGTTTTTACAAGTAGAACCATGGAATCTCAAGGCTTTATGGGAAAATTGCATAATTAAACAGATATTATCTGGGAATCAAATGGCAATCCAATCATTACAGCTTATAATGCAAACACTCACCTTGAGAAGATTGAAAGCCAACCTACTGGATCTTCCCAAGAAAGTGCAACATGGAGTTGGAATTGAGATCTATGAGCCATGGAAAACACTTTATATTAAAAAGTATGAAGATTTTAGTGCATTTTATGGAAAACAGATGTCCAAATCAGTTAAATGGGATTCATCAGAATCTTTTTCCAGATTATCACATTTGAAGCAGCTTTGCAATCATCCAGCACTAATAGAAAAGGAAGAAAGGGGAAGGAGATATACCTGGAAAGAAGGATCTAAAGTGGTGCATATTTTTGGCCATCTCAAGGAGTTTTTTCAGAAGGAGCTAGGCTGAAGACATCCCAAAGCAGTTGTTTTTTCAGAATACAAAAGGTTTCTTGATATGTGAGCTCAAATCCTTCTATTACCTGTCATTTGAATGATTTTATTAATCCAATTTTGTAAAAAGTATTGAAATTGGAATATCCAATTTGATGATGCATGGAATGCTCAAAAATGATCAAAGGATACAGATCCTTGAAGAATTCAGAAAAAAATCCAAAATATCAATTACTTCTTAAAAAAAGGCACAGGTGGTGTCGGTATTGATCTAAGATGTGCTCAAAATGTCTACATAATGGTAAGACAGTATTTAGATACACTTGAAGCTTAATCTAATATTATTGCAATTAAATAAGTTAGGAACCAGGTTGGAACCCTTTGACTGATGATCAAGCAGTTGATAGGCTATACCAGCTAGGGAAAAAGAAAGAAGTTCATGTATTTCATTATATAACTGTTGGTAGTATTTAGGTGAATATCCAGAAAGCTAGAAGGAAAAAACAGCAGCTTCAGATGTAAGATAGTTTATACTCAACCAATATTTATCTTTTTTAGTAGCTAAACAATTTTTATTTCATTTCAGTTTGAGCATTGGACATTTAGGTACTGTGGATCATGAATTGGAAAAATTGATTGTGGAAACAATTGAAAAATCAAGAATTATATTTTTAGGTTTCAGATAGTTGAAGTAAATGATGGATATCTATACATGGCTTTGATTGTAACATTAGCTTCTCATCATTAGTAAGCTTGTTTCAGATAGTTGAAGTAAATGATGAATATCTACACATGGATTTGATTGTAACATTAGCTTCTCATCATTAGTAAGCTTGTTTCAGATAGTTGAAGTAAATGATGAATATCTATACATGGCTTTGATAGTAACACTAACTTCTCATCATTAGTAAGCTTGGAAATATAATAATTTGAATAAAGATCTTCTGGAAGTCTGATTGGAGCTTTGGCTTCTTTCTCAAAAATACCACTTTGTACTCTTCTACTTTCCAGGACATTTGGAATTCTATTGAATTTGCTTTTGAATTAATAAGGCATCTAATTGACTTGCCAACTTTGAGAATAAATCTGACCTCCAAGGGGACTCTAGTTTTATTAATGATCCATTTTCATCTTCAGTATCAGAGCAGCATTGTGGCTCATCAAATATGGAAGCTTCATCTTGATTAACTTTTGATGATAGTAAGGTCTCTGAGTGATTTGATGATAACTGAATATTAAATAACATAAATTGGTGTAAAAATCAATCACAAATAAAATAGAAACATACTCTTTTACACCACCTTTATTTCTGCTTCTGACTGGCTTTTTTTGAAAGTGGTTCAGGAACCATTTTATCATTCTTAAGATCCTCTTGTTTCCCTCTGAACCAGCACATTAGTATTAAAGACTTATTAATATGTGTATTATCCTTTGGATTTATCAAGAATATTTTCAATTCTCCTTGTTGGTGTAAATAGTTCCAGTGCTTGAGAACAAATTTTGCAAATATTTGATTCCATTTTGATTCCAAGAAAAGGTTGACATTGGGAAGCCCGATTTGAAGAGATTCTCTAGCAACATAGGTTTGTACGTTGGTGAAATTAATATTATTGAGTTTATAGAAGGTCTATCCTCTCCTGAGTTGTGATTATGGTGATTTGTAATTGGATTATCAGTGCAAGAAAAGGGTAAGCTCTCCAAGATTTTACTTTATTCTGATGGAGATTGGAAATAGTTGGTTTCCATGACAAACCAGCATAATTGATGTATGGATCTTAACATCGCACTGTTAGGTAGTGGGATGATAGGATGTAATATCTTGTTGATAGTCCTGTTCAATTGGGGTATAAAGGTCTCAAAAAAGTAATGTGAAGCTTTAGGCATAGTAAAGCAGGTTAATTAAAGTCAGAATTCTGGGAATAGGTGGAAGAATCAAAAGAAAGGCTCCTATTTATCATAAATGAGAGGATTCTGGAGCCCTGTAGTCATTTCTTACAGTTTGAATGAGCGTGAAAAAAGCTATCTTGTGTAAAAGGAGCTTTTTTGGGAAAGTAAGCAATGAGGTATCAGGTGAAGCAAGGTAATCTAAGCAAACTCAACAATGATCTGAATAAACATCAGGCTGTTGTGAAAGAACAAAATGAAATTACAGAAAAAACTGATCAAATTAAAAAGGTGTTTATATTGGCTTTATCAGGGAGATCTAGTACAGGTTGTCTATCTATGGTATTTTTTTCAAGCCATGCCTCACTGAAGTCCAGCACTAAGCATTAAGCCACTGCCAATTCTTTTGGAGCAGTGGGAACAAATTCATGGGTTGTTGAGAAAAATGCCTTGTTAAAATATCCAAAATATATGCATTTGTTCTCTTCCAAATAGGCTCATAAGGCCTTTCCTCAGCAATAACACTATCATTAATTTCAATCATCTGCAATGCTCCTTTAGCTGAGCTTTTTCTCCAATCTCTTGAGCAAACCATTAAGCCTCTTACCCCAGAAGCAAGAAATGAAGCTGAAATATGATAGCAGGGCTTAACTAATCCTATTTTTCACTTTAGCTCTGATAAGGTCTTAAGGTGTTCTTTGTACCTTTGATGAGTGAGCACAAATCCATCAGGAATATTGACTGGAAGAATTTTTGAATGTGCTAGTATCAGGACATATGAAATAACAAGATGTAAAATGGAATCATTGAAAGATATGAAGTTATTCATTCCATAATGAATTGGCTGGTTTTCCTCTTTTTAATCAAGGGTATTTTTAATTTGAGCTGAATGGGATGGTCTTGTGCTGAGACAGGACACTAGAAATTCCAGGCTGAGTTGTTGAACTAACAAGGGATCATCTTCTGTTGAATTTGTGATTTCAAACTTTTCAGGTTCTATGAGATCTTGTGCAGAAACTGATATTGACTCCAGTATTAGATTGGCCCAGAACTGTTTCTTTTGAAGATTAGGGACAAAGAGGGATAGTGCCAATTGAAAGAGGGGTTGGTGTGATTTGGGAATGTTTTCCATTGAAATTGTAGCATCCAAAGTAAAGATAGGGACATTCCAAGAAACAGGATCATTGAAAGAATCATATTTCTTTGGTGAAAAGATATCTAATCCTGAAAAAATCTAGTAAATATCAATGTTCTGAATGAAGCATGAATTAATGTCTTTTGTATTTACCAGATTCATCCAAATCCATTAGCCATTTGCTAATACTAAGAGACCCAATACTTTGAAAGTGTATTCCTTTGGGTATTTTGGTAAAAAATGGCCTTTGGGGAATTTCCTGGAGTTGTTCTCTTACTAGAGTTTCAACAATAACCTGGCATTTCTTCCATGAGGATACAGAAAGTGGCTGACAATGGCTGATTTTTTCTTCAAAGTAATCTGAGTGAATAGGATTGAGCAATCTGGATTGAGGGAGCTTTTTCTTCTTTTGGGATTTTGAAGGCTCTTCATTACTGGTTTGCATTACTTTTGAAGTTAATGGGTTATTATCTACCAGAATGAGATTGGTGTTAGGTTTTTCTTTTCAGTTTTTGGTAGATCTAGGTTGTATCAAGGGCTCCCCTATTTTTTCTTTTGCTTTTGCTCTCATGGTGGAAGCTGGAAAACGTTTTATATCTGATTGATAATTTTGAGAAATACTATTGACTTAAGGGCTAGAGTTTGAGGTGGATAGGGCTTTTTCAAAATCATTTTGAGGTTGGAATAATATTGGTTCTAGATTTTGAGAATCTGACTGGTTTTGTGGATATGACTTCTCAGTATCATAATTGCATTCCAATTTCTATGAAAGAAATGATTCAGGCAATATAGCTTAATTTTTGAGTAAAGCCTAAATAAAATTTTGAGACATAATTCTTGATTCTTTTCCTTTATACTTTGATAATTTTTGGCCTTTTTATTACTCATACTAGAAGAAGATATGAAATACCTCTTTATTGATGTTTGGGAGGATGCTGAAATAACAACCTTGGCTTCAAGGGGTAGTGATCCACCTAGCTGTACCACTAAATTATGATTTGAATTCCAATCGAAAATGGCTCCATATGGGAAAAAGCGGAAAGACATATGATACAGATCATCTTCAAGTATTTTAGAGACCTCTTGAATTTTTTTCTTGAATATTCAGGAAAGTGAGTATCACAGGTAGAAAGCTTGAGAGAAGGAAGAAGTTTGGATATTTGAGATATGAGTTCTGATTTTTCAACTTGCTTTGGCTCTATTTCAAGTAATGGATCCATTTTGAAGCAGTGATTATCTGAAATTGACTGAGGGTTAAATATTATAAATAATTTTTTCAATTTATTTTTGAAATGAAATTGAAAAAATAGAAGGTGGGGGTTCTTTACAGTGTTCAAGACAGATTGGACTATTCTTATGCAATGTAGGATCTTTGGGAAGGCATATATAATGATGACTTTTGATAAATGTCAATATTTTTGTTTGAGCATTGCTCAATATATAATAGCTTGGGTACAAATAAAAACCAAAGCAGGCATAAATAGAAGGCTTGTATATTAAATAATATTGAGAACCTATAGCACAGTTCAGCTTTGAAAAATTAAATTAATAACAAATTTATTACTGATGGTAATAATTGTGAAAGCCCACATTGTGGCTAAATTGCAAATTCTCTCAATGGGTGATTTTTTAAAATATTTTACCTCCTGTTTTCTTTTGAAGTACATTTATTACTAAATCCTAAGCTTGGCAAACATATAGGACACTTCAGCTCTCAAATACACTACAAAAATACTACTAATCTTATGACTGGCAGTCATGATTTTGAAAGGCATCGTTTGACTTGGTTATCAATTCTCTCAATTGGTGAATTTTTAAATTTATCTCTAATTATATTTCCAAATACATCTATTACAAATCTCTAAGCTGGGATACAAAAAAGGACTAGGAAATAAACATTATTCAGTATTCATACAATTATGACTACTTTAACAAGCTTCAATGCCACTGAGCAGATCTGCCTGCCCTCTGTATGATGTGATGTCCCCTTTTTGTCTTGGCCTCAATCTCTAATAAAATATCTTGCAGTCCAATTGGTTCTTTTACCAATAAGTGGCTTCTTTCAGCTTCTGAAATTGTCTTTAAGTATATTGTGGAATAACAATCTAAAGGTAAGCAATGTGCACTGGGGAGATTTTACTTGGACTTACCTGCAGGTCCCTTACAAGGATTTTGTCTGATGTCTCCAAGTTAACTCAGCATTAACTCATAACATATCTCTATATTTAACTTACAATTAACTCATCATTATCTTCCATCATATGTCCATATGTATCTCCAAATTATTTAATTCTGCATGTGGTTCATGTCTCAATATAATTTTTTCCCTTTCTTTACTTAGAGCTGGGCTGATTAGGGTTGGCCTTTTTCAAATTCTTGAAGTAATACTCTCAGATATTTTACATTTAGCTTAAAACTGAGTACATAAGATCTTTACATTTATTACCACCTTGTACCAAGGCTTATCTTCATTTTCTCTCACCCTTTATCTCAATTTCAACACAAGATTTTTAAGAAAAATTTAAACCCACTAAAAGAAATTCTTCACATATATTCTAATATATCTTAAATAAATCATCATATAGATTGATTAATAATTACCATCTCAAAATATTACACAGATAAAATACACATAGGATGATTTTTTACACTTGCATTTTGGTTCTATGATGTTTTTATTTTCCTAGTTAGAGTTTGCATATATATATTTATTTTGATTGATTACCCAGTGAAAATTGGTTGCGAAATAAGTAAATAAATTGAATCTCAATCCTTCCTTGAGTTATAGATATTAATGTCTACATGAATTTGTATTTAGATAAATAATACTACTTAAGCTTATATTATTGTTTGATAATCATATTGAATAAAAACTAATCAATATTCAGTAAAGTGTTTCTCAAATTGAGACCATATCAAATTATCTCAAATATTCCCATTTTTTATTTTATTGTCTTCAATTTCTTCAAAATGAGGTCTTCTCATAAAACAAGAACCTTTACAAAGTCTTTTATACAAAATAGGTATTAGGAACATACATATATCAAGTAAATAATCATCAATTACTTGATAATAAAAACCAAGATGAATCCCCGGAGACATTCTTTCAGTAAATTGGGATTATGGGCCTTATCTCTTCAGTTGTTTACAAGAGAGCTCTTGTAACCTTTCTGTATCTACTTTCATTGTTACTTCCTGTAAATGTTTTGTATATATATAGTATACATACTTGAATAATGTATTTAAGCAATACATTTAATGGGAATAAATAAGACTCATGAGTTTTTCAGCTTATTATAAGACAATGGTACTTGGAATAAATACATTCCAGCTGAATTTATGGGAGATCTTTACCATTAAAAATGAATCTGATAAGAATTCTCCTTAAGTAAGTTTTTTTAAGTCACAGCGCAATCATATATATAAGCTCTTCTATTACTTTAAAAGATCCTTTACCAGCTAGCCTACTAATTGAATTAAATGTAGAAAGGAAGTTGTGTTCTCTTTTATGAAGGACTGTTTAAAAATAAATTTATTATAAAATAATAAAATATAGGCTTCTTATTCATATGTACAACTAAATTAAACTCAGAAGAAGGTGCTTTGAAGTGTATCCTTCACAATGGTAAGCCCTAGAGTCTCAATAGAGCTTCAAACTACTTACATGTAATGATTTGGCTTTCATCAAAAGGATAAATTCAAAGAAGCTTACAAGTGCCATCAAATTTAACAAAATTATTGGCTTAGAAAGAAAATTTATGGAAAAAGAAATGATTTCATCATTCTAATGGTACAATCTATTCAATTTGTCCATTAGAGTCCAAATTTTGGTTTCTCATAATTATTTTGCACCAAAAATCTATTTCTGGTCCTTTCTAATACTTAAGAATTTTCAACAAAAGTCTTCTTCTTTCAAACATATTTATTGAGCTATCATCTTCAGGCTTTTGCTCAACTGCTTATCATATTGCAAACCATTTAGAATATTAATAGGCATACACCTTACTTAAACATTTTGCAATTATTTTCATTTCAACTTAATTTAAAAAAAGAAGGAACTACATAGATACTATTATTATTAATCAATTAAATGGATTTACATTTTTAAAGAAACTGAATTGAAGAAGAGAAATAAAGAAAAAAAAAGGACAAGATTATATCTACCACACACCCAGTCTTCTTTGCCATGCAGATTCTTTCATTTAGTTATTCACAGACCTCCCAAAACAAGATTTGGTGAGTAATGTCAAATTAGGAAGATAATTCAACTTTAATGAAGAATATGGAAGCAATCATAAGGTTTCAAAAGCTCATTTTCAAGATATTTCATTTATAATTCTGATGAAAAAGGTTAAATCTGAGTTTATCATCATATTTCATACAAAGAATATGGGTGAATATTCTCTTGAGGATAGCCCCATGTGAAGTGGTAAAATATCTTCATATAGATGCATTCAATTGATTATCAAACTGTTGGTATATGTTCCAGATCCATGTACCTCAATTTCTGAGTAATTTCTTGCTATAAATATTCAAGAGTATACAAAAAATTGTGAGCTTGTAGTCTGAGTAGTTCAGTGATGGACACTATTGATAAGAGAATGGAACACGCAATATTTAGAAATAAATTAATATTTTCTTCTAATTCATCAGCTCAAATTCGAGAAATTGTCAAAAAGAAGTTTTAGTAAAACTGGCTTCAATGATCATTTTGACTGAAGAAACAATGGCCTAGAAGTATGTACTTGAGGAGGTAGGAAAATTCCTTAAAAACTTAATGATGAATAACAATTTATATGAAATCTTATTTCAATTTTTGGAGGTTTCATTAATTTTTCCAGTGACAAGTAAAGATATGTGACCCCACATTTCTCAAACATTTGTAGTCAACAGAAATCTCTGGAAATAAAATAAAGATTATAGAAAGTCATCAAATATTTATTCTGAAAGTAATTCAGAATAGAAATGGATCTCACTCACTCTATGATACAATGTATTTTGCCAAATAAATAGCTATTACAGAAAACTCCAAGGAAGCTGCCTTGAGTATTTTTATCAGAAATAATTTCCCACTTCTTTTTAAGATTTATTGTTATGAATATTTATTCATTGAAAAGGCCACTTTTAATATCAGGAAATGCCTCCATAAACTCACTGAAAAGAGTGATCCTTCATGCCTTTCCTGGGAAGACTATCAATAAATAAAATTTGATTTGGTTCAAAGACATTTGAAGACCCTACACCAACCTGAACATCAGAGATCACTCACAATATGAGTACTAACATAGCAGTTTTTAAAGCTTGAAAATGGATTTCTACTCATTCTTTTACATAAAAAAGACAAGAAAAATTGTCTTTTCAATAAAAATTGTTACATTTTTACAAAATTAAGAATAAATACAAGAAGATTTAATCATAATATATTCTGTTAATTCCCCTATTCTGAAATTAAGATTATCCAAGATTACATCCCAATATCTTCCCTAATCAATTCTTAACTAATCTAAAGTGTCTCTTGAAAATGGATTAGTCTCAAAGAAAGTGTTTTAGAGGTGTGGATATTGATTCAACTTTAAGAAAAACTGTTATCATGTGGGAAACTATGTAGTTTATTATCAAATGATATATCAACATTTAAAGTGAAATTTATGGCTACATACATCAAGTAGAGCATAGTAAATGCAAAAACAAGAGTTTTAATATTTTAAGAGCTGTGTGTAGATATGCTTAAAATAAGAAACTGTTGGGATTAATCATATTTATCTCATTGTTATGTAATTATTTAGGGATCAAGCCATTTTTCTTTTATTTACATCAATTGTTTCTCTCCTTCTGTAAACGTATTGAGGGATGACTGAAGTTTTTTTAAAACATTTTTGCAGATTTGAAATAAAAATATTTATTCATGTTGAATTGCTAACTTCAGACTCATTTCTTCTCATTTTAGGATTAATATACCGGGGCTTCAGACTAGGTGGTGTGAGTACCCTAGTGCTAAAGGTGAAAAATCATAATTTTTATGTAACTATTTTGATCAACATTTAATTGAAGTTGAAATAAAAAACAAAAAAGTGCAATTTTTCACTATTAAGCTGAAATATCAGCTTTGACCTATGTGTCTTGTTTCAAGGAATTTAGATTACATTCATTAAAAAGTAAAATTCATTTCAGACAATATGGTACAATTCCTCAGTAAAAAGTGCTTAAATATCTTAATTTATATGGACATATTTCATTACCTTGAGGAGAAAAAACATTAATTTCAGATCTTCTTGAGTTTCAATAAAAATGTCCATTTTGAAAATATCCCAGTTATCTTTTTTGAATGAAAATGTTCTGTGTTTTAAAGCTTTATACAGTATTTGTGATGGGATTTCTGATCTATTTATTTGATCTGGCTGAATTGCTTGTCCCTCTTTTCAGATTATATACTTCAGAAAACTTCTCACAACTTCTTCCTTTACCATGCAAGAATATGCTCCTAAATTAAAATATCTTATTATTCAAGCACAGTCTGCAAACAATTAAAAATGAATAAATTTCAATTCTGGTTGGTTACCTAAAATCTCATCATAATTATTGATTATTTCACACAAAATATAGTAAATAATATTCTGATTTTCTTTATTTGAAACTAAAAACTAGAAATTTTATTTTGAAGGAGATGATGTATATGGAGACATATTTAAACAACATAATATATCTTTCCCTCTTTAAAAACAAATCATTACATTCAATTCAATCTTTTCAAGACCCAAATATTTCAAAGGTATTTTTGTTGTAAATTAACATCAAGTCCGCAATTATATACTGCTTGAAAAATCATGATTGGCTATGTAATTGGAAGAAAGATTTCAAGTCAAAGTGTTGAATAATTAAGTCGATTTCAATTTTCTTCATATGTATTTTTTAAATAAGAGAAATAGCAGTTATCATTCATGAGGATAGCTAGATAAAGTAACATAATTCTGTATTCTTGAGTCATTGTAACGTTTTTGAAAGCTGAAAGTTTTCATCATTAACATGTAAGTGTTGAAGAAAAGACAATGTCAATAGTGCTTAATAACACAAGTTAGTCATCAAGTGCCAAATGTCCCATTTTTCAGAAAAGGGTAGTGTTTTTTTGCAAATTCAGAACTTAATTTTTTTCAGGTATTTCTCCAAAGCTGAAATTGTTTATTTCAATCTGGGTAGAATAAATATTTTCAATTTTTCTTCCAAGGAAGAATAGCTGCTTTTGGAAGAAAAAAAAACAATTGGGGCAATAGTAGAGTAATATGCTTTTGAAAAAAAAATTGGTTACATTTAGTTGGAAATAACTCATGCTGATAATAATTAGGCAAGAGTACTTAGAAAATCGCAGCATTGTCTGATCAATGATTACAAGTGGATTTCTTTGCATAATAAACAGTGGGCCTCCCTGTTAGTGTGCAGGCAAAGTGGTACAAGCCATCCGCCCTCCCAAACACAAATTAGATCTCAAGCCACAGTGCTTTAAGCCCCCTTTATTATGTAATAAGTAAATCTACCAACATATTAAACTTGTTGAAATGAAAAAGCACCGTACATATAATTTCAAATTTTGACATGCTTTTGTTTTACATTTGCGGTGCTAGTTGAATCAGTCTAAAGTCAAGAAGAAAAATGAAAAAAACAGCATTAGTAATAAATTGAAACTCATTTAAGAGCTGCTTGATTAAAATCTTGAGTTAAAAAGGCTAATTTAACAAATGTCCTCACAAATCTCTTATATTCACGTCTTAGGACTGCACTCCTCTGACTCCTGCCGCGCACTTCTTATTGTTATACTGTTTTACAAGCCTAAAGAAAGTCATTTGATATCATCAATTTTTTACAAACTTGGACTGAGGACATTTCTATATATCCCAGATTTAAGTTAAAAAAACCTCAATTTCATGCTACTATCCGGGAACACGACAAAAGGTCCTGAATGGTCACCCTTTAATGTGAGTTTGATGCCCACTGGTTCTAAGGTAATCCCCTTTAATTCTGATGTTTCTATTAGTCATACTATCTTGAGCTTGTTAGTGTGAATCATGACGACACGAGTTGTTGTCAACATACAAACTGAGTCGACTTCATTCGGAAGCTCTATGTGGTCAACATATTTGCATGAATGAAGTTTGCCATTTTCCACTGATCGTAACCGGTCTTGTCTTTGAGCTTCCTGTATTTTATATGGCTGTGAAGGAGAGGACAAGGCCTAATGTTAATGCTAATCTAGCATAATCTGACAAAGCATAAAATTACCTTCAGAATTCTGTCATGAGCTATGTGCCTAGGCCATTGAGTCCGCCCAGTGTGATTTGGGTCAAATACCGTTTTCGCGTTTCTCAAGCCTCCGCAAACCTTACTTGAAAATTCAAAATTTCCAAATGCAGGTTTTGCAAAAACGCTGTTGAATATTAATGGCCTATGTCAGCTTTTATTGGTAGATAATACACCTCTTTTTGCATACCCTACCAATCGTTTTCCTAAGCCCTTCAGAAACCCAACATCCCCCTTGTTCTCGGCTCCCTCAATCAGCTTCATCTACATAACATGATTCAAGGTTGTTTAAGCTTGATATACTGTTGAAAAAAGAGAAAAAATCGAACAGACAGCAATTCCCAAAATGCTGCTAGCCAAAAATCCAACAAATTCACTCGTACCTGTTGCTAAACCATTAACCTTTTTCCTATTCAGAAATTGACGATGTTGTCTTTTGCAGGCCCAGTTAGACTCAAGCGCCGCAGCAGAAAGCCCTGCATAATGACATTTTTTGTAGGAGCACAGTTGCGTACTTGATGTAAGCCACAACATGTTCTGTCAAAATAACAAATCAATTTGCAAAACGGGATTTGACTGAACTTCAAAAATCAAGTGGCTTACTATCATCATTCACGACATGACTGTTTATTTGCAAAGTCGGCCGCATCTCTGCGTCTTGAGGAATGATGGGAAGATCAGTGGGACGAAACAATACGGGGAAAAGCACAGCATCTAATTGATTATCTAGCTGAATCCAACAAGCCATAATCCTATATTCTTTGTGCAACTGGCTTTCTTCATAGGTGATTTCAATACCGCGAAAGGAAGTATAAATTAATTCCCTGAGTCTCTTGTCAATAATTGAAAGGCCATTGTTGTCCAGATTGATAGAAGCAACAAGTGATGTAATTGGCGTAATTGTGGTAGCTTCAAATCTGCTATCCATAATGCTTCTGACAGTATCGGAGCTTTGAAGCTGGGTGTTGGGCTCATTCTTTTTTGCAACTTTGCAAACGCTTGTGGCCTCATTATAATCAGATATTACTAATACTTGAGCTTTGCCTTCAACTAAAATCACTCAAATCAAGCTTTCAAGTCCTGTAGAAGCCTCATCCCATGCGTAAGATATCTCAGTGTCAGGCTGAGACTCGTAAAGGCGTACAATTTCATAATTGTTTTTATAACTGCGATTAATTACCTGTGGATTAATATTTGGCATAAACACTGACCACTCCATTTAACAAGAAATGAAATAGCTTTAACTTACAGTTTGACCAAAATTCAGGACACAACTGCTTTTATTGTAAAATAAAAATGGCCATTTATCTGCGTTTATGTGGAGTTTAATAAAAATGGAAGGTCCCTGAAGCAATATTTCATTGTGGACTAGCGTCTCTGAGTTGAGTGGATCTTCTACTCCAACATAGACTTTGCCAACATCTTGAATTTGGAAAGATTTCAACCTATCAAGTTACTGGAATGTTAAAAATTCTTGGGAACAATGCTGCGTGTTTATTACTGACCACCATTTTCCCACAAGTGACTCAAATAGAATGCATGATAAGGACTCGAGAAACCATGTTGTATCCAGCGACGGTTGCAGTTGCATCAAGCACCATCCTATCAATTTCAAAGTCCGTCTTGAAAGATGTGAGTTCATGTTTGGATTGATCTAGTTGATGATTTGTCTTGAATCTATTTTTTCAATATTTGATCCAGTTGGATTAGAGCGATTAATAGGTTTGGTCGCTGGTTGTGCAGTCAGATCTAAAATTGGGTCATGACTTGAATTGAGATATTGAGATTAACTAGATTGTTGTAGGTAAGTTGAAGCAATTGGTAGTAGCTGGGTTGGTAGTTGGAGCATCAGGATTAGATGACAATGATGAGAAATTACTTTGTGCTTGAATAGTGGGATGGCTGATTGAAATTGAAGTAGATCGATTATCTGTATTTGAATTTTGAGATTCACGTGGAAGAATAGCAGTTAAAACTAATGGTGAGCTGGATTCAAATCCTGTTTGTTTAAAAAAAAGAAGAATTTTAAAGATTAATATGACATTTAAAGAATTAAAAAACATCCAAATATGCTGTGGCCTGCAAAGAAAGAAATGGTTTGCCTTGTTTGGATTGTTTCTCTTTGCTGTTATCAAAATGATGACCAATTGTACTATTACTACTGTTAACATTAGCTTTAGTACTTAGGTTTGACAAAGGCAAAGTACTTGATAAGCTGATAGAAGGAGGTGATATAGAGTTTTCTAATTGATTATTACCGGATGACTTTGTATTATGACTATTTGATGATAAAATCCTTTTACCTTTTTGATTATGGTGTTGTGAATTACCTGGTATATTTGGGTTAGTTAAATTATTTGAAGTCTATGTTTTTTGTTTTTAATGAAAAATGAATGATCAGAATGTATAAATATTATTGAAGAATGGAGAGAAAAAAGAAAAGTGAGCTGATTTGTTTTTCTGAAAAAAATGGATGTAAGGATGTTTTGATTATATAAGCACCTAATTGACGTGATAAATCATAACATTATCACCACTGACACTAGCGAAAAAACTGCAAGGACTTCCAGCTCAACTGCCGAGTGCGGTGCTAATACCTCAAAAAAGAGTATGAAAACCACTATTGGGTTGCTGTGATTGAAGCTGTAGTTGTAGTTGCGAATGAGGTTGATGTTGTGATGGGTGATGCTGTTGAAGTTGTTGTTGGTGATTTAAACGATGTTGAAGATGAACTTCTATGATAAAAGGGACAAGTTGATGGTTGGTAAAAACTAATCTGAGAAATAAAAGATTTGGGTGACAGACCAACAAGGTTAAGACCAATTCCGATTATGGGAGAACCATGATTACTACTGTTACTTCCACCACCAAGTGCAGTACTAGGGCCAGGATTGTTAAGGGTATTAGTGTAAGGGATTGGCTGAGTGGCAGCTAGAAATCCAACATAGCCGCTACCGGTAATCAAGTTGGTGTAAATATTTGGCATAGAAGGAGGTTGATTATAAAGAGTTGAAACAACATTTGTAGGACCGTAAGATGAATTAGGAGCAGTTGGACTATTATTGGTGTTCCAACTAGTTGGATGACTAGTATCAGAAGATGAATTAGTTGTAATTTTTGGATGGTTGAAGATAAATGTGACTGGTGAGGCAATGAAAGTGTCGTTAGGGTTATTCGGCCAATTTGTTGAAGGATTTTGAAGTTGTTTTAATGAATTTGGAGATTGCAATGATGCAATTGTTTGAAGTTGCTGTTGTTGTGATTGAGGAGGTTTTAAATGATGATGAGACTGCTGAAGCAAGTGTTGTTGTCGGATGGCTTGATGTTGACGTCTTCTTGCAGAATTAGGCGTCTCAAAATGTTGAAGATATTGAGCAAATACTTGTTGAATTTTTTGAAGTTTTTCAAGACTATACCAATTTGAACCATCATTGAGATTTATGGAACCAGTTATTCTTGTGATTGAAGTATTTGAAGGTACAAGTTCTATTATGGATTGGAGTTGAGCCCAAGCTTTCAATTGATTAACAGTTTGGGAGCCACCTAAACATTGAACAGCACTAAAGAGTTTGAAAAGATTGATTGGTTGATTATCAATGATTGTAGGAGATGGTAATTGAGATCTGTGTCAATTGCGTTTGGATAAGAAATTAGATGATTGACTGATAAATGTTTGAGTTTGAGAGGGTGATTGACGTGGGATGAAATAAGATGTATTTGAGGTTAAATTAGAATGAGCTGTATGATTAGAGGGTGAAAGGTGCGACAAATCAATCAAAATACTTGATGAAGAACGTTGAGGTAATTGATGTTGATTCAATACATGAGGTCTGTGATGATTAAATTAATTTAGATTTTGAGGTTGGGCGGAAGTTGAATTAAAGATATTTAGATTGATTGAGTTAAGATGAGAAAGATTTTTAGGATTATTGATCAGTGTTGTAGGAGTTATATTAGGTAAACAAGCCAAGAGTGGTAAGACGGGTTAAATAGGAGGTTTAGAAAGACAATTTTGAGTGAGTAAATTATTAGGATGAAAATTTTATTGTGATTTATTTTGTTTTAAAGTGGCGGGAATAGGAGTTCTAAAGCTGATATTATTGGAAGGATTGACAATTGAATTAAGATTAGCACCAAATATGTTATTATTATTATTAGTTTGATTATCTGTTGAATTAAAATTAGGATTAGGATTATTAAGTTGAAAGATATTGTTTCTAGAAGAACTCAGAATATGACGTACTATTTAGAACAGAACCAAAGAGAGGCTGCTTGAAGCTCTAGACAAGGAGCATTAAAAGAAGTACCAACCAATGTGAATTGTGATTTTGTTTTTTTGGATTATGTTAATCTCTAACAATATTTTTATAATTTTTTTTAAAGTTTTAATAGTGAATTTTCTGAAGATATAATAGATAGAAAAAATGAAGTTTAAGATTTGTTTGATATATAGGAAATAGAATAAGTTAATTTATTTAGAAGTAGAAGCAAGTCGGTTGATAATGGAAGCATGATTATCAACAGTAAATTTTTTAATCTTTCCTTCATTTAAATTTTTAAAAATATTATAAGCTTTTTGTGAGATTTGCAAGGACATAGATAATCGAGTAAAGGAATTACTGCTACCACCTTCAGGATATAAAGTGAAATGTCTTGTATTTTTAGCTTTCCAAACCATTTGTACTATGCCTTGTTCTTTACCAGTTAAATTAATATTTGTAGAGTAGTCAGGAAAAACAAAAAACACATTAAAAAAATCAAAATGAGAAAAAATCAAACTACCGTCTAATTTGGAAATAGGTATAGATAAAAAATAAGCATAATCAGAACAATCAGTTTTATCAACATGAGGAAAATTAGAAAAATTATCAAAAGTAAAAGTTAATTGATTAGCAAATGAAGTGGAATTGAAATCAGCAAAATCTAATGCATCAAAACTAGGAATTTTAAATTCTTGCATTTTATTACAATTATTTTGAAAAAGTGTTGAGGAAAACTTTTGAAACAAATTTTTGAGTATAGTCTGAATTTTAGAAAGTTGCAATGTTAATGTATTATAAGTTTCCAAGTTTTTAGAAATAGTAGTGGAATTAATATATTTTCCAATAGTGAAATCTCCAAGCCTAGGAGGTCTCCATCCAATAGCATACATAATGCCTGAAATTTTGTTTCCTGATTCTTGGAGTTTGTTTAAAAAAAATTTATATTGAAACAAAAAGGTAGATAAAAAATTGATTTCATTCTTTTCAAATTGATTGAGCTTTGTGAAAGGTATAAATTGTACTATTGCAAAAGTTTTGAAAGGAGAATCTGAAAGATGATTATCATTCAAAATTGTAAAACCAAAATCTAAAGAGAAATAGTTTTCTTGAATATATTTTCTATAAATAGGAGTTTTAGTTAAAAAGATAGGTCTTAGCATTTTTCTACTGTTATCATTGAGAGGAATGGGATTGAAGTAATCATCATGTAAAAATTTGCATTTTCTAAGGTAAGGGATTTGTAAATCAATGCCTAATTTTTGTGTTTCTTTTCGGTGGGAGTGTTGATGATATCTTTGAGAGTCAGAAACAATAGCCTTTCTATTTTGCATTCTAGAGGATTTTTGTTTTAACTTTCTAGGCATGATAGTAGAAAGTAAAAAGTAAGAAGTTGAAAAAAACTAAAAAGAATAATTAAAAGAAATGATTTTTTTTAAAAAAAAACTGAATAACGTTAGCCCCATTTTACAATGAGTTTAGCCACTCTTTGACATACTCCCATACATTCAGCTTTTTTAAAAAAAAAATCATTTAATTTTATTATTTCATAAAAGAGTAAAAGATGAAATCATTAGATAGTTGGAAAAAATTAATTAAGAGTAGAGAATTAAAAAGAGCTATGATTCCGGTTAGTATGAGATTTGATAGATGAGTTTGAGAATTAAAATAGAAAGTTAATTTCCAAAAGAATTAAAAAACATCAAAGTAATTGAGCTAATTTCAAATGAAATCAAAAAGAAACTTAGGTGAGAAAGTATGAATTATTGAATTTGAAATAATTAGTTTGACAGATTAATTTAATTAAGTAAAATTCAATTAATTAATTTACTTGATTTGAAATTGAATTAATTAATTTAATGAATTTGAAATGGGATTGAATCAATTAATTCAATTAATTAGTTAAAATTCGAATTGAATTAATTAATTAATTAATTGAAATGAATCATTTAATTAAATTAATTAGTTAAAATTCAAATTGAATTAATTCATTAATTCATTGAAATGAATCAATTAATTAAATTAATTAATTTCAATGAATCAATTTATTAATTTATTTCATTAATTACTTTCAATGAATCAATTTGATTAATTAATTAATCTCTATGAAACAATTAATTAATTAAATTGAAATGGAATCGAATTAAATAATTTAATTAATTAATTTTATTGAATAAATTAATTGATGAATTATTTTCAATTAATTAATTTTAATGAATGAATTAATTAACTTAATAAATTAATTAATTTCATTGAGTCAATTAAATTGATTAATTCATTGATTTCAATGAATAAATCAATTAATTTAATTGATTAGTTAATTTCATTGAATCAATTAATTAATTTCAAATAATCAATTAAATAATTAAATTTATTCATTGAGAATCAAATTTATTTAATTGGTAATGAAATGTAACTATTGAAAATGAAATGTAATTAATTGAAAACAAATGATTTGGGTATGTGAAAAGGAAATTTTAAAAATTGATGTAGTTGATAAGTGAAATTGAAATTCAATCACAATGGATTCATTTGAATTATTGAAAGTGAAGTAATTAAATTTATTAATTGAAAAAAATACATGAGTTGATTATGTGAAAGGCAAAATTGATAAATTTGAGTTTATATGAACTGAAAGTAATCATGTTAATGGTTTAATTAAAGTTTTTTTAAACGAAATTGAAAATTATTTAGACATAATAAATTAATGGTGTAATTAAACAAAGATTCATTTGGAATGAAAAAAAGGAAGATATAATAAAAACAAAATAAGATATAAGCAAGAAAATAAAACAAATAAAAATAAATGGGTGGAAAAAATTGGGTCAGAGTTGAGTTGGGGTTGGCAAATGTGGATTAAGAAATTTAAAAGAGGGTCAATATTTAACAGCAAGCAATATTAGATGGGAGTATAATTTTCCTTACAAAGTAAATAAAGAAAAGGATGAAATAACTTAACTTATTGGCAATAATGCAAGTCAAGTCAGCATGGTATGGTCATAAGAAAAGACGAGGTTTTTTGATTGCTTTTGAAAATGAAAAGGGCGTGTGAAAATAAAGGTATTCTAAAATTAAAAGCATGGACATTATGAAACAAAAAAAGATTTAACTGGTTCTTGTAATAGGAAATTAATTACAATGGTTCGATTATCATGTGTAAGTAAATTAGAAACAGGAGGTAAAGCATCAGATTTGTGAGGGTGGAAGGAGTGATGTCACAGTGGCTTGTGCTTCCCATTGGTTTAAAAAATCACTTGTAAGATATTGAGCCAATTGATGTCGTGAAGGTGGGTGAACAAGTTGGACATCAGTGAATGGTTTCATGCCCTTAGAAAAAAATGATTTAAGATGAAAAGATAGATTTTTCCAAACTGGATCTTCGGGTGGAGGTGGCTTCACATGTTGGTGAATAAGATGAAAGGAGCATAGTATGAGCATGGCATTGGAAATTGAAAAATTCCGATGATCCTTTTGTGCAGTGAAAAATCCCTTGACACCTAATATCAAATAGTAAACAAAAGGAAGGAAATTATGACGGCTACGGTATTCAACCAACTTCTTCTTGGCAGTTTCAACTTGGAGATCATTGTCAGCATTAGAGGTTACCACTTGAGGAGCTGAGTGAATTATTACGGAAGAGATTTGGTTATTAGAACGGAGGGCCTTTCTTCTTTTGACATGTTTAGATTGTTCAGTGTGGTTAGGGGAAACATCGTCAAGGGAGGCTTGTGCTTTGAATATCACATACAAAATCATGACATCTAAAATGAGGTCTTGAAAATCTTTAACTGTTGATCTGAGTCGGAGGAAATATTGTATGATTCTTGAGCATTGTTTGAGCCACCTGGACTTTGATGTGCCATGGAAATGAGTTCCATCGGTGAAATTGAGGGTCTTTTGAGGCCTTCAAAGTATGAAATCATGTCCAGATAAATGTTGACCTCATCAATTTGTGCTTGAGGGGGTACAGGAGGTTTTGGTATGCAAAATTCATCCATGGTTGCTGAGACTGAAGCTGCTATGACTTTTGCCCAAGCAGTGATGGTGAATGATCTGGGCTGCGACATATAGATTAGATGATGCACAAAATGAGTTTCAGGGTGCTTTTCATTACGAATGCTGGGGTCAGGTGAAAATGGTAGTGAAATCTGAATTTCAGGCGCAGTGACTTGGTCAAAGATCGGCATCTTAAAGATTGAGGATGTAACATAAAATTCTTCTTTAGTGGCATTGAGAAATGGGGCACCTGGAGAAATTTATTATAAGCATTAGTTCATGGGAGTAGTATAATTTTAAACTGACTATTATCGCAGAGTTCATCAATCCATTTGCTATATGAGGAAGAGCACTGTTTAAAATTGAAATTCCCCTTTGCAGGCTGTTCGGAGCCCAAATTTTGGTGGCGCCAGGAAACGAGTGAGTCAATTGCTTCAAATGTGGTTTGGTATTTGGCCTGGGTGGGGCGGCCATGGGTGAATGTTTTGAAAATCTCATAAAATTTTGATCGAAATTCATCAGTGAAAATAGAGAATTGATCATTGGGGGAGTCAAGAGGCTGTGGTTCTGGAGGGATGAGTGACGAAGGAGGATTTTGGTGAGGTTCATGCAAAACGGGTGGAGATGGGCCCACTTGGCAGAGATGATTAGATGGGTCCCTAATTCCAGGAGTTGGAGCATGAGATGGTGTAGATGGATTTGATTGAGAGGTCGGAAGATTGTTTTCTGGATTTTCAAGATGAGGAGCAGATAGTGTATGGGAGCTTTTTACATGGTTAATTTGGATTGGTGACAATACAACATGGGGTGTCGTGGCATTAATTGGAGTGGGTGTATTTGAAGGCATTTGGACTACTATTATTTTCTGCTATTGAAACATGTAATTCTTCTTGAATAATTTCATTTGTTGGAGTCGGTGGATGAACCTGAGCTGGAGAATCGGAGATGTTATTGGCTGGTACTTCCAAAGAGTGGTCATTGTTGAAATGAGGAGATCTGCTGGGGGTGACATTTGGTGGATGTTTGGGAATTTGTTCCTCAGTAATAACTGGGGGGGTGGTGGGAGTCTCAAGTGGTATGGTTGAGTGAAAAGGGGGTTCAACAATGGTAGATGGTAAAGAATAGGGGAGGTCATTTGATTGGGTGTTCAATAACAATTGGGGGTTGATCGTTTCAGGGGGGGTAGAATTGGTACGAAGGTTTGATGTAGTAGAAGACATGTTCATGGAAACTACGTCTTGAGTATTATTAAAGCTAACAGTTTGCTGCATAAACCTACAAATATTTGGTGGTGGTTTGTTTTGAATTTTCCGTTTTTTCTTGTGATTTCCATCAGGAACAACCTCCTCCAAAGAGGATGATTGGGATGAGCGTATGGAAGGAACTTCTCTCTCAATAACTTCAACATTGCCATCTATGAGAACAATTGCTTGCGATGAAGACAATTCTACAAGAAGGGAGATAAAATTAATACAGAATTGAGGACAGACATGAAGAATAATAATTACCATGTTCTTTTTGAGAAATCAATGTAAGGCCCTTTTTCAAATAATCCTTAATCTCAATTGAGACAGGATTCTTTTCAGCTTCGGAAAGGGCATTATTGAGAATTTTTTTGATACGGTGGTGATTGAGAGAAAATTCTTCACGGGAGAGGCAAGTTATCTCAGAAGAATGAATTGGTGAGATAGAGTGTACTTGAGCTGGTGGGTTATTCATGTCGAATTCTATGAATGAGGGGGGTGGAAGGGTTCGTGGAGTATTTGGGGGTGGGCTACATAAACTCATGTTTGGTGTGTTTATGATATCTAATAAATTTTTGCAAAAATATATTATTAATAAAGGTTGGGGATGAGATTACGTGGGGAAGAAAAAATTTACCAAGTTGAAAGGGGCTTCTATTTATGTTGTTTGGTGGGGGGCAGGGCAAGATGTGAGGATGACTAATGGGAGCTGGTGGGACTATATTGGGAGAATTGAGGTAGTGAAAAAGATCGTAACATTCCTGGGGTTCAGCACTTTGGTTTGGAGTGGACAATGAATTGATGGATGAATGAGATGGTGCCTCATTTTGAGAAGATAAAGATGAATTCAAATCTGTGTTATTTGAAAAAAACCTATGAAACATTTCATCAAATGAGACATTGGAATCAGGTGGTTGGGGTGGATTCATAGTATTGGGTATTATATTGGGAGGAGAGGGATTTAAATGGCCAACAGAAGTTAAAAACAGAGGAACTTAGGGAAAACACAGGAAAAACAGCTCTATTTATATTGCAGGTCCCAATGAAATGAAGTGGGGGTGTAGCCCATCGAAATAGAGCAGAAATGAGTTTGGTGGTTTCAAAGGAAAGAAAGTTGCAGATCCTCTAGACATAAAACACAATTACACATTTAGCAAAGAATTGTGTGTCAGGATATGTGTATCTTTAGAATACTCCTTCAAATACATGGGTGATTAGGTTAGATGGTACAGTCACACCTGTAGGTGGGTGAGAGATTTAGCCCACCAGTAATAATTTATTCAAAATGTAAATCAATTATGACTGCAATAAATTTGTGTCCACAGAATGTCATCAGAGTGAGATTATGAGTTCTAGTCATAATCCGTACCACTAGGCTCCTTGAAATTCAATCAGACCCATTGAGATACAGCAAGAACTGTATCTGAATGGGGTCCAGCCACAATGCATGTTTGGCTGTAATCATATAAAGGTGGTCAAATTATGCCTGCCGGTCATAATTTGTACCATTTGCAAACCAATTACAGCTGTAATTGGTTCGTTCTTTGCAATTTTGTCACACCCACTCAGATACAGAAAAAACTGTATATGAATGAGGTCCACTGACAATACAGCTTGGGCTGTAATGAGACCCACTAAGATACAGAAAAAACTGTATCTGAATGAGGTCCAGCCACAATGAATCTTTGGCTGTAATCATACAAAGGTGGTCAAATTATGACCGCCAGTCATAATTTGTACCATATGCAAACCAATTACGGCCGTAATTGGTTTGTCTCTTTGCAATTTTGTCAGACCCACTCAGATACAGAAAAAACTGTATCTGAATGAGTTCCACTGAAAATACAGCTTGGGCTGTAAGTGTACACAGGTGGTCAAATTATGACCGCCGGTCATAATTTGTACCATATGCAAACCAATTACGGCCGTAATTGGTTTGTCTCTTGGAAATTTTGTCAGACCCACTCAGATACAGAAAAAAATGTATCTGAATGAGGTCCACTGACAATACAGCTTGGGCTGTAATGAGACCCACTAAGATACAGAAAAGACTGTATCTGAATGAGGGCCATTGACAATACAGCTTGGGCTGTAATCATACAAAGGTGGTGAAATTATGACCGCCGGTCATAATTTGTACCATATGCAAACCAATTACGGCCGTAATTGGTTTGTCTCTTTGCAATTTTGTCAGACCCACTCAGATACAGAAAAAACTGTATCTGAATGAGGTCCACTGAAAATACAGCTTGGGCTGTAAGTGTACACAGGTGGTCAAATTATGACCGCCGGTCATAATTTGTACCATATGCAAACCAATCACGGCCATAATCGGTTTGTCTCTTGGAAATTTTGTCAGACCCACTCAGATACAGAAAAAACTGTATCTGAATGAGGTCCACTGAAAATACAGCTTGGGTTGTAAGTGTACACAGGTGGTCAAATTATGACCGCCGGTCATAATTTGTACCATATGCAAACCAATTACGGCCGTAATTGGTTTGTCTCTTTGCAATTTTGTCAGACCCACTCAGATACAGAAAAAACTGTATCTGAATGAGGTCCACTGACAATACAGCTTGGGCTGTAATGAGACCCACTAAGATACAGAAAAAACTGTATCTGAATGAGGTCCAGCCACAATGAATCTTTGGCTGTAATCATACAAAGGTGGTCAAATTATGACCGCCGGTCATAATTTGTACCATATGCAAACCAATTACGGCCATAATTGGTTTGTCTCTTGGAAATCTTGTCAGACCCACTCAGATACAGAAAAAACTTTATTCTCAATGAGGTCCACTGACAATACAGCTGGGGCTGTAATGAGACCCACTCAGATACAGAAAAGACTGTATCTGAATGAGGGCCATTGACAATACAGCTTGGGCTGTAAGTGTACACAGGTGGTCAAATTATCACCGCCGGTCATAATTTGTACCACTTGCAAACCAATTACGGCCGTAATTGGTTTGTCTCTTGGAAATTTTGTCAGACCCACTCATATACAGAAAAAACTTTATTATCAATGAGGTCTATAGGGGTGTAATTGGCTTCTATGTTTGCAA
This sequence comes from Austropuccinia psidii, assembly GCA_023105745.1. Lineage (NCBI taxonomy): Eukaryota > Fungi > Basidiomycota > Pucciniomycetes > Pucciniales > Sphaerophragmiaceae > Austropuccinia > Austropuccinia psidii. Next base: position 36,209,228 of record JALGQZ010000003.1, on the reverse strand, counting down.
AATCAAACATGCTCAAATATAAATAAAGCTATGCTTGTGTCCACTTGAAAGCTCTTTTGAGTTCACTTTGCCCCCCAAAACATTCCTCATAACCGCCCTACTCCATATCAATTTCTGGGCCCTTTTTGCTCATTCCCCACAAATTTCCATGGTGCAAAAAATGGGTCGCCCCAAAAAAATTTGTACTTTTCATGAGCTTGGCTGTTGCAATCAATATTATGCAGATTTGAACAATATTGTTAAGCATGGAAAACCTATGTCTGACCCAGCTTGGAAGACACATCAATTGGAACTAGCAAAACTCAGGAGACCCCAGCCTTTGGTTGATCAGATGTTTTTAGCCCAAAATAGCGAAAATGTAAGGACTCTTTCCCTTACCCATTTCAATTATTCATCATTACTTACATCTAATTTTCCACAATCCTTCGGTGCAGTCAACACAGAAAACCCCTGGATGCTCTCAAATTGAACAGATATGTCATCAGAATAATGAAAGAAATTTACTTTTTGATACCAAAAAATATGAAAACAAGACCTTCAAATTCATTGACTCTCATGCTCTTAAAGTTTTGGTTCAAGCTTCCAGCCTATACCTCAAAAATGGAATGTCCAGAGATAGTATCAAACAATTTCTTCTATCAGAAAGGGAAAAGATAACCAGCCTTGGAGGCAAATTCAATTTTGATGGATTATCCATTTCTAAAGAAATTCCACTTTCCATTGAAACTATTTTTGTTCAGCTGGGCATATCCATGGACTTTGAAAAAAAGATTTGCTGTCCAGAATGCTTCAGCTTGTATGATCTGACTGAAATGGGGCACATCAACAAACAGTTTACATCCAAATTTATTCAACCTTTTCCTTCCTCCATTGTCAAATCAGGATCTCTTTCAAGAAAAGAATGTGGTTCTCTTTTATTTAAAACTGATGACAAGAATGATACTTCACTTCAAAAACCAATCTGTACCTTTACATACCAATCCTTGAAAAAATGGTTGGCCTCCCATATGTGGATTCCTGGCTTTGAAAAGCTATTAAATGCTCACCATACCCATAATTCTCAAGCAGACCCTAAAGTTATTTCTGATATTTGGCATAGCAAAATTTGGCACACATTCAAATCTTCCCCATGTAGTAAACAAGCTTTCACCAATAGAACAGGTAATTTGATATTTAGCTTATACGTAGATTGGTTCAATCCATTCAGTAACAAAGGGGCTGCAAAATCCATCTCAATTGGGTCAATTATTCTCACTTGTTTGAATCTGCCTCCAAGTGAACGTCACAAAGAGGAGAACATGTTTTTATATGCTATAATTCCTGGTCCCAAAGAGCCATCTCTTGATCAAATGAATTCAATCTTGGAGCCTCTTGTTATTGAGCTTCAAATGCTATGGAATGGTATTTGGTTTTCCAATACCCACGACTTTCCACAGGGTAGACTTATTAGAGTGGCTTTATTACCTTTAATAGCAGATCTTCCTGCTCTACATAAAGTGGCTGGATTTGCCTCTCATTCAGCCAATCGATTTTGCTCCTTTTGTAATATTACAAGGGTGGACATCAATGAAATAGATTTTTTAAAATTTGAAACAAGGACATATGAAAATCATATTTCGAAGGCAAATGAATGGCTCCAACTTCAAACCAAAAAGGAACAAGATGGATTTGTAAAATCCCATGGTGTCCGGTGAAGTATTCTAAATAAACTAGATTACTGGAGACCCATTGAATTTTGTGGCATAGATATTATGCATTGTTTGATTTTAGGGGATATCACAGACTATTGCATATCATTCCTCAAGGCGGGGTTGGCTGGTCACGAGTTAGAGGTTCAAAGGAAAAAGCAAAGCTTTTTGGCACACTCAAATACATCCAAATATCCTTTTTGTTTATTGGGGCGTCCAAGAAAAAGGAAAAATGAAGATGACAATTATACTGACCAAATAAGTAGACCCAAGAAACAAAACCTTACAAGAGCTAACCTTGCCCGCATTCGACCTCGTACATCCCAAAGGCACAAAGGCTCTAGTGAATCCTCCAGGACCAAAAGTGATCAAACTGCAAAAAGCAACAGAACTTCAAACTCCAGGTATTCACTTAGATCCCAGACAACCACATCTACAGTACTCAACTTATTACCATTTACACATGGTAGTGATTCATTGGTTCCCTCTGATTTATCTTCTGATGATAATCAGTATTTAAATCCAATGGGGGATGAAACTCCAAGATTAAAAAAAGACGAATTAGAGGTACTTCAAAAAGTCATCAATCAAACAAGAGTCCCGTCATGGCTTTCTCGTCTACCCAGAAAATTTGGGTTTCAAAAACTTTCAGACACTCAAAGCAGCGGAGTGGCAAATCTTGATGACATTGTATTTACCTTTGGCACTTGTACCACTATGGAGTTCACAAATACCTCACAGGGAGGAAAGGGTCAAATTCCCAGGGAACTATCTCCATAAGGATCTTCTACTCAAATCGCTAATCTCATTAGTTACATTAACAAACATGTTACTCAGAAAAAGCATTCATGAAGAAGACCTAGATAAGATTGGAAGTACTACAAAGATCTATCGTCAAACACTTTGTTTGGGTTGGTCCATGATAAACTCCAAACCTAATCTACACCTAACACAACATTTACCAAAGGTTATAAAGGAGCTAGGGCCACCAAGAAGCTTAGCTGTGTGGGCATACGAAAGAATGAACCGTACATTTGGGGACATACCACGGAATAATAAGCCATGTTGAGTTTGAATTATATATTTTTATGTCAAAAAATCACCCTCACAATACTTACCCACATCTAACCAATTGTAGCTGAGATCTCCCAAACAGTACTGAAAAGATGGATCTCTAAAGTACAATATCAATGGATTTCAAATTTGCCTAATCTTCAACAAAGACTTGGTAGGAACAATCCCCTCATTTCTCTGCATCAATGAAAAAATATCAGTCCCAGTCATACAATTCAATTGCATGATGATATTTTTCAACAGTGGAAACTACTAGTTTCAAGAGATTTAAGGGATGTTGTAAACCTCTTTGAATGCAAAAAGTCAATAATTTTTGAAAAGAAAAGGTATTGTAATGTAAAATCACATGTTGATGACAGTATCATAGAGTATAGCATTAATAATGCGAAATCATATGGCCATATTGATAATATTGTCACATTAGTTGGAGGTGATCCTGACATATGGTGGCTAATAATCAAACCTTTCAAGAAGCTTGAAAATAATGAAATAGAAAAAGACCCTTTCCATCCTTTTCCAGATCTCAATTGTTCTATTCTATTGGACCAGACAGAGGATGCCATAATCATCAACTCCCAATCAGTTTTGGGTCATGCTGCAAGCCTCAAGAATCCTCCTGGAAGCTTTGGAATTGATCAGGCTACACTCTGCTTGGTATCTCTACATTCATCAGTAAGTGATTCCATGGACTGCCACTCATTATCTCATACATTTTAACAGTTTCTTACCATTCCCTTTCAAACCTTGCCAGCAATGGATAGGTGATTGAAGCACCGCACCCCTTTCAGCCTCAGGTTTCCTCATCAATGCTCACTAAAGATTTCTTTGGAGGAAAATCAATACTTTTTCCTTTGTTGATATTGTTATATGCTATTAAATGAAGTTTTTTTTAGAAAAATTCACTCCAATCCCTTTTAAAAGAGATTTGAATTGTCAATCTACCATATTTAAGCCTCTCAAACATCTTTCAAGACATAATTTGGCTTTTTGGTGCTGGATAGAACAGGTTTGAACAAATGTGTATATAAACTATCTCTTCTCCACCAAAATTTCTGTATTTCCACTTCACCAAACTGCTTTAACTTTTCCTGAGCTTTCTCATCCACCAAGTTCATTCTCATATGTTGAGTTCTTACTCCAACTCTGTTTAACATACTCAAATTTTTATTAATATAATTACCTCATTTTCCTCAATTTAGCTCCACTTGTTTAAATTGATATTACAATGTCTTCCCATGCACTGGGTGGTTCCCCCTCCGCATTCCACAGAGAAAATTCTGGATCCTCATCACAAAACCCACCAACAGAGGGTGACTCAATAATTCACTCAGATGAAGAAAACCACGAAAGCATCCATACTGACTCTACTGGACAGAAATCCATCTTTCTGCAAGATTTGGAAAGACTTGGAATAGAGGATGCTGTTTCACAGAATGCCAGTCAGGAGGGACAAGAGGAAATAACATCCGGTGGTGAGTATCTTTCCCAAAGCTGATTGAAAATTACTAACTGATTTGGTTTTCAGTTGTTGGAGTTGAATTCAGGATTCAACAAGAAGAGGACCAACAGAGGGCTAGAAATAATAAGAAAATATTGCAACAGAGAAATAACCGCATTACAAGATTGGTAACAAAGAACAATCTTCCAAGTCAGGCATCCACTGAATCAGTCCACCTGCAAGAATTTATCTACTTCTTAATGGGTATGCCACCTTCTGTAGATCACTTCCCACCCAATCCTACCAATGATGAAGAGGAATTTCACATTCATTGGGTCAAAAACCGAGCTAAACACATCAAGACCCATTTGGAAACCTTTGAATATGGACTGAGAGATTGTCCAATTAGTGAGCGCCAAATTCTGGTCAAACAAGAAATAACCTCTATATCTCAACGATTGCAGCCACCTGAATTTAAACAAAGTCGTGATGTTCTCAATAACAAGATCAAGGTCTCCATAGTTGAAAAGCGTGCTTGTGAAAAGGAATGCCAGCTAGTAGGCCTCAAGAGAATTACCTTCCAATGGGGGACCGCATTCAATAACTCCACTTGGAATGCAGCCATAGCCGACATTATCTCCAAACATTTTTTCAATTGGAGCCAGACTCAACCCAGCTTAAATATCAACAATCCTGATCAGCTAAACCTATTAATTGAACGTTGGGTCAATGGAAGGGGTAAAGAAATGAAAAAGCTTTCAAAACTTGGCCAGGCTGCAGAGGAGGTTAAATTTCAAAAAGCTAAGAAATCCAAAAACACTAGAGGGAGGCAGAATGTACGTGCTTATTCTTTTGTTAGACATACACCAAACTCTAATATTACTTTTATATTTAGGTGACAGCTGCCCGTTTCAAAATAGCACGTCAATTATTCCCTCAAAACAACGATTTCTCTGCAATATATACTGATATAAAAGCAACTTCCGATGTAGAGGATAATTCTGACTTTGGAAAAGCACCCAAAAGACTTGTTGGAGTTTGGCGTAGTGAAGCTTTGACCTTGTGTACAAGGCAATTGGATCTAGCAATGACCCTTGGTGCCAAAACCCAGCTTGAAAAGAATAGAGTTCAACGTATGCTTCATAGGGATGGAGAGAAATTAGACTATAATTCTGATTTAACTAATGTCCCACATTGCTTACCTTTAGATTGTTATTCCACATTATACTTAAACACAATTTCAGAAGTTGAAAGAAACCACTTACTGGTAAAAGAACCAATTGGACTCCAAAACATTTTATTAGAGATTGAGGCCAAGACAAAAAAGGGGGCGTCACATCATACAGAGGCCAGGAAGATCTTCTCTTAGTGGAATTGAAGCTGGTTCAAGTAGTCATAATTGTATGAATCCTGAATAATGTTTATCTCCTAGTCCTTTTTTTTTATCCAAGCTTAGAGTTTTGTAATAGATGTATTTGGAAATATAATTAGAGATAACTTATGTTGACAATTCACCAATTGAGTGAATTAATAACCAAGTCAAAAGATGCCTTTCAAAATGACAACTAGCAGTCATAAAATCAGTATTTTTGTAGTGTATTTGAGAGCTGAAGTGACCTATATGTTTTCCAAGCTTAGAGTTTAGTAATAAATGTACTTCAAAAGAAAACAAAATTTAAAATATTTTAAAAAGTCACCCATTGTAAGAATTTATAGTTTAGCCACAATGTGGGCTTTCACAATTATGACCATCAGTCATAAATTTGTTATTGATTTAATGTTTTCAAAGCTGAACTGTGCTATAGCTTCTCAAAATTATTTAATATATAAGCCTCTTATTTATTCCTGCTTTGGTTTTCTATTTCCCCCAAGGTATTATATATTGAGCAATGCTCAAACAAAACTATAGACATTTAATCAAAGTCATCATGATATATGCCTTCCCAAATTCCTACATTCCATAATAGTCCAATCTGTCTTGAAGACTGTAAAGAACCCCCAACTTCCATTTTTTTCAATTTAATTTCAAAAAAAAATTCATAAACTTATTTATAATAATTAAACCTCAGTCAATTTCAGATAATCACTGCTTCAAAATGGATCCATTACTTGAAATAGAGCCAAAGCAAGTTGAAAAATCAGAATTCATATCCAAAATCTCCAAATTTCTTCCTTCTCTCAAGCTTGCAACCTGTGATTCTCACTTTCCTGAATACGCAAGAAAAAAAATACAAGAGGTCTCCAAAATACTTGAAGATGATCTGTATCATATGTTTTTCCAGCTTTTGCCCATATGGAGCCATTTTTAATTGGAATTCAAATCATAATTTAGGTGTACAGCTAGGTGGATCATTACCCCCTGAAGCCAAGGTTGTTATTTCAGCATCCTCCCAAAAATCAATAAAGAGGTATTTCATATCTTCTTCTAGTATGAGTAATAAAAAGGCCAAAATTTATCAAAGTATAAAGGAAAAGAATCAAGAAGTATATCTCAATATTTTCTTTAGGCTTTAATCAAAGATTAAACTGTATTCCCTGAATCTTTTCTTTCTTAGAAATTGGAATGCAATTATGATACTGAGAAATCACACCCACAAAATCAGTCAGACTCTCAAAATCTAGAACCAGGACTATTTCAACCTCAAAATGATTTTGAAAAAGCCCTATCCACGTCAAACTCCAGCCTTGAAGTCAATACAATTTCTCAAAATGATCAATCAAATATACAAAGTTTTCCAGCTTCAACCATGACAAAAAAAGAAAAATCCAAAATTGAGGAGCCCTTGATACAACCTACATCTACCAAACACCCAAAAGAAAAACCTAACTCCAATTTCATACTTGTAGATAACAACCCATCAACTTCAAAAGTAATCCAAACCAGTAATGAAGAGCCTTCAAAATCCCACAAGAAGAAAAAGCTTCCTCAATCTGGATTATTCAATCCCATTCACTCAGATCACTTTGAAGAGAAAATCAGCCATTATCAGCCACTTTCTGTATCCTCATGGAAGAAATGCCAGGTTAATGTTGAAAATCTAGTAAGAGAACGATTCCAGGAAATTCTCCAAAGGCCATTTTCTACCAAACTACCAAAAGGAATACACTTTCAAAGTATTGGATCTCTTAGCATTAGCAAATGGCTAGTGGATTTGGATAAATCTGGTAAATACAAAAGACATTCATTCATGTTTCATCCAGAACATTGATATTTACTTGCTTTTTTCAGGATTAGATATATTTTCACCAAAGAAATATGATCCTTTCAATGATCCTGACGCCTGGAATGTCCCTATCTTTACTTTGGATTCTACAATCTCAATACAAAACATTCCCAAATCACATCAACCACTCTTTCAATTGGCACAATCCCTCTTTGTCCCTAATCTTCAAAAGAAACAGTTCTGGGCCAATCTAATACTGGAGTCAATATCAGTTTCTGCACAAGATCTCATACAACCTGAAAAATTTGAAATCACGAAATCAACAGAAGATGATCCCTTGTTAGTTCAAAGACTCAGCCTGGAATTTTTAGTGTCCTGCCTCAGCACAAGACCATCCCATTCATCTCAAATTGAAAACACCCTTGATGAGAAGGAGGAAAACCAGCAACTTCATTATGGAATGAATAGCTTAATATCTTTCAATGATTCCATTTTACATCTTATGATCTCATATGTCCTGATACTAGCACATTCAAAAGTTCTTCCAGTAAATATTCCTGATGGATTTGTGCTCACTCATAAAAGGTCCAAAGAACACCTTAAGACCTTATCAGAGCTACAATCAAAAATAGGCTTAGTTAAGCCCTGCTATCATATTTTAGCTTCATTTCTTGCTTCTGGGGTAAGAGGCTTAATGGTTTGCTCAAGAGATTGGAGAAAAAGCTCAGCTAAAGGAGCATTGCAGATGATTGAAATTACTGATAGTGTTATTGCTGAGGAAAGGCCTTATGAGCCTATTTGGAAGAGAACAAATGCATATATTTTGGATATTTTTAACAAGGCATTTTTCTCAAAAACCCATGAATTTGTTCCCACTGCTCCAAAAAAATTGGAAGTGGCCAAATGTTTAGTATTAGACTTCAGTGAGGCATGGCTTGAAAAAAATACCATAGATGGACAGCCTGTACTAGATCTCCCTGATAAAGCCAATATAAACACCTTGTTAACTTGATCAGTGTTTTCTGTAATTTAATTTTATTCTTTCAAAACAGGGTTATTTCTATTCAAAGAATCTTTGAGTGTGCTAAGATTACTTTGCTTCACCCAATACCTCATTGCTCACTTTCCCAAATAAGCTCCTTTTACACAATATAGCTTCTTCCAGGCTCATTCAAACTTTGAGAAATAAATACAGGGCTCCAGAATCCTCTCATTTATGATAAATAGGAGCCTTTCTCTTGATTCTTTGACCTATACCCCGAAATCTGACTTTAATTAACCTGTTTTACTATGCCTAAAGCTTCACATTACTTTTTTGAGACCTCTATACCCCAATCAAACAGGACTATCAACAAGATATTACATCCCATCATCCCACTACCTACCAGTGCAATATCAAGATCCATACATCAATTATGCTGGTTGATCATGGAAATCAACTATTTCCAATCTCCATCTGCTATAAATAGTTGGAAATCTCTTCCATCAGAAGAAAGTCTCAAAATTGTTGAGAACTTACCCTTTTCTTGCACTGATAATCCAATTACAAATCCCCATGATCACAGCTCAGGAGAGGATAGACTGTCTATAAACCCAAGAATATTAATTTCACCAATATACAAAACTATGTTTCCAGAGGATCTCTTCAAATCAGGCTTCCCAATGTCAACCTTTGCTTGGAATCAATGTTGGGAATCAAAATGGAATCAAATATTTGCAAAATTTGTTCTCAAGCACTGGAACTATCTACACCAACAAGGAGAATTGAACATATTTTTGATAAATCCAAAGGATAATACACATAATAATAAGTCTTTAATACTAATGCGCTGGTTCAGAGGGAAGCAAGAGGATCTTAAGAATGATAAATTGGTTCCTGAAGCACTTTCAAAAAAAGCCAGTCAGAAGCAGAAATCAAGGTGGCGTAAAAAAGTATGTTTTTATTTTATTTATGATTGATTTTTACACCAATTGATGTTATTTAATATTCAGTTATCGTCAAATCGCTCAGAGACATTGCTATCATTCAACATTAATCAAGATGAAGCTTCCATATTTGATGAGCCACAATGCTGCTCTGATACTGAAGATGAAAATGGATCATTAATAAAACTAAAGTCCCCTTGGAGGTCAGCTTTATTCTCAAAGTTAGCAAGTCAATTAGATTCTCTATTAATTCAAAAGCAAATACAAAAAAGTAAATTCAATAGAATTCCAAATGTCTTGGAAAGTAGAAGAGTACAAAGTGGTATTTTTGAGAAAGATGCCAAAGTTCCAATTGGACTTCCAGAAAATCTTTATTCAGATGATTATATTTCCAAGCTTACTAATGATGAGAAGCTAATGTTACAATCAAAGCCATGTATAGATATTCATAATTTACTTCAACTATCTGAAACCTAAAAAAATAATTCATGATTTTTCTATTGTTTCCACAATCAATTTTTCCAATTCATGATCCACAGTACCTAAATGTCCAATGCTCAACCTGAAATGAAATAAAAAAAATTTAGCTACTCAAAAAGATAAATATTGGTTGAGTATAAAATATCTTACATCTGAAGCTGCTGTTTCTTCCTTCTAACTTGCTGAATATTCACCTCAATACTACCAACAGTTATATAATGAAATACATGAACTTTGTTCTTTTGACCTAGCCGATAAAGCCTATCAACTGCTTGATCATCAGTTGAAGGGTTCCAACCTGGTTCCTAATTTAAGTAATTGGAATAATATTAGATTAAGCTTCAAGTGTATCAAAATACTGTCTTACCATTATGTAGACATTTTGAGCACATCTTAGATCAATACCAACACCACCTGTGCCTTTTGTTGTAAGAAGAACTTGAGATTTTGGATTTTTTCTGAATTCTTCAAGGATTTGTATCCTTTGATCATTTTTGAGCATTCCATGCATCATCAAATTGGATATTCCACTTTCATCCAGTGCAATTTCAATACTTTTTACAATATTTAATCAATAAAATCATTCAAATGACAGGTAGTAGAAGGATTTGAGCTCACATATCAAGAAACCTTTTGTATTCTGAAAAAACAACTGCTTTGGGATATCTTAAGCCTGGCTCCTTCTGAAAAAACTCCTTGATATGGGTAACAAGATGAACCACTTTGGATCCTTCTTTCCAGGTATATCTCCTTCCCCCTTCTTCCCTTTCTATTAGTGCTGGATGATTGCAAAGCTGCCTCAAATCTGATAATCTGGAGAAAAATTCTGATGAATCCCATTGAACGGCTTTGGACCTCTGTTTTCCATACAATGCACTAAACTCTTCATGCTTTTTGAAATAAAGTGTTTTCCATGGCTCATAGATCTCAATTCCAACTCCATGTTGCACTTTATTGGGAAGATCCAGTAGGTTGGCTTTCAATCTTCTCAAGGTGAGTGTTTGCATTATAAGCTGTAATGATTGGATTGCCATTTGATTCCCAGATGATATTTGTTTGATTATGCAATTTTCCCATAAAGGCTTGAGATTCCATGGTTCTACTTGTAAAAACCTCAACAGACTATGTAGATCCCAAAGATTGTTTTGTAATGGTGTTCCTGTAAGGCATAACTTTCTTTCAGATTTTAAATTCAATATTGTGAATGCTCTATGAGTAGATTGTTCCTTTATGTAGCTAATTGATGTAAAAATTTCAGTACTTTTTTATTTAAGAATCACAAAGAGAAGCTTACTGTGCTTCATCCAACACTATTCTGAACCAATTCACCAAAAGTGGATTTATTCTCATCCCATGAACATTATCAACATTATAACCAGCAATAACATCATATGTGGTGATGATAATTGCATTCTGCTTCAAATTTTGGAATGAAATGAAATTACGATTGGAACCATGGAATATTGAATATGGTAAACTACCAGCATGAAAATGTAGTCTTATTTCATTCTCCCAGTTATGCAAAATAGAAAGTGGTACAATGATCAAAGTAGCTGGGACATGGTCCTTAGATATTGCTGAGTACTTTAATTCTTCATTTTGTGTTTTTTTAATCAAGCATAAAGTTGTCAACGATTTTCCAAGTCCCATATCATCAGCCAATATTCCACCCCTACTTTTGCACCCAATATCTTGTGGTATCAGCCCATTTTCAACCGCATTAGAAAACACTTTTTTAATCCACAAATTATCTGGATGTTTCCATAGATTTTCACAAATTTTTTCCATATTATTTTCAATATTTAAAAGAAAGGAAATAACCTGGATTTGGTGCAATGAAAGATTGGTTTGACAATTAGGTATTGAAGTAACAGAACTAGTTAAACTTGTATTGTTGGAAGCTTGATAAAGATCACAATCTTGAGGAATATCAATAAATAAAGGTGAGCTATAGTTTCCAATATGTCTCAGAGCCATGTTTGCATTCTTGAAAGCCTCTCTTGTTTGGAAAATATTCCCTTTATCCACAAAAACACATCCATGTAATAGAATATTTTTATCTTTATTCTTGAAATTTATGAAATAATTTATAAAAAGCACTTTATTATTGTTTTTGTATTTTTTATATGTTTCAGGATTCAAGCCTTCAGCCACTCCTCCAAAAATATCAAGCAGTGGACCCAGATGGAAACTCTGGAAAGAATTAAGGCTCCCAATATGACTTAAGTCAGATTCTAATAGTATATGAATAGAATTAAATACTCTTCTGAATATTACTGAGCTCAGAGAGGTTGGAAAGGATTGTTCAATATCAATTTTTTTTTCAATTTGAATAATAAAAAACCCAAGACAAAATATTGAAATCATACTGTAAATTTTTAGAATGAAAATTTAATATATCAGTGTGATATGAGTTTATAGGACAAATGGAAACTAAATGATAGGATTGCATGGGTTATATAGTGGAAAGACCCCGGGGAGTTTGTAAGTGATTTTGATAAGCTAAAGATTTAGCCCCTGAATTGTTCTTGATAGTGTAAAAAATGAATTATATTTTGAAACTTAGTTTATTAATGGACATAAATATATTCCAAATCTGCAGATCAATTAAATTTCTCATTGCTGTTGTCCAAAATTCTTGGATTTTGATTGTAAAAGAAATTATCTATGAGGAGACAAGTTCCTTCCCAAATGTGGAATTCCCTCCAAGATATATCCAGCACTGGACAAAATTTCTCACTTGTGGCCCATGCAACACCTTTCCAACTCTTTTTTAATTCATCAAATTATTCCTATACTTTGTTTATTTTTCCCTTGCAGAAATTCTCAAGAATCTAATTTCAAAGGTATTCATTAAATCATGTTGAAGGCCATTGGCTCACTATTTGAAGAGCTTCAAGTTTATTATTTATCCATATTTTATTTTCAAAGATTATTATAATAAATTGATATTAATTTGCATGGAAACATCTTTTCCAATAATTTTCACCAATTTCTATGATGATAATCATCACTCAAGGAGAGGTATTTTACTTATTATGAAATTATTGGATCTTATTTTTCCAAAATATTCATAATTTTAAGGAGGAATACCCATTTTTAATTTAAATTTGAACAGGATTCCCTCAAAATAATTACCATTATAATTTTCAAATTCATCATTACTTATTATTATCATTGTGTGAAATCAATTCAAGCTTAATTTTTGATTCATCTGAAAACAAGAATTCTGGTAAATAGAATTTCTTAATTCTTAAGTTATCCTCATTCTTTAAGCCAACATGAAAGATAAATTAAACTCAAATAAATTCAAGAATCAAGGCAGTGGAATCACAATAAGATCAAAGAAGCAAGTAATGCTACAAGTATCAAAGAATTTCTTTTCAAGGCTCCACATATAGCTGGATGAACTTTCAAAATCCACAAGCATTCATGAAGTGACTTGTAAGGAGCTCAATTGATGAGAGGATTTGAAGATTATTCTACTAACTATAAGCATCATGAGGGAATTACAATGTTCTCACAATCCAAAAATTGAATAATATTCATTACCTATGTTTGTTGCCAGTGTATATATTGGGTTGAGAAAATAGTAATAAAAATTAAAGGGGGAGTAAAAATCTCAGAATACAATGAATGTGAGTTAAACTAGGGATACTTCCAGAGATACACTCAGACATAAGCTGAAGATACTGTAAAGGACCTGTATGCAAGTCCCCAGCCTTTTTCTGTGGTGGTGGGACATTAGTTAAATTGGAGCTCTAGTCTAATTTCTCTCCATCTCTATGAAGCATACATTGAACTCTATTCTTTTAGACCTGGGTTTTGGCACCAAGGGTCATTGCTAGATCCAATTGCCTTGTACACAAGGTCAAAGCTTCACTACGCCAAACTCCAACCAGTCTTTTTGGTGCTTTTCCCAAGTCAGAATTATCCTCTACATCTGAACTTGCTTTTATATCAGTATGTTTTGCAGAGAAATTGTTGTTTTGATGGAATAATTGATGTGCTATTTTGAAGCAGGCAGCTGTAACCTAAATATAAAAGTAATATTAGAGGGTTGTGTATGTCTAACAAAAGAATAAGCATGTGCATTATTCCTCCCTCTAGTGTTTTTGGATTTCTTAGCTTTTTGAACTTTAACCTCCTCTGCAGCCTGGCCAAGTTTTGAAAGCTTTTTCATTTCTTTACCCCTTCTATTGATCCAATGTTCAATTAATAGGTTTAGTTGATCAGTATTGTTGATATTTAAACTGGGTTGAGTCTGGCTCCAATTGAAAAAATGTAAGGAGATAATGTTGGCTATGGCTGCATTTCAAGTGGAGTTATTGAATGAGGTTCCCCATTGGAAGGTAATCCTCTTGAGGCCTACTAGCTGGCATTCCTTTTCACAAGCACACTTTTGAACTATTGAGACCTTGATCTTGTTATTGAGAATATCATGACTTGGTTTAAATTCAGGTGGCTACAATTGTTGAGATATAGAGGTGATCTCTTGTTTGACCAGAATTTTGCACTCACTAATTTGATGATCACTCAGTCCATATTCAAAGGTTTCCAAATGGGTCTTGATGTGTTTAGCATGGTTTTTCACCCAATGAATATGAAATTCCTCCTCATCATTGGTAGGATTGGGTTGGAAGTCATCTACAGAAGGTGGCATACCCATTAAGAAGTAGATAAATTCTTGCAAGTGGACTGATTCAGTGGATGCCTGACTTGGAATATCACTCTTTGTTACCAATCTTGTAATGCAGTGATTTCTTCCTTGCAAAATTCTCTTATTATTTCTGGCCCTCTGTTGGGTCTCTTCTTGTTGAATCCTGAATTTGACTCCAACAACTGAAAAACAAATCAGTGAGTAATTTTCAATCAGCTTTAGAAAAGATACTCACCACCTGATGTTATTTCCTCTTGTCCCTCCTGACTGGCATTCTGTGCAACTGCATCCTCTATTCCAAGTCTTTCCCAATCTTGAAGAAAGATGGATTTCTTTCCAGTAGAGTCAGTATGGATGCTTTTGTGGTTTTCCTCATCTGAGTTAATTATGGAATCACCCTCCGCTGGGGGTTTTTGCAATGAGGATCCAGAATTTTCTCTGTGGAATGCAGAGGGGGAGCCACCCATTGCATTGGAAGAAACTGTAGTATCAATTTAATGAAGTGGATATAAATTGAGGAAAATGAGGTAAATATACTAATGAAAGTTTGAGGATGTTAAACAGAGTTGGAATAAGAATTAAACATTTGAGAATGAATTTGGTGGATGCAAAAGCTCAGGAAAGATGAAAGC
This sequence comes from Austropuccinia psidii, assembly GCA_023105745.1. Taxonomy (NCBI): domain Eukaryota; kingdom Fungi; phylum Basidiomycota; class Pucciniomycetes; order Pucciniales; family Sphaerophragmiaceae; genus Austropuccinia; species Austropuccinia psidii. The sequence continues at coordinate 36,194,166 of JALGQZ010000003.1, read as the reverse complement.
AGTTTGGTGAAGTGGAAATACAGAAGTTTTTGGTGGAGAAGAGATAGTTTATATACACATTTTTTCAAACCTGTTCTATCCAGCACCAAAAAGCCAAATTATGTCTTGAAAGATCTTTTGGAGGCTTCAATATGGCAGATTGACAATTTAAACCTCTTTTAAAAGGAACTTGGGTGAATTATTTTCAAAAAAACGTCTATTTAATAGCATATAACAATATCAACAATGGAAAAATATTGTTTTTTCTCAAAGGAAATAATTAGTGAGAATCGATAAGGAAGCCTAAGGCTGAAAGGGTTGTGGTGCTTCAATCACCTATCAATTGTTGGCAAGATTTGAAAGGAAATGGTTAGAAACTGTTAAGATATATGAGGTAATGAGTGGCAGTCCACTGAATCCTGATCAATTCCAAAGGTTTCAGCAGAATGACCCAAAACTGATTGGGAGTTGATGGATATGGCATCCTCTGTCTGGTCCAATAGAATAGAACAATTGAGGTCTGGAAAATGATGGAAAGGGTATATTTCTATTTCATTATTTTTAAGCTTCTTAAAACGTTTGATTACCAACCACCATATTTCAGGATCACCTCCAGCTAATGAGACAATATTATCAATATGGCCCAATGATTTGAAATTATTAATGCTATACTCTATGATACTGCCTTCAACATGTGAGTTTACATTACAATACCTTTTTTTCCAAAAATTATTGACTTTTTGCATTCAAAGATGTTTACAACATCCCTTAAATCTCTTGAAACTAGTAGTTTCCACTGTTGAAGAATAGTATCATGCAATTGAATTGTATGACTGGCACTGATATTTTTTGATTGAAGCAGAGCTATGAGGGGATTGTTCCTACCAACTCTTTGTTGAAGATTAGGCAATTCAAAAATCCATCTTTTCAGTATTGCTTGGGAGATCTCAGCTACAATTGGTTATATGTGGGTAAGTATTGTGAGAGGGTGTTTGTTTGACATAAAAATATAAAATTCAAGCTCAACATGGCTTATCATTTTATGGTATGTCCCCAGATGTATGGTTCATTCTTTTGTATGCCCATGCAGCTAAGCTTATTGGTGGCCCTGGCTCCTTGCAAACCTTTGGTAAATGTTGTGTTAGGTGTATGTTTGGAGTTTATCATGGACCAACCCAAAGGAAGTCTTTGACGATAGATCTTTGTAGTCCTTTCAATCTTATCCAGGTCTTCTTCATGAATGCTTGTCTTTAGTAACATGTTTGTTAATATAACTAATGAAATTAGTGATTTGAGTAGAAGATCCTTATGGAGGTAGTTCCCTGGGCATTTTACCCTTTCCTCCCTATGAGGTATTTGTGAACTCCATAGTGGTACAAGTGCCAAAGGTAAATACAATGTCATCAAGATTTGCCACTATGCTGCTTTGAGTGCCTGAAAGTTTTTGAAACCAAATTTTCTGGGTAGACACGAAAACCATGATGGGACTTTTGTTTGATTGATGACTTTTTGAAGTACCTCTAATTTGTCTTTTTTAATCTTGGAGTTTGATCCCCATTGGATTTCAATACTTGTTTTCATCAGAAGAGAAATCAGAAGGAACCAATGAATTACTGCCATGTGTAAAAGGTAATAAGTTGAGTATGGTAGAAGTGGCTTTGTGTGATCTAAGGGAATACCTAGAGTTTGAAGTTTAATCACTTTTGGTCCTGGAGCCTTCACTGGAGCCTTTGTGCCTTTGGGATGTGGGAGGTTGGATGCGGGCAAGGTTAGCTTATGTAAGGTTTTGTTTCTTGGGTCTACTTATTTCGTCAGAATCATTGTCATCTTCATTTTTCCTTTTTCTTTGATGGCCCAATAAAGAAAAAGGATATTTGGATGGATTTGAATCTGCCAAAAAACTTTGCTTTTTCCTTTGAAGCTCTAACTCTTGACCAGCCAACCCCAGCTTGAGGAATAATATGCAATAGTCTTTGATATCCCCTAAAATCAAACAATGTATTATATCTATACCACAAAAGTCTATTGGTCTCCAGTAATTTAGCTCATTTAGAATACTCCACCAGACATCATGTGACTTTACAAATTCATCTTGTTCCTTTTTGGTTTGAAGCTGGCACCATTCATTTGCCTTGGTAATATGAGTTTCATTTGTCCCTGGTTCAAATTCTGAAATATCTATTTCATTGATGTCCACCTTTGTAATATTACAAAAGGAGCAAAATCGATTTGCCAAATGAGAGGCAAATCCAGAAACTTTACACAGATCAGGAAGATCTGCTATTGAGGGTAATAAAGCCACTCTAATACATCTACCCTGTGGAAAGTCATGGGTATTGGAAAACCAAATACCATTCCATAAAATTTGAAGCTCAATCACAAGAGGCTCCAAGATTGAATTCATTTGATCAAGAGATGGCTCTTTGGGACCAGGAATTATTGCATACAAAAACATGTTCTCCTTTTTGTGATGTTTAATTGGAGGAAGATTCAAACAAGTGGAAAGAATTCACCCAATTGAAATTGATTTTGCAGCCCCTTTCTATATGTAAATGCTTGTTTACTAAATGGCAAAGATTTGAATTTTTGCCAAGTTTTTCTATGCCAAATATCAGAAATAACTTTGGTGTCTGTTTGAGAACTATGGGTATTGTGAGCATTTAATAGCTTTTCAAAGCCAGGAATCCACACATGGGAGGCCAAAGATTTTTTCAAGGATTGGTATGTAAAGGTACAGATTGGTTTTTGAAGTGAAAAATCATTCTTGTCAGCTAGAGGTCCTAATTTAATAATTGAGGAAGGAAAGGGTTTAATAAATTTGGATGTGCTGTGTTCATTGATGTGCCCTGTTTCAGTGAGATCATACAAGCTGAAGCATTCTGGAGAGTAAATATTTTCTTCAAAGTCCATGTATATCCCCACCTGAACAAAATTAGCTTTAATTGAAAGTGGAATTTCTTTAGCAATGGATAATCAATCAAAATTGAATTTCTCTCCAAGGCTAGTTATCTTTTCCCTTTCTGATAGAAGAAATTGTTTGAGACTATTTCTAGACATTCCATTTTTGAGGTATAAGCCCAAAGCTTGAGCCAAAACATTAAGAGCATGAGAGTCAATCAATTTAAAGGTCTTGTTTTCATATCATTTGGTATCAAAAAGTAAATTTCTTTCATTATTATGACAACAGATCTGTTCAATTTGAGAGCATCCAGGGGTTTTCTGTGTTGGCTGTGCAAAACGTTTGCAGAAAATTAGATTTAAGTAATGATTAATAATTGAAATGAGTGAGGGAAATAGTCCATACATTCTCACTATTTTGGGCTAAAAACATCTTATCAAAAAGAGGCTGAAGTCTCCTGACCTTGAGTAGTTCCAATTGATGTGTCTTCCAAGCTGGGTCAGACATAGGTCTTCCATGCTGAACAATATTGTTCAAATCTTCATAGTATTGATTGTAACAACCAAGCTTGTGACAAGTGCAAAGGTTTTCAGGGAGGCCCATTTTTGGCACCTTGAAATTTTGTGGGAAATGAACAAAAAGGGCTCAAGAAATTGAAATGCAGTAGTGTGGTTATGAGGAAGGTTTTTGGGGTCTGAGTGAGCTTAAAAGAGTGTTCAAGTGGACACAAACATAGCTTTATTTATATTTGAGCATCTTTGATTTTCCAAGGATAGAAACCAATTATGCCCCTATATGGTTTTCCTAGGGTACAAATTATAACCAGCAGTCATAGTTTAACCAAATTTAAGATTTCAGCCAAGAGCTGGTGTGCATGTTATCTGAGTGGGTCTGATTAGATTTCCAAAAGACAAACCAATTACAGACATAATTAGTGTGCAAATGGTACATATTATGACCTTCGGTCATAATTTGCCCACCTGTGTACAATTGCAGCCAAGCTGTACTGTGGCTGGACCTTATTCAGATAGAGTTTCATGTATCTGAGTGGGTCTGATTATATTTGTTACAAATTTGTTGGACCTCATTCAGATACAGTTTTTTCTGTATCTGAGTGGGTCTGATCAGATTACCAACAGACAAACCAATTACAGCCTTAATTGGTTTGCAAGTGGTACAAATTATGACCATTGGTCACAATTTTCCCACCTGTGTACAATTACAGCCAAGCTGTACTGTGGCTGGAGCTCATTCAGATACAGTTTTTTTATTTATCTGAGTGGGTCTGATTAGATTTGGTACAAGTTTTTTGGACCTCATTCAGATACAGTTTTTTCTGTTTCTGAGTGGGTCTGATGAGATTTCCAGCAGAGAAACTGATTTTGGCCATAATTGGTTGCAAGTGGTACAAATTACGACTGGCAGTCATAATTTGCCCAACTGTGTACACTTACAGCAAAGCTGTATTGTGGCTGGACCTCATTCAGATACAGTTTTTTATATATCTGAGTGGGTCTGATGAGATTTGGTACAAATTTTCTGGGCCTCATTCAGATACAGTTTTTTTCTGTATCTGAGTGGGTCTGATCAGATTTCCAGGAGACAAACCAATTATGACCGGTGGTCATAATTGGTCATAATTTGACCCCCTGTGTACAATTACAGCCAAGCTGTATTGTGGCTGGACCTCATTCAGATACAGTTTTTTCTGCATCTGAGTGGGTCTGATGAGAATCTAAGGACACAAACCAATTATGCCCGCAATCAGTTTGCAAGTGTTTACAATTACAGCCCACCTGCACTGTCCTTGGACCTCATTCAGATACAGATTTTCTGTATATGAGTGGGTCTGATGAGAATCTAGGAACACCCCATGTTGTATTGTCACCAATGCAAAAAGCTCCCATACATGTTCTGCTCCTCATTTTGAAAATTTCAAAAATAATCTTCTGCCTTCTCAATCGAATCCACCTACACTATATAATTCTCTAACTCCTGGCTTTGGATACCCATCTAATCATCTCACTCACATGGGCCCATCTCCACCCATTTTACATGAAACTCACCAAGATCCTCCTTCATCACAGCCTCTCAACTCCCCCAATGATCAATTCTCTATTTTCACTGATGAATTTTGATCTAAATTTTATGAGCTTTTCAAAACATTCACCCATGGCTGCCCCACCCAGGCCAAATACCAAATGACATTTGAAGCAATTGACTCACTGGTTTCCTGATGCCACCAAAATTTGTGCTCCAAACAACCTGCAAAGGGGAATTTCCATTTTAAACAGTGCTCTCCTTCATATAGAAAATGGATTGACAAGCTCTGTGATAATAGTTAGTTTGAAATTATACCCCTACAAGGAACTCACGCTTATAATAACTTTCTCCAGGTGCTCCATTTCTGAATGCCACTAAAGATGAATTTTATGTTACATCCTCAATCTTTAAGATTCCAATATATTAACAAGTAACTGCCTCTGAAATTCAGATTTCACTACAATCTTCACGTGACCCCAGCATTCATAATGAAAAGCACCCTGAAACTCATTTTGTGTGTCATCTAATCTATATGTTGCAGCCAAGATCATTCACCATCACTGCTTGGGAAAAAGTCATTGCAGCTTCAGTCTCAGCAACCATGGATGAATTTTGCACACCAAAACCTCCTGTACCCCTCAAGCACAAATTGATGAGGTCAACATTTATCTTGACATAATTGCATACTTTGAAGGCCTCAAAAGACCCTCAATTTCACCAATGGAACTGATTTCCATGGCACATCAAAGTCTAACTGGCTCAAAAAATGCTGAAGAAGCATGTAATATTTCTTCCAACTCAGATCAACAGTTGAAGATTCTCCAAGACCTCATTTCAGATGTCATATTCAAAGCCCAAGCCTCCCTTGACAAGGTTCCCCTTAACCAAACTGAACAATCTAAACGTGTCAAAAAAGAAAGGCCCTCTGTTTTAATAACCAAACCTCTTCGGTAATTGTTCACTCAGCTCCTCAAGTGGTAACCTCGAATTCTGACAATGATTTCCAAGTTGAAACTTCCAAGAAGAAGTTGGTTGAATACCATACCCTTCATAATTTCCTTCCTTTTGTTTATTATTTTATATTAGGTGTCAAGGGATTATTCACTGCTCAAGAAAGATCATCGGAATTTTTCAATTTCCAATGCCATCCTCATACTATGCTCTTTTCATCTTATTCGCCAACATGCCAAGCCACCTCCACCCAAAGAGCCATTATGGAAAAATCTATCTTTTCATCTTAAATCATTTTTTTCTAAGGGTATGAAACCATTCACTGATGTCAAAGCTGTTTTACCACCTTCACAACATCAATTGGCTCAATATCTTACAAGTAATTTTTCAAACCAATAGGAAGCACAAGCCACTGTGAAATCAATCCTTCCACCCTTTCAAATCTGATGCTTTCCCTCCTGTTTCTAATTTACTTATACAGCTTGTTGGAACTATTGTAATTACTTTCCTATTACAAAAAAAAATTAATTCCTTTCTTGTTTTATATTTTTCATGCTTATAATTTTAGAATAGCTTCATTTAAAAAATCCCTTTTCATTAATTACTCATGGTATTTTTCCTTAAATAAGACTTGACTCAATGCACCAAGCAAATACCTTGCTTTCAACATTCACCACAGAGAAAAGCTGGGGACTTGCATACAGGTCCTTTAAAGTATCTTCAGCTTATATCTGAGTGTATCTCTGGAAGTATCCCTAGTTTAACTCACATTCATTGTATTCTGACATTTTTACTCCCCCTTTAATTTTTATTAATATTTTCTTAACTCAATATATACACTGACAACACATATAGGTAGTGAATCTTATTCAATTTGTGGATTGTGAGAACATTGAAATTCCCTAATGAGGCTTATAGTTAGTAAAATAATCTTCAAATTCTCTCATCAATTGAGTTCCTTACAATTCACTTCATAAATGCTTCTGGATTTTGAAAGTTCATCCAGCTATATGGGGAGCCTTGAAAAGTAATTCTTTGATATCTGTAGCATTAATTGCTTCTTTGATCTTATTGTCAATCCGCTGCCTTGATTCTTGAATTTCTTTGATTTTAATTTATCTTTCATGTTGGCTTAAACAATGAGGATAACTTAAGAATTAAGAAATTCTATTTACCAAAATGCTTGTTTTCAGATGAATGAAAAATGAAGCTTGAATTAATTTCCCACAATGATAATAATAAGTAATGATGAATTTGAAAATTATGATGGTAATTATTTTGAGGGAATCCTGTCCAAATTTAAATCAAAAATTGGGTTTCCTCCTTAAAGTTATGAATATTTCAGAAAAATAACAACCAATAATTTGATTATAAGTAAAATACCTCTCCTTGAGTGATGATTATCATCATAGAAATTGGGCAAAATTATTGGAAAGGATGTTTCCATACAAATCAATCTTAATTTATTAGAATAATGTTTCAAAACAAAAAATGAATAAATAAAGAGAATAAAATAAACTTGAAGCTCTTCAAATAGTGAGTCAATGGCCTTCAACATGATTTAATGAATACTTTTGAAATTAGATTCTTGAAAATTTCTGGGAAGGCAAAATAAACAAAGTATAGGAATACTTTGATGAATTAAAAAACAAAGTTGGAAAGGGGTTGCATGGGCCACAACTGAAAAAGTTTGTTCCATGCTGGATATATCTTTGAGTGAACTCTACATGTGAAAAGGAGCTTGTTTCCTCATAGATAATTTTGTTCAAAATCAAAATGCAAGGATTTGGGATGACAGTAATAATAAATTTAATTGATCTGCAGATTTGGAATATATCTATGTCTATTAATAAACTAAGTTTCAAAATATAATTCATTTTTTACACTATTAAGAAAAATTCGGGGGCTAAATCTTTAGCTTATCAAAATCACTTACAAAATCCCTGGGGGTCTTTCCACTATATAACCCATGCAATCCTATCATTTAGGTTCCATTTGTCTCAAACAAATCATATCACACTGATATCTTAAATTTTCATTCTAAAAACTTACAGTATGATCTCAATATTTTGTCTTGGATTTTTCATTATTCAAATTGAAAAAAAATCAATATTGACCAATCCTTTCCAACCTCTCTGAGCTCAGTAATATTCAGAAGAGTATTTAATTCTATTCATATACTATTAGAATCTGACTTGAGTCATCTTGGGAGCCTTAATTCGTTCCAGAGTTTCCATCTGGGTTCACTGCTTGATATGCTTGGAGGAGTGGCTGAAGGCTTGAATCCTGAGACATATAAAAAATACAAAAATAATAATAAAGTCCTTTTTATAAATTCTTTCATAAATTTCAAGAATAAAGATAAAAATATCCTATTACATGGATGTGATTTTGTGGATAAAGGGAATATTTTCCAAACAAGAGAGGCTTTCAAGAATGCAAACATGGTTCTGAGACATATTGGAAACTATAGCTCACCTTTGTTTATTGATATTCCTCAAGATTGTGATCTTTATCAAGCTTCCAACCATACGAGTTTAAATAGTTCTGTTAGTTCAATACCTAATTGTCAAACCAATCTTTCATTGCACCAAATAAAGGGTATTTCCTTTCTCTTGAATATTGAAAATAATATGAAAACATTTGTGAAAACCTATGGAAACATTCAGCTAACTTATGGATTAAAAAAGTGTTTTCTAATTCTGTTGAAAATGGGCTGATACCAAAAGATATTGCATGCAAAAGTAGGGGTGGAATATTGGCTGATGATATGGGACTTGGAAAATAATTGACAACTTTATGCTTCATTAAAAAAACACAACATGAAGCATTGAAGTACTCAGAAATATCTAAGGACCATGTCCCAGCTACTTTGATCATTGTACCACTTTCTACTTTGCATAACTGGGAGAATGAAATAAGACTACATTTTCATGATGGTAGTTTACCATATTCAGTATTCCATGGTTCCAATCATGATTTCATTTCATTCCAAAATTTGAAGCAGAAAGCAGTTATCATCACCACATATGATGTTATTGCTGGTTATAATGTTGATGATGTTCATGGGATGAGAATAAATCCTCTTTTGGTGAATTGGTTCAAAATAGTGTTGGATGAAGCACAGTAAGCTTCCCTTTGGTATTTTTAAATGAAAAAGTACTGAAATTTTTACATCAATTAGCTACATAAAGGAACAATCTACTCATAGAGCATTCACAATATTAAATTTAAAATCTGAAAGAAAGTTATGCCTTACAGGAACACCATTACAAAACAATCTTTGGGATCTTCATAGTCCGTTGAGGTTTCTACAAGTAGAACCATGGAATCTCAAGCCTTTATGGGAAAATTGCATAATCAAAGAAATATCATCTGGGAATCAAATGGCAATCCAATCCTTACAGCTTATAATGCAAACACTCACCTTGAGAAGATTGAAAGCCAACCTACTGGATCTTCCCAAGAAAGTGCAACATGGAGTTGGAATTGAGATCTATGAGCCATGGAAAACACTTTATATTAAAAAGTATGAAGAGTTTAGTGCATTGTATGGAAAACAGAGGTCCAAAGCCGTTCAATGGGATTCATCAGAATTTTTCTCCAGATTATCAGGTTTGAGGCAGCTTTGCAATCATCCAGCACTAATAGAAAGGGAAGAAGGGGGAAGGAGATATACCTGGAAAGAAGGATCCAAAGTGGTGCATCTTGTTAGCCATCTCAAGGAGTTTTTCAGAAGGAGCCAGGCTTGAGATATCCCAAAGCAGTTGTTTTTTCAGAATACAAAAGGTTTCTTGATATGTGAGCTCAAATCCTTCTACTACCTGTCATTTGAATTATTTTATTCATCAAATATTGTAAAAAGTATTGAAATTGCCCTGGATGAAAGTGGGATATCCAATTTGATGATGCATGGAATGCTCAAAAATGATCAAAGGATACAAATCCTTGAAGAATTCAGAAAAAATCCAAAATCTGATGTTCTTCTTACAACAAAAGGCACAGGTGGTGTTGGTATTGATCTGAGATATGCTCAAAATGTCTACATAATGGTAAGACAGTATTTAGATACACTTGAAGCTTAATCTAATATTATTGCAATTAATTAAGTTAGGAACCAGGTTGGAACCCTTTGACTGATGATCAAGCAGTTGATAGACTATACCAGCTAGGGCAAAAGAAAGAAGTTCATGTATTTCATTATATAGCTGTTGGTAGTATTGAGGTGAATATCCAGAAAGCTAGAAGGAAAAAACAGCAGCTTCAGATGTAAGATAGTTTATACTCAACCAATATTTATCTTTTAAAGTAGCTAAAAAATTTCCATTTCATTTCAGGTTGAGCATTGGACATTTAGGTACTGTGGATCATGAATTGGAAAGGTTGATTGTAGAAACAATATAAACATCATGAATTATTTTTTTTAGGTTGCAGATAGTTGAATTAAATGATGAATATCTATACATGGCTTTGATTGTAACATTAGCTTCTCATCATTAGTAAGCTTGTTTCAGATAGTTGAAGTAAATGATGAATATCTATACATGGATTTGATTGTAACACTAGCTTCTCATAATTAGTAAGCTTGTTTCAGATAGTTGAAGTAAATGATGAATATCTATACATGGATTTGATTGTAACATTAGCTTCTCATCATTAGTAAGCTTGTTTCAGATAGTTGAAGTAAATGATGGATATCTATAAATGGATTTGATTGTAACATTAGCTTCTCATCATGAGTAAGCTTGTTTCAGATAGTTGAAGTAAATGATGAATATCTATACATGGATTTGATTTTAAAATTAGCTTCTCATCATTAGTAAGCTTGTTTCAGATAGTTGAAGTGAATGATGAATATTTATACATGGCATTGATTGTAACATTAACTTCTCATCATTAGTAAGCTTGGAAATATAATAATTTGAATAAAGATCTTCTGGAAGTCGGATTGAAGCTTTGGCTTCTTTCTCAAAAATACCACTTTGTACTCTTCTACTTTCCAGGACATTTGGAATTCTATTAAATTTACTTTTTTGAATTTGCTTTTGAATTAATAAGGAATCTAATTAGCTTGTTAACTTTGAGAATAAATCTGACCTCCAAGGGGACTTTAGTTTTATTAATGATCCATTTGCATCTTCAGTATCAGAGCAGCATCGTGGCTCATCAAATATGGAAGCTTCATCTTGATTGATTCTCAATGAGAGTAATGTCTCTTAGCAATTTGATGATAACTGAATATTAAATAACATCAATTGGTGTAAAAATCAATCACAAATCAAATAAAAACATACTCTCTTACGCCATGTTGATTTCTGCTTCTGACTGGCTTTTTTTGAAAGTGCTTCAGGAACCAATTTATCATTCTTAAGATCCTCTTGTTTCCCTCTGAACCAGCACATTAGTATTAAAGACTTATTAGTATGTGTATTATCCTTTGGATTTATCAAGAATATTTTCAATTCTCCTTGTTGGTGTAAATAGTTCCAGTGCTTGAGAACAAATTTTGCAAATATATGATTGCAAGCAAAGGTTGACATTGGGAAGCCTGATTTGAAGAGATCCTCTAGAAAAATAGTTTTGTACATTGGTGAAATTAATATTCTTGGGTTTATAGACGGTCTATCCTCTGCCAAGCTGTGATCATGGGGCTTTGTAATTGGATTATAAGTGCAAGAAAATGGTAAGTTCTCCACAATTTTGAGAATTTCTTCGGATGGAAGAGATTTACAACTATTCATATCAGATGGAGATTGGAAATAGTTGATTTCCATGATCAACCAGCATAATTGATGTATGGATCTTGATATTGCACTGGTAGGTAGTGGGATGATGGGATGTAATATCTTGTTGATAGTCCTGTTTGATTGGGGTATAGAGGTCTCAAAAAAATAATGTGAAGCTTTAGGCATAGTAAAACAGGTTAATTAAAGTCAGAATTCTGGGAATAGGTGGAAGAATCAAAAGAAAGGCTCCTCTTTATCATAAATGAGAGGATTCTGGAGCCCTGTAGTCATTTCTTACAGTTTGAATGAGCGTGAAAAAAGCTATCTTGTGTAAAAGGAGCTTTTTTGGGAAAGTAAGCAATGAGGTATCAGGTGAAGCAAAGTAATCTTAGCAAACTCAAACATGATTTGAATAAAAATCACCCTGTTTTGAAAGAATAAAACTGAATTACAGAAAAAACTGATCAAATTAATAAGGTGTTTATATTGGCTGTATCAGGGAGATCTAGTACAGGCTGTCCATCTATGGTATTTTTTTCAAGCCATGCCTCACTGAAGTCCAATACTAAACATTTGGCCACTTCCAATTTTTTTCAGCAGTGGGAACAAATTCATGGGTTTTTGAGAAAAATGCCTTGTTAAAATATCCAAAATATATGCATTTGTTCTCTTCCAAATAGGCTCATAAGGCCTTTCCTCAGCAATAACACTATCATTAATTTCAATCATATGCAATACTCCTTTAGCTGAGCTTTTTCTCCAATCTCTTGAGCAAACCATTAAGCCTCTTACCCCAGAAGCAAGAAATGAAGCTAAAATATGATAGCAGGGCTTAACTAATCCCATTTTTGATTGTAGCTCTGATAAGGTCTTAAGGTGTTCTTTGGACCTTTTATTAGTGAGCACAAATCCATCAGGAATATTGACTGGAAGAATCTTTGAATGTGCTAGTATCAGGACATATGAAATAATAAGATGTAAAATGGAATCATTGGAAGATATTAAGCTATTCATTCCATAATGAATTGGCTGGCTTTCCTCCTTTTAATCAAGGGTATTTTTAATTTGAGCTGAATGGGATGGTCTTGTGCTGAGGCAGGACACTAGAAATTCCAGGCTGAGTCATTGAACTAACAAGCAATCATCTTCTGTTGATTTTGTGATTGCAAACTTTTCGGGTTGTATGAGATCTTGTGCAGAAACTGATATTGACTCCAGTATTAGATTGGCCCAGAACTGTTTCTTTTGAAGATTAGGGACAAAGAGGGATAGTGCCAATTGAAAGAGGGGTTGGTGTGATTTGGGAATGTTTTGCATTGAAGTTGTAGCATCCAAAGTAAAGATAGGGACATTCCAAGCAACAGGATCATTGAAAGAATCATATTTCTTTGGTGAAAAGATATCTAATCCTGAAAAAAGCAAGTAAATATCAATGTTCTGGATGAAACATGAATGAATGTTTTTTGTATTTACCAGATTTATCCAAATACACTAGCCATTTGGTAATGCTAAGAGATCCAACACTTTGAAATTGTATTCCTTTGGGTAGTTTGGTAGAAAATGACCTTTGGGGAATTTCCTGGGATTGTTCTCTTACTAGAGTTTCAACATTAACGTGGCATTTCTTCCATACGGATACAGAAAGTGGCTGATAATGGCTGATTTTTTCTTCAAAGTGATCTGAGTGAATGAGATTGAATAATCCAGATTGAGGGAGCTTTTTCTTCTTTTGGGATGCTGAAGGCTCTTCATTACTGGTTTGCATTACTTTTGAAGTTGATGGGTTGTTATCTACAAGTATGAAATTGGAGTTAGGTGTTTCTTTTGAGTGTTTGGTAGATGTATGTTGTATCAAGGGCTCCTCTATTTTTGATTTTGCTTTTTTTCTCATGGTAGAAGCTGTAAAACTTTGTATATTTGATTGATCATTTGGAGAAGTAATATTGACTTCAGGGCTGGAGTTTGACATGGATAGGGCTTTTTCAAAATCATTTTGAGGCTGGAATAGTCCTGCTTCTAGATTTTGAGAATCTGACTGGTTTTGTGGGTGTGATTTCTCAGTATCATAATTGCATTCCATTTTTTAAGAAAGGAATGATTCAGGGAATATAGTTTAATCTTGAAGTAAAGCCTAAATAAAATATTGAGACATACTTGATTCTTTTCCTTTATACTTTGATAAATTTTGGCCCTTTTATTACTCATACTAGAAGAAGATATGAAGTACCTCTTTATTGATGTTTGGGAGGATGCTGAAATAGCAACCTTGGCTTCAGGGGGTAATGATCCACCTAGCTGTACACCTAAATTATGATTTGAATTCCAATTAAAAATGGCCCCATATGGGCAAAAGCTGGAAAAACATATGATATAGATCATCTTCAAGTATTTTGGAGACCTCTTGAATTTTTTTTCTTGCATATTCAGGAAAGTGAGTATTGCAGGTAGCAAGCTTGAGAGAAGGAAGAAATTTGGAGATTTTTGGATATGAATTCTGATTTTTCAACTTGCTTTGGCTCTATTTCAAGTAATGGATCCATTTTGGAGCAGTGATTATCTGAAATTGACTGAGGGTTAATTATTATAAATAAGTTTTTAATTTATTTTTGAAATGAAATTGAAAAAAATAGAAGGTGGGAATTCTTAATACTGTTCAAGACAGCTTGGACTATTATGGAATGTAGGATTTTGGGAAGGCATATATAATGATGACTTTTGATAAATGTTGATATTTTTGCTTGAGCATTGCTCAATATATAATACCTTGGGGACAAATGAAAGCCAAAGAAGGCATAAATAAGAGGCTTATATATTGAATAATTTTGAGAACCTATAGCACAGTTCAGCTTTCAAAACATTAATTAAATAGCAAATTTATGACTGATGGTCATGATTGTGAAAGCCCACATTGTAGCTAAATTATAAATTCTAACAATGGGTGCCTTTTTGAGATATTTTAAATCATTTTTTCTTTTGAATTACATTTATTCCTAAATTCTAAGCTTGGCAAACAAATAGGACACTTCAACTCTCAAATACACTACAAGAATACTAATTTTATGACTTCCAGTCATGATTTTGAAAGGCATCTTTTGACTTGGCTATTAATTCACTCAATTGGTGAATTGTTGAAATAATTCATCTCTCTCTAATTATATTTGCAAATACATATATTACAAAACTCTAAGCTTGGATACAACAAAGGACTAGGAGATAAACATTATTCAGGATTCATAAAATTTTGACTACTTGAACCAGCTTCAATTCCACCAAGAGAAGATCTTCCTGGCCTCTGTATGATGTGACGTCCCCTCTTTGTCTTGGCCTCAATCTCTAATAAAATATTTTGGAGTCCAATCAGTTCTTTTACCAATAAGTGGTTTCTTTCAACTTCTGAAATTGTGTTTAAGTATATTGTGGAATAACAATTTAAAGGTAAGCAATGTGGGACATTAGTTAAATCAAAACTATAGTCTAATTTCTCTCCATCCCTATGAAGCATATGTTGAAATCTATTTTTTTCAAGCTGGGTTTTGGCACCAAGGGTCATTTCTAGATCCAATTGCCTTGTACACAAGGTCAAAGCTTCACTACGCCAAACTCTAACAAGTCTTTTTGGTGCTTTTCCCAAGTCAGAATTATCCTCTACATCTGAAGTTGCTTTTATATCAGTATGTATTGCAGAGAAATCATTGTTTTGAGGGAATAATTGACGTGCTATTTTGAAACGGGAAGCTGTAACCTAAATATAATATGAAAGTAATATTAGAGCTTGATGTATGTCTAAAAAATGAATAAGCACATGAATTCTCCCTCCCTCTAGTGTTTTTGGATTTCTTAGCTTTTGAACTTTAACCTCCTCTGCAGCCTGGCCAAGTTTTAAAAGCTTTTTCATTTTTTACCCCTTCCATTGACCCAACGTTTGATTAATAGGCTTAGTTGATCAGGATTGTTGATATGTAAGCTTGGTTGAGTCTGGCTCCAATTGAAGAAATGTTTGGAGATAATGTCTGCTATGGCTGCATTCCAAGTGGAGTTATTGAATGAGGCTCCCCATTGGAAGGTAATCTTGAGGCCTATTAGCTGGAATTCCTTTTCACAAGAGCGCTTTTCAACTATTGAGACCTTGATCTTGTTATTGAGAACATCACTACTTGGTTTAAGTTCAGGTGGCTGCAATCGTTGAGATATAGAGGTAATTTCTTGTTTGACCAAAATTTGGCACTCACTAATTAGATGATCTCTCAGTCCATTTTCAAAGGTTTTCAAATGAGTCTTGATGTGTTTAGCTTGGTTTTTGACCCAATGAATATAAAATTCCTCTTAAATATTGGTAGGATTGGGTGGGAAGTGATCTACATAAGGTGGCATACCCATTAAGAAGTAGATAAATTCTCGTAAGTGGACTGATTCAGTGGATGCCTGACTTGGAAGATTGTTCTGTGTTACCAATCTTGTAATGCAGTGGTTTCTCCCTTGCAAAATTCTCTTATTATTTCTAGCCCTCTGTTGGTCTTCTTCTTGTTTAATCCTGAATTCTACTCCAACAACTGAAAACCAAATCAGTGAGTAATTTTCAATCAGCTTTGGGAAAGATACTCACCACCTGATGTTATTTCCTCTTGTCCCTCCTGACTGGCATTCTGTGCAACTGCATCCTCTATTCCAAGTCTTTCCAAATCTCGCAGAAAGATGGATTTCTGTCCAGTAGAGTCAGTATGGATGCTTTTGTGGTTTTCTTCATCTGAGTTAATCATTGAGTCACCCTCTGTTGGTGGGTTTTGTGATGAGGATCCAGAATTTTCTCTGTGGAATACGGAGGGGGAGCCACCCATTGCATTGGAAGACATTGTAATATCAATTTAAAGAAGTGGAGTTAAATTGAGGAAAATGAGGTAAATATATTAATAAAAGTTTGAGGATGTTAAACAGAGTTGGAGTAAGGATTCAACATATGAGAATGAATTTGGTGGATGAGAAAGCTCAGGAAAGCTGAGAGCAGTTTGGTGAAGTGGAAATACAGACATTTTTGGTGGAGAGGAGATAGTTTATATACACATTTTTTCAAACCTGTTCTATCCAGCACCAAAAACCAAATTATGTGTTGAAAGATCTTTGGGAGGCTTAAATATGGCAGATTGACAATTTAAATCCCTTTTAAAAGGGATTTGAGTGAATTATTTTAAAAAAACTTCATTTAATAGCATATAACAATATCAACAAAGGAAAAAGTATTGTTTTTCCTCCAAGGAAATCTTTAGTGAGCATTTATAAGGAAAACTAAGGCTGAAAGGGGTGCGGCACTTCAATCACCTATCCATTGCTGGCAAGGTTTGAAAGGAAATGGTAAGAAGCTGTTAAAATATATGAGATAATGAGTGGCAGTCCACTGAATCACTTACTGATGAATGTAGAGATACCAAGAAAAGTGTAGCCTGATCAATTCCAAAGGTTCCAGGAGGATTCTTGAGGCTTGCAGCATGACCCAAAACTGATTGGGAGTTGATGATTATGGCATCCTCTGTCTGGTCCAATAGAATAGAACAATTGAGATCTGGAAAAGGATGGAAAGGGTCTTTTTCTATTTCATTATTTTCAAGCTTCTTAAAAGGTTTGATTATTAGCCACCATATGTTGGGACCACCTCCAACTAATGACACAATATTATCAATATGGCCCATGAATTTGACATTCTTAATGCTATACTCTATGATACTGTGTTCAACATGTGATCTGACATTACAATACCTTTTTTTTCAAAAATTATTGACTTTTTGCATTCAAAGAGATCTACAACATCTCTTACATCTCTTGAAACTAGTAGTTTCCACTGTTCAAAAATAGCATCATGCAATTGAATTGTATGACTGGCACTGATATTTTTTGATTGATGCAGAGCAATTGGGGGATTGTTCCTACCAACTCTTTGTTGAGGATTAGGCAATTTGAAAATCCATTGATATTGTACTTTTGATATCCATCTTTTCAGTATTCTTTGGGAGATCTCAGCTACAATTGGTTATATGTTGGTAGGTATTGTGTGAGGGTGGTTTTTTGACATAAGAATATATAATTCAAACTCAACATGGCTTATTATTCCGTGGTATGCCCCCAAATTTATGGTTTATTCCTTTGTATGCCCACACAGCTAAGCTTCTTGGTGGCCCTACCTCCTTGATAACCTTTGGTAAATGTTGTGTTAGGTGTAGATTAGGTTTGGAGTTTATCATGGACCAACCCAAACAAAGTGTTTGAAGATAGATCTTTGTACTACTTTCAATCTTGTCTAGGTCTTCTTCATGAATGCTTGTTCTGAGTAACATGTTTGTTAATTTAACTAATGAAATTAGTGATTTGAGTAGAAGATCCTTATGGAGGTAGTTCCCTGGGCATTTTACCCTTTCCTCCCTATGAGGTATTTGTGAACTCCATAGTGGTACAAGTGCCAAAGGTAAATACAATGTCATCAAGATTTGCCACTCTTCTGCTTTGAGTGCCTGAAAGTTTTTGAAACCAAATTTTCTGGGTAGACGAGAAAACCATGACGGGACTTTTGTTTGATTGATGACTTTTTGAAGTACCTCTAATGTGTCTTTTTTTAATCTTGGAGTTTCATCCCCCTTTGTATTTAAATACTGATTATCATCAGAAGATAAATCAGAGGGAACCAATGAATCACTCCCATGTGTAAAAGGTAATAAGCTGAGTACTGTAGAGGTGGTTGTCTGGGATTTAAGGGAATAACTGGAGTTTGAAGTTCTGTTTATTTTTGCATTTTGATCAATTTTGGTCCTAGAGGCTTCACTAGAGCCTTTGTGCCTTTGGGATTTAGGAGGTCAAATGCGGGCAAGGTTAGCTTTTGTAAGGTTTTGTTTCTTGGGTCTACTTATTTTGTCAGAATCATTGTCATCTTCATTTTTCCTTTTTCTTGGACGCCCCAATAAACAAAAAGGATATTTGAATGGATTTTAGTCTGCCAAAAAACTTTGCTTTTTCCTTTGAAGCTCTAACTTGTGACCAGCCAACCCCACCTTGAGGAATGATATGCAATAGTCTTTGATATCCCCTAAAATCAAAAAATGCATAATATCTATGCCACAAAAGTCTATTGGTCTCCAGTAATCTAGTTTATTTAGAATACTCCACTGGACACCATGTGAATTTACAAATTTATCTTGTTCCTTTTTGGTTTGAAGTTGGGGCCATTCATTTGCCTTGGAAATATGATTTTCATGTGTCCTTGTTTCAAATTTTGAAATATCTATTTCATTGATATCCACCCTTGTAATATTACAAAAGGAGAAAAATCAATTGGCCAAATGAGAGGCAAATCCAGCCACTTTACGTAGAGAAGGAAGATCTGCTATTAAAGGTAATAAAGCCACTCTAGTAAGTCTACCCTGTGGAAAGTCATGGGTATTGGAAAACCAAATACCATTCCATAACATTTGAAGCTCAATCACAAGAGGCTCCAAGATTGAATTCATTTGATCAAGAGATGGCTCTTTGGGACCAGGAATTATTGCATATAGAAAGATGTTCTCCTCTTTGTGACGTTCACTTGGGGGAAGAATCAAACAAGTGAGAAGAATTGACCCGATTGAAATGGATTTTGCAGCACCTTTGTTACTTAATGGATTGAACCAATCTACATATAAGCTAAATATCAAATTACCTTTTCTATTTGTGAAAGCTTGTTTACTACATGGGGAAGATTTGAATGTGTGCCAAATTTTGCTATGCCAAATATCAGAAATAACTTTAGGGTCTGTTTGAGAATTATCCGTATTGTGAGCATTTAATAGCTTTTAAAAGCCAGGAATCCACATATGGGAGGCCAAACATTTTTGCAAGGATTGGTATCTAAAGGTACAGATTAGTTTTTGAAGTGAAGTATCATTCTTGTCATCAGTTTTAAGTAAAATAGAACAACATTCTTTTCTTGAAAGAGATCCTGATTTGACAATGGAGGAAGGAAAAGGTTGAATAAATTTGGATGTAAACTGTTTGTTGATGTGCCCCATTTCAGTCAGATCATACAAGCTGAAGCATTCTGGACAGCAAATCTTTTTTTCAAAGTCCATGGATATGCCCAGCTGAACCAAAATAGTTTCAATTGAAAGTGAAATTTCTTTAGCAATGGATAATCTATCAAAATTAAATTTCTCTCCAGGGCTAGTTATCTTTTCCCTTTCTGATAAAAGAAATTTTTTGATACTATCTCTGGACATTCCATTTTCAAGGTATAGGCTGGAAGCTTGAACCAAACCTTTCAGAGCATGAGAGTCAATGAATTTGGAGGTCTTTTTTTCATATTTTTGGTATCAAAAAGTAAATTTTCTTCATTATTCTGATGACATATCTGTTCAATTTGAGAGCATCCAGGGGTTTTGTGTGTTGGCTGCACCAAAAGATTGTGGAAAAGTAGACTTTGGTGATGATGAATAATTGAAATGAATGAGGGAAAGAGTCCTTACATTTTCACTATTTTGGGCTAAAACCATCTGATCAACCAAAGGCTGGGGTCTCCTGAGTTTTAGTAGTTCAAATTGATGTGTCTTCCAAGCTGGGTCAGACATGGGGTTTCCATGCTCAACAATATTGTTCCAATCTTCAGAATATTAATTGTAACAGCCGAGCTTGTGACAAGTGCAAATTTTTCAGGGAGGCCCATTCTTTGCACCATGAAACTTTGTGGGGAATGAACAAAAGAGGCACAAGAAATTGAGATGGAGTAGTGTGGTTATGGGGAATGTTTTGGGGGGCAAAGTGAACTCAAAAGAGCTTTGAAGTGGACACAAACATAGCTTTATTTATATTTGAAAATCTTTGATTTTGCAAAGATAGAAGCCACTGATGCCCCTATATGGTGTGCATGGGGTACAAATTTTATGCAGAAGTCATAGGTTCACCAGTTTTAAGATTAGAGAACCTGTAAAAAAACATTTACAGCCAAGCTTTTTGGGGTCTGGGCCTCATTCAGATACAGTTTTGTCTGGATCTGAGTGGGTCTGATTACATTTCCAGGAGACAAACCAATTATGGCTGTAATTGGCTTGCATATGGTACAAATTGTGACCGATGGCCATAATTAGACCACCTGTGTATAATTACAGAAAAGCTGTATTGCCAATAGACCTCATTCAGATACAGTTTTTTCTGTATCTGAGTGGGTCTGATTGGATTTCAAGGAGACAAACCAATTATGGCCGTAATTGGTTTGCATATGGTACAAATTATGACCGCCGGTCATAATTTGAACACCTGTGTACAATTACAGACAAGCTGTATTGTCTCTGGACCTCATTCAAATACAGTTTTTTCTGTATCTGAGTGGGTCTGATTGGATTTCAAGGAGACAAACCAATTATGCCATAATCGGGTTGCAAGTGGTACAAATTATGACCGCCGGTCATAATTTGACCACCTGTGTAGGATTACAGACAAAGCTGTATTGTCTCTGGGCCTCATTCAGATACAGTTTCTCTGTATCTGAGTGGGTCTGATTGGTTTTCAAGAGACAAACCAATCTTGGCCGTAATTGGTTTGCATATGGTACAATTTATGACTGCCGGTCATAATTTGAACACCTGTGTACAATTACAGGCAAGCTTTATTGTCTCTGGACCTCATTCAGATACAGTTTTTTCTGTATCTGAGTGGGTCTGATTGGATTTCAAGGAGAAAATCCAATTATGGCCGTAATTGGCTTACCAGTGGTACATATTATGACTGCCGGTCATAATTTGACCACCTATGTATGATTACAGCCAAATCTGTATTGTCTCTGGGCCTCATTCAGATAAAAGTTTTTCTGTATCTCAGTGGGTCTTATGAGATTCCCAGGTGACAAACCAATTATGGCCATAATCGGTGTACAAGTGGTACAAATTATGACCGCCAGTGATAGCTTGACCACCTTTGTATGATTACAGCCAAAGCTTTATTGTCTCTGGGCCTCATTCAGATACAGGTTTTTCTGTATCTGAGTGGGTCTGATGAAATTCCCAGGTGACAAAGAAATTATGGGTGTAATTGGCTTGCAAGTGGTACAAATTATGACCGCCAGTCATAATTTGAAGACCTGTGTACAATTACAGACGAGCTGTATTGTCTCTGGACCTCATTCAGATACAGTTTTTTCTGTATCTGAGTGGGTCTGATGAAACTTCCAGGTGACAAACCAATTACAGCGGTGATTGGTTTGCAAGGGGTAAGAATTATGACCAGAGGTCATAATTTGACCACCTGTGTATGATTACAGCCAAAGCTGTATTGTCTCTGGGCCTCATTCAGATACAGGTTTTCTGTATCTGAGTGTGTCTGATGAAATTCCCAGGTGACAAACCAATTATGGCTGTAATTGGTTTGCAAGTGGTACAAATTATGACTGCCAGTCATAATTTGACCACCTGTGCGCAATTGCAGACAAGCTGTATTGTGGCTGGACCTCATTCAGATACAGTTTTTTCTGTATCTGAGTGGGTCTGATTGGATTTCAAGGAGACAAACCAATTATGGCCGTAATTGGTTTGAATATGGTACAAATTATGACCACCGGTCATAATTTGAATACCTGTGTACAATTACAGACAAGCTGTATTGTGGCTGGACCTCATTCAGATACAGTTTTTTTGGTATCTGGGTGGGTCTGATTGGATTGCCAGGCACGAAGTCTTATGGATTATGACCAACCCTCATAATCTCACTCTGAGGACATTCTGAGGGCACAAATTTATTGCATTCATAATTGATTTACACGTTGACAAAATTATTACTGGTGGGCTAAATCTCTCACCCACCTACAGGTGTGACTGTACCATCCAATCTAATCACCCATGTATTTCAAGGAGGGTTCTAAAGATACACATATCCTGACACTTAATTCTGCCCTAAATGTGTAATTTTGTTTTATGTCTAGAGGATCTGCAGCTTTATTTCCTTTGAAACCACAAAACTCATTTCTGCTCTATTTCTATGGCCTACACCCCCACTTCATTTAATTGGGACCTGCAATATAAATGGAGCTGTTTTGCCCATGTTTTCCCTAATTTCCTCTGTTTTTAACTTCTGTTGGCCATTTAAATCCCACTCCTCCCAATATAATACCCAATCCTATGAATACACCCCAACCACCTGATTCCAATCTCTCATTTGACGAAATCTTTCATAGGGTTTTTTCAAATAGCACACATTTGATTTCATCTTTATCTTATCAAAATGAGGCACCATCTCATTCATCTATCAATTCATTGTCCACCCCAAACCAAAGCACTGAACCCCAAGAATGTTACTATCTTTTTCACTACCTCAATTCTCCCAATATACTCCCAACAGCTCCCATTAGTCATCCTCAAACTTTGCCCTGCCCCCCACCAAACAAAATAAATAGAACCCCCTTTCAACTTGGTAAATTTTTTCTTCCCCATGTAATCTCATCCTCAACATTTTTTAATATTATAATTTTACCAAGAAATATCAGATACCACAAACATGAGTTTGTGTAATCCACACCCAAATACTCCACGAACCCTTTCACCACCCTCATTCATAGAATTCAACATGAATAACCCACCTACTCAAGTACAATTCATCTCACCTATTCTATCTTCTGAGCTAAATCGCCTCTCCTGTGAAGAATTTTCTCTTAATCACCACCATATCAAGAATATCCTCAATAATGCCTTTCTGAAGCTGAAAAGAATCCTGTATCAATTGAGATTAAGGATTATTTGAAAAAGGGCCTTACATTGATTTCTCAAAAAGAACATGGTAATTATTATTCTTCACATCTATCCTCAATTTTGTATTAATTTGATATCCCTTCTTGTAGAATTGTCTTCATCACAAGCAATTGGTCTTGTAGATGGCAATGTTGAAGCTATTGAGAGAGAAGTTCCTTCCATATGCTCATCCCAATCATCCCTTCTGGAGGAGGTTGTTCCTGACGGAAATCACAAGAAAAAAAAGGAAAATTCAAAATAAACCACCACCAAATATTTGTCGTTTCATGCAAAAATCTGTCGCTATTAATAATACACAACAGGCTGTCTCCATGATTCCTCCCACAAATACACCTTTTGTCCCCATTGTTTCTAGCCCACCCCAATCTATCAATCCTCAATTGTTCTTGCAAGCACATCCCAATGACCTTCCATCCCCTGATACTCCTTGTCATTCACCTGATTTAATGGTTTCCCAATCTCATGGGTCTGATTTTCCACCAATATTCACTGAGGAAGAACAAACTCATCAAGAGAATTTACCTAATACAGAAAGCCCATGTAACAACCCTTCTGCACAAAGTGACCACAGCAACATTTGTGAGAGCTCATCAAATTTACCTATTTCAAATGAGACACCTATCCACTCAATAGCAGATGTTCATCAGGTCTCTCCAATTATTTCAGCAGGAGGAATTAATGTTACAACTAACACCCAGGAAATCCAGTCCACTATTTCAACACCACAAAATGCACATACTCCTTGTGTCTGGTCATCCCCACATGATACCTCAATTGAACAACCACTCCCCTCATGTGATGATGTTCCTCCTAAATCAATGGAATCAAGTTCATCCCCTCCATTACATGCCCCAACACCAGGTCTCAATAATTGCAATCAAGAAGTTGATTGTCAGACTCAAAATCCTCCCAAATTGGAAGAGACTGAACAATCTCCCATTTCCCAACCAGCCTCTCCCCCCAATGCTGAATTTTTTATCTTTTCCCATGAATTTTGTGCTCAATTTTAGAAAATTTTCCAAATGTTTAATTCAGGAAGACCAACTCAAGCCAAATATCAAACAACGTTTGAAGCAATCAGCTCTTTGGTTAAATGGCATCTTCAATCTTTGGGTTGTGAAAAACCTGCACAAGAGAATTTTGACTTCAACCAATGCTCATCTTCATATACCAAATGGATTGACAAACTAAGTGATCATAGTTAGTTTCCTTATAATAATTAGTCATTACAAAACATTAACACTTGTCCTATTTCTGAACAGGCCCACCATTTTTGAATGCTACCAAAGCTGAATTTTATGTCTCCCCTCAAATTTTTAACATGCAAATATATGATGACATTATATCACCTGAACCAAGTATCTCTATTCCTTTTTCTCTGGAGCCCCACGTTTGTAATGAAAAGCACCCTGAAACCATTTTTGTTTGTCATCTCATTTATATGGCCCAACCATACCACTTTACCATCATTGCTTGGGCAAAACTCATTTCTGCATCTATATCTGCAACAATGGATGAATTTTGTATCCCTAAACCCCCCATGACAGCTCCAACCACTCCTGGAAAGGTACATGCTTATTTGGATATGCTTACATACTTTGAAGGATTGAAGCGACCTTCTATTCCACCTATGGAGCTTATGTCAGCCACCCCCAAATCCAAAGCCATCTATTAGCAATATAGACACCAAACAGAATTTGGGTGCTAATTCTGATCAACAACTCAAGTCGTTTCAAGATTCAATTTTGGATGTTATGATTTCATACATCATTTTCAAAGCACAGGCAAACATAGAGGAACTTTCCCCTCCCAACCAATCAGAACAACGTAAACATCCCGAAAATACAAAGAATCAACATCTTGGAAGAGATGAAATTTCCTCATTAATCATTAACCACAGACCTCAAAGCATCACTCTGTTGGACAATCAAGCATTGAAATTGGATCAAGCTAAAAAGAAATTGAGTGAATATTGTAGTTGGCATAATTTTCTTCCATTTGTTTGTTTCTTAATATTAGGTGTTAAGGGTTTATTCACTTCTCACAAAGATCATTGCCATTTTTCTATCTCCAATGCTATGCTTATATTATGTTCTTTTAACATATCTCATCAGCTTGTTAAGCCATCACCTCCAGAGGAACCTGTCTGGAAAAATCTATCTTTTCACCTCAACTCGTTTTTTTCTAAAGGCATGAATCCAATTAGTGATGTTCAGCTTGTTTGTCCCCCCTCCCAGCATCAACTAGCACAATATATCACCAGTGATTTTTTAAATCAATGGGAAGCTCAAGCAACAGTGACATCACTTCTTCCTCCTAGTCAAAGAGCTTGTTTGACTTAGTTTTAAGTTCATCATGTTTTTAATAACTCTTTTGCAATTGCCATTTTTTAATCCTTACTCTTATTGGCCATCTCCAAAATTCTCCGCCACTAAAAGCACATTATGTTTGTGAGTTCTTCTCAGGTCTTGAACTATACTACTTGATCATCATTCTATTACAATAATGTTAAGATAGTTGTAAATTGCCCCTTGTAATTGAGATTTAATACAATATGATAGCTTTCAAATTTAAATATTAAACTTCTTTCACACTATTCATATGAAATGCAAGTTTCATGATTTTTTGACAATAAATTAAGCAGTCATATCTTATTAGTGAGCACAAATATCAGAGAATATGATGAATATAACTTTGAAACTTGACCTTTCTATATTATGTAAGCATTTGGGGTCAGTTAAAAAGTATTTGTGGCAACTATTAGTCAAACATATTAGCCTTTATAGCTGCTCTTCTGATTATATTTTTAGAATATAGTTTTACTTATTCATTAAGTGAAATTTATCTCAATTTTCAACCATACCTTTTGTGTACCACATTGATTTTAAGAGCATTCAACCTCAAAATGAAACTGTGTATCATAGTACAATTTATAAATGACATAAGAGGTTCTTTCTATTTGGAATTCTATTTGAAAGAAATTTGAAAGTCTTATATAATTGAATTTTTCTATTCATGTTTCTGAACATGTACAATTAGTTGATATGAAAAGTACACTTTATTACTGAACTAGTAATTTAATAGTACTTCAACTTGAAAAGATAATGTTTAAATTTGTAAATAAATCCATTGCATATGGATTTTTTAAATTGATGCAAAGTCAAACATCCCAAATTATTACCACAAGATATATTAAGAATTTCCCAAACCTCATAATTAATAGAAAAATTCCAATTTAAATTATGAATATATAATACTACATTCAAAAATGAGTAATAATTGATTTTAATAAGAATAATAATGCACAATGTGAGGTTGAGCATTATTTTTTTGTGAAAATATTTCAGATTTCTGTGAGATGAATGACAGTGAAAGCAATATCCTATTTGTCAAATACTAATTACAATTTCTTTGATATTTGGCACATCGTTGTGCTCTTCCAATTGTTTTATCTACAAAATCTCCCGTTCCCTCTCTTTCATGTTTCTTCACCCATTTAATTAATTCATTAAAAATTTGAAATGAGCAACCAAAGTGAGTCGTTGTATTGTTGGTTGATACTTCAAGAGGAGGTTTGGTTGTTTGATCTAAGATCTTTTTTGAAGGCCATATTAATTCTATAATACCATTGTTCAATCCAAATTCAAAATTCAAGTTGTAATCCGGAAAAGAAAAACTATGACCTATACATTTTCTTGGTGGTGATACTGGATTTCCATTTTTGATATCTATGTAACTGAATAAGCCATATGTAAGATTATTTTAATTGTTGTCACAATGAGCATGGTTATGAAAATCATTACAAGTGATTGATACATTTGAAAATGAGCTTCTATTTTCAATTTTGTCTTTATCATTCCATTCAGAGTTGTCCCAACTTGGTAGTTGGCATTGTTTCATCAAACCTTCATTATTAGTAGAACCATCTTTTGTGAATATATAAAATCTATGAGAGAGAAAACTATTATAATTTGGTAACTTGTTCCATAATTCTTCATCTTTTACTTTTCTTTCAGACGAACACTTTTTATCTAGTGTATATACTCCTAAAAACAAAGAAAAAAAATTAATATTTTGTTTTTTCAAATTCAAAATTTAATATTACTTACCTACACTTTTTCCTTCATCATATTCACCTCTAAATACAAGACATTTCATTTGCCCACCAATTGAGAATTTGTTGGTTTTTTGATGCAGACGGTTTTGTGCCATATAATAAAAATATTGTATTATATTTAACATTGGAAGGCTACTGAATTTTGATCTTTGGTTTTTTCAAGTGAATAGAATTTAATCATAAAAACTAAATCTTTTGTTTTTTCATCTTGGCAGAATCTATAATTATCATTGTTAAACTGAATATGAAACTTATTTTGGTTCTGGACTTGAATTCTCTTCATTTTTAAGTTTTTTGGAGCTTTTTCAATAAATTCACATTCTTCTGCTTCTTCAACAATTTCACCCTCTTCAGCTTCTTCAGAAATTTCACCTTCTTCTATTTCTTCATAACTTCCTTTGTTTTGGAAAATGAATGGTTTAAGCATTTGTCTCTGTGAGCCCTTTTACTGAGACTATTTTGATTCATTATAAAGAGAGAAAATCCTCTAATACCAAAAAAATATGATACTGTAATACCGGAAATAGTAATTTCAAAAGAAATCAAGCTAATGAATTAGAATATTTCCACCTGCTTCATCCCTCTTCTTTCTTATAATCCAAATTTCATTCTTCCTCAAACCCAATTTCATTGTTTCTGATATCATCACTCCTAATTTTTTTCATCACCTCAATTTTTTTTACTAATTATATCCTCATCCTTAATTTCACCTACTCTTTCGCACCCTACAATGCTATCGAAACAATCAGGGTCATTGAGGTTCCAGTGTTGGTTCCGTTGATCCTGGTTGTTGGTTAGCACCTCAACCTCTGATAATCCAGCCAACTTTTCCTAAACATCACCTTTAACATTTAATGGCATCAAGTCAATTCAAGTAAGATTTCTGTCAATTGCTATATCTCAGTAAAGGTATCACTAAAAGTACTCTCAAATTTCTCATTGATCATTGGAATAAAATTATATCTTAAAAGTTAATCACATAGTTACAAATTATATAATACAATAATTCTCAAAATGGTAACCATAGTCACTCTTCATCATAAAGTTAAGCAAGCTGCGCTTTTGGCTATCTTCATCCCATTTCATCAAACTACTCAAAATTCAAAATCAAAGGACTTCTTTTCAGATTTGAGTTTGCCCATTCATCAATCAAATCTTTCAAACAATATTAGTGGCTTTAGTTTAGTTCCAAAAATATCCAATGCTCATGTACCTTTGTTCAGCTCTGGTCGTATTAGAGAATCCCTCAATGGCTTCATTGAAAGGTCTCCAATCACAATAAAATTGATCTTGATCATAAAGGCAAGAATAAGGATAATGACAACAAAATTGAGCTACTTTCAGTTTGGGGTTTAGATAATTTACTATCAGACTCAAATCAAACAAAAAAATTCAACCTCAACACCTCAAATCAATCAGCTTGATTGTTTAGCCTCAATCCAATTAAAAAATAGATCTGATGTAAAATCGGATCTATTTGACTTTCACTTTTCTCAAATTAGGCTAGAAAGTCAAAATCCATCTGGTTCAATTGACTTTTTTTCTGATAATAAAATTAATAATCTTAACAATTTACTCAACTCATTAATTTTGATTCAGATCAACCAATTGATGATGAAGCTCTTTTACATCAAAGAATTGGTCATGATCCTGCAGGTCATCAAATTTGAAGACCTCAATCTGTCATGGAATTACGTGATTCCCCTGATCAATTTAATCATTTAAAATTTTCAAAAAATCTTCAAAATCTTCAATTCTTAGTCTTTAAACAAACACATTCTAGATCAAGGGCCAATCCTGGTATTCAAATTCAAACTAACACTAAACGTTGTACTCAATCTATCTCTTCAAGCAAATTGGTCAATAATAACTCTCATCATCAGTGCAAATCCCAACTCTCACGCTCAAAATCATATTGTCGTCAATCCAAAGCCGGAAATTTACCATTTCCAGGACCTTTTGAAAGCACTGATAATACACCAAAATCTAGACCAAGAAGGAAAAGCACTTTTGACATACCATCTACCAATCCACTCAATCTAATAACACCCCTTCAAGGTCTTAGTAAATGCCTTCATTATTGTCACACATCTCTACCAAGTTTACCACATCTTTCTACTTTGGTAGACCACTTGATCAGATCAAAAAAGTCATCCACCTCATCACAGGGCACATAGACCAAAAGGACCTTTGCTTGCCAGTCATGATGTCCTCTCTGAATCCAAAATTAGAAAAAGGACCTCTGCTGATATTGTTCAGAGGTATAATGAGTCAATGGCTTTATTTGAAAGTCAAAAGAGTGAAGATATTACTTATCAATTTTCTAATGCCTCTGCTTCATACTTTTTAATTAATCAAGATCAAGAAGAAATCAAGTCTGGAAGTAAAACAAGAAAGAGCTTTAGTCTATCAACAAATTTAATTAACCCCATGGGCTCTAATACCAACTGTAAACTTGGTGAAAGCAAATTTTCTTTAGGAGCTCCAAAAGATTTCACTAGTTGATTTGATCCAAAAGTTACATTTGTCCTTACTCAAGCTTCAACATCAAGATTTTGTCAAAGAGACGATTCAGATTGTTTTGATGCTAGATCATTAGATGAAAATTACAATAAGGCCTTCAAATACAATCAATTAGCCGACAAAATTGATGATCAAGAAGAGAAAGGAGTTGTGTATGATGAATTGGGTCAAATATGATTTTCAATGGACCTTAAGCCTCCAGTTCTTATCATGCCAATTCCTCTCACTCCTGCAGAACCAGATCCAATCAATCAAGTTGTGGTTGAGGATGATCAAAATAGACACATTGAAGAAATCCAAACTCCTGAGAACTAAGACCTGCTGGGAGGTTATATAGGCAAAGTCTGATTGATGAATTAAATTCTAGAAAAGGAGCTCCAAAATCTAGGCAAGCATATGCTGTTTATCATTTATATTTTTTCACTGACTTCCCCATCAGCTTGATGCTATACTTACAAAATCTTAATGTTTCCACTAGTGTCTTTGCAGGAGGCAGTTGTCCAAAAATGTTTTCTAATCATCTTTCAACTCAAGATATCACTTGACCTGGGTCAATATATCCCTCTTTTGATCCAGCTTTCAATGAAAACTTATTAATGCCAAAAAGTACTCATTCAAAACTTTTTATGGCTAATCAAGCTAAAGATGTCAACCAAATCAAATTTAATCAAGCTTCAATCAATTCATCCAAAGTGTGCAAGAGCATGTGGGAGGAATTGACAAGATAATCAATCAAATTTCACACATTAATGATTGGGATACAATATTTGAAAAAGCCAATTGATGTCAGTTTTTCATTCATAGTCAATCTTATTAGCTTCAAGCCCACAAAAGAAACTTATTTTTATTTTACTTGTTTCTCTCAAAAAAGCCCCTATTCCTGCACCTCCATCACCGGCATTACCCCCCATGCTCATCCCACCTGTTATTTGTTCCAATAAAATGCGTGATATTGGAAATTGGTTCAATGAGATCCACCCATCAATCAATCAATGAGATTTTCATTCTCTGGCGTGCAAGTTGGAGCTTCAAGCAGAAGGAATGGACTATAAGCCTTTAACCAATGACTTCAATGACTTGCCTATGAGACATCAAGTTTTGGCAAAAAATGATGCAGAACGCTTTGCATTTGCAGCCAGAGCATATACACCTATACA
Source organism: Austropuccinia psidii (assembly GCA_023105745.1). Classification (NCBI taxonomy): domain Eukaryota; kingdom Fungi; phylum Basidiomycota; class Pucciniomycetes; order Pucciniales; family Sphaerophragmiaceae; genus Austropuccinia; species Austropuccinia psidii. The sequence continues at coordinate 36,163,027 of JALGQZ010000003.1, read as the reverse complement.
GGGTGTCAATAACACTGGTGGGGGTGAAAGTGACAGGGATCAAGAGGCTCATGAGCCATTAGTTAGTGTTGCTTGACAAAAAAGCAAAAGTCAATCTAGGTTGCATCAATAAATGCTCAGGAACATGAACCAAGTCACAAACACTGATGTTAAAAACTCAAATTCAAGCAACGAAGATTATTTGAAAACTTCAAGCTCTCCAGATGGTGTTGCTTTGTTCTTGAATAAAGAAAAGGAAAAGAGTGGCAACCCACCTGCTAGTGAAATGAAATCTGATACTGCTCAGCAAAATACATTGGCAGCACTTAAAGGAAGAGTAAACCCTGACAAAGCACACAAAGATGATTATGTGTCTCTTGGAGTGACTAGAGCAGCTCATACCAGTATGTCAGGAATTCAAGAAATTCAGACTGAAAGGAAGCAAAAAGAAACATCAGTAGAGTGAGATGAGCTAAAACCTATGGCTCCAGATGGTGAAAGTTTGCAAGATAGTCAAGCTAAGGATGATGACAATGATGATGTCCCATTAGGAATTCAACGTCAATTGAACCTAAGACAATAAATAGCTCAGCATAACTCAATGATGATTTAGAATCCATATTTATCTACTTTAAATCAACCCCACTTTCCATCATCATTTATTCAACAACCTCATCATCTTCTTAATGTTAACCTTTTTCCACTGCCCCCTACTCAATCTTTCAATTTTTTAATCCAAATTAAAACTTTTATTAAATGAAATTCAGATAAATTTGGTGAATAATAACTTAAAGTAAATGAAATAAAATATTGGATAGTGATCATAAATAAAATATGGAATAATTGATCTGATTAAGTTGGTAAATGAAAAAATGTAACAAACTAAATCATTAAAATAATCAGGATTTAATAGATAAAATGAATTATTTGAGGCATGAACCAAATATAAAGCATGGTCAATTTCATAAACTTGATGGAAAAGATTGATTAAAGCTTAGCTTATTGTTTCTTTTTAAAAATTATGCTCCAAAGATATGGCTTATGGATTATTGTATGAATATTTGGCCAAATTATAGATGGACCAAAAAAACCCAGTTTTCCAGGATAAAGTTATACAGTAGTTATTGTAGATACTTACATACTAAGCTTTATTGACTGCATCCTATTTCAATGATAATAAATTATTAGAAATGAGCTATTTAACAAATTTAATCACTGTAGCTGCTGATTTTTGTTTAAAATAGCCAAAATATACTCTTAGGTAAGTATAATTTGAGAATTATGAATCTATGGTACCATGATATTATTTGTAGAAAAAAATAAATTTTAACAAAAAAGTAAATTTAATTGAAGAAATGAGAATGAGAAAAGTGATTGATTACTTGTATCAGGAATTTTTGTCATCACTCAAGATAAAAGAAAGAAGTGGGTGCTTTACCAAGTTCTTTTAGATGCATCATAACCACTGATGATAAAGATAAATATACACCATAAATAATTCCCCAAGAAGTAAAGAGGTAAAAAAACCTCACAATTTATTAAAAAAAAATTAAATTTCCTCAAAAATTCATTAAATAGATAATATATAAAATTTTTGAGTTAAATGGATCAGTTATAATCTATACAGAGATTTGAGTTACATATTTTTCACCCAGGGGTAACCCAAAAAAAAATTTCATGGGAACTCAATAACCATGAGAAAAATGGCTCAAACTGACAGCAGGTGATGCATTTGGAAATTGACATGGAAGATCAGTCTCTATTTACTTATATGGATTAATAATTATAATAGTACTGATTCTTCTTTTCTGAAGGTTGACTAACTAGCAGTTCAAGGTTCTGAAAATGTTTGAGCTCACAGAAAAGAATACAAGTTCCAAAAAATTTTCTTTGGAATTCATTTACCATTCCCATTTCAGCAGTGTGGATTTCATCTACCACTGCTACTGCTTTTTATTCTTCAGGAATTATCAGTATTGAGTCAGAGATTGGAGATTTCAACTTTGGAAAGACATGTTCCTCAAAAGTAACATGTCATGAGATTATTACCATTTGATTGCTTAGTAGAAGAATTCAGTAAGCAGAGCTGTCATTCTTGTATCCCAGAAGTATTCCTTCTGTGCCAGAGGGGCCAATTTTCCATTCACAATTAGATTTCGGAATGAAAACAATAGCTCAACAGTAGTATTTATAGTCTTAATATACAACCTCTCCAATAGAACTACAAGTTTCATTATGTCTTTCCATGTAAGAGTTGGTGCTATGTTCAGACCTCCACCATAATGCTTATAATAGCTACTGTTTCTCACTACAGACCCAACCTCAACTGTGGTTTTTAACAATAGGATATTGTCACTAGATTAATAATTATTACCACAGGAATATCTATATACTTATTATAACTAGCTTACTATGTCAAGCTTATGTTTTCTGGTTAAGCTACTATTGCTGCCACTTATTTTATTGAGCACCAAAGGCAATAATCTTCTAAGTCAATACAGACCAGTTCATAGCCATTTGGAATCATTGCTTATATATACATGGGTTAGCCAAGAAATGCACTTAATACATTCAAGCATCTACCAAGACTTGACATCACAAGAATCCTACCCATAAATATTCCCACCAATGATGTGTCAGAATTTCTTTGTTATAACAAGTTTAACAATTAAAACTCTTCATCTAATCACTTACTAACACTAGGGTCCAGGGCTGGGAAGGAAGCTAGCTATAGCTATGAGTATGGAAGGAATGATTAAAACTTAATGAGCTCATATATATGATGTGCAAGAGTAAAATTGTTTTTTAAATGGACCCTTACTTACTCAATGTCTCAACCAAAATCATACCAACGAGGCAATGTTGAAGGTAATTATTGGTACTTTATTTATACCCAGAATTTCTTTACTATTTCATTCCTACTTCAGATTTTCAACAGAGAAAACTAAATGACCAATAACATTTTTCAAAGCAGAAGCCAGTGGAGCAATTTTCTAGCTTAAGTTTCAGCATTCAGTTAGTCAATACCAGAATAACCAGAAGCCATAAATAATACATTTCATGCCCAAACCTATGTTTGAGTTTAAACAGATATTTTGTATTTGAATTTCTTTGAATTCTGGGGATATTTTAGCCAAACTATCACTATTTAAAAACTAATCTTCTTTTGTTATATAGCTATAGAACAAAGGCGTCAAAATGTTATTTCCTCAGTAAATTTGAATTGTGTATCACTCAATAAGGAAAGTTTTCCATTGGTATTCTCCCATAGTTTAATGAGGCTTGAGAGAAGAGAAATCAAAATGAAAAAAGGCTGAAATTTGATTTCAGTTTACTCAAAAGAGAAAACCCACAAGAAAATGATTCCATTTCAGCTTAAATATATTGGCTTAATGAAAGTAATTGATATTTTTGTCCTTGAAAGAAACCTTCTTTGAAAAGTTGAAAATCTCAAAAAAAGAGAAATGTTTGAGTAGAAAATCATTATTTTTGAAACAATTTGTATCATGCTAAACTTCATAATTATGGAAAATAATTTGAATTTTAAAAAAAAGAACAATATTGAGAATTGAAAGAATCAGAGCTTAAGAGAAAAATTTCATTTTGATGAATATTTAATACTTGGATGATGGAAAGGAGCTCAGTTCTCATGGAAATAACAGTAGTGTGAAGAAAATAATCACTCATTTTTGTATTGAATAATAGAATGTAATGTTTGAAGTGAAGGAAAAACCAATGATTTTGTGAGTTGAATTTTGGGATGTGAAACAATTGATTCTGGAAATTCAGATTCAATTTTTAAGATTGTAATGAGTTTTATGTCTTTTTGTCCATGGTGTAAGAAGCTTAGTTGTTTTCATAAAACATATTCCAAATATTCAAAATAAAGATTTGTAGCCCAAAGAGAGATTTAAAAACTGAAAAATGCAAAATGGATTTCTCTTTATATCAGTTTCCAAGAATATGTTTTTGGCTCCATAATAAATTCCATGAGGCTCTTTTAATAATTCACTAAATATAGTAACTTGTCTTTCTTGTGAAACAAATAAGAAATGGGTTTTTGAGGCTGTAGATATAGCTATATAATAATGTTTATCTGTTAGTTTCCAAAAATAGTATCTGCAGCATTTAGCTTAAGCCTAGGAAAAAGGAGGACAAATAACCATGTGGTCATTTTGGAAGTTCTTCTTTTAGTAATTTTAAGCTCAAGAGAAACTTTATTTATAGATTTATTTCTATATATTTTTGAATAGTAAGTTAGATCTAGTATATCAAAACATACCAGAGCTGATACTGAGCCTATATGGAGGTACAGCTGAAGGCTTTCTTTGACATGCTGCTCAGGTAAATGGAAGATACAGATTCAGATAAAATTGTACCTAATTCTGAGTTAAATTTGGGATATAAATGGAGATAAATATGAAGTTAATCCCGTGTTAACTTGGAGATATAATTGAAGATATTCCTTGAGCTAAGGCTGAGCTAGCTTGGAGATCAAAATCAAGGTGGTTGTAAGGGACTTGTAGGCAAGTCCTACCCCAGGATCTCCAGTGATTCCTCAACAACTCAATTCAAAAATATTATCCTTCCCTAAAAATTGTTTCAATTTTTTTTCAATCAAAGAACACACTATTTCTGTTTTATTCTCAATAATATTTAGAAGAAATTAAATGAATTGTGTTTTATTTTCCATCTGAATATACTCATATTAATAACATACTCACTGTGCTTATTTTAAATTGCAAATAAAAAACCTTATCTTTTCTAATGACAATACCACACTGACTTGACTTGTATGATTACCAATAAGTTAAGTTAATTTCATCCTTATGTTTATTCACTTTGTAAACAAAATTATATTCCCATCTAATTTTTCTTACTATTAAATCTTTACCCTTTTTTAAATTTCTTAAGCCACATTTGCCAACCCCCACTTAAATCATCTATCAAATCAACTCTGAACCAATTGTTTCGACAAATTTTTCTTTATTTGTTCTCATTTTTTTTCTTATATCTTATTTTGTATTTATTATATTTCCATTTTCTTTCATTCCAAATGAATTTCTCTTTTGGATGAAATTGAAGTAAATCAGAAACTTTATTTTTCATAAAATCAATTGCTTAACAATTTTTTTCCACCCCAATACCCATGTAATTTTTTTTGTCTGACATTTTTCATTTTCAAACAGTGTATTATTATTTCATTTTAATTAAACCATAAATTTATGATATCTAAATATTTTTCAAATTTGTTGAAAAACCTTTAATTGAACTATTAGTATTATTACTTTTAGTTTATAACAACTCACATTCATAAATTCAGCATTTAACATATTCGATTAATTTATTTTATCAATTAATAATCTTAATGAATTCACTTTCAATAATTCAAATGAATCCAATTTGATTTAATTTCAATTTTAATTATCAATTAAATCAATTCATAAAATTTCCTTTTCACATAACCAAATCTTTTTTTTTGAATAATTAAATTTCATTTTCAATAGTTAAAGTTCATTTCCAATTGAATGATTTTCCTTCTCAATTGATCAATTTAATCAATTAATTGATTCATTGAAATTAATGAATTAATTAAATTAATTCATTGATTCATTGAAATTAATTAATTGATTGATTGATTCATTGAAATTAATCAATTCCTTTTGACATTTAACTAATTAATTAAATTATTTGATTCAATCCCATTTCAAATTGATTAAATTAATTCATTCAATTCAACTTCAAATTAACACATGTTTGTTATTTCTTTTTCTGTGGCTGTATCACCAGTCAGACAAATTTAAGAATATATTCTTTTCTTCCAAACAATGCAGTCACCTGGGGCTTGTTACATAGTCTCCAGGCATGTTTTGCGGCCCCCACTGCCAAAGCAAGTCATACAGAGCAGTGGGGGCCCCTGGAATTCAATTGAGGTATGGTTTCATCATTTCAAAGCTCCCATGATGACCACCACCTCAGAACTAGCAGATTTCGCACCAAATAATCTTTTTGTGCTATTTCCACCAAATCCAGTGCTTCTCTTTGATTTTTAGCCTTACTATCAGCAAAAATACCTTTCCACTCATTTTTTCATTAATTGCTTCAATAATTTTCAGTAAATAATGTTTTTAAAACTGAATGGATGTGTGCTTGTCAAAGATTGGCTAAAATCTTAATCTTATGAGGCTATAAGATTGTTATTCAGATTTTTTAAAATTTATTTTTTGAATTTTATTACTCTTCAAATTTCAAAATGCCTAGAGCAATGAAATCAACTACATACCTAAAAAAAATTTGAACAATTCTCAGAAATCTCATCAACTCCACCATCAAAAAAAAATCAGGATGTAGTTATGAAACTCCTTATTTCAGAACATGTAGTTTTTTACATGAATCTTTCTTTCATTCAATTCCTCATAATAATTGTGATAGAAAAACTTTAAGATAAGTTTTTCAACAAAAACTCACTCTTACAAAACTTATATTAGAAAAATATTTTTCCATAAATTTTGGATTTAAAATTTTAGATGATAAATCACTTCTCCATTCACCTGATAAAACCTTTGCAATCATTAAATTTATTCCTTTTAGAAACTTTAATGATTATGAAAAATCTCAACTCAACTTTTTATTAACTTTTTTATTTAAATATAAATCTTTTCTTAACAAATTACAAGAATCTGGAAACAAGATCACTGGTTCCATGTATGCAATTGGATGGAGACCACCTTGGCTTGGAGACTTTACTATTGGCCGTTATATCATTTCTACTTCTATTTCTAATAACCCAAAACTTTATAATTCTTTATCACTTCAACTCTCAAAATTACAAAATATTATTCAAAATCTATTTGAAAATTATTATCAGCAGTTTTCAAAATGAATTCAAATCAAATGAAACAATTCAAAATTCCAGGGTTTGAGATTTTAGACTTTACTGATTTTTATTCTTCTTCATTTGCAAATCAACTAACATCCACTTTAAATAACTTTTCTAAATTTCCTCATATTTATCAAACAGACTCTTCAGAGCTTGCTTATTTTCTTTCTATTCTAATTTCCACAAGTGATGGCACCTTAATCTTTGATAATTTTTATTTATTTAATGAATTCTTTGTCTTCCCAGACCACTCTATTAATATTGATTTAACAGCTAAAGAACCTGGTATTGTACAAATGGTCTGGAAAGCAAAACGCACCAGAAATTTTACTCTTTATCCAGACGGCAGTGATAGTAACTCTTTCATCCAATTATCCATTTCATTAAAAATTTCAAAAAAAGCATATAGCTTATTCAAAAAATTATGCAATGGAAAAGTTGATAACTTCACAGTAGATGATCATAATTCCATCATCAACAGGCTTGCTTCAGCTTCTAAATAATCAATTTTTTTCATTATTACATTATCAAAATATTTATTTAATTTTTAATTCCATTAAATTGAAAATTCATTTTATAAACATCATCCATTGAATTCTAATTGTAAAGCAAAAAATTTCTGACAAAACTCAAAAAATGAAAATCCAAATCTCAATTGGATCTACATTCTTTAGATTTTCATAATCTTATTTCACTTTTTATTTTAACATTCCTTTATCATTAAAAATGTTCCACTTATTTTTAATTCCAAACCTCACTTCTCCTAATTTCAATTTCAAAATTCTCCCTCTACATTCAAAAAACATTTTTAGGAAATTAAAACAAAAAAAAATATTTATTTAATTTTCTTCAATCAATTTTTTAAATTTATAATTATTCAACCCTTCTCTACATAAATTTATTTAGATTTTCTTAATTTTATCTTACATCTTATTATCATACTTTTTGATTGTAAAAAATCATCAACTAAATTTTCCACATAAATCCTGTTTTTTCCACCTCCCACCTCAAATTTCAAGAATTGTGTCCTTCCACCCATACTCCAAAAAAGTGCCTTCAAGTTATCAAAAGATCTTTAATGGCTAAAACAATCATGGCTGTAAGCAGTTTAATCTTCTTGGGTATAGTGTTTTGAGACTCACCTTTGATCCAAATGAAAAATTATTGACATCTTGTCCAAACATTCTCTCTGTCACTTTCAGTCATGATTGTAGTATAAATCTCTCTACTCATCAATCTCATCATCATCTAACACCTATTACTTCATTCAATCATTCTTGTCAATTCATGTAGGCTCAGTTAGCCTTCATTATAGGCATAATAAACCATTCTCTTCAAGATGATCTTATAGACAAAATAAACTCAAATAAAACCTCAACTTCATTCCAGATCATTCAAGCCTATAAAATAGATATAAATCAGCTTTTGCTCAATTAGATAGACCTTTCTTGATCAATTCAATATATGAATCATCCAACTCGGATTTCAAATCTTACAATCACAACCTTCTCCCTCTCACCTTCAGTCATCCTCATCATTTAGCTTGTTGCCATGGTCTTAATTTCTCTGCTCATAAATCTCCTCATCATATAAAACCTAACCCTTCCGTCTATCATGCTGTTTGATTTTCTGCTGGCAACTCTCTTTTCCTGCCACTCAAATCATTATTTCTGTTGGTTCATTTTGGGTGTACTAACTGTTCAAATTTTAAGCTAATCTATATGATTTTACATCCATAGCAAGATCCACCATCAGAATTCCACTCCCTATTGGCTGCGATTGATGTGGTGCTTTGTATCTTTGAATATGGCTCCAAATGGCTCAAATTTGAAAGGGAAACTGTGACTCCAAGACAATATTTCCTATAGGAAAGGCTTTGATTGCAATTTCTAGAGGGCAGCTTGACAATTGTAATGTTAGGCAGAATTTTCATACTTCATCCTCTGCTCTCAAATGACCTTTTGCGCAAGTACTTCAGGAACACTGATGTTAGAAGGTGGCCAGATTTGTTGCTTGGGCCTTTGGATGTTGGCCACACTTTTTGCTTGATATCCTTCTCTTCTCAGGACTATGGCTTCTGAATTGGAAGCTGTTGCCCTGGCACACCTACTCCCTGACAACACCATTATTTCACTCTCTACCCTTGAAATAATCCCTCAGGATCTCATCTCTCCTTGCAATGTTGAACCAGCTCAGAAGCCAATCAATTAGCTTCACAAGGAGTCTTATTATTGATTCCCCGGGTCGACCAATTGGTATGAGTCATTGTAGCAATGTTTTCCCAACCTACTGAACATGCTGTCAGTATCCCTCTTGGTGAGCTTAGTGCTTTAGGTTACCATCTTTTGCTATTGGGCAAGAGTCAACCTCACGAGCAACCCAATCAAAAATGGAAGTCTGCATGGGATTGCGTGGGTGGCACCTTCCTGGTACATGTGGTTGGTTGTTGATTGATAGAAAAACTTGCTGAATGGTATGTCAACTGAATTTCTGGAAGGCAGTGGACCAAGCTCAACTGACTGACTTGCTATAAATTACTCCTATAGTAAGGCTACAAGTTTTTCTCCCTTTGCTAGTCCCACATTGTCAATCATTGTGTCTGCCATTGAAGCCGCTCAAGATGGTGAGACTGACTTGACCCTCAATATTTCTGTGATGTGTTACACCTAGGACCGCATAGTCTCTGGCGGTTTACACAGTCCTGCCATGCTTTCTAGCACTTTGGAGCATGTGCTAAAAGCTGTTCTGAAAAATGTTGCTCATATTTATGCTTGCAGAGACTTGTTTATGTCTTTGTCCAGTACACTTAATAACACATCTAAAGAATCCACAAAGTTTAACTGCACTGAAATATGGAATTTGCCCATGGTTTCTGCTCCAGTGTATCTTTCAATTTCAGAAAGGGCTGCAACCAGTTGAGCTGTTTCTATACACTGAGAAACTTAAGTTTTATGTTTCTTTAATTTCAATGCTGATATACTTAATTTTGGTTGGAGTATTTATGCTAAGCTATCAAGCTACTACTTGCTGCTGTGCCCCATTTCCTCCCTTCTCCCTATTTATTGCTCTCTGTTCACTTGCTTTTAAGTTTGGTATCACACTCTTCTTTAGCTCACCCAGATTCTAGTACTATTCTTTTTGTTACTTCAATGCCTCCCTCCAATTCAGCAGATTTGGCATTTGCCACACATCCAATTCTTTGCTTAAGGATATTACATTCTCTCATCAAATGTCTCCCTATCCAACACATTTTGGCTCAGTGCCTCATGGGCTTGAATTTGCCTTAGAATTAAACTGGAATTTTGCACAACATATTAACCTGTAAAGATGACAGCACTGGGGAATTGGAACATTTAGCTTGCAGTGGCCTAAATATAATCCATCTTATGATATGCCCACATGTACCACCTATTTACCTTCCAGAGGCACAATATAACTGTGAAGAAGATGTGGAAATACTGGAAGACAAAAGTAAAGATAAAACTGGTGATGCAATTCCAGAGGGTTTTCAGTAGAAACTCCCAGAAAAGGACTTGAACCAGCTGCTTGTGTGTCTTCAATGTGTTGCAGCCCTGATCAATGTATTGATAGCAACAAAGAGCTATCAGCTAGGTCTACTTTTGCTTTAACTTCTAATTCCAAAAGCCACTCTAAAATGTTGCTTAAAAAGCCCGTCAATACAACTTTTCCCTTTGCTACATCAGCAACTGTAACACAAAAGCAAGATATACTTGTGGAAGCTGAGCTTGAGTGTCAGACTCAATATCATCAAGTACTTAAAAGATCAGCATAGCAAGCTTTTGGGAAGAAGACAAAGACATTGTGCTTAAGAATCTAAGAGTATACTATTACAGAAATTAGAACCAATGAGATTACAATAAAATGAAATTAAAATAAGAAGAAGATGTCAGATTCACACTCCATCAGGCAAGCTTAAGAAAGGGATTCAGTACTTATGTAAAGACTACTCAATGGAAGAATACAGGAAAGAGTCAGAGTCAGTTTATTCACCGGTAGATGTGTTTGAGGTGTTATTGGCTATAAAGGTAGATAAAAAAGGTGCCTATTCAAGGGGGTGAGTAGCAAAAATGGGTGGAGGCTCATTCCAAACGGAACAATTGATCCCTTTCGTGCCCTGAAGCAATCTCAAATAAAGCAGCTCTATGAAAGCTTAAAATATGTGCTACTGCAAGCATAGCACAGTAAAAACCGCTTTAGTAAGACTATCAATGGCAATGATAAATATGAGCAGAACGTTAACAATGAGACAAGTAATTAACACACTGGGATACAATGAATGAAGCCCACCTGACCATGGACGATTTTCAAGGGCACAAAGGCAGTGTCTTGGATGCTACCCTTCATCTTTACTCTGGCCTTACACTGATTCAGCAAGGAAGCCAAAGAGAGTATGCCTTGCAACATCCACCAAGCACAGGCTACTGCCATGATCCGGATTTGATTTGAACTCATACTGATGATTGGTGAGCTAGGAAGCACCAATACTAGATGGATGAAAGAAGATGTGCAATTATGGAGCTCATGAAGCTGCACTAACTGACAAAGCATACTTGTCCAGGGGATAGGAACCAAGTACCCAGAAATACAAAAAATAAAATTGGATGATTCAGAGGTGCAAGACTTGGCCCAACCTCCCATCAAGAAGCAGATTCTGATGCTGAACCTATTCCACAGCTCATTTTTGGTGAGAGCAACATACAAAGTGATGCATAATTGGTGTTAATGTGGTCGCATTTCATTGAACAAGACCCTCAATTTTTAGCGGTTGCTTCAAGAAATAGAAAGTAAAATGACCACAAGATCAAAAGGTTTCACCAAGAATAATCTTGCAACATTTGCCATGCAAAGGCCAACCAATTTGTAAAATCAAAGTTGTGCTTCAAAACAAATCTTGATGCAGAATTTTTTTCTGCATGGGTTTTGGTTGGCTCTGGTTGCTAAACAATATAGGAAACAGAATAATTCTTTACTTTAGTGCATTGAAATGTGTTTGGAATGCATGATAATGACAGGAAAATGCTCTAATTTAGACAATTGACACCACAACTCTGCTCAATTGTTTGAGGCTGTATACACAAATGTCTTCACTTGTTCAACTGGCCTTGTTTGCTGCTGGTTGGGATTCCCAAACTCATCTCAAAAAAATCAAATTGAGTTTACTACACTTCAATAGTGTTTTTAAACAAGTCCAGTTTTTTTACAGGATCAATTGAGAACAGGTCTCTTATGAGGTCTTGCTCTGTAGTGCATACAGCATTTTCAGTAGTGCACTCTCAACATAATGGATGCATGGTATCCCTCCTTGCACCAACTCACAAGATTAGTGAAGCACATACTAAACAATACCTGTTAAAGCTTTGAATAAATCAGCTTCAGTGCCTATGGAACCTGAAATGATTCTTGTGAACAAAAACAGCATGATCTACAAAAGAAAACCATTGATTTGAGTTTCTTTCTAATACTGAGTACATAGAAGCAAAATAGTAAAAACATGTAAGCTTTTGAGTGTTTTTACCATTCTTTGGTTATATTTCATCATTTTTTTGTCATTTTTTTCATTTCATGCTTCTTTGGGGTGTCATTGATTCCCCCCAAAAAATTAGAATTTTATTCTAACAACAAATTTGGTCAATTTTTCTTACACATAAGAAAAATCATGAACCATTATTCCACTTATGGAGTCGAAGAAATCTTTTTTCCAGAGAAAGGTGGACATACATGTCTAGTTTTCCTGAGGAAGAGTTCATTCATTTATTTATTAAAGAAAGGCTGTATACAGCCAGTGTTTTTTCCTTTATCAACAAGAAAACCATTTATGATAGTATTTTTTTGAGGTTTCATTTAAAAGAAAGTCCTCAGTAATGAGATGTAATAAGCTGACTTAACATTAAAATAAGGTTAATGGTAAATTGATGCAACATAATTGGTAAATACACATAATCCCTCATGATGTTTTACAATAAATTAATACAAAACACTTAAGAATTGGTAAATGCACCTATGGAAAACTCTTCCCCCATTCGATTGAGAATGTCTGATTTTTTCACACTGATACAACAAGACAAAGGATTTTCAAACCCAAATAATCCACAAAAAACTCATAAAAACTCTGAACAGTCCAAAGAATGTAAAAAATTCCCCCCTTTCTTTGGTTTTTAAATCTTTCAAGTTCTTTTATCCACTCCATCAACTTTATTGATATTATTTAGAAATTTAGAATTGCCTATTAAATATCTTCAAGTTTTTAGTATATGCTATATATAAAATCTTTCAAAGTTGTGAATATTTATTTGATCATAAAACCTTATCCCCTGGAGATTTAGGACACAAAAAGTGAGCAATGTTACCATTTTGAATGTCTTACTATTCCATTCAATTGCAAAAAAAATTCTGAATATTTGTCAATTTATATTCAATCTGATTCTTAATTAATACTACATCCTTAAATACGTAGGATTTTCCAGGTAAAGGAAATTTCATACAAATTTATGGAGCTATATATCAAGAGAGGATGAAAATTGGACTTATTCATGTATTTAAAAATCAATTTCAAGTGAGTACTCAATCCATAATAATATCTGTAAAGCTTTCAAGTTAAAAAAATAGAATGGAAATTGAAATTAAATTATGCTATGTGTCTTTGATATGTGTAGTATTATGGGATAATGGGACTAAAAATTTCATATAATGATTGCTTCAAGCTATATTAAATAAAGCACAAGATGATATCAAAAAAAATGTATAGCTGATTCTATTGAAAGATAAATTATAATGTTTTTTATGCTTCACCAGTAAATATAGTGAACTGATCACTTTGATATTCTTATTTATAAACCAAATATACTTATGGAGTCCTAGGATCTTGAATAGCACACAAAGATATGGAAACTTTGATATAGTGGATTCAGATTTTTAAATTAATCTTGAGTTTAAATGGTGATACATATCAGGAAATAATGTGACTTACTTTTGAGTTGAATAGAAGGTACATGACAGGATCACTTTAGCACTGTAGGAAGGACCCACTCCCATTACCCAAGTTAAAAGTGAAGAATTTGTAAAAGCTCATGCACAAGTCAAGATATGAGCCAAGTCAAGAATGATTTCATTTGGAGATACACATGGATATATGACTGAAGTTAGTGATTAGTTAGCTTTGAGATAAAAATATAGATATTCCATGAGTGCATTATGAGTTATCTTGGAGATAGACATCTAGATAAGCCATGATGTAATCTTGAGCTAAATTGGAGATAAACATTTAGATATGACATGAGCTAATGCTGAGTGAAATTGGATGTAAAGATATAGATATGACATGAGCTAATGCTGAGCTAGCTTGGAAACAAAGATATAGATATGACATGAGTTAATGCTGAGTTAACTTTAAGATATAAGTCAATATACTTGTAAGGGACCTGCAGGCAGGTCCAAGTCAGATCCCCCCAGTGAATATTTCAGAAAAAATATACCCAAGTTAGTATAAGCACTGACAATCACTAATTATCCTTGGAGGAGTAACTCAATATAGAAGGTGAACTCATTTAATTAAAATATTGAAAAAAGGGTTTGATAATATTTAAGACATTTATGTGGTCAGAAAAAACATAGAGAAACAAATTAAACACTTATTCTTAAATCTAATAAGAAGATATTTATTTGAATGAATTTATTTTTATTCATTGAGCAATCTGGATATTTAAAATGGTTTTGATAGAAGTACCTTGACAAAGTAGATTTTTTCAGCATTTTTTCAAAATCATCCAGATTTTCATCATTCATTAAAGTTTGATTTCCATTATTTTGGAATGAAAATTGGATAATTTCAAGCTTATTGACTTTCACATTGATTGGTTAATGAATAAGCTCATATTCCTGTTCATAAAATGGATATAAATTAATAATAGATTATGCTATGATGTCAATTGACATCATAGGAATATTTCACCCAGGAACTAGATAACAACTCAAAAAGTTTCATTTTTGAAATAATATCCAAAGAATTTTGGCTCTGATCTTCCAAAATTGGATTCAGGTCTCGGAGCTGCTAAAATAATTTTCAAACTCAGTTTTTTTGAAGCTTTTAACTATAGCAAAACATTATTCCTCTGTCTGTTGTCTGATATTATATCATTGTATTTCATAAATCTATGAATTCAATAAAAGATAAATGTAATTAGATTGGACTTCTTTTTTGGAACAGGAGAAAAACACTCTTGTGCAAAATCTTGAAATAGATTGAACATAAAATTATTCCTGTGAATAGATATTTGAGGTGTGATCCATCATCTTAGAAGAATATATGTCTTATATAAAATTGATCTAAACCAGATTACTTGTTTTTAAGCTATGAAAAATAATGTTTTACAAACATTTTCTTGAAATATTCCAAATGACAGGAAGATATCAAAAGGAAGTTTCTGGTAGGAAAGTATATTTTTTAGAAAAAATGCAATGCCTTACATTCTTCCACCAAAGGCTCATGTTTTTTTTACTAAATTGTGGACAAAGCATGTAATTTTCTGGTGAAAAAGAAGGGAAAGACCCCATTTTCTTCAAAAATTTCTGAAAATCAATGTGAAAATTGGTTTTTTATGTGTTTCATTCCCATTGAGATTGATTGCTTCAAACATCTGTTTGTAAGAAATTTTTGAAAATGTTGAAATTCTTTGAAAAAATAATCAAATTTTTTCTAGGTGTTGGATTTGAATGTTTTTTTACAAAGTATTGGGAGCTCCCAAGCTTTTGGGATATTCTCTTATGCAAGGCTTTTTTTTACCAAAAAAGGGGTTCTTAATGTGGAAGGCAGGAATTATCTTAATGAAAATTGAGGAATTTTTTTGAGAAATGTTATGATGTTATTCAAATAGAATACATAGTATTTTTCCTATCTAAAAGGGAGAAGTTTTTTGATTCAAATTAGGACATTTTGGAACTTTCTGAATGCTTAATATGGAAGTGTTGCAATGTAGAATATGACAATGTTGGAATGCAAAATATGGAGTTTATTCAATTAAAAATATTACCTTTTCTCATGCTAAATGTACCATTGTTCAAAAACCAACATGGAGCTTTTTAATTGAGAAATAGGGGAGTGGTTAAATGAAAGTGATGGAATTTTAAATGCCAGTGACATATTCTTTCAAATGCCTAATAAAGCATATTTTACAGGAGAGTTGTTTGAATGACAATGATGTAATTTTCTTAATACAGATGATGACATTATTGCAGTCAGAATTACGGAAGTTATTGATTGGAAGCACAGCTACTGTTTCAATCTCAATGATAATTATGTCATTAATTCCATGAAAAACTGTTACTATTGTAAAAATCACATCTTTCTAAATGTTATGATAAGTGTTTTTGACCAAAAATGGTCCTGAAGCATGGAATACCTGTTTTAACCAGGCTCTTATTTACTTATACCAAATCATTCACAAAAACATGTATGTCCCTATTAGGCTTTACCAAAATTCTTATGAAATTTCCACTTCAAACGCAAAATATAAACCAGTTTGTAAAATTAATAAGAGCCAATAGGTTAACTCAAGAAGAAGAAGACAAAATCAAGTACCCAGAATATTTGATATAAATTTCCAAATGAACAGAACTAGTCTGAGAATGAAATCAGGATTTTCATAGTTCTTTATGGAAACTTAATATGAATTGTATATGTCTTCCATTAATGTTTATGTACTGTCAAATTTTCTTTAATAAGAAAAATCAAAAATAAACTGAAGTTCAGATTCTTTTGTTCTACCGGATTTCTATTTCACAAAGAATTAAGAAAGGAGATCTGCACTTTGATTCTGGACATAAAACAATCTACAAGAAGTTTGGGTAGTAAAAAAAGATTTAAATTTATTTTGGAAATGAGCATTTTTCTGAGGCTCTGTTTTTCAAAACTAAACATACTTCATAAGATAACTCTGGGAATTAATGAAAATGTGGATTACAGACCTCATTTTGAGTTATTCCATGTAGGAAAACCAATTTTTTGCAGTAAATACTTCAGAAACTGAAAAAGTGAAATTTAATTAACGTCCTTTTATTAAAAAAGCTCTTTATTCAACTGTTTGGAATGGAAAAAAATCTTGTTTCCACATATCTGAGGATGGTATCACAAATAAAACTACATTTCAGAAAATTGAATCAAAACTTTGAATCTGTGCTCATCATATGAAAATTTCTGCAATCAAAAGAATCCAAATTAATGTGGAAAAGGAAGTGAAAGTTATCATATCAAGTTTTCGGGAATATCTCTCTTCAAACAATTTGAATGATTCACTACTCCAAAACCTGTATGTCATCCAAAAATCAAAACAATACCTTGAAAAGGAAGCTACCCCTTCCAACTTTGGTAGTAGGTCCAACCCAACTATCAATTTTCTTCATAATTGGTTCTAACTTTATATGAATATTTGGCTATCTTCCAAGACAGTTCTTCAAGATTGGAAGATCATCTAAATACAATGAATTGAGCTACATAGAATTTAAATTGCATAATAATCATCTATTCTATCAGAATATCCAAGGAAAAGACCAAAAAGTGGCAACTCAAGATGAGGAAAATAATTTTAAAGTATTATTTTGGCTATCACTTCAAATCAATTCATCTCCATTCCTTGTCACATATCAGATCCTTGATTTGAGTTACTCTTTGTTCTGAAAATGATGTAGCTTTGTTAAAGTAATTTCAACATGGAAAAAAACATCACAATATCTTGATAATAAAATTCCCTCATCATAAGTACCTCTCAGTCCTTAAAATTGAATAAAATAGTTATATTACATTCTTCCTTTTTCCTCAGAGCTTAAATTATCCTTAATTCAACCAATTTAACCTTAAAGAAAATTAATTACCTCTTTGTCATTTGAAAACTAGTTTTCAAATCTGGTGTGAAATTCAAAACGCAAGCGGCTCTGCCACAAGGATATTACAGTTTTTTCTTTTAGATGCATCTTATCCCTGACTAAATAAGATTTCTGTCACTGAGTCAAGGAATTATTATAATTTTCTCTAAGATATAATGTATTCACTAATTTGTGCATTACTTTTTAGGAATACCTTGAAAGCCTTAATCAATTTAAATCTCCTCCTTTATCGATTAGTCTAACACTTACAAGAACCAAGCTTGTGAGAATAATCCCATTGACTAAGATATATTTTGAATTATTCTTTACTTGAATTATACCATTGTAAATAAACAAGGTATGATGACACCATCGTGAGTAAGACACAAACCAAATTTCCTAACCAATCTTCTTTTTATTTCTCAGAAAAAAAAATCTTGGATTTAAGCTTACAAATAAAAATATGTAGCCAAATTAACAATCATTTAGTTGAAAGGAATTTTTTCAAATCTATCATAGCTATTGTATTTTACTTTTCTATACAAAAGATTATCCTGTTTAGAAAATATATATGTACTCATATTTGCATACTTTAAAATATCTGGAGATCAATCTCAAATCTGGGTGTAATTGATATATCTTGAGTCAATCATCAATTTTGGATGCTGAAAAGTGAAGACCTTTAATAAGATCATTCTGGCCATAAACCCAACTCAAACAAATCTTAAAGCTAACTGGATTCAAAATATTTGGTGACATGATAAATTTGATATACCTAAGTCACTTTTCCTTCCATAAACTTGGAAATTATAAAACAATAGTTTTCCAATAATTGACCTCCTGGTTTTTATTCAGGAATTAATGCTTTTTGATTACTATTTTTGAATTCAAAATTATTAATTTCTCTCTCCCTTTGCATTTTATAAAGGCATTTAATTTAAAAGCTGATATTAGTGGGCTTAATGAGTAATTTTGCAAAAAATACTCCTCAAATTTCCAAGACACTTAAAAGGGGTACTAATATGAAATATCTTTATGACATAATTATCACAAATTTTTCAAAAAATCCCTTTAATTTGAAAAAAAATTATCCAGCTTTTTTGGGCTTTGTTAAAGATAGTTTTCTTCAGCTTTGCGCATGCTATTCAATACTAACCTTGAATTGATATCTCAATAAACCAATAGTTTCTACTATAGTAATAGAACCAATCAAAATTTCAACATATAACATTAGTTTATTTGTTATTTGGAAAATAATATATATTTATGTTTTGAAAAAGTGAACAGTCAAGGCCACCAATATGGTTTACCAATTTCAAGGATGAGTTCAAAAAGAATTATATATGATTAAAGCCAAAAATTTGATTTTTTCTGAGAAAGATCTGTTATTTTCAAGCTTTATATTTGTGAATAACTGAAGGACTTTACAATTCTTTCATAATGAAAATCAGTTCATATATGGCAAGATTTTTTCTTTTGAAGAAACAGAAAAACCCTTGTATTACCTAATTCAAAACCTGATTTTATCTTCCTCATTTTTAACCAATTATTATCTAATAATCATGAGTATACTCCCCATCTCCAAATTTATGGTTAATTCTTATCAAAAGAAAATGGTAAGTGAATAAGTCTTTGAATTTTCACCAATTTATATTGAAATAAATGTCTTGAATTGAGAATTAATCAATGGACTCAATATTTTCATATGGATAGATGAACTGAGTAGAAATTCTTAAGAATCCTAAGTCATGGTGATTAATCATTACCTTTACAATTGAGACACTATATATGGGATAGGGCACTTCAGCATCTAAAAACCTATTAATTGTCAAAAAATATGGGTAAATTCAGAAAAAATCCTGTTAAATGTACATTTCAATAAGGCTTTTGGGATTCTAACTGAACCAATGTGAAAAATATTTAAAATTCAGCTTAAAACTGGTTCCAACCCACATGAACTAGTTTTGTTGGAGCTTGGTCAAAGCCAATTTATCAAAAAGATAAAATACAAAAAATTATCAGTTCATTATCACTGTAAAAACTCTGATTCCAAATTAACTGGGAGTATATTGGGATGTATCATCTCAGGTTATCTCCTTTTAAATATGCATTGAATAGTTTTAAACAAACATTTTGCATGATTTTTACCAAATATTTTTAAAAGAAAACACCCTTGTACTTCCAGATTTATGTATGGTGCATTAATTATGTTGAGAAATTACCATAAATTCTACATTTCATCTTTATTTCAATAATGTTTGATCCACAAAGTAAACTTAAGCTTGAACAATATTTTTTAGATATTGTCAGATCATTATATAGACAGCATTGCCCAAAAATGATTCATTCAACTGTTTATATATCCTTGCTATTCAATCATGAAGCTTGATATAAGTGGTGTTTGGGACATTTTTTGTATTTTTTATGAATTATAAATTCCAAGTGACCCACTAATTTGAGAGAAGGAGTTTCATTATTGCATTGAACTGAGTTTGACTATCAAATTGCATCATTGATATCTGTTATCCAGAAATGTGATTTTTTGCAATTTTTGTTCAGCTTTGTATCACAAATCTACCCAGTATTCAATTTATTTTGATATTGAAAATCTCAAAGTTTCTTTTTCAATGGATTGACATATGGAGTTTATATATTACCTCAGCTTTATGTGTAAAGAACCTCTTTTAAAGAGAATTAAAGATAAACACAAGATTAGTTTTTGTCTATTATTATGGATTTACTTCAAAGAAATTCTAAGACATCCTCTTTCTACTCTTCCTATTAATTTCTATAAAAACAGTATTTAAAAGATATAAATCATATATCACATTTCTTGAAAATTGGGGATAATTTTGCACATCTATGAGATAAAATTTCAAAAAAGATTGAATCCAAGCAAAGGACCAATTATTTGGTCCATGGTAAAAGAGAATTCATTGAAATTTCATGATGCTTTATCAGTCTTGTCTTTATTTTGGGTATCAAGATTTCATAATCTAATTTTCTACACATTTCATATGATTCCTATGATTATTACTTTTGAATGATATTTCTATAAATTTTTACTTCTTGCAGTCTTCTATTATTTTTTTGTTTTCAAGTTTTATTTCCATTTTTTTAATTTTTTTTTAATTTTTTCTTTATTTTGAATATTTTTGCTTATAGAATTTCTTAGATTGCTAGTTTGTTTTCATCAGTTTTTTTTATCTTAATTTCTTTTAGTTATTTTTCATTTTTCTTTTTTTACAGGTGTGGAAAAACTAATTCTAATGTAATAGTAATTATTTGTTTGCAATAATATTAGTGCAAATAAGTAATTAATATCATGCTTCAATCAGTGCATCCACACCCCAAAAAACAAAAATTGATCAAAGAAGATCAAAATAACAATAAAAATATAGAGTATAGAAAATAAAAAAACAAAAATACAAAAAATTAAAAAATTAAAAAATACAGAAAAAAAATCAATTTCTAATTACAAGCCAAAAAACACAAACACAAGGATATCAACAACAAAAAACTAAAAATGAATAAAAACAAATGAAAAGAAATTTGAATATATACAAAACAGCAAAAATAAAAACAAATCAATCAAAATCAAGAAAATATGAAAAATATGAAAATAATCTAAGAAAAATTGAACAAGGCAAAAACAATATAGCAGAATCAACAAAGAAAAGGTATTGTAATTTTCAAATAGAATCACTTCAAATGATTATTTCTAATGTTTTGAATTTTATTGTCAAAAATAGCTGGCTTGCAATTATACAAAACATTGAAAGCACACTTACTATTTGACTCAGCCAAAAATATCACTTGCAAAAATTGAATGTTACATTTTCAGTCACAGTTAAGTAATTTTAACACAAATCAAAGGAGTTTCAGAGAAGCTGAGGCCATTTCCACGCAATCCAGAAAATTAAACAGTAAAAATATATAAGCTTTCAAATCAGACAATTGGTAATTTTTTTGAAAATAACAAAGCTTCATCAACAAGGAAGTCTAACTTTACTGACCAAATACAAAAATATTGATTCTGAATACATGAAGGACCATTTATCAATATATTTTTCAAATTTTAAAATACTGAGACATTTTGACACCAAAATACTGTCTCTAATTTATTTAAATTCATAGTTTCATTTTAACCTGCCAAAGCTTTGCTGGGTATTTTTTGATTTGAAATTTTTTCCAATAATTTAATATTGTTGCAACTGATGAGTTTCAATTGTTGAAAAGGAAAAATTCAAATTAAATAAGAGATAAAGCTTTTTAGAGGGAGGTAAAAGTTTGATAATTAGAAAAATGTAATAAATATTTTTCAAAAAGAAATATGGGGAATGTATGACCATTTGATATTTATGTTATGGCTCCTGAAAAATATTGAAGCTTGGGGATATATTTTTTTGATTTATGTAGAATAAATGAAATGAATTTGAATCAACTTTTTTCAATATCATCAGGCTGGAGACTTTTCAATTTTAGTCAGAATTATTTGTTAAATATTTGATCTTTACTTAAAAAAGGTGATGCAAATGAATTTCTTGCACTTGTGTGAATATGAGAAATAGTTTTTTTTGTTAGAATAGAATCCATGACATTGATTCATATACTTCTTGAAAAAAGCTGTTTTCATGTTGAAAATAATTTTAATTCAAGAATCTATTTCATATTGGATTAGTAGAAATCTTATATGTTCTGAATGAGTACAAAAAGAGAATAATGATGAATCCATGCGCTTCTGCTTCAGCTCATTAAGATTCCAAATAACCAAATCTGTGGCTGGGAGTATCTGCCAAAAAAACATGGTTAGAACCAAGGCTGAGACTTGGGTTAAAAGCAGGTTGGACCTGGGTTAGACTTACTGCTACCCCTACCGGAAGGGATAGCCTTTCTTCATGGTTAAATTTATGAATAAAGCTTGATTAGATATACATTTTCTGAAAGTGTGACTGAGTATTGGGGAAACCATGTCAGGGTTGAACCCACATTAAATCCATGTTCCAATCAGAATGCCATCCAGGTTGGGAGCTGGGTTGAACCTGCAGCCCCTAACCTCAGGCGCTGACTTTTTTCATGGTTCATGCAATGATGTTTGAATAATGAAATTGACTTTAGAATCAGTCAATCAGAAATTGAAGCCCTTATCAAATATTTCTGCATCAATATCCTTGAATGAGATTCAATCCAAAGTAATGTTGTTTAAACAAAGTATTTCTGACTTCTCAAGATATAATCACTTTATTACTAGTTGAATTGAAATAATTCTGCAAAAGAAACTTATTAAATTTCATAGAATTTCTTTTTTTCATATATCTCCAATTAATAATAAGCTGTTTGTAAGTTATGAATTCTGATTTTAAATAACTTTTATTTTAGTATTACATAAATTAAATAACTTTTATTGTAAGCTTTTGATCTTTTCTTCTTTTGATATAAAACTCTGATTTTTTTTTGTAAATTCAAAATCATATATTACTTTATTTCATCCCAATTTAATTTTGCATCTAAAATTCACTTCCATAGCTTTTGCTAGAAACAAATTTCAGTTGATTCTAATTTTTGAGAAAAATGGTTAGCTTGATTATCAGATTTTCTTATATAAGCATTATATAGAGATTCAGAAAGTAATTTCATTTATAAAAAGAAATTTTTATGGATAATTTGTTTAAAGAAATCAATGTAAAAATTTTGTTTTTTAATTCAATTATTGAATAAATGATCTTTTTGAATTTGGGAAAAAAGGAAATAATTCTGTGTTGAATTTGGCTTTTATGGAAAATACACCTCTTTTTAAATCAATTATGACAAAAAGTGTTTTCATTTGC
This sequence comes from Austropuccinia psidii, assembly GCA_023105745.1. Classification (NCBI taxonomy): domain Eukaryota; kingdom Fungi; phylum Basidiomycota; class Pucciniomycetes; order Pucciniales; family Sphaerophragmiaceae; genus Austropuccinia; species Austropuccinia psidii. The sequence continues at coordinate 36,139,465 of JALGQZ010000003.1, read as the reverse complement.
TTTTTAAAAATAATGAAGAGTGGTTAATTCATACCTTTTCTCTGAAAAGTATCATGGTGCATGTATTTTTTTAAGGATATACATGTGTTATCAGGCCAAAGCCTCCTGGAAGGGAAAATTATATCAAAAATTCTTAATCAAATATTATTAGCTTTTTTGAAATGAAGGTTGGCAAGACCAGATAAAAGATTTTTAGATTAAAATTGCAAAGAGAGAAATCTTTGATATGATGTTATTCAAATATAGATTTAAATTTCTATATCTAATAATTTGACTTGAAATGTTTTGACAAAAAAATATTTTAAGGCAAAAAATAGGAAGAAAATTGGTTTTCAAAACTGCATTAAGTAAATGAACCACTTCAAATAAAGATGGAAAATAAAAGAAACCCTTTCATAACTCACACTAGGAATAAAAAGAAATTCAAAATTTTGATTGTCATTCCAATCACAAAGCTATGTTTTCCAAAAAAACAATGTGAATGCTATAAGTATTTCAAGGAATTAAAAATTTATCTAGAAATATAAGCTATATAATAAGATTAATGAGAAGATTGTATGTAGCAATGCATAGCTATTTGAAAAATTTGATTTTCATTATTCAAAAAATTCGTCTTCGAATTCGAATTTTTGAACCACAAAATGAAAACCCAAAAATTCAAATAAACAATTATGAAAAAAGGATCCATTTGAATTTTTCAACCTCCAAATTAAAATTCGAAATGAAAATCTTGAATTTTGGTTGAAAAAATTATTTATGAATATAATTCATTAATTGAAAGAAGTGAGAAATGCTATTTATGGCATCAACCACAGCACAAACATGCCATAAATGGTATTAAAGATATATTTATGGCATTAAAAGATACAAACCCATCAAAATTGACCTCAAAGTACCAGAGAATAGAGTCAAATATAATGAAATGAATGAGGAGGTAAAATGAATAGATTTATTTGTAGGCAACAGGTCTCAATTAATTGCAAACAAGGCTTTTGAAGAATCCCACAGACAATTGAAATCCATTGGGGCTAGTAGCTTTGAAGAAATGACACATCAAGAGTCCATCAAGTCTCATCAATTTTCAAGTAATATGACATTTACCACTGGGGACTTTCATAATAATTATCACAAGGATGAAGATTTCGCAAATTATTCCTATGGAATATGGATTCCAGTAGAATTATAAAAATTTAATTCAGTCAAAAACAAAGAATCATATGGGGTTAAAGGAGGGCCTTTTGTGTTTCCAAGCTACAAATGTGGAATAGATTTCTCAAAGGTATATGGGGTTCATGAGATAATTTGGCAACCAAGGGAGCATGGACACCAAACATTGAGGAATTTTGTGGAAAAGGGATTTGAAAACAATGCTAGGCTGGATTTATCATGCCAGATTGCAAATAAATTAGCTTTGGCTTATAACAAGTATAATCAGGGCTTGGGAAATTTCAGAAATTTTACTGATAAAGGTGTTCATTTGGGAGAGAGTAGTAATTGATATGACTGAAGCTCATTTGTCTAGAGTGTCTTATCATTTCACATAGAAATCAAACTCATAATTATCTTTGGTTTATTCTCATTATCTGGGAAAATGTCTACTGTTCCCATGTGTTACAGCTTTTGAGGAGTGAAAATGTAAATAATACAAGTCAGCATTGCAAATAATGCAGAAATGTCACTGATATGCATGAATAAAAAAGGAACTACTATTATTATTTATTGGTAATCTCTTAAGTGAGTATTAATTATTATACTTTGTAATTTTTTATGGAAAAGCTATATAAATTGAAGAAACTAAATTAAAAAGGAAAAGGTCTTCAACTTGATTTAAATTGATAAAAACTAAATAAAAGGTAACATGAATTACAGAGTGTTAATTGTAATGCAGATCAATTATAACATTACTTGGTTCATTTGACATTCAATCAAATTATCTTGAAATTGATCAAAATTATTAAGAAATCATTTAAATTCATATTCCATTAATGATGAATAATTATGAATAATTGTCAATTCTTAAAATTCATTTTATACAATGATAATTACTCAAAATTTGTTAAAAATAATTCCAATTAAGCATTATAAATTATAAGCAGTATTAAATAATTCTAATCAATAAAAAATTGATTAGAATGAAGTTGAATTAATCAATATCAATTTTCATTTACTATTATCAGACTTAATTAATTGAACTCAATAGTGACTTATTATATACAATCTTAATTAATCAAAATCACTAGTTATTGATTATAATCAAAAGGAATTAATCATAATGAAGATTAATTGTATAATTTGAAATGAATGGAATATAATTTAATCTTATTCAATTTGATTCATACTATTTCACAAAATTGATTTTAATAAACTGAAATAAGGAATACATACTTGAAATTGGTAATTTTGTCATGTTGATTATCTCTATTATGTTGATTATTGTTTCTGTGTTAATTTTTGTTTTTTAATGTTGATGATAAATAAAGAATTTCATTATCAATTCAATCATTTATTTTTATTCTTTTGATGCAATTTTTATGTTTTATTTATTTATTTTAATTTATCATTTTTTTGTTGTTCATGAGCCACTTTTGAATATTTAAAATTGAATCATTGAGATTTTATAAATCCATTCATAATTTATATGAGTCAATAGCTATTTAGTTATTATTATATAATTTTTTATTGCCTGTTGTTTTATTTGTTTAATTTTTTTATTTATTTATTGATCATTTACCTTTGTATTTAAATCATTTATGATCCATTTGATATTATTTATACCTTATGAATTACTTTTTTTTTAATTGCTTATTGTTCATTTATTATGATTCATATTTGATAATTTATGTTTTTTTATATTTATGATTCATTTTTCTTATTTATTTTCAGCTTTCATTATTTAATATTCTTTTTGAATTTGTTAAATTATCCTATTTAACTATTATTCATGTATTTATGAGTTTTAATTGTTAATTACTCCTTTGTTTCATTTAATTATCACAGTCTATTCTTCATTGAATTTGTCAGTTTTTTTATGTCTTACTTATTATTTATTTCTTATGACTTCTTCACTACTTTTCCATTTTTCATTTGTAATAATTATTTTTATTCTTTCTTTCTAATGATAAATTTATTATTCATCTAATATTTAGATTATTTTCAATTTTTGATAATTACTATTTCTTAATTGATAAAATTATTATTTGTTTAATATTTAATGTTTAACTATTCATTTTTATTCTTTATTCTTCAGATTTTTTTTATTATGCCTTATTCTGCATCTGTGTTAGGCATATGCATTATGATTTATCACTAAATTAGGGTATGTAGCCATTTTTTAACCTCTGGCTATGTACCATTTTCTTGCAAGCTTATTTCTTCAAAAACTCAATTTTTTAGAATTTTAAAATTTTCTAAAGCAGTTTTCAATTCAATTTCACCCCAACCGCTTAATTAATTTATCATGCTAAACGTTCATCCATAAATCCAACCAAAATGCTTCAACAGCATTGTAATAGAAAAACATCCCCAACGCTCATCAGACTCAACCCAAATCATCACTTTCTTCTAATGCCCTAGCTCTAATGGAAATAACCCTCATAGCAATTAAAATCAAATCAATCTCATGCCCCACAACCTCATGATAAGCCAACTTTACCACCTCAGCAACTAATGTTTCAAAAAGCTGCACCAATTGACTCTTTATCACATAATGCGATGGCTTCGATGGGAGCTTCCCCCAAGACTTGGTCAGAGACTGTCGTTCTGCCTCTTGTCAAATACTCACAAGCATGGGCACCCAAGCCACCTCACTTGGCCTCCAATGGAGCAACACCGACCCAAGCTTCATTCCAGCCCACGGCTCCCAAATGGAGCCATTTGTTAGTTCCATGACTTGCGGATTTTTGAGTTCTTGGAGACATGCTCTGATGGCCTTCATACAAGGCTGATTTCAGTTGTGCTATGATGATTCCAATTCCAGCACTCAGCCTACGCTTTCTTTACTGATCAAGACCATTCACTCAGGTGCCGACGCCAGCATTGACCATGAGAAGAGACACCTTTTGAAATTCATGTGGGAAAAAAATCCTCAGCCGGAGCCCAGCCAGTTAAGCACCACCTACGCCACTAGTAATGCTGGTGTGTTTTTGTTGGTAAGCCTATGAGTTTGCAACTTCATCCATTTAAATGTAAGGCTGCTAATTCTTTTTGCTATTTAAACAGGTGCAAATTGGCTTAAATGAGGTTGTAGAAAGTTTTTCTCATTGCAGAGCAGGTTAAGTGCCTTTAAAAGCAATTTGCAAGGATTGTGTACTCTGCATACGTTACGCTACGGGCTATTTGGGGAGCTCGGTGAGCAGCTTGATTTAAAAAACCTGCCATTAATAGTCGCTTTTTTCTGGCACATGAACCATAAAGATTTACTGTGTGCCCTGCCTTAGCTCGCTTTTAATCATTTGCAGATTAAATTTCACAATCAAGTTGATTGCTTAAAGCTTGTCGGCATCATCAAGACTATATGCCCTTGTAAGATGAGTGCAACCATGGAGAGCTCACAAGATCTAGATTATTCTTCTAAAAAATGCCCAACAAACACTTCGACACAGGCTCATTTGAATTCGAGGGAGTCAAGCTTGCCAGCTTGTGAAAAAGAGGCATTGGTGCCAACAATTAAGTTGAAAACCACAATGAACGTCTTTATGTACCTATGGATTTAGAGGCGAAGCTCTTGCCTCAATCTTGCATATTGCTCATGTCACCATTGCTACCAAGACATGCAATGAAGGAGTGATGGATTTGATGAGGAAATTATCACAGAAGCAAAATGTGAGGCAGAAAAGGTAAGTTGTGAAATACTTAAATATCTCACAGTTCTTATTGAATTCATAATACAACCTTTTTGATTTTCTTGTTAGGTTGCTTCAGCTAAACTAATTGCTAAAAATGGAAACTCAAACACCCTTTCAGCTCAAAAACCTATGCAATGCTCAACTGTCTCCATCAGATCACAAACGGCCCCAAAAGCCATTAATAAATCTTTCAAGACTGCTACTCATGTAACCAACACAACTCCAACCATAATAACAATAAAAATAAGGCAGCCCTCAGCGGACTTGGTCAAAGCAGGGTGTTGCTTAAGGCTTTGCCTCTCTATGTGGGTGCACATGCATAGAGGTGGCTTGAGGCTGTAACACCATGTGGCGACTGATAAATTGAGGGCTTGGGTCAACCGATCCACAAAAAAGGAGCTGTCCAGGCCAATAGGGCCGGTGCCTGCCACAATAAAGAGTGAAATAACACTTTAAAATTAGATGAATTACACATCTTTAAAGAATATTTTTTCTTTCCTTTTTTAATTTACATCTTAATTAAAATCTTTGTCAAGTCATGGTGGGGGCCCACACCATGACTAATTTTTGTATTACTTTATATTTATGGATTTTGGGGAAGTGCTGCCCAATTTTTGTAATTCAGCCATATATTGGCAGGTATTAAAAAGCAATTTAATTCTTTCTTAAGCTTAATACATCTTTCTTTGAATATTCCACAATTTTCTGAGGAATCGTAATCCTACTAGTAATTATTTGATTACTATTGTACAGTTTTATGAGGAATTGTAATCCTACTAGTAATTATTTGATTACTATTATAAGTGGCAATTGAAAACTCATCAGGAAGGGGAAATTAGTCAGAGATTCCCTCTTTAGATCTTATCAAAATAAATTTTTGAACCCAAAACAATTCACATATCAAAAATATATTTCATATTCAAATAAAATGAAATTAGGTAATAATTGTATTGATTTAAAATATAAATAAACTGGAATAAAGTTAAGATTTATACTTAATTTATGAAATAATTAATTAAATTAAACTTTAAATTAATGATTTTTTTTAAAATTAAATAAAACAAATCATGGTAAAAATGGAATAAATAATTAAATCAAATTAAATATACTTAATCAAATCTAAAATTATATTTAAAAGAGAGAAATAAAGATGATGAATTTCAGGGCAAATTGAATAGAATTTAAAAGAATATAATTGAATAGCACTGGATTAAAAGTATATACACAAGATAAATAAACAAATTAAGTCAATAAGATCAAATCCAGAAATAATAAATATTCATAAAATTGTAATATATCTGAATGTATATCAATTTTTTTAAATAAAGAGATAAATATAGATAAACATTAATGTATTGAAATTTTTTTAATGGAGAAGGCATTAGCCTCTCAACCAAGATGATCATTTTGAAGTCTAGCTTCCCTATACTGTTTTATCTCATCTGATTTTAAATAATAATGATAAAAATTAGAATATAAAATATATAAAAATATATAGATAATAACAATTATAACAATAATATATTAGTAATTATTTTCTACAAATGGAGAGGAGACTAATCCCTTAGCCATCCAAATTATATGATTGAATAAGTTAATGAATAATAAGGAATATTTTTAATACAAAGAAATCATAAATTATAATTAATAAGTAAATATAAAAAGCCCAAAGCCAAAATTTAATCAATAAAGATTAAAAATATACAAAAAATCAAAAAAGGAAAAATTAAGTACTAAACAAATAATAAAAGAACAAAAATTCATAATTATGCAAATTAAAATATTTTTCCTTATTATTATAGTGATTTTAAATTGAATCTATTAATCAGAATGTCATTATTTAGCAATTGCTTTAATTACAATTTAAGTGATATAAGTGTTTGCTGACAAAAAATTACAATTATATTTTTGAAATAAATAATCCTTTCTGTTTGAATTCTATTTTTGAAATAAATAATCCTTTCTGTTTGAACTCTATTTTTGAAATAAATGATCCTTTCTGTTTGAATTCTATCTTTGAAATCAATAATTAACACAAATCTGTTAACTTGATTGCCTGTTTTTGCAAGATTATGATGGTGAAGAATTTATATTTCTATGTTATTTGGTTTGCATCATAGCAACCTGAATTTTTTTAGGTGTATTTCTTACAACACATAATTTTTTGTAAAAACATATAAGTGACATCTTTTTTTAAAAAAATCCTTCGGAAATAAAATGTTTTAAGGAATTTGTAAATTTTTTTTACCCATATTTATTGCATTGTGTTTTTTAGTATTTTTTTGGGCGATAATTTCTTTCAAAAAACTGCCCCTTATGACTTTCATGATTATTTTCAAAAAATTAATTCAATTGTAAGAATAAAAAACAAGAAGCCTATATTTTTTGAAACTTATTGGGTTGAATGATTGTTAAAATGCCATAAATGGTATGAATAGCATCAACAATCCCATAAGTAAAATGAATAGCATCAACAATTTCATAAGTAATATTATTGGTATCATCAATAATATAAATGAAATTAATGGAATCAAAAATGCATACATAAAATTGATGGCTTGAAGGGAATAAACAATACCATAAATTGGATTCACAGAACCATTTATTTCATAAACAAGGAGCCCATAGTGTTTTTTTATGTGTATTTAATAATTTATGGCAAAAAAATTAAGGGCTAATGGGTTTTTATGGTTTTACCAAAGGCCCAAAAGGGTTAATTATATATGAATGAAGGTGTTCATGAAAATTCAAAATTTGCTCTCGAATATTCAAAATTTCAAACATTTGATTTCAAATATTTGAAGGTAGGTGAAATTCGATTCCGAATATTTGGTCATGATGGAAATTCGATGACCCTTAAAATTCGACGAATTTTTCGAAAAACTATGCATTGGTATGTAGGAATTAATGGTTTGGGATTTGAAAGAGAAAAACAAAAGGAAATCAAGAAAATAATATCCTTTCAAAAGATATACATTAAAGATATTAATTTGAAATCTGTGTTCAAAAGACCTTTAGTATCTATATATTTCATATTTTACAATATTGCTTAAATACTGTGGAGAAAATAAGATCACATTTGATTTCAATACTTTTTTTACCAACTTGAAAGAAATTAGGTATGGAACTCAAATCAATGCTTTTCCTTACTGGAGATATGAAAGCAATAGTTCAATTTAGTATATGTAAGATGAATTAAGAGTTTTCCAGAAGATTCAAGAATACAGTTTCCTTATTCTTAATGTAGGACAGTTGTTTTATGTTAAAAATTCTAGCAAATTCCAATTTAGTCAATTAAAATTCTAAATGATCAAAGCTGTGAGGTGTAATACATGAAGAAATATTTTACAGCTTAGGGACAGGTTTGAGGCAAGTTAGATCTGGGCTGGATTGAGATTCAACCTAACCTACCTGCCATACGGTCCTGCTTTTTTTCACAGTGAATGTCATTAATTTCATCTAAACAATTCCATATTTGCAAATTCAAAAGTTTCATGTTGGAATCTGAAAAATGCCACCTTTGGCATGAATAAAATTTATATTTTGAATTAAATCAATGTCATATCTTCCACTGCAAAAAGATGATATTTGGCATGTCAACAATGCCAGAAATTTAATATCTGGAAAGAATGATTTCTTTGTTATTGAAAAAATACCATAGATCTTATTGGAATAACCCCAAGAAATTCATCAAAACAAAGCCATGATTGTTATTCAGATAATTCTGGAGCCTCACATGAAGACCCCCATTTTTGGGCTCAAAATATTTTAATCAAAAATTCCCTGAAATATGGAAATTTCCAATTCTTTCCCCTTTCTCCAAGTAAGCACATTCAAATGCAACAACAAGAAGAATTCGGGAATTTTTACAAACTTTACATTTAAAAAAGATTCTTAGAAACAGGTATTAAAATAATCACTATCTTTGAGAAGTAACCACATACCAAATTAACCAAGAAAAATTCAAAAAAAAAAATCACATTTCTTCAAGGATTGTTTGCAGAAAATGGGCTATTTACATGTTTTGCCCATAATCTCTTGGTAAAATAATGCAAGGCATTACCTTCTTTAATGAGGATTAAGCTTTCTTTACCAAAGCCCTTTTTATAGTGTTTTGCTCCAGTTCCAAAACAGGATTTCAATTTAGTTACACTTTATCCTTTATTATAATTTAATAGCAGAAAAGACACACAGAAGAAAAGCCTCTTTCTAAAGTAAGAAGTTTCAAAAATCAAAAATTGAATTTGAAAAATATTTTTTCTGGAATAAACTTTGACACACATATTGCCCTAATGGTCAATCCAGTCACCACCAAGTGTCAGAAATTCCTCAAACCAATAATATTTGATTAATCCGAGCTTGCATATAGCTATTATGGTCAACAATAGTAGATGGATAAGGCATAATATCAGATATTTTCAATTATAAATATATAATTATCAAAGTATTTTTAATTAGCAGGTTATTTTATTTTTAGTTTCAATTTTACAGCCTCTAAATTTCATAGCCTTATAGGATATACTTTTCTGACACAAATGAAGACAAAAAAATGTAAAGCAATAACATTATCAAATAAATCAGCCCTCTTTTTATTCAGCATCCCCATGCTATTGAAAGTTTCATTCATTATCTTTCAAAGAATCTTCATGTTTCAGGTGGTGTTTGATTCAACTTTATAATGTATTTTAAAATAAGCTCCAAATTCAGTCAGAAATATCTTTATAATATTAATCTTCTTGAAACAAATCAAAATCTTTACTATGGTATAATGATTCAGAATTTTTAAAGCAATTCTGGAGGATTTCGTTTTTGGATTCAATCCTGGAGGGATTAGAAAAAATATCTTTATTCATCCTTCCTTTATAGGGTCAGTTATCTTGGATATATCTAATTATCTGTTCACCCAAATTCTTGGAGAGTTTTTAATTTATCCCCCTCTGTAACCCTGAACTTTATATTCCTCATGGATATAGTATCTTGTGAAATGAACTTGATAAATGGTCATTCTGGAGCTTGAGCCTTTGTAATTTCAATAAATTTCAAATAAAATTCAATTTCTCTAATAAACAAATGATTAATTAGAGAATCCTTTATTTGATTAATATATTCTCATTTGATTTTGACCTTCAATGGCCCTTAAGAATCTTCTTCCAGCTTTTGCTAATTTGTTTTCTAAGCTTTTGATTTATTCACATAGGTTATCTATTGGGAATTTCAAAATGTTAGGTGGTGACTTTGGGGAGACTCCAATTCTGGTTACAAAGGCACAAGGCCCAGAATCTCCAAGATTTTATCCAGGAATCCTTTTTCTGAAACAGCTTCAAAGTTTGTATTTTTAATTGAAATATGAGAGCTTCTGAGAATATTGAAGCTCAAGAGATTTTATTTGAAATTGGTTATGGTTTATGTAAAAAAACTATCTTGACCAATTTCCCCAACAAATGGTTGTTTTGAAAGATCTTGAGGGGAAACCTCTGAAAGATTTTCTTAAAAATAAATTTAAAGATATATGCAAAAGAATTTCCTTACCAAAGCAACTGTATTGGTACCAATGACTCAAGTAGTCACAATGGGAAAATTTGCTCCACCTGACAGAAGGTGTTCCATTTGGGAATTAGCTTGGACTCATCCTATACTGATTTTGGACCCTTCCTGTGAAGTAGGTTGGACACAGGATTTAACTGTTTTTTACTCTTCCTTCTTCCCAGAAACTGGTATATTGAAGAATCTCCAATTTATCAATAATTTTCTAAATTAGATAGAATAAATACTTAGTATTATATATGAAAATTATTGAAACTTATATTTTCATCTTCCTGATAGCTTCATGTACTATGAAATGACTCTATAGCTGAATTTTGAACTTCATCATACATCGTTTTCTATCTAAGGCCAAAAAAAGTCAAATAAAATTTTATAAATGAATATAACATCCTTATTGCTTTATTTTTGACTGATTATTTTATTATTATAATATAATTATGATTTTTACTTTAAATAGTTATTCACAAATATAAAATTCAGATGTTTTTCTATTAATGCCTCTAATTGAGAAACTGAATTTTGAATATATTTTTGGCTTCTCAAATTGCAATATTTCTGTAGCTTTCAAAAGATCACCAAGGAATTTTTTAGTTTCAAAAATAAAATTATTTTGACATAATAAAATAGAAATAATTTACATATTTCTTCTTTTTTGATTTGATTATTGTTTTTACTTCTTTTAATTTCTCATATCATGTGTCTCATCAATAAATTTTATCAATTATATGACTCAGTAAGACTATTATTCCTTTTTCCAAAAGAGAAAGGAATACCTTACCTTTTTTTGTGAAATCTTGACTTGTTGTCTGAAAAGAGGGCTAGAAGGCTCTCTGAAGTATAACTTCTGTGACAGAAAGAACTTCAATAAATTAATCATATAGTTACAATATTAGCAATTAAAGGGGTCACTACTGTAAAGTTGTCAACAATTGTTGAAAATTTTACAGTAGAAGACATTACAGGGCCAATACTGTGACAAGACTGGCAGGTGTACCTCATTTTACAGTAGCAGGTCATAAAGGGCTGGTACTGTGATTTTCAATTTAATTCCAAAACAAAATTTTACCATCTTCATAAAAAGTCTCAAATAACAAAAATTGAAAAAAAGTCATCCTCAAACAAAAATGATGTATATCACCATAAACCAATATATGGTAAAGCCAAAAAAATTCAAATGAAATCAACAAAAAAGCTATTTAGGAGTAGCACAAAGATATCATTGTCTACTCTTGTCATGAAAAATATATCAGAAGCTTAATTGTAATAATGGAAAGAAATTCAGCTTAATTTTCATAAATGCTTTAGTCATATAGTTTTGTGTGGTAGTTTCATCCTTTTTGTTAGCTTGTTTGTTAGAAAAAAGATTTAAGACATAATTTTCTCTCAGGTATGTGGTTCTGTTTTATCTTTCAATAATTAAAAGAAGAAGTATCTTTCATAGCAAGATCACATGTAGGGGGGACTAATAAGAGATATATGAACTGAAGATCATAATTATAGCTCTATTTAGAAATGGAGATTTTTTATTTCATTTTAAGGACTAAGGACTCATTACCACAATATATGACAGCTATCTTCTTGGATTAAACATAGTTTACATAAAACATCTACCAAATAGCTTGATTCTACTATAATGTTTGTCAAATTTTTCCAGTATTTACCTTGATCCCAGTTTTTTTGCAAGTATCAACAGATATTTTTTTATTTTAAAGGTGGTAGAGTTTTCAAATTATATCATTTTTTAATTCATGAAATTCTATTCTTCATTATTAAATCATATACTTAATCAAGTGTTTAGAAATAAGCTTAACTATTAGGCTCAAAAATTTATGGTAGAATAATACTCATAAATTCTCATTAAAAATAAAATAGGTGTAGATCTCTTGCTAAATTTTCGAGATAAGAACTTAAGTATTGAAGAAGTTGTTGGCACCCCATTTTGTATCTGATTGGACAGGGCTTGTATGCAATAATTTTGTTTTTTTCAAGCTTATTTCCCAAAATTTTACAACTTATTTCTGATGAATGTCCTTGAGAATTTTGACTTTACTCCAATCTTGAAGCCTTTCTTCAAACATGAATAACCAAAAAATAATGTATCATATTATACCTTAAAGAAACTTGTAAGAACCTCAGATATGCTTTGATAAACTACACTTTATAGACAGATTATCATTTTAAATATATTATTCTCCCATGTTGTAAATGCTTATAAAGGTAAGTTCAACTAAAAATACCTTCAAGAATGTCTATAAATAAATTTTTGAGAACAAATTTGGTAAAATAACCTCTCTATACCAGTTATTTTCCCTTCCTTATACATATAATTCCCATTACCTAAAAACAACTAGATAAGTTCTTCTATTTATTCAGGAATATGTGTTTTTTGATAATATTCAATAGCTATTTCATGTTTATATCTGTTCTTGAATAGACAATTAATCAGAGTATGTAAAGGGGAGGTGTATACATTTGAATAATTTTTAATGCAGAGAAATTAAAAATAATTCTCTCAATTATTTCAAAAATGTCCACTTTTTATTCTTTTGTATTGATAAAGTCACAGATATTTTTGAAAATAAATGAAGCTATCAACTCATTAAATCAAGATGAAAGGTTCAATTTATTGTAAAATTAAGAGATCTCTATATACCTTAATTATTACAAAAGTGATCAAAGATTCAGTGACCTGAAGTAAAAGTGAAAACTTTCAAAAAATACAATAAATATAGCTTAGATAAAAATTACCTAGGAAGTTATTTCAATGAAATTTTTTGAAATAGGAAAATAATAGATTAAAAAAGATTTAACAATACTTATACATGAGGAAGAGATTTTTTCAAGAATTACACAAATAATTTCATTCAGATTCTAGAGATATATTAGTGATTGGAGCTGTATTCAAATTTTTGATACAGCTCTTACCCTATTTTTCTTGACATATAAGCTGTAATTTTCTCAATTTTTCACATATTCCAGTGATAAACTAGGGTAAGATGATGAATTTGGAAGTAATAATTTTAAACCAAGAGTATAAATAGTGAAGTCAAATTGGTATCAAGGGAAAAATGGGAGAGCTAGATATCTTTGATAGTTAAGAAGATTAAATAAGCTATTGGTAGGACATTTTATGTATTTATATCAAGATAAAAAAATTCTTCATGTAGACCATGAGATTATAAAATAAAAAACTCTGAATTTCCAAAACGCAAACAAACATTTTGCCTGAATATTTATATTTTCTAGATATAATTGCAAAAGACTTATCCAGAGCAGGTAAAGGGTTAAAATACTGGTTCTATTAATTAAATATATATCAAGTTCTTTTGTGAGCCTCTCTTTAGAGTGGATTTGAGGCATCAACATTGACACCTTCCTTAAATTTGTAATAAGTCGTTAATTTAATAAGAGAGGGAAAAAGGGTTATTTTAATTCTTGCATAATTCAGAAATAAGAGAAAAAAATATTTGAGGGTATCTTTTATAGTATATATATTTTCATAGGAGAATCAATTTCAAAATGTAAGTGCTCCAGTGTTGAAAATATACATATATGGATTCCCATAACTCAGGTGGAGAAAGAATTTATATCTTAGTGGCTATATATATATGTAAAAATTCATGAAAAAAGACTTTCAATGTTAAATTTTGTGTTTATGAACTCATAGAAGCTAATAAAAGAAGTCACTACCCAGGTGGAATTTGAACTATACCATTAATCACTTATTGTTATATTATTCAGCTTTGACAATCAGGTCCAAATTAATTAGGACTTTGTGGCTTGAATTTCTTCCAAAACTTCCATTTTTAAGTTCAACTTTTGACTTATCACCAATCTGCATTCAATCTCTCTCCAGTGTAAAATTCCAAGTGTAACACCTGCTTTAAGGTGTAGCCACCTCTCTCATGGTGAGTAGTAGTAATAAGCAAAGAAATATTGCCGAAAATTCCACAAAATTTTCATACATCCCTTAGGAATGACTTAGGTGAGGATAATCCAAATCTTCTGTATTATCTAGAACTCCCAGATTCACTTCCTCTTCCAAAATTCCCAATTAATTTTTTAAAGCTCAAGAAAGGTTCAACAATGATTCTTATAAATTTGAATAAGTAAAATGGATTTTGAAATGGGAAAATACTGATTTTTTAAAATCTTGGGGCAACATTATTCATGAGGCTAAGATATAAGTGGGAACCAAGAAAGGCCATATCTTATTTATAATGAAAATAACATTTTTAACTTACTCATAGGACTTCAAACTTTCTTTCAAGATGAGGAACCAAAAGTTTCTGGTCTGAATTCTATTTTCCTGAACCTTGAATTGACAAGGTCAAAAATTAGGAGCAATAGGGATTTATCTTAAATATTAAGTGGTTTCACATGGTAAGATTTATACTTAACTCCCAGAAAATTGAATGGTAAATCAAAAAATTCTAACATTTCAGGCTGTGAATCAATGCTCAAGAGCAAGCATGACACCTCAAATTCCATGAATTATGGTACTTGAACAAAAAACGTAAATTAATCTTTTACCTTTAATCAACCAGTTGAAAGGCCAATAATTTTAAAAACACTGAAGTATAAAATGAGAAAATACAGAAAGAAAAGCTGCACATCTGAAATATAAAACTCATATTTTACATAAAACATCATTCTTATACCCATAGGGTATGAAATGAAAGAGAGATGAGCTTGCAAGATGTTTTCTGAGAATAAAGCTTAATTTTCACCTCTCATCTAAAATATTTGGCCTTTGTAAAGACCCCATCATTAACTTTGATTGAATTACTAAAATAAGGTTTCTAAATCTTACTTTTTGAAGATTTATAATTGACAGAACAAGGGTTAAAATTCACCACCCACTTCAAATAGCGTAAAACAATTATCATCTTCAACCTTCATCTATATCCTAAAATTTTGATTGCATACATATAAAGTCATAAACTATGTAGAGGATCTGCAGTAGGCCTGTATTACATAAAGGTCCAAATATACTAGGGCTTCCCTACTAGAACAATGAAAATACTTTTTCTCAAAAGTGAAGGATAATTTGAGTTTGTATAGCTTTTTTGTATTTCAACCAAAGTGGCCCTGTAACCATACTATCAAGAATTCTTACATACATATATGAGATATTTTCAGCTCTTTGTGTTGAGAAATAACAGTGCTATTATCCCTCATCAGTCTTTATATATAGGTAAGATAAGAGACTCTCCCATTGGATTTGATTATGAGATTTCAGATCAATTGAAAGCAATCATGCTTTTAAGATGAACAATAAGAGTCCTCTGTGTTATCTCCATATATTGAGAAATTTACTGCTTGCTGGAGAGCCTCTACACTTCCCATTGGTGATACCTTTCACCCTTTTCAAGACCTATATTTGCAACTCTTTGCAACAATACCATGAATCAAGAGTAATATCAATATTCTTATGAAAATGGTATGAAAAGGACACTTATAGCCACCAATTTAGCTATAATATTGAAGGAAGATTAAAATTAATAATAATAATTAACCTCAATTATTTCTATAGTCTTTTACCAGGTATACATTACAGGTGAGGCTGTGGGTATCTATGACATACCCATAAGGCTCCAAATAATATTTTAAAGGTTTAATTTAGTAAACAATTGGCTGTCAAACTGGTTTTAAAGCAAAAATTGTGGAAAGTTACTCTAAATTCTGTTTGGGTAAACAAAGTTGTGATTATTGAGTCCTTTTTAGATCATACACCCAAAATAACCTAGGGTAAACCCATAGGGTGTTATACCCAAGCCTGGTTATTTTAAATCTTATTGGAATCTTTTGGAATCTTATATAACACTAATACAATTTTATAAGATTTTTCTATAATTTTTGAATTGTTAATTTTAACTATAATTTCAAGCTACATAACATTTATTTCAGCTTACAAAAACTATATTGAAGTTAAGTTGTTGTGTTCATTTAATACATTGGTTGAGGATTTTCCATACAGGCTGTAAATCCTTCCTGGACTCAATTAAAATTGGTTTAAAGCTATATTATGGCTTTAAATAAATAAACTGGCAGAATCCAAACAAAAGGTGGGGAAAAGGGAAAATGGCAAAAGGTTCCAGGGTGTGGGGGTTTTAGATCTTCAAGAGTCCAATTAAATTTTTCCCCCTTTATCAATGGGTTTTCAACCCTATTTGAGCTGTGATATTAGAAATTGACTAAATATTAAAGTTCAAAAACATTTATCCTCCATTTGGACAGGAATTACAAGCTTCCAAAGGGTAAATTCCTTCATAAAGACTTGTAAGCAAGGTTTGGAGAGCTTTCAAAGCTTTAAACTAAATCCAAGAACATTAAAATTCTACCAAAAGCTAGGTTTTGGTGTATATTTTCATTTTTACATGAAAGAAACCAATAATGTCAAAGATTCATAGAAAACTAAGCTTCTATGATATTAATTTTTGAAAATACTACATTGAATTCTTTTTGAAGAAATTATGCTTTCTTTAAACTTTAATTTAAAAATATTATTTCAAGTATTTTTGCTCAAAATTTGATCTTTGAAAAAAGTAAATCATTCTCTCACTACAGCTTCAAAATAATAAGCATGAATGAATTTTAAAGTTATTTGGAGATAATAATAGCAACTGTAACCTAAATCATACACCAGGGCCAATTTTGTGTCAATTGTCAGTGATTGGCATCATTTCAAGCAAACATTGAGCATACACCACAGTCTGGTCTTACACCCAATCGTGTGACACTCACCAATATTGGCTTCTCTGTGCCTTCAACTGCAATTACTCTCCCCCTGAAGCTCTGGCAACCACCCCAAGGTTGCTAAGGATATCACATTATGCACATGTTCCCACACACACATCAGAGAGGTTATTCAAATAGTCTTTACATAGAGGAGGGGTGTGTCACACCCCCAGGTCAGCATGAGCAGGATTGACAATTTGCCAGTGGCATGGGTTGAGCCAGCCACACAATGCTGGGGGTGCAGGTGCGGAAAAAAAATGTGCAGGCATAATTTTGAGTGGCATTGACAATTTGTGGGGGACAAGGGTTGAGCCAGCCACACAATGCTGCAGCTGCATAAGTGTGACACATGCACAGGGGTAATTCTGTGAATCCTACATGCAAACAGCGCTCACTAGGCACCAGGGAGAATGTTTTGTCAATTGTTGGTGATTGACTTCACGCCAAGCAGGATAAAAGTCAAGCTCACATCAAGCAAACATTGAGCACACGTCACACTCTGGTCTTACACCAAATCCTGTGACAACCACCAATATTGGTTCCTCTGTTTCTTCAACTGAGATTCGTCACCACCCAATCCTCCCGCAACCATCCAAAGGTTGGTAAAAATTACACAATACCTGCCTGTTTCCACACATGCACACATCAAAGAGGTTCTTCATCCAGTCTTGATTTAGAGAAGGGGTGTGTGAATTCCCAGGTCATCCATGAAAGGACTCTGCCTTAGTGGGATTGACATTTTGTGTGTGACACTGGTGAAGCCCACTGCACAATACGGCGGGTGTGGGTGTGTAAGTGTGAGACATGGGCAAGAAGGCAAGAGCATGTGCAGATGTAATTTTCTAAAACCTACCTGCACAAAGCACTCATTAGGTCATGTGACCAGCTCCATGCTACTTACAAACATCCAAATTCTCATGGATGCAATGTAATGCTGAGGCCCACTTGGATGATGGGTCTATTACCCTTCCAAAATGATGATGGTGCAGTTGTGTTATTTTAGATCCTGTGATATGTGAGTTTGTGGGTCATTTGATCATTGCAATTGGCTTATTCATACCATACCCAATGTCAAAAGTAAATTCTTTGTGGCCATGTGCACTAATGGCTTTGCTTGTCACAATGGCATCTCACTGTCACCAAATATTGAGGCAGTTATTTCTCTGGAAAAAAGCCTAATGAAGCTGACAGCATTTCATGATTGTCTCACTATATTTTTAGCAAGAAGTGGATACTAGATATCATGAAATAACAGTTTTATCATTAGAAACAGCCCACATGACATCACTTTGTTATCATAAAGTCCACAGTGACCTTCTATTCCTTCTTCAAATATAATTAAGTGTCTATAATCAAAACCAACATCTTTATAAATAGTGAGATGCAGCCAATCTGGCAAGAAAGTCAGATCAATCTTCAAGGTTTTTAACACCAGAAAGTTATCATTCAGCATGCAAGATGGCTCAGGGACTTTAAAGATGCTACTAATAATACCAAATAATTGTGAGTTTCCCCTCAGAAAACATATCACACTGTTTCTAACATTTTTGGATTCAGTTAAAAATATAAGGTTCCCAATATTAATGTTTGAAACTGGAAAATACCAAGGTGAGACCATCCTTGAAGTGGGATGACTTGTGGATTGGACAGTAATGTCTAAGCTGATCCATTGAACTATTTCCCTTGTTGAATGGAAATTCTGGAAGTACTCAACCAGGAAATCATAACTTTGTTGGTCATGGAAGGATGGTTTGTTATATTTTTGGTGATTGAATGGGGCAGATGGCTGTGATTCAAAAAATTTGTTGTATTTCACATGGGACAGATGAGAATTTCAGGAGAACAGAAAGGTTGGAACATTGACAGATATATTGAAGTAAGGTTTTATCTATATCATCTATTCAGAGCCGCAAGAAGTTAGTCTTATTCAGTTCATGTGTTTAATCAATGTGACTATAATTCTCTTATTAATTAACGTACCTATTTTGCTATTTGTTGGCATATTTGCAAATACTCTAATCAAAAGCTCATAACCCCATGTGGCTAAGGCTTGTGCTGAGCCCCAACATTGGAAGAGTTCTGGAATATGATCAGCAAAATGATGATTTGGTTTACTTTTCTGTTTTGGGAACAGGTTTTGATTGGAAAGGAGGAATTGTTTCCAATTTTCAGCAAATTCAGTTGCATCATCCATTGAAACAGTCTATCTTGTGGCAATGTTGATAGTACTAATCAAATGGAATGTATTCTTGGCTAGTTCATTTTCAAGATCTTCTGATTTATGCATCTTTCTTTGAGTATGGGGGGAATTGTGTTCATATAATGACATCTTTTGACTGAGCATTAAAAATGAAATATAGACCTTGTATAAGAGAGCCCATTCAGCATCTTCTAAGCTACCATGAGAGGGGGAAGCCATTTTGAAGGGTACTCTTGTTCATGATGATGGAATTATGGTATCAGATATTATTTGTTGGACATGCTCCAGAGCCTCACCCTTGATCTGGTGATCACTCAGTGCACTGATATCCAATTCAGAGCGGACATAATCTGCATCAAATGAGGGAATCTTCACAGAACCACTAGATGGATGTTGTGTGTGAGGGGCGGGCATTGGGAAGTATTTTTGCTGGGTGAAAGTAGTGGGGATTGATTAATTTATTATTTTTGCTGCATTTCTTCTCAGGGAGCATGCCTCTCTCAATGTGATGCAATGAAGAGAGCTGTTGGAGGTCATGGAATATGGTTCTGAACTGTTGGTGTCATTGGATTTCCTGCGGGTCCTGATGAATATTTTTTATTTGGACTCTGGAATGCACAATTTGAAAGCTGTATGATCCTTCAAAATTTCAAGTATTAAATTATGCATTATGTCAAGATTAACCATTCTGGTTGTATCCCAATACAGAAGGTCTTACAAAATTGAATATTGCACTCCATACTCACAGAGAATTGCTTATCTTTGTTGTGGGGATTCCTGAAGCCATTTTTGCAATGGTTGATTTATGATTTGGGTATGTGCGTGTGTAATGAAATTGAGGACCAATTTCTTCAATTTGAGCCTTGTGAATAGAGCAAAAATTACAAATGTGGTTGCCTTAGTGAGAAATAAATCCTGTGAGTTTGCACATGGCCACCACATCCACAATAGCTGTGAGGATGGAAACATGGATAAAGGATCCTGAAGGTCCCATTGAGGTGTGTGAAGAATGGTAACCTTGACACAGTTCTTTGAGCTCCTTTATCAGGGGCATTAATAGGTAATTAAATTGAAGGGTAGTTGGCTCCTTTGGACCAGGGATGATTCCTGCAACATAGACATTGTATGGCTTCAATCTTTTACTTGGGGGGAGATTGAGACAAATAAGCATGAGAGGTCCAATGCTGGCCAACTGGGTTGACTTTCTATGCACATTAAACCTGTCCACATAAATCAAGAAGGCCAATGCACCAGGAATGGATATGAATGGGGAGTCATTGAAATTTCTAGTCCCAGTGAAGCGTCTCCAGACCAATCCATCCCAGATTTCACATTTGGAGGAACCTTCAGGAATTTGGGATTGTTGATTTTGATGCAGAATTTCCATAATTCCAGCCTGCAGGAGAAATATGGAAATCCAATTTTTGAATGGTTGATAAATGAAATGTTTTGTTGGTTTGAATTTTTGTTGATGTTGGTTGTGTTTTGGGTATGGGGTTAAAATAAATTGATGAATTTTCCTAATGATTGTGTGCAAGGGGGATCATGTTCATTTGGTTCATTATGGCATTGACAGTGGGGCTGGTCAGCTGTGACAGATTCAGTGAGGCCATTAAGAAAGAAACATTTAGGACAACATATATAGTCCTCAATCAGTGGCTCCAATTGGAGATGTTCAGACATGGTACTGAGAGCTTGAGGTATATGGAATGCGGGAGTGGGGCGACCCCATGAGCTTGAGATACTGGACTTGATAAGCAGGTTGAGGGCGGGGTTGAGAATGCTTGAAGCCCTGTGGGGTATATTATACCTTAATTATAGAATGGCAGATATTATCATTCCAAGGGCTTGTGGGGGAAGGTTTTGACTACTGCTATATGGTTTCTGTGCAGTCAAATTGACACCCGGTGGAGTGGAGCTTGTGCTTTGGGGAAATTAAGAATAATCAGCTGGGAAAATTTGATGCAACATAATTTGCAGGCACTCAGATCCTGATGCTGAAATAGGGATGTTTGGAAGAGATTTGAGTTCAATGGCTGGTTTGAGATTTTTAATGTGCTGTTTATATTGGAAAGGTGTCAAGGCAACTCCCTGCCTATCACTCTCAGGGGAAGAGTGTGTTTGATTTGAGCAGTGTTGACACATGCATATACACATTGAGGAATAGCAGGGGGTTGACATTGTTGGGAGAATTGTGAATAAGGTTGGTTTGCTTATAAATATCTATGGTTGATGTGCAACTGTTTAGGAGGGTGATTAATTGGGAAAAAATTGAGTGATTATTTATGAAGGGGGATATGATTTGAGCCAGTTGGGGATGGTATCCCATTTGTAATGGTGGCTGAGCTGCAGGGGATAAAGTGTATCATGTCACATCTTGATGGGGGAATTGGTTAGGATTTTACTTGTTCAAAATGCCATGCTGCTCAATGCTCATGCATATTCTAGTTTATTTACACATGGTAATACAGCCGGTTTGACAAGTGAGGGGAATCTGTTGGTGAAGTGTCACCATTGAAGTGAGGGGATCAAAATTTAATCCATGTATGCTGGCATGCCATCATACATGGCTTAAACCTTATTAAAGACAAAAAGATATAACTCTATTACATAAGGGTTTGGAGTGGAGCTAAAGTCTTGGTATTTGGTTTGAGTGCAGCAGCCTTTTAATCAGTTGGAATGTAATTTGGAATGTATTTCCTTTCTTGAAAAGGTGATGTCTCTTTTGTGGGTAAGTTCTTCATGAATATACCCTTATACAGATATAGAATTCTGGGGAATGTTGATGCATATATTGGTAGCGTGGATAATTTACAAAATGTGAAAATGGGGAGGGGGAAATGCTTATTGAATCTGATTACTTATGGATGATGGGTCCTCTTCGAGATAAAGGGAATACCATATTATATGCTGGTAGGCTGTGCAGTGTGGTTTCCAACAAAAGTGGAGGAGCTCAAAAATAGGCCAGCCAAATTCTCCCAAAAATTGTTTTATTAATCTTCCACAAGAGACTTTGTTCACACTATTAATACAATCTCTCTATTATACATTTGAAATCACTCTATTTTATGATAATACTGAACTGTTTTATCAAGTTGAAAACATTACTGTAGGTTTTAGCGCTCATGTCATCTTCCAACCCACGTAAATCCCATCCAGGTTCTGTTCATGACCTGGATAGTGAATCTAGCATAGAGTATCTTCAAACAACACAGTCACCAATGAATTCCAACATTCCACTCACAACCCCTATTGCATCTTCAATGAATTTATCAGGTCTCAACATTGATGTGGGAAATGCAACTTCTCAAACTTCAAGCATTTGGTCCATTCCTAATATTTCTGTCACTATGATTCCCCCAAATCCCACTAATACACAAATGCATGTGTCTGAGGGGCCAGGAAGCATACCAGAAATATCATCAAAGGCTAATCTGCAATACAAATTTTCACAAGACTTCCTCCTTAATCCTGGTCAGAATCCGGTGGAATCCCAGGAACCCTTTGGGCAAAGTAAGCAGCCGACCCTCAAGATTCCAACAGGATCTCAGCTTCATATGGGCCATGAAAAGTGGGTTGACGGTGGGAGGCAAAAAAGACCATTGGAAAATGCTACTTGGAGTGGACTTTTGGAGGGAAATCCAGGATTTTCACTTCATCAAAGTAAGTCTTTTAGATTTTGGAATATAAACTTTTTCAAAATCTGACATGTTTGTTTCATGGGTTAGATATGGCAGCTAAAGGCAAGAAAGTTCAATCTCAGGAGCCAATTGAAGATTGTGAGTATTACAAGTCTTTATTAATTTTTTGGTGTGTTAACTGATGATTTGCATGGCAGGTGATGTACTTTATGCATCTTCACCTCTGTTCCATAAAGAAACAGTCACTGGACGTCATCATCCATATGCCTCCAAACCAAGAATGGGTCATGCCAGTTCATCAAGAGAAAAAATTGTGAATGATGAGGATGAAAACATGTCTCTTGCTCAAAGTGAAACAAATGATGAACCAAGGGGAGACAATTTCATGGCCCATGAGCAGGGAACTCAGTCAAATAGTGAGTTCACCCATCCTCAAATGCCCCTTGCCCAGAGTATGCCCAATCAATCCAAGATAAGACAGCAAAGGAACCAGGCTCACAAAGCTCACAACATGGCAAAAAATGCAAGCCAGAAGGAGAAATAATATGTCTGAAAGCAGAACTTCCAGAAAATGTCCATGGGATGAGATAAGCTGTACACGTCCATTGCCTGTTCTTACTTCAAGCATGGGATAAGGATTTTTCCTCACTACCAGCACCACCCAGCACAGAAGAGCGTGAAATTGTGATTCAAGTGGCTGGTCATCTTGGATGTGTCCCTGAGGATGTTTTCAATGAGCCATTGACACAGGTTCAGTCTCAGGGTTTCCAAAGCTACCGCAAAAATGAGCTCTGCAAGTTAGGACTAAGACAATTCACTTGGGACTGGGAGAGCTTGTGGAAACATCCATTCAACAAGTTGATGTCTATGGTGTTTTACCATACCTTCTTTCTTGCACTTGTCAGCACCGAGTATCATCATTACTGTTGGAACAAGGATCATAATAACCATGGTGTTGTGGCAGCTTTAATTGAGCAATATTTCACTTATTTGAAAAGGGAATGGAAGTCTATTCAAAAGGATGTTGAGTATTTGGTAAAAAAGAAGGAGAATCAAAAGCTTGAAAAGATTTATCAAAGGGTTAGTTACTGTATCTCTTCTTCATTGTGAAGTAAGTCTGATGATAATCTAACTGATTATGTGGAGACCTGTGAGTGCTATTGTGAATGGTGTGATATGGCTACATTTCCCATTCTAGAATCAAAATTCAATGAACCTAGAGTATGATCAGATACTGAGGAGGTACTGGAAAATGGACTTCAAACTTACCACAGAATGGGATTATGCTGGCGCTCATGCTTATTTAATGAGTTGGTATTAAAAATTGATAGAGAAATAGAGTTTGGTAATTGGATTAAAGAAAAGGGTAAAGAAACTATTGATACATTACCAAAAATTGGATCAAGAGATGATTGTGATATTCCTGAAGGGCTATCTTTTCAGGTATTTGATCAAGATTGGCTCAAAGGTTGTAGTAAGATGCAAACTATCGCCCTCAAGATACTTGAAATTCCAGTTATTAGTGCAAATGGGGATTCTCTCCAATAAGTGAGTAAAATAAATGTAAATCACAGCTACCAATTAAGGTTTGGTGAGTTTTTTGTGTCAGTGTAATACAATCTGATTATTATTTCTTGAATATGCAACATCTTGCTAAATAAGTTATAATATAAGCATTATGATTTTGTATGTAGTAATGTACTATGGTGTGCCTTATCAAGATTTGGCCATTGCTCATTTCCATTGAGGAAATATTGAAAAAGTTCAATCCAGCTCATGGTGTTCATAATTGTGGACCTGTGATGGGGTGAAAAGGTGTAAGGTGTGGATATGAAACTTTGATTGAAAATCAAGTACTTTTCCTGTCCTCAAAATTTTTATAAGGTAAGAAATGATTGAAAATAGTAAGAAATACTATTTTTAGGAGAAAACACACCAATTCTATTGCTTTTAACTTTTCAAGTATAAAACAATAATATTTTAAAGATTTATTGTTTTACCAAAAACAAAAATTTATCCAAAAATACTCTACAAGAGATATTTAAGGCTACAAAAGAAATTTCTTCAAGAGCAATTTCAATTGGAATTAATTGAGAAAAGAACTGCAAGCAATTAATGAAAGAAAAAAGTCTTTAAAAAGATATTTAAAGAGAAAACACACCCAAAAGTGACCAGAGTGAATTTGGAAACAAAGTGACAAAGCTAACAGTGATGAAAGATGCTTTAATTCACTTTTGTGGTGGTTCAAGGGGTAAAAATGATTATAAGAGTTACAAACAATGATTATAAGGATTTTATCACGTGGTTAAAAGGTTTGAAATGATTCAAACAGGGTGGTTGGAATCTTTTATTGATTGGTTTAACAGTGTTTAAACTAATTATAAAAGGAAAAAGATTCTAACAAGAAGAGAAAAGCGGGGCAAAGCAGACATTCTTTTATAGCCATCAATTTTCTTACTCCAAAATTGAAATTTACTCTTGTCAGTTGTGGAAAACACTCTGACAACAGAAAAGCCAATTATGGCATCATTGAACCCTGGTTTAGACCAAAAAAGGGCTGGTTTTAGCCATTTTAGACCCTTAAATCAGCCATTACTATAGTAATACCTGGTCTAGAGCCTTCAAAACACATCAGAATGTGTGTAAGAGATGTAGAAACAAGTTAAAAATGTTTTTCATAAGATTCTTTTGACTTAAGGGTAGTTCTACCCTCTTGGCAACAGTTAAAACTGCCCTGGTTGGTATCAAAACCTCATCATCAATTGAGTCAGAGACCCTGTGGCTCAATTTCAGGCAAAAAGTGATGAACCTTTGCATGGATTTTGACATCCCAGGCCTTTGAGCAGGAATTTGGGGTTCTGGCTCCCCCTTGGAGCTAGAGTACCATTTCCCCCCAGAATTAATCTTTCCAATTTATTTTTTCTTCAATTCCTCATCATGCAATACACTTGTAATTTACATGTACAGTTCAATTGAGTTTTACAGTACACAACTGTAGCAATTGATACCTCAAATGTAAATTACAGTTCACTTATGTAATACACGTGCACATTTTGACATTTCAATTGAAAATACTTCAATTCCTCATAGCTTCTAAACTACACACAACATCTCAATTTTAACACAAAAATTGATGATGGACACCACATTTGGTGTGAATTAAATTAACGTTTTGAGGATTTTCAATTTCTGTACAGGCAATACCAAAAACTTAATTTAAGCTTATTTAGATTTGAGTTACAGAAATTTTACCCAGAGGTGACCCCGCCTTATTTTTTATGAGGAATCCAATGGTGAAATAATTTTCTTAAGTTTATTTATTGTATAAAAATCTATAGTATACTTTATGTAGCTTTTTACCAAAAATATTTTAATTTCATTGATTTTATTAAAAATTCATTTTTACTTAATTTGTTCAAGTAACAATGCAATTTCGCAATTTTTAAAATTTAATGTAATTTTTATTTTGAATTATAATTAATTTTTTTGGAATATAAATTTGTGTTTATATTTTAATTTTCATTTTGATAATGTGAATAAATTTATTTCATTTATATTTATATCTTATTTTGTTATTTGTGGTCTTTTGGGTATATGACAATACCTCTAAGGCTCATATTCCCTCCCACTAAAAAAGGAATATTACTTTGTAATATTGTTATTTTGAGTGTGCCTGAATCTTCTGAGAAGTTCAGTAGCTTCAGGTATGTCTTTTTCTGCTGACAATTCATCTTCACAAGCTGGGTCACTGTACCTAACAAGGTATTCCCTTACTTTATTGGTTCTTAACTTTCTTTCTTTGAGAACTTTGGTAATCTTTTTAATACCAAATTATTCAATAGGAGGTATAACCTGGGGAACTTTATTCCTGAAGGGCAATTTTTCAGCATCACTAGATTTATATGGCTTTATCAAGCTCACTGGAAATATAGGGTGCTTATTGCTGAGTTCTTCAAATAATTCTACTTCAGCAGCATTTTTTCAATGGAGGGCCTTAATAACAAAAGGTACTGCAAAGGAGTCTTCAAGCTTTTTTAAATCCTTTGATGTTATTGAAGTTAGTGGTGGATACAAGTACTAAATCTCCCACTTTGAAATCTGGAGTGGCATGTGACTTGTCCCATTTGTCCTTAGCATATGCAAAGGAGTCTTCCATGAACCTTATTGCATGCATTCTAGCTTTTTCTAGCATTCCTTTAAAGCTAGAAGCTGTAGGATGTATCTCAACTAAATCTTTTCTCAAGGAATCTTGAGGTAATTTGGGATTCCATCCTTTTCTAGAATAGCAGGAGTTTTATTGGTACTGGCATGAATGGATGTCTTATATGCTAATTCTAGTGCTGGTAAAATAGTCCAGCAGTCCTGGGTAGATCAATCACAGTCTTTGAATTCAAGGCCATATGCACAAAATCTTCTTACCATATCTTCCAAGGTTTGGATCATCCTTTTAGCCAGACCATCAGTTTGTGGGTGGTAGGCTGTAGAGAAAGATAATTTTGTCCCAAATATTGGTGAATATTTGTCCATAATGCTGAGGTGAACTTAGAATCTCTGTCACTAATGATGTTTGTGAATATGCGAGTCCATGATATCACTCTATTCCATATCAGAAGATCTGTATCCATGGCTTTATCATCCTTGCGACACGGTAGAAACATTGGAGTCTTACTAAATCTGTCAATAATCACTAGGAAAGAATGATAGCTTCTGTCACCCACTGGTGGCAGGCCAGTTACCAATCCATATGGACAATTTCCCAAGGTCTTCTGGGTTCTTGGATCTTGATCATATTTCCAAGTCTTTTGCCAATGGACTTATTTGCTTTTTGACATCTGTCACAGGTTTTGCAATACTCTGCAACATCTTTCTGCCACATTGGCAACCATATGCAGGTTTTCATTTTTCTCTTGTTCTGTCCTCAAAAAGATGTCCTGAGAAAGGGCTGTCATGGAATTATTTAAGTACAAGAGTGATTAAGGACCTGTCCACAACTGTCATGACATATGTATGCTTAGTTCTGTAGTAAATTATACCATCCAGTAAGTGGAATCTGCCTTCATGATATGATTTTCTCCATATCTCATCTAAGGCATGTATAAAAGAATTGTATTTACAGTCCTTAGTAAGTAATTGGCATAAAATGCTACAATTTTTATCCTGAGTATAACTGTTTCTTACCTCCTCAAAGAAAGTGGTGTTCAGGTCTGTAACACTGATTCCTTCTATGGGGATTTGCGGGGAAGCTTCCTCTGGAACATAAGCAGGATTATCAGTATTATTTGGTAATGGCCATCTGCTCAGTCCATCTGCACTTTTATGAATATTCCCATCTTTATGAAAAATGGTAATATTGCCCCTATACTCTTGTATGACTATTATCAATCTGAGCATATGCCTGTTAGGAGTCTTCATGTTCAAAAGTGACTTAACAGAAGTACAATCTGCTATTACTTCAAAAACACATCCTTCCAGAAAGTAATTTAGCTTTTCCAAGGCCCAGACAAGGCATAAGCACTCCATTTGACTGGCTTCAGTTGGTTTGATTTGCCTGGATATGAGGCATATGGGTCCTTCCACAGGTTTATCATTGATAATCTGAACTTGGTGAAGTGCAGCACCAAGCCCATCCCCTGATTCATCCATATAAAGCTTAAAGTCTGGCATCAGTAAGAGTGGAGCAGTGGTCAATGCTTGCCTCAAATATTCAAAGGCTTTGACTCTGTCAACAGTCATTTCAAATACTTTGTCTTTGTCACATAATTTATAAAGAGGTCTTGCTATGGATGCAAAATCTTTAATATGCTGCTTGTAATATCCTGAAAACCCCAAAAATGACTGAATTTCTTTCTTGTTCTGAGGCATGGGTTTCAGCAATACTGCTGCAACCTTGTTTTTGTCAATTCCAAGGGATAAACCAGCTACTACATGTCACAGTGCTTTACATTCTTTAAATCCAAAATGGCATTTCTTCAAAGAACTTTTCATGTTGACAGATTGGATTTTGTCAAAAATCTGGATAATCTGTACATATGTTCTTCCCAAGTTTTGGAACAGACAATAATATCATCAATTTAAATGATTAACCATCCTTCTGAAAGTTCTACAGGGAAGATTTTATTCATCATTCTTTGGAAGTGTGAAGGTGCATTCTTGATACCAAAAGGCATCCTCAAATATTTATATACTCCACAATGAACAATAATTCTCAAGTATTTTCTTGCCCTTGGTGTCACTACATTCTGGTGAAATCCCATAGGGGTATTCATAGTGGTTATATACACTGCTTGAGATATCTGGGTAAGGGCAATTTGGATTTTTTGTATTGGGTACCTGTCTGGAACAGTGTAAGTGTGCAGAGCTCTAAGGTCCCCAACCATTCTGGATTTTCCATTGTGCCATGCCACTATGACTGGTGTAGTTATTTCCACTTCCTCATTATGGCCAACCTTTCTTATTACACCAAGGTCTAGAAGTTCTTTAATATGAATTTACAGAGCTTCTCGTGATTTAGAACCTGCTGGATATGCAGGTCTTCTTAAGATTGGTGGATAAGGTTTCTCAATATTAAGGATGATGTCAAATTAATGACCAATAATTGGCCCCAAAGGTTCTTTTTCTGATGCAAAGGCTTCTCTGTGGTCATATTAAAGGGCAGAAAACTCATTTTCCTGATTATCAGTCAGATGAAGGCTTATTTCAGCTTCATTTAACTGTTCAGATTCGAATCTTTCCAACCCTAAGTGGAGTGGTGCTAATTTACTTACTGTAATTTGTCTTTTAAATGGTAAAAAGACAAATTTTTGACACTTATTGTCTCCAATAGTAAAGTGTCTGTCTTTTTTGTTATGTAGGTCAATTCCATACATGATCAAATAGTCATTTACTAATATAAAATGGTTACTAGAACAATTTTCCATAGCAACAAATTCAACAGTTATTCTTAAATTTCCATTAATATGTTGAGATATGACATTGGTCTCAAATATTCCCAATCCTTTCATTGGATTACTTGCACTATTGAATTGTATGCCATCAATTGGTAACGATTGATCTTCAAAATTTGGTACACAAGTCTTAAGAAAAGATTTTCCAACACAA
This sequence comes from Austropuccinia psidii, assembly GCA_023105745.1. Taxonomy (NCBI): domain Eukaryota; kingdom Fungi; phylum Basidiomycota; class Pucciniomycetes; order Pucciniales; family Sphaerophragmiaceae; genus Austropuccinia; species Austropuccinia psidii. Next base: position 36,109,397 of record JALGQZ010000003.1, on the reverse strand, counting down.
GAGCAGAAGGCTCCTGGGTCAAGTAAAAGTTTAGTGGGCTTGTTTTCAATTACCACTTCTGTTATACAGGAGTTACCAGCTGTATAACCTTTCCCCTCTTTGGTTTAGTTTTCATAAGTTGTGCATCTTCAATTTTTGACAAATAAAGCTGACCATTGCTTAATTGTGGCAAGTGGGAATAGGATTCCATGATATCAAAAGTGGCATTGATATTTTCTATATCTTTTGAAGATTTAGAAAATATTTATGACTTATCATCTGAATTTTCTTCAATTATATTATCCTCTTTTTCAACATCAGGTTCTTTTCCAATTTGAATTACATTGATTTTCCCCCTCTTTGGAAATGTATTAGCTAAGTGGGTGGTGCTTTGGCAAATGTGGCACTTTCTGATTATATCTGCAGATTTATACTTAACATTATTAGAATTTTCTTTGGGATTTTTGTCCACAGAATCTTTCCAAGGTGTATTAAACCTTGTTGTGAGATTCACCCTACTAGAAACAAGTCTGGTTCTGGTGGTTACTTCTTCTAATATATTAATAATATCTTCTGCTGAGGATTGTTTAGTAGTCCTGCTTTTGACAGTATTCTCTAAGTCACCTCCACATTGTCTCAGAATCTTTCTGTGGATCATAAATTCTGACATTTCAGGATAAAATGCTATTAATCTGTCTTTTTGTTGGCAAAACAATGGTAAAGCTTTGTATTTATCAGCATTAAATTTGGCAGATTCAAAGGCTGTTTGCACTTCAAACCTCCAAGCATCATTGGCCCATTTGTTAATAATTTGGGTTTTCCACCAAGTCCAACTTTGGTGTCCATATGCTTGTCTTAATTTAATATACCATCTGTGAGATGATCTGGTAAACAACATGTTAGATCTTGCTGTTACCAATTTTTCTGGTAATTCAAAATCTTCATTAATCATGTCAATACCTCTGATTAATTCAATATGGTCATATTCTCCTTCACCACTGAAGTGAGGCCATTCTTTAAGTTTTGGTACTTCTTTCAGGAGTGCTTGGCCCATTGATGGTTCCAAGTTATGGAAAGAAGGGGAAAAGTCATTTTTGAACTGTGGGTTTTCAACCTCCAATACTAGTGGATTTGGAATTATTGTGCCCTCATTCTGATTCAAAGGTGTAGACATTCTTGGTAAGGTGTGAAGTAATTGTTCAATATAATTCATTTTACTATTTTTACACCTTTGGAAATTCCAGAATTCATGTTAGAAACTTTTTATTGAATTTATTACATTAGTTTTATGATTATCTTCTGTTTGTGTTAGTTCTTGCCATAGTTCTGTTTGTCTAGTATTATCAGAGGTAATCTGATTAAATTTCATTGTTAATTTTGATATTTCCTCTTGTGAGGTGTTAAAACAATTTTTTAAGGCAATTGTATATTTCTTTACTTCAGTAAATGATTTTGAAATATTCTGAAGAAAACTTTTATTCTCCTCTTTGATAGTACTTATGGCTTGTTTTATTCTTGTTTCAATTATGTCATCAAGATTGAATTTAGAATATTTGTCTGTTAGTTCTTTAATAATGGAAGGTTGTTCATTTATCTTATTGCCAAAGGAATTTTCATTATTAGAAGTTTTAATTGTTCTTAAAAATTTCTCAAAACACATAAGTGTTTGATTTATTTGGCTCAGACTTAAGTTGTTTGTTTTAATATTGTTACAAAATGGATGAATTTTTATCAGGAACATGAGTTTTTATATCATTCATAGCTTCATACAACTCTGGGATAGAATCAAAGATATCAGAAATCATTTCTGATATTTTAATCTGGCTTCCTCCTTTTTCTGTAATTCCATCATTGTTCTGGCCATCTGAAATACATTTTCCATGGCATCCTGTAACCCTGGCTGTAAGGCTTTGTTTTTGCTGCCTTTGCCCTTGTTTTGAGCTTGTGGCTGCTTTTTCACGTTGGAATTGCTGCTGCTGGCTACTGGGGCTGTTTTTGGCACTTGCTTGGGTGGTGGAGGGTTGTTTTTCCTCCATTCTGCTGTTAAAAGCATCATGTTCTTCTTTTCCATCAATGGATGCCATCCATTGAGTAACTTGCAAGTGTTGGGATGGCCCAGGAATTTTCTCAGTCAGGTAAGAATTCGTGCAATTTTTCCACAGATATGCAAGGATCTGGTACTCTTTGTGCTGCAATGCATTGTTGTAAGCCTTCTGGCTGGCTTTATCAGCTTCAGAATGACATAACTTATTAATTTGGAGGTCATCAACTGACCCCTGTCCTTCTGTAACTGATTGGCTTCTGCCATAATCACATCTATGACCTTTTTGGGAGCTGCTTGAGGGGTTATAGCTGGCTCCTGATCTGGTTGAAGGCATATTTTATGATTAAAAGGATTAGAAATAGTATTTTTATGTCAAAAACTTACTATTGCCCAAATTCCTTGCTTTCTGAAGGGTATTACTTATGTCCAAGTTAATTGGTTCTGATTGATTATTCTGAGTTATAATAACTGTACTCTTATGGTCAGAATTCACAGTACTTGCAGGAATGATGCTTGTTACTGTTGAGGCTGTTCCAATATTTTCTTGTCTTACCACGTTGTCAGAAACTAAAATTAATGAAAAAGCCAATTGATTCAAGTAAAAAAGATTTTTTCAAGAGAGAAATGAAAAAAAGCCTCACTTATAATATGAAAAAAATTATTTTCTTATGGATTTTTTCGATTATAAGTATTTTTTATATGTTTTTAAATTTTTCAACATAAGAAAAGAAGATTTAAAAAGAATAAAAAATTATGTCACACATGCAATATCACAGCTGGGCCACCAAATTTAAGGTGTGGATATGAAACTTTGATTGAAAATCAAGTACTTTTCATGTCCTCAAAATTTGTATAAGGTAAGAAATGATTAAAAATACTAATAAATAGTATTTTTAAGAGAAAACACACCAATTATATTGCTTTTAACTTTGTAAGTGTAAAACAATAATATTATGAAGATTTATTGTTTTACCAAAAATAAAACTTTATCCAAAAATACTGTACAAGAGATATTTAAGGCTACAAAAGAAATTTCTTCAAGAGCAATTTCAATTGGAATTAATTGAGCAAAGAACTGAAAGGAATTAATGAAAGAACAAAGTATTTAAAAAGATATTTGAACAGAAAACACGCCCAAAAGTTACCAGAGTGAATTTGGAAAGAAAGTGACAAATTCAACCATGATGAAAGATGCTTTGATTCACTTTTGGGGTGGTTCAAGGGGTAAATATGATTATGAGAGTTACAAACAATGATTACAATAGTTTTTTCATGTGTCTAAAAGGTTTAAAATGATTCAAAAAGGGTGGTTGGAATCTTCTATTGATTGGTTTAACAGTGTTTAAACTAATTATAAAAGGAAAAGATTCTAACATGGAGAGAAAAGTGGGGCAAAGAAGAAATTCTTTTAGAGCCATCAATTCTCTTACTCCAAAGGTAAAATTAACTCTTGTCAGTAATGGAAAACACTCTGACAACAGAAAAGCCAATTATGGCATCATTGAACCCTGGTTTGGACCAAAAAAGGGTCAATTTTAGCCATTTTAGACCCTTAAATCAGCCATTACTATAGTAATACCTGGTCTAGAGCCTTCAAAACACATCAGAATGTGTGTAAGAAACGTAGAAGCCAGTTCAAAATGTTTGTAATATGAATTTTTTGACTTAAGGGTAGTCTTACCCTTTTGGCAACAGTTAAAACTGCCCTGGTTGGTATCAAAACCTCATCATCAATTGAGTCAGAGACCCTGTGACTCAATTCCAGGCAAAAAGTGATGAACCTTTGCATGGATTTTGACATCCCGGGACTTTCAGCAAGGATTTTGGGGCTCTAGCTCCCCCTTGGAGCTAGAGTACCATTTCCCCCCGAGAATTAATCGTTCCAATTTATTTTTCTTTAATTCCTCATCATGTAACACACTTGTAATTTACACATACAGTTCAATTGAGCTTTACAGTACACAACTGTAATAATTGATACCTCATATGAAAATTAAAGTTCACTTATGTAATACACGTACACATTTTGAAATTTCAATTGAAAATACTTCAATTCCTCATAACTTCTAAACTACACACAACACCTCAATTTTAACACAAAAATGGATGGTTAACACCACATGTGGTGTGAATTTGATTGAGGTTTTGAGGATTTTCAACTTTTGTACAGAAGATACCAAAAACTTCATTTTAGCGTATTTAGAGTTGATTTACAGAAATTTTACCCAGAGGTGACCCCACCTTATTTTTTATGAGGAATCCAATGGTGAAGTAATTTTGCTAAGTTTATTTATTGGAAAAAAATTTATGATATATTCTATGTAAAATTTTACCAAAAATATTTTAATTTCATTGATTTTATTAAAAATTCATTTTTACTTAATTTGTTCAAGTAAATATGGAATTTCACAATTTTTGAAATTTAATGTAATTTTTATTTTCAATTATAATTAAATTTTTGTTTTTGTATATAAATATGTATTTATATTTTAATCTTTATTTTAATAATTTAAATAAATTTATTTTGTTATTTGTGGTCTTTTGGGTATATGAAAATACCTCTAAGGCTCACAAAACGAGTTATCAACTTTTTCAAACACAAATTAGATAATGTTGGGAAGGCTCATGCAGCCAATTAGTGTTTCTTTTCCTGGACCTATTGGTGATTGGAATATGGGATGCCCATGAAGAAAGAATTCAGAATATTAATACAATAAAGGACTCAGATGAGCCTGAAAGGTACCTTCTGCATGTTTACCTGAACTGAATGACCTTCACAGGCCGCTGTTGGCCAATATGATGGATTCACTCAACAGCCTGAGCCTCAATGGCTGGTTTCCAATTGGGCTCCTGGAAGAGTGGATGTCAGAGTCAAAAAATTGGGTTAGAATTTTTGAGGTCCCCTCACCATTAAATAGACAATATTAGCACAAGTTGTGTTGAGGCCAGTTCAAGCTGTGGCAATGGATGAAATGAGTACTTCATATTCAGGATTATGGAAGAAGTTCTCCAGCGCCTTCTCCTGCACTTTTGGTGTAATTTTTCCATCAGTTTGTGCTGAAAGGATAGAGTGATGGGCAAGTGTAATACCAGTTCTACCATAAAAAGACAGTAAGATGGATTCAATTGGAAATGGATTCATATTAGAATTAACTCACAAATCAAGAAATTGGGTCCATTGGGTGTAAACCACTGATTTGGATAGACCACACTTTGATTGTTTGTTCTTCAGTAAGCCTTTGAGGAGGTGTGAAATTCTACAACTAATCATGCATGTTTCCACATCCACAGTAGCTTGGGTGATTGTTGAGCTATCTGGAGTGCTTCCACCCTCATGGTCTTCCAAATTGGGATCAGCCATACGTTTAAGCATTATATCATGGCTACAACATATCCGCAGCTTATTAACACTTCTGAAACATTCCCCTGGTCCTTTTGTTTTTGATGATAGTAATTCTTTGTATAATGCAGAATATTCTTTCTGCATTTTTGTGTTGAGTGGGAGCAGCTTGTAGTGATGGCTAATAGTGCGGAGGGATTTGAGATGGGATGTTTTGGTGCGGCGCAATGCCAAATGCAAAATATCATTTCTACCTTTGGAAAGACTATTCAGGATTAATGGTGACAAGTTATCTTGATCTGAGCTCTGGGGTTGTGTGATTAATGATATTATTCCCAAAATCTCATAAATGGTGTTGTGAGTGGGTGTGCCCATCAAACATATTTGATGGCATGATAGGAGGCTATCAATGGCACGGTGTGTGGCAGTTTATTGAGAGTGAATATAGTTATAAGATGGGGGAAGCATTATTGGATATAATAGGAAATCTGAATTATTAAGAGATCAGACACTCACTGTGCTTCATCCAAAATGATACAATGCCAATTGATTTTAAAAATGTATGATGTAGAGGTATTTTTTTGTTTGAATTATTGGGTGATGGTATTGTAAGAAGTGATGACAATATCACATCTTAAGATGTTGGCCTCAGATAATGAGTGACAAGTGGGACCATGGTAGGTGTTCCCTTGCAGTGCTCCAGCCTGAGCATGCTTGGATATTTCTGATTGCCAGTTGGTGATTAAGCAAGGTGGGGGTTTGTAACTAACCACTTCTTGGAGGTTCCAATGAGTGAAATGGCCTGAATGGTTTTACCTAATCCCATATTGTCTGCAAGCAGTCCTCCAAGAGTGGTATTGGTCAAAAGTGATTCAAATAAGCTGATGACCTTCTTTGTAATGATCTGCATGGAATTAAAAGTGGATTCAGGGGGTGAGGTGGCCCAAACGGTATGGGCAGATTTCCCATTGCGGATTTCTTTTTTTTTTGTACGGAACATCCAGGAGACCCCTTGATTTCTCAATTGCAGAGAAAAGCTAGTCTAGTTTTTTGATGGGGAGGAGGGCGGTATTAATCTTGGGATGGTCTGATCCACTGGCTAATTTTATAAGTTTTTGTTTGGAAGACAAAGAAAAGACAGTTGGATATGAGGGGGGAGTGAGATTGAAGTGGGATTTGTGGGAGTAAAGAGTTGACATTGACTATGAGAATGACAGTCATATCCTTTAGGAATTTGAAGCTTGAAGTCTTGTTTTCTACAATTTTCAATTATGAATAGAATGTTTGGATACCATCTGAAGAACATCAATTCTAGATTCACCAGGGCAAATCTCATGTCAATCGTTGGCAATTGACTTCACGTCAAGCAAATGTCAAGCAGGATAAAAGTCAAGCTCCCATCAAGCAAAAATCAAGCAAAAATTGAGCACATGTCACACTCTGGTCTTACACCAAATCCTTTGACATCCACCAATATTGGTTCCTCTGTGCCTTCAACTGAGATTCCTCACCACCTGATCCTCCTGCAACCATCCAAAGGTTGGTAAAAATTACACAAGACCCGCCTGTTTCTACACCCACACATCAAGGAGGCCCTTCAGCCAGTCTTGATGTAGAGAAGGGGGGTGTGACTTCCCAGGTCATCCATGAAAGGGCTCTGCCTCAGCGGAATTGACATTTTGCGGGTGACACTGGTAGAGCCCACCCCACAATACCATGGGTGTGGATGTGTGTGTGACATGCACACCAAGGGAAAATGATGTGTTGTCCTAATTTGGTGTACCCATGAATTAGCTCAGCATGAGGGGGTGACATTGTTGGAGCCCGCTGCACAATGCAGTGGGTGCATGGGTGTGACACATGCACACAAAGGCAAAGCTTGTGAGGGCCTAATTTCAAGGGGCATTGACCATTTGCGGGTGACACATATGGAACCCCTTGTGGCGGGTGCTTGTGCAATGGCATATGTGTGTGGGGGTGCTTGTGCAGTGGCAGGGGCGGGTGTGTAAGTGTGAGACATGCACAAGAAGGCAAGAGAATGTGTAGATGTAATTTTCTGAAACCTAACTGCACAAAGCACTCATTAGGGCATGTGAGAAGCTCCATGCTACTTGCAAACTTCCAAACTCTCATGGACACAATGTAATGCTGAGGCCCACTTGGATGATGGGTCTATTCCCCTTCCAAAATGATGATGTTGCAGTTGTGTCATTTTAGATCATGTGATATGTGAGTGTGTGGGTCATTTGGTCATTGAAATTGGTTTATTAACACTATACCCAATATCAAGATGATAATTTCTTTGTGGCCATGTGAACTAATGGGCTTTGCTTGTCACAATGGCATGTCACTGTCACCAAATCTTGAGGCAGTTATTTCTCTTTTAAAAAGCCTAATAAAGCTGACAGAACTTAATTATTGTATCACTATATTTTCAGCAAAAAGTGGATACTAAATATCATGAAATAACGGTTTTATCATTACAAGCAGCCCCCATGACCTCACTTTGTTATCATACAATCCACAGTGACCTTCCATTTCTTCTTCAAATAGAGCCAAGTTTCTATCATCATAACCAACAGCTTTATAAATATTGAGATGCAGCAAATCTGCTAAGAAAGTCAGATCAATCTTCAAAATTTTTAAGATCAGAAAGCTATTTTTCAGCATGCAAGATGGGTCAGAGACTTTAAAAACTCTATCAATAATACCAAATTGTCGTGAGTTGCCCCTCTAAAAACATATCACACTGTTGCTAACATTTTTGGATTCACTTGAAAATATATTGTTTCCAATATTAATGTTTGAAACTGGAAAATACCAGGGTGAGACAATCCTTGAAGTGGGATGACTTGTGTATTGTATGGTAGTGTCTAAGCGGATGCATTAAGCTATTTCCCTTGTGGAATGAAAATTCTGTAAGTACTCAACCAGGCAATCATGATTTTGTTGGTCATGGCAGGATGGTTTGTTATATTTTTGGTGATTGAACAGGGCAGGCGGCTGTGATTCAAAAAGTTGTTTTATTTCACATGGGACAGATGGTGATTTCAGGAGAACAGAAAGTTTGGAACATTGACAGATATTTTGAAGTAAGGTTTTATCTATATCATCTATTCAGAGTTGCAAGAAGTTAGTCTTATTCAGTTCATGTGTTGAATCAATGTGAATATAATTCTCTTATTAGTTAACATACATATTTTCTTAGTTGTTGGCTTCTTTGCAAATACTCCAATCAAATGCTCATAACCCCATGTGGCTGAGGCTTGTGCTGAGTCCCAAAGTTGGAAGAGTTCTGGAATATGATAAGAAAAATGACGATTTGGTTTACTTTTCTGTGTTGGGAACAGGTTTTGATTGGAAAGGCGGAAATTTTTCCAATGATCTGCAAATGCAGTAGCATCATCCATTGAAACAGTCCAACTTGCAGCAATGTTGAAAGCACTAATCAAATGGAATGTATTCTTGGTTAGTTCATTTGCAAGGTCTTCTGATTTACACATTTTTCTTTGAGTATTGGTGGAATTGTGTTCATCTCATGACATCTGTTTACTGAGAATTAAAAATGGAATGTAGACCTTGTATAAGAGAGCCCATTCAGCCGCTTTTAAACTACCATGAGAGGGGGAACCCATTTTGGGGGGTAATCTTGTCCATGATTAGGGAATTATGGTATCAGATATTATTTTTCAGAGATTCTCCAGAGCCTCACCCTTGATCTGGTGATCACTAAGTGGGGATGTAATCCGCATCAAATGAGGGAATCTCCACAGAACCACTAGATGGATGTTGTGTGTGAGGGGTGGGCATTGGGAAGTAATTTTGTTGGGTGGAAGCAGTGGGGAGTGACTCAGCTGCATCTCTTCTCAGAGGGTGGGCCTCTCTCAATGTGATTTGATCAATAGAGCTGTTGGAGGTCATGGAATCTGAGTATGAACTGTTGGTGTCATTGGATTTCTTGTGGGTCCTGAAGTATATTCTTGATTTGGACTCCGGGATGTACAATTTTATTTTAAAGTTGCATGATCCTTCAAAATTCCAAGTATTCAATTATGAATTATGTCAAGATTAACGATTCTGGTTGCATCCCAATATGGAAGGTCTTCCAAAATTGAATATTGCACTCCATACTCAGAGAAAATCACTTGCCTTTGCTGTGGGGTTTGCAATGGTTGATTTATGATTTTGGTATGAGCGTGTGTATTGAAATTGAGGACCAATTTCTTCAATTTGAGGTTTGTGAATAGTACAAAAATGACAAAAGTGGTTGCCTGAATGAGAAATAAATCCAGTAAGCTTGCACATGGAAACCACATCTGCAATGGCCGTGAGGATGGCAACATGGATAAAGAATCCTGAAAGACCTGTTGAGGTGGGTGAAAAATGGTAACCTTGCCATAGATCTTTGAGCTCCTTGATGAGTGGCATTAATAGGTAATTCAATTGAAGGGCAGTTGGCTCCTTTGGACCAGGGATTATTCCTGCAACATAGACATTCTCTGGCTTCAATATTCCACTTCGGGGGAGATTAAGACAAATAAGCATGATAGGTCCAATGCTGGCCAACCAGGTTGACTTTCAATGTGCATTGAACCAGTCCACATGAATGGAGAAGGCCAATGCACCGGGGATGGACATGAATGGGGGCTCATTGATATTTCTAGTTCCAGTAAAGCGTCTCTAGACCAATCCATCCCAAATTTCACATTTGTGGGAACCTTCAGGAATGTGGAATTGTTGATGTTGATGCAGAATTTCCATAATGCCAGCCTGCTGGAGAAATCTGGAAAGCCAATTTTTGAATGGTTGATAAATGAAATGTTTTGTTGGGGTAATTTTTTTGATGTTGGTTGTGTTTTGTGTGTGGGGTTCAAATGAATTGATGAATTTGCCTAATGATTGTGTGCAAGGGGTATTATGATCATTTGGGTCATTATGGCATTGACAGTGGGGTTGGTCAAATGTGAAAGATTCAGTAAGGCCATTAAGAAAGAAACATTGAGGACAACATATATGGTTTTGAATCACTGGCTCCAATTGGAGATGTTCAAATATGGTACTGAGATCTTGAGGTATATGGTATGAAGGAGTGGGGGACCACCTGAGCTTGAGATACTGGACTTGATCAGCAGGTTCAGGGCAGGGTTGAGAATGTGTGAAGCCCTGCGGGGTATATTATACCTTAATGATAGAATGGTGGATATAGTAATTCTAAGATTGTGTGGGGGAAGGTTTGGACTGCCCCTATGGTCTTCCATACAAGTTTTTCCAAGGTTCAAATCTACAATGTCAAATACAAAACTTTAAGCAATAATAATAATATATGTATAAGAAGAAAATAAAGATAAAAATTGAAAGATAAAAGTGAAAAAATTGCAAGAAAAAGGAAGAGAACTATATTGAAATAACAAAAAACAAGTATTCCAATGGAATCTACATCAAATTTTTCCTATATTCACATATTGCCTCAACCCCATAATATCAATAATTATCTAGATATCATGGTTTAAAGAAGAGAAATGATACTATAAACTCTATACTAGGTACAAGAATATGCTTGAAAATAATTCAGCTTGTCCAAATATTCAATATGAATAAACATGTGCAATATGACATAAGTGATACCATTACTCTTACAACATCATGTGTTACATGTCTTGACATAGAAAAACACTTACATATAGGTTAACATAGTGTTACATTACTCAATCCCCACTTACACTCCCATAACTAAACATTACAGGTATTACTTACAATTTAAATTTTACATAGAAAAAGACTCAAATAAATACAGATAAAGGCTGTGAAGAATAAATATAAGCTTAGTAGAGATAATAATACAGTTTAAAAAAATGGTTCAATCAGCCAAACATATGGTGCAATATCTGTATCAAATGACACCATTCCAAATTTAACCACCAGCAAAAGTGTCTCAAGGCTATGAATAAGGCAAATAAGGTTAGTAGAGATAAGAATACAGTTTGAAAATGGTGCAATCAACCAAACATATGGTGCAATATCTGTATCAAATGACACCATTCCAAATCTAACCACTAGCAAAAATGACTCCAGGATGTGCATAATAATAATAAAGTTTAGTTAAAATATCAGTATAATTCAAAAGGTATGGTGAAATAATCCAAACATATGTTGAAATATCCTTAAAAAATGACACCAGTCCATATTTAACCACTAGCAAAAATATTTCAAGGCTGTGCACTGACAATAACAAGGTTCAGAATGGTGCAATCAACCACACATATGGTGCAATATCTGTATCAAATGACACCATTCCAAATTTAACCACTGGACAAAATAACTCCAGGCTGTGCATAATAATAATAAGGTTTAGTTAAAATATCAGTATAATTCAAAAGGTATGGTGAAATAATCCAAACATATGTTGCAATATCCTTAAAAAAAAGATACCAGTCCAAATTTAACCACTACCAAAAATATTTCAAGGCTGTGCACTGACAATAACAAGGTTCAGAATGGTGCAATCAACCACACATATGGTGCAATATCTTGATCAAATGATACCATTTTTAATTTACTCACTAGCAAAAATGTCTCAAGGTAGAAATTTTCTAAGTCCCTTGTTTTGGGAAGGCTCTATGGAGGGCCCAAAAGTTATAAATAAAGGGCCTCTCTCCCTGTTTTTCCCCCCATGCTTCTGATTCAGACAATAATCTTGAGGATCAATCCATCCCTTCTGTAGTAGGATAGTCTAGTATTTATATTGAAAAATATCAGTAGAAAGGCTCAGTATCTTATAGTATTATTTATAATCAATTAATGAAAGATATTTATAATATTAATGAAAGAGTTAAATATTATTTAATAGTCTTACCATTATAGTAGTAGTGTTGAAGTAGTGTTTGAAGATATTATCATTAGTGATCTTATCTAATTTATCAATAACCCTTATTTATAGAAGGGATATCATCTTACTGTTATACCTTATATCATAAGCCTTTTAGGAATATTGGATCATATTTATATTGATTCTGATAGTATCATATTACTATTATATCACTTATATATTAACCTTATATTGAAAAAAACCACCCTTAAAGAATTATCTTACCCCCAAATTATTATAGCTATATTGATAGTATTATTAAATCACCTTTAAAAGTATTAGCTAGCTATCAATATTGTTATTAATATTAATAGTGATCTTAAACAATATTCTTTGAATATCTCAGGTATTGAAAGAAGGAATACTAGAAGAATTAATTAAAAATAATTATAATCAATAACAAGAAAGTTAAGCAAACCTGAATGATTAAAAAAAGATTAACTATTACCATTATTATCATAGTAAGCTTTTCTTTTATTTACAGACTGATAGAGACTGCTGAAGAAAATTCTCTAATTGAAAAGCCACAAAACTAAATAATTGATTTGTGATCTCATCAAAAGGGTATCTTTTTCAGTATATTTAGAGGGGCAGCTAACACACCTTAGCACCCATGGTTATTGGCTAATTCTGAAATTCAAAACAGACTCGCCAATATTCTCCCCCTCAAGGTACTGCCTATTATTTATCCCACAACAAAAGTAGTTCCCACATCTGGTGTCCCAACAGTGGCCTTTCAATCTCAAGTATCATTAATAAGATCACATTATCAATCTTAAAACTCATAAAAAAGAATAAATCAAAAACAAAAAATCAATAATCATTGTTTTAGATAGCAATTCTCATGGAGGAATCATCAAGATTAAAGAAGGTTCTAACCTTGGAGAAGGAATTGGAGAAAGAGCAATCCAGAATTGAAGTTTTAGGTCAGAAAGAAAGTGAGGAAGAGGATTTTTCTTATTTAAGAAATGATGAACAATTTCAGAAGAAAAGGTTAGAGCTACAGAAGGCTATGGAAAGAGCTGCAAAAAGACACGGAAAGAAGAAAAAATCAAGTCAATTCTCACCTGAAACTACTGGGGATGCAACTATTGAAAGAATGCTCAGACCCCAGCAACCATCACCATCACCAACCTTAAAGACATTTGCAACATCTTCACCAGGAACATTGCCAAGAGCTGAAAGATTTGCAAAAAGGGTACATATTACAACACTAACTCAGGAACCTGGAAGAGTTACAATACCTACAAGAAAGATTGTTAAAATAAAGGCAAAAGATTATAACCTCAACTTTGATGGGAGTGATGTTGACGATTTTATCAAAAGAGCTGAAAGGATAGCATCAATTGAAAGATCTAATGAAAGGGATTTGGCCATGCAAATAGCATTCTGGAGTGAAGATAAGGATATCAGATATGAGATTGAAGGAATTCCAGGATATGAAATGGAGTATTGGGATCAATTGAAAAAGGAAATTATCAGTAAATGGGTAAACATGGAACCAGAAAGAAGACACAGTAAAGATTCATTAACAAGACTATTTAATCAAACTCAACAGGAAGGAGGAGTCAAAAGTTTGTCCCAATACAGAAAGTTTATTGGGGAATATGACATAATTTCAAAATATCTGCTGAAGTATGGGTATATCAAAAAGGAAAATGATTATAATGAAGATGTCTTTGATGACTTATCACCAGAAATTAGAAGTAGTGTTACTAAAGAAATGATCAAAGACAGGACCATGGTTCAAGCAAGAGATGGAGGATATATCTTACCTGAGATGGATATCCTCAGAAATTATATCAAGGCAGAATTGGAGGCAGAAGTAGTTATTAAAGGGAAATCACAATTATCAAAGTCAGATGAAATCAAAAGCAAAAAGAAAGCCAGATTTGAAGATGAAAGCTGGGAGGAGGTTATCAAGCAAATGAAAGATATTAAAAAGAAAAGAAAGAATTCACCAGCTCAAGAGGCTCATGTTAATGAAGCACCAAAAGAAGTCAACCCAATGAAGGATGTGTTGGACTAGCTGAAAGAACTATCAGAGGCTCTTAATCCACCAAAAAAGGTCTGGAAGGATAAACCAACCACACAAGGATCAGGCTTAGCACAAAATGCACAACAATTCAGACAAAGAAATACTCAGGCACCTTTATCTGCAAATTATCAACCTTATGTTCCAGCACAACTGTATCCAAGACCACCCTTAAAGTGTTATTACTGTTTTTAAAAGGACATTCATTGACAAGATGCAGCTACCTGGCAGAGGATATGGAAAAGAGAATTGTCAGTAGGCAAGGATTAAATTTGCTTTACCCTAATTTGCAAAGAGTACACTCAGAGGGAACCAAATCTCCAAAGGATTTAGTCAGGGAATTTGATAAGGAACAAAGAGAGATTTTAAACAAGATAATTGAAAAGTAAAAGCCTCTATCAAGACCGGAAGATCAAAATATAGTTGAGCTGAAAAAAGAAGCAAAAAGTGTTTCAATTTCTCAAGTAGAAGACTGGGGTAATTGGGAACCACAAATAGTATCTTCACCCACTGAGATGTTGGAAACACATGCAACTCTCAGACAGACAAAGCAAAGATTGGCTAAGCAAGAAAGCCAAAATAAAGAAGATTATTAAATTAAAAAACCTATACTACCAGGAACCCATCATGAGGATGAGGCTGAAGAATACATGAAGATGATTGTTCCAACCAAATATAAAGATAAAAATACCAAAATAGATGAAACACTTGAAGAGACTGAAAGTAAAGAAAAGAGAATGTTGAAGAGGAAGGTGAGAAGTTAAAGAAAAGGATGGTTCACCACTAGACTGAAAAGAAAGAAGTCATAAAGGATAAGAAAGGATTAAAACCAAAATTAGCAATTGAAAATATGATAAAGAAAATCTTGGAACAGAAAATTAACTTAGCCTTGGAAGAAATATTATTGGTTTCCCCAACCTTCATTCACAGGCTGCAAGGGATTTTTCTTGAAGAAAAGGAAGCTTTGAAATCAGTTAGCACTTTGGACATTAAAGAAGATGTTATTTCTATAAAGATTAAAGACTTTGAGAAACCACGACTTCATTATGCCTGTCCATTTGGGTTTATGCAAGTATTTGTTGTAAAAGAAGAATATACAGTAATTGCACTAGTTGATACAGGATCAGAGCTCAACATAATAACTGAAGATGCAGCAATAAAAGCCTCTCTTACAAACAAAAAGCTCAACATGAATTTAAGAGGAATTGGAGGACATACAACATCAATAATTGGATTAGCTGAATTCACACAAGTAATGTTTCCTTCTGGAGAAGAAAAGGAAATTCATTTCTTCATTGCCAAGGGAGCAGTACATACAGTCCTTGGAAGGCCCTTCTTGGCAGACAATAACATTAGATTGAACTTTTCGCAGAAACAAGGAGAAATATTTAGCTATCAAGAAGCAGCTGGTAGAAGATTATGTATGCCAATATGCAAACCCCTTGTGTTAGGATGGAAAACAGGAACACCAAGAGGAATGGAGCTTTGTTCAATGGGAAAAATAAAGGATTGGTTTAGCAAAGTAAAATTGAAAGAAGCTGAAGATAAATCTGAAGCAAAAATGAAAAGTATTTTCAAATCAACAAAAAACAAAGATTATCAACAGATACAGTCTATGGAATGTAATTCAGATGAAAGATTATACATAATGGATAGGGGAATAGAGAATGACCCTCAGGAAGAAGTGGCAGGAGACCAAGAGGTAGAAACACAAGAGCAAGAACAGGGACAATCAACAGAAGCACTATCAAACCAAATAAAATCAGAAGAACCGAAGTCATTAGCCTGGTATTTAGACAAGGCAATAAAAGAAAACAAGGAATGGGCTACCTTTGATCCCAAAAAATGGGACGAATGGATCAGCAGAAATATACCACCTTCAAGTGAATATGAAGATTATGTTAGAAATAAAAGCCCTCAAGTAAACAACTTAAGCTTAATCCCATGCCCTGACTTCTGGAAAATTGATGATGAACCTGAAAACAACAAAAGGTATATATGGAAACAAGATGAAAAATCAAAGTGGTATATGGAAGAAGTTAATGAAGCAGAAAAAAGGAAAAATCAAATAATATATAAACCAGTTGACACCAATGGTATGGTATATCAGGTTTTGGCTAATGGCTCAGAAATAATAGAAGGACCACCAATACATAGTTAAAAGAATCTGTTTGACATATTTTCCAAGCAAAAATACACACAAGATATGGAAATTGAAATGAAGCCAGAAAGGAAAAGTGAGCAATACTGTGAAGACTCATTGGAAGATCTTAGAAATAAACTTATTGACTGTTTCAAAGATGAAGAATTTATGAAGGAATACAATAAAGAAGAATCTAATGAAACTGATGAATTCCAAATACATGAGATTTCTCAAGATCCTCCAAAGAAGAAAATAAAGCACTCTCATTCTTATGAAAATCTTGGGGAGGCCTACAATAATCATGACTCTTTAAAAGAAATTAAACCAAGCTTATCTTCATATTCAAAGCCAGAAGCAAATTTGATAAAAGTTGAAGTCTCACCATTGCAAAAGGATCTCATGAATACTATTCTGTCATGTGATTTAAACCCAAAAAGCCCATGGAGAATTGATAAAGGCAAGGAAATGGACTTGGATAAAGAAAGTTTCTTGAAGTATTATGATGAAATGTCATACTGGCAACTTCCAACACCTGAAGAAGAGCCAGATTTCATAATTCTTCCCTAAATTGAATTCAAAGATATATACTTTGAGGGTCCATCAAGAATAAAAGCAGGAAAATGGCTGAAGAAACTTCCAGGATATGACCTGTCTAAATTAGACTTCATAGAACTATTTAATGAGGGAGGAATTAAGGGGAATTTGGAAAACAAGTATTTGGAGGAAGTATTTTCCTTTGATGCACAAATAAGGAAGGCTCTTTATGATGGTAGAACTTGGCCACAAGAAGACTTTAATTTTCATAATATAGAGCTTGGTGAAAATCATTTGTGGGAAGAGCATGGATACCTCTTTATACACAAAGAAGAAGGATTCATAAGAAATTGGAAAGGTAATACCCTAGAAGAAAGGAAGAAAGGAACAAAAATACTGGGAGAAATAGCCAAGGATATATGTGTGAATAGAATTCTTCAGAAAAAAGAAAAAGGAAAATGGGTTTCATGAATTGAATATATTTTTTCTCACATGTAAAAAAAAGAGAAGGGAAAGTTCAAAAAAATATAAAATTAAAAAAAATAATAAAAAAACATATGAATGATGATATGGGTATGCAAGAGTTTTAACTGTAAAAGTATTATAAGGATATTTTTAAATTAAAAAATAGGAGGTGGGTGTCTTTTTCTTATTCCACCTCTAATGGTTTGAGTTTTTGAGATGAAATCCTTGGGAATTTTAATATCAATTTCTATTCAATTTTAATATAAATATCATTAATTTGAAGATCTTTTAAAAAAATCAATAAGATCATAATCTTTAAAAAAATTAACAAACAGTCAAGATGCCAAAGCTTGGATGTTATGGTGATGAATTGTTGGAGGATGAAGAAATTTTGAATCAAAGGCAATTGAAGAAGCAATATGAAGAATTCATTTTTGAATATGAAGATGGATTTCAAGAATGTCAGTCAACAAGTCACCAATTAAGAGAAGAAAAGGAAAAATTGGCAGAAATAAGGCTGTTATTGGAGGAACTTAGAGTTTGGGATGAAAAACTAGCATATTAGAGAAATTACTTACCATCAATGAGCAAAGTACAACTGAAGCCAGTTCTTAAAGCCTCCAGCTTACATAGTTGAAAAACAAAGAAGAGAAGAAAATCAGTAAAACTCAATTTAAATAATCAATTTCAGTATTTTTGGCAGTGACTTCCTGCCTTATCAAAGAGGACCCAAATATTTTCCACATGATTACTTAAAACTTCAATTTATTCAATTTTTGGCAGTGACTTAATGCCTTATCAAAGAGGATCAATTCTTTAAGAAATATTTTACCTAGATTATTTATTTCATCCACCTTTACCAAGAAGCTATTATAATTATTCATATTTTTTGGCATCAAGAAAACATTGGAATTGTTTTTATCATATCTTATATTTTATCATCATCATGTCTGAAACTGATGAAGCAGACAATACCATCTGGATATATTGGCCAAAATAAGAAACAAAAGAAGAAATCCAAGACCTCTGGATCAATCATCATTTTCAAGGACTTAACAATAAAGACCAATGATGGGGCTTACCAATAATTGAATACTTCAAGATACCAATTATTCAAATTATCCCCTTTATTGAATTTAAAGATTTATTTGGAAATGAAGATATTACTCAAGAAACCCCTACAGAAGCCTATGTAAGCCAGCTTCCTGGATCAAACATTTCAAAACTAGAATTTATGGATATACTTAATTATGATGGAATTAAAGGAAATCTCAATAATTACTATTGGAATGAAATTTTCCCATATGGATTCAGATATAAGGAGTAGTCTTTACTGGGGAACAAAACAAGCTCAGAGATGGTTTTGTCTTGAAGAATATCAAATTGAGGGTAGAAGTATTAAAAGGAGAGGGGATTGCTATATTATTGAAAAGGGATTGGATTTTGATTTAGAGGATAAAGTCTTACAATTAATGCTTATAATGAAGAATCACCAGTTATTTTTGAAAAAAGAATAATGGAATAAGTTATGAAAAGAAATTTTCAGTAGCAAGATTGAAATGAAAATAAAGAAGAATCAGGATTATTTTAAGAAAATTATTCTTCAGAAAACTAAAGGCCCAGCATGGCCTTAAGCTGCAATTCAACTATTTGGTTACTGTTCCTCTTACTCTATTTTAAGTCAGGCCATCAAAAAAAATATCAGAAAATGCAAGGACCAATGATACATGATGGCCCAGCATGGCCTTAAACTGCAAATTTAATCTCTGACTTTTCTGTAATAGTATCAAAAAAACATGAAAAAAAAATATAAAAAAAATGAAAAAAATCTATTAATAATCAAGAAATCAATCAAACAAGTCTATATATAACTAATAAAACAATAAAAACTAACAATTGATATGGAATTCAGAAGTGATAATTGTGGTCAAGATATTTCAATTAGTATAAAAAAAATAATAATAATAAATATTTTACAGTAATAAAAAAACTGGTTATCAAATTCATCTAGAAAGAATGTTTTAGTTTTTTTATTCTGTAATAGTATCAGTAGTTTTTCATACTTAAAAAAAATAAGAGCTTATCATTGCACTTCTTCAAAAGAAGATCATTTTTTGTTAAAAAAAATATTCAAGTTTCAATTTCACAAGAAAATAATTTCAAAATGTAATTCAACAAAATAATCTGAAAAAAAGGAAGGTCTAATCAGTATTATGTTGAAATTGAAAAAAAAATGAAAAGAAGTTTCATTAACTTACTGATACAAGAGTAGAGTTCAAATTAATATTGAAGATGTCAAATATACAGCACAGAATTTCTTCATTTTTCACAAAAAAAAAGACAGAAAATGTTGAATAAAGAATACTTCAAGATTTTCTTCACTACAAGAAGACAATATATTTTACAAGAAAGAAAAAGCCACTTATCAGTTAGGTATAGTATCAATCCTCAAGAGAAATTATAAAGAAACTTATCTTAACATTCTAGAGCTGAATCAATCAGAAAGCCAAAATGGAAATTATTGAGTTGAACTACTCAATATACATACATGCTATGCACATAAACACAGCATGCATACACACATAGCACATACAAAGAATCCAACCCACAAGGAGGGGTGACCAGATTTTTTAATTTAATTTTTTTTGATTTTTTTTAAAAAAAAATTAATAAAAAAAAACTGGCCACCCCCACTTGCTTTAAAAAAGAAATTAAAAGAAATAAACAAAATAAAACCAATTCATGAGGAAGGAGGAAGCAATGTAGAAAATAAATATAAAGCTATATTGAATAAGATAATATTATAATATGACTATCATAATATTATAATATTGAAAATAAAATAATACTAACATAAAAATAATACTATAATACTATAATTTTAAATTCAATAAAAGAAAAAACAGCTATATTAAAAGGGATAGGTCCCTGAATGTTGAATGAATATAAGGAATCTTATTCATTTGACATTATAATATTTAAAATATAATTTTAACCTTAACATATATATAATGATAGATATTATCAAGGTTATTCAAAAGATAAATATACAGAAGCAACTGGCCAGGTTGACCCTACATAATTTATTTTTTTAAACTCAATTGGTTTAACGCATAACAAAAATTTAGAATATTTTTCTCTAAATATATAAATAAAAAATTACTTTGAAAAAAATAATTATGAAAATCATGGAAGAGTAGCTTGAGGATGTAGCTCCTTTCATATTGAAGAGAAGACCTTTTGGGTCACCCAAAACTTGACCATCATAACAATAGAAATAAAATAAACTTGTTGGTTCTTTGCAAGTTTTTTTAGTTTAACTTATATTTTTAATTAATTTTGAAGTTTAATTTATCTTTATATAATTCTTTCTAAGCAAATATAAATATAAATAAATAAGAATAAATGTAAATTTATATGAATAAATATATAAAAATATAAATATAAATAAATAAGAATAAATAAAAATAAATGATAATACATAAATACAAATAAATATATAGAAATATATATAAATACAAATGTAAATCTAAATAAATATATATAGATACAAATATAATTAAATATAATTAAGTACAAATAAATACAAGCTAAATATGAAGAATACATATACATACATATAAACCAAAACATAAATATAAATAAAAAAATATAAATATAAATATACATAGATATACATAAACATGAATAAATATATATAAAATAAAAAATAAAAAATTAAAGCAAATAAATAAATAAAAAAAATAAAAAACAACCATCAATAAGTTGAGATATAATTATTGAACAATCAAAATAAAAAACAGTAAAGATCAAAAAAAATAAAAAATAAATAAAAAAAATTAATTATATGATAAATGAAAACAAATTTTACTTACAAATAGTTTTTTTTAAAAAAAGAATAATAAAACAATAAAAAAAGGATTGCTCAAGCAATCAAATATAAAAGAAATCAATAAAAAAAGAGATTATATGTGATTAAAAAATAAACAGCATACTTGTACAAGGCATTACTGTACTGTACTAAAAAAAATCACCATATATAAAAAAAAGAAGAAACAAAATGATACAAGAAAAAATATTAAATTTTAATTTAATCATTTAAATAAACAAAAATAATATATTCTTATAAATTTTTTTAAAAAAGGATGAAGATCCCTCATGCAACCAAATAATAATGAAAAAAGAATACATGTGATTAAAAATAAAGAGACTACAGTACCTACTATACAAAAAAAAATAGAATTATCAACATTAAGAAGGAATAATAATAATAAAAATCACAATAAAAAGTAAACTACATTACATTAAAAAACTGTACTGTACTGTAATGTAATGTAAAGCTCCTCCAATGTAAACTTTACAGTAATGTGCTTTGAAATTTCTGTACAGGAATTTAGTAATTAAAAAAAAAGAAAGATTGCTACTGCGATGAAATAAAGAAAAAGAATTAATATAATAAAAAGACTGAAAATGAAAAATTAAATGAAATAAAGAAACAAATTATAATGTTAAGTTTTTAAAGAATGGAAAAGAAAAAGAACTTTTTTGACAAACAGTACAAAGTTACAATGATGTACTGTACTGTAATTTACACTAAGTACTAAAAAATAAAATAAAATAAATAATAAAAAATAGAAGCTCTAATAATTCACAGAGAATATAAGTGCATTATGAAAGATCATCTTATCTTAAAAATAGAAATTTTTGTACTTTATTATTATCAACAAAAAAAACCATAAGAGATATTAAATTGAATAACATAGAATATATATATGATAACATATATTTAATTGATAGAAGTATAATGACAGAATAATCACAGAAAAATAATTGGAATTTAGAATAAAATCCTTCATTCTTGTATTTTTTTTGTTAAAAAAAGAGAAGATTATTCAAAATAAATCATAAAGTAATAGTGAAAATAAAATCATAACAGCAAAAGAAAATTAAAGTGCAAAATAAATCAATTGATTATAGTCAGAATTCAAAGTTAATCACTATTCATTTGATTTTATAAAATCATATATTAAAAAAATAAAAATAGCATGTGGTTATGGATTTTATACAATAAAAAATATATGAATATAAAAATTATTGTGTAATATGAATATTAATAACATGAAATGAACTGAAAATATCAGGTGTATTTAGAAATAGAAAGGAATGATAGTAATGAAAAAATTAGTCCACCAGGACTATAAACTGGAAAATGGTTAAAATAATTTAATCTATGTTTTAACTTTTAATTATATTTATTTATAAAAGATTCATTAATGTCAATTAGGTCCTCTATGACCTGGAACTGAACTTATTTCTTATATTGGATTATTATCAATCAATCTATTATCTTTTTTAAGATTCATTTAATAACCATCTTAATAGATATCTCAATATATTTACACTGAGCTTGATAGATGACTTCTAAATTAATTTAATATTTATCATTATTTATCTTCCATATTAGTTTTGCTTAAAGGGGTCCTCTATGACCTTAGAATGGATTCTTATTTCTCTATTTATTAATTAATCTCACTTATAAATTTCTACTATTTTTTCTGCAAGAATATTATGAGAATTACTATTTTAAATATTATATATAGGTATTCAATTAATACTCACATTATATTTATACCTTCTCAGAGTAAAAATATTGATATACATCAGGATAAGTCCTCCATGACTTTAAACTGGAGATTTTCTTTATTTTATAATATTATATATTAGCCATATGCAGTATATAGCAAAAAATAATTAAAGAGTATTGGAATACTCATTTTCAATATCTATTTTAATTTCAAAATATATTGATAATTAATTTAATATTTGATTATATATTTCAAACTTCATTTTCTAAAAAAAGGATAGAGTCCTCCAAGACTATGAACTGGAATTTCTTCTTATTATTATTTTTCACTTAATAAATATTCAAAGTCCACAAATACTATAAACTGCAACTTTTAATTTACCATTTTTAAATGAATGAATGTTCAATTCCATGAGTACACCATGAGCTTAAGCTGGAAATATTAAAATCTTAATACTATAAAAGATCATATATGAAAAGGTCAAATATATATATATATAAATAGATATAAATATATATATAATCAAAAAAAGGAAAAAAGAAGAAAACATAAGAATTAATGAATCACTTAAAGATTAAAAATATGATGTTCATTATTAATATTATTATTAAGAAAATCTTATTCAGAAAAGAGAGTCTTTAATGGTCTTCCTGCTCTAGGTGGCACTTGAACAACTGGTCTTTATGTACTTAAAAAATGCATATACACTAAGCAGCCAAGGTCAGACCTGGTCTGATGAGGGGAAATATCTCTGAGTTGATTAGAGATATAGACTTTTAGACTTCCTTTATATAGTGTCAGGCCACCCCAAGAATTAAACCCTCTTCTTAGTATGAAGAAGACTCATAATAATAATAATGATAATAAAGCTAAAAAATTAAAACTCCTCAAGAAAATATAACAAGAATAAAAATGCAAAGTAAAAAAAACTAGAGAAACCAGCTACAGAAATTCAAATGGAGAGGGGGTCTTACCCCAACCTGAAGATTAATATTACAGATGGAAAGAAGAAAGAAGAATAAAAAAGATATCTTAATAGTATCCTGAAAGCTCAATCATGATATAATGAAATTTTATAATAATGAATGGAAGATGATAAATATAGACTGATTTTTTTTAAACTCATCATCAAAACATCCTGAAGGCATATTCAACTCTAAAATTATGAGAATTTCTGTCAATAGATAAAATTGGAAGTTTGATGAATCCATGAATGGAGTAGTGGAATGTTAAGTCCTTGTATGACTTAAAACTACAGGGGTGGCACACCTGAGGGCTGATAATAAATTCCTTTTAGTCCATGAAGGAAGTAGTGGTATTAAAGAAATAATATGAAGAAAGAAGAGGTCATATTTGAAATGGTTCAAATAAAATCCTCAAATATATGTGATAAATTGGACAAAGAATAAAAGATTGAAGAAAGAAGGACAAAAATTTAGAATTGAAATATTAAAGGAGATTGGTCATGACTGAAAAGAAGCAAGAAATATCTATCAACCCAAAACTTTTATGAATTATTAATCCTCCAGGTAGCTCAAGTTGATATTAGTATAAGGAATCTTTCAGCTTAAAAGAAAAACTGCCCTTGGATCAAGTCAAATTGAAGACCAGGAGGTCCTCAGCATGACATGAAACTGCTCCCTTGTGAAGAAATGGAAAAGGAGTGTTATTGTCCTTGTATGACATTAAAAGGCAGGAGTTTGTATACCTAATATACAGGGTCTGCACACCTGAGTTGTAGGGTCCTGTCTGACCTAAAACTGCAACCTCAAATATATGAACAGCAAAATATAAAGGAAGTAAAGATTGATTTAATTTAATAAACTATCAACATAAGGAGAAGAAATAAAGAAAATAGAAGAAGTAATATTATATTGGTTCTAACGTAACCAGGTTTTTTTAAAAAATAAAAATTAAATAATAAAAAAATATAAACAAAATATAAAGAAAAAAAAACAGAATCAATTCAGTGATATATAAAATGGATTACCAAAATAGTGCAGCAAAATATAAATCAGTACTCAAGAAAGTTAAACCAGTTAATGAGCCTATGTCACAAGACATAAATCCTCCTTTGGGAAGGCCACTATTATCAAGAGACCCTTATAATACATCACTATCACCAAAAGCCACCTAAATTTATGGTCACATCAAAAATAACACAAGATATATTTGAATTGATAAATTTTGGACCACCTGGATGGCTTTCAGAAAAAAAAATAAGTCTTCTGATGAGTGTAATAGTTTTAAGAGAAAAAGCAATTGAATTCAGTGCAGAGGAAAGGGGTTTACTGAAACATTCATATGGAAAACCCTACAAAATACCAGTAATACCACATACACCTTGGCAAAAGAAGCCAATACCAATACCAAAGCCCATTATACCCCAGTTTATTGAATTGGTAAGGGAAAGGATTAGAACAGGCTTTTATGAGAAGTTTACCTCCAGCTATACAAGTCCAGTATTTTGTGTTGCAAAGTCAAATGGAAAACTTAGAATTGTCCATGACCTACAGGATCTTAATAAGGTCACAATTAAAGATGCAGGATTACCACCACATATTGAAGAATTTGTAGAGGCCTTTCAGGGAGAGCTTGTTATGGACTTGGTGACATAATGGGAGGATACACCACAGAAAAAGACTGGGGACTTGCATACAGGTCCTTTACAGTATCTTCAGCTTATGTCTGAGTGTATCTCTGGAAGTATCCTTAGTTTAACTCACATTCATTGTATTCTGACATTTTTACTCCCCCTTTAATTTTTATTAATATTTTCTCAACACAATATATACACTGGCAACAAACATAGGTAATTAATCTTATTCAATTTTTGGATTATGAGAACATTGAAATTCCCTCATGATGCTTATAGTTAGTAGAATAACCTTCAAATCCTCTCATCAATTGAGTTCCTTACAATTCACTTCATGAATGCTTGTAGATTTTGAAAGTTCATCCAGCTATATGGGGAGCCTTGAAAAGGAATTCTTTGATACTTGTAGCATTAATTGCTTCTTTGATCCTATTGTCATTCCACTGCCTTGATTCTTGAGCTTATTTGACTTTAATTTATCTTTCATGTTGGCTTAAAGAATGAGGATTACTTGAGAATTAAGAAATTCTATTTACCAGAATGCTTGTTTTCAGATGAATCAAAAATTAAGCTTTAATTGATTTCACACAATGATAATAATAAGTAATGATGAATTTGAAAATTATAATGGTAATTATTTTGAGGGAATCCTGTCCAAATTTAAATTAAAAATGGGTGTTCCTCCTTAAAATTATGAATATTTTGCATAAATAAGATCCAATAATTTTATAATAAGTAAAATACCTCTCCTTGAGTGATGATTATCATCATAGAAATTGGTGAAAATTATTGGAAAAGATGGTTCCATACAAATTAATCTTAATTTATTAGAATAATGTTTCAAAACAAAATATGGATAAATAATAAACTTGAAGCTCTTCGAATAGTGAGCCAATGGCCTTCAACATGATTTAATGTATACTTTTGAAATTAGATTCTTGAGAATTTCTACAAGGGAAAAATGAACAAACTATAGGAATATTTTATGAATCAAAAAAATATTGGAAAGAGGTTTCATGGGCCACAAATGAAAACTTTTGTCCAGTGCTGGATATATCTTGGAGGGAACTCCACATTTGGAAAGGAACTTGTCTCCTCATAGATAATCTCTTTGAAAACCAAAATCCAAGGATTTGGGACAACGGTAATAATAAACTTAATTGATCTGCAGATTTGGAATATATTTATGTCCATTAATAAACTAAGTCTCAAAATATAATTCATTTTTTACACTATCAAGAAAAATTTAGGGGCCAAATCTTTAGCTTATCAAAATCACTTACAAAATCACCGGGGATATTCCCACTATATAACCCATGCAATCCTATCATTTAGGTTCCATTTGTCCTAAAAAATCATATCACACTGATATATTAAATTTTCATTCTAAAAATTTACAGTATGATCTCAATATTTTGTCTTGAGTTTTTTATTATTCAAATTGAAAAAAAAATAAATATTGAACAATCCTTTCCAACCTCTCTGAGCTCAGTAATATTCAGAAGAGTATTAAACTCTATTCATATACTATTAGAATCTGACTTAAGTCATCTTGGGAGCCTTAATTCTTTCCAGAGTTTCCATCTGGGTCCACTGCTTGATATTTTTGGAGGAGTGGCTGAAGGCTTGAATCCTGAAACATACAAGAACAATAATAAAGTGCTTTCTATAAATTCTTTCATAAATTTCAAGAATAAAGATAAAAATATACTATTACATGGATGTGTTTTTGTGGATAAAGGGAATATTTTCCAAACAAGAGAGGCTTTCAAGAATGAAAACATGGCTCTGAGGCATATTGAAAACTATAGCTCACCTTTATTTATTGATATTCCTCAAGATTGTGATCTTTATCAAGCTTCCAACAATACAAGTTTAACTAGTTCTGTTACTTCAATACCTAATTGTCAAACCAATCTTTCATTGCACCAAATCCAGGGTATTTACTTTCCTTTAAATATTGAAAATAATATGGAAGAAATTTGTGAAAATTTATGGAAACATCCATATAGCTTATGGATTAAAAAAGTGTTTTCTAATGCTGTTGAAAATGGGCTGATACCACAAGATATTGTGTGCAAAAGTAGGGGTGGAATATTGGCTGATGATATGGGACTTGGAAAATCACTGAAAGCTTTATTCTTGATTAAAAAAACACAAAATTAAGCATTAAAGTACTCACAAATATCTAAGGACCATGTCCCAGCTACTTTGATCATTGTACCACTTTCTACTTTGCATAACTGGGAGAATGAAATAAGGCTACATTTTCATGATGGTAGCTTACCATATTCAATATTCTATGGTTCCAATTGTAATTTTGTTTCATTCCAAAATTTGAAGCAGAATGCAATTATCATCACCACATATGATGTTATTGCTGGTTATAATGTTGATGATGTTCATGGGATGAGAATAAATCCTCTTTTGGTGAATTGGTTCAGAATAGTGTTGGATGAAGCACATTAAGCTTCTCTTTGGGATTCTTATATATAAAAGTACTGAAATTTTTACATCAATTAGCTACATAAAGGAGCAATCTACTCATAGATCATTCACAATATTGAATTTAAAATCTGAAAGAAAGTTATTCCTTACAGGAACACCATTACAAAACAATCTTTGGGATCTTCATAGTCTGTTGAGGTTTTTACAAGTAGAACAATGGAATCTCAAGCCTTTATGGGAAAATTGCATAATCAAACAAATATCATCTGGGAATCAAAGGGCAATCCAATCATTACAGCTTATAATGCAAACACTCACCTTGAGAAGATTGAAAGCCAACCTACTGGATCTTCCCAAGAAAGTGCAACATGGAGTTGAAATTGAGATCTATGAGCCATGGAAAACACTTTATTTCAAAAAGCATGAAGAGTTTAGTACATTGTATGGAAAACAGAGGTCTAAAGCAGTTAAATGGGATTCATCATAATTTTTCTCCAGATTATCAGATTTGAGGCAGCTTTGCAATCATCCAGAACTAATAGAAAGGAAACAAGGGGGAAGGAGATATACCTGGAAAGAAGGATCCAAAGTGGTGCATCTTTTAGCCATCTCAAGGAGTTTTTTCAGAAGGAGCCAGGCTTAAGATATCCCAAAGCAGTTGTTTTTTCAGAATACAAAAGGTTTCTTGATATGTGAGCTCAAATCCTTCTACTACCTGTCATTTGAATGATTTTATTGATCAAATATTGTAAAAAAAATTGAAATTGCACTGGATGAAAGTGGAATATCCAATTTGATGATGCATGGAATGCTCAAAAATGATCAAAGGATACAAATACTTGAAGAATTCAGAAGAAATCCAAAATCTGATGTTTTTCTTACAACAAAAGGCACAGGTGGTGTTGGTATTGATCTAAGATGTGCTCAAAATGTCTACATAATGGTAAGACAGTATTTAGATACACTTGAAGCTTAATCTAATATTATTCTAATTACTTAAATTAGGAACCAGGTTGGAACCCTTAAACTGATGAGCAAGCAGTTGAGGCTTTATTGGCTAGGTCAAAAGAAAGAAGTTCATGTATTTCATTATATAACTGTTGGTAGTATTGAGGTGAATATTCAGCAAGTTAGAAGGAAGAAACAGCAGCTTCAGATGTAAGATAGTTTATACTAAACCAATATTTATCTTTTTTAGTAGCTAAAAATTCTTTATTTCATTTCAGGTTGAGCATTGGACATTTAGGTACTGTGGATCATGAATTGGAAAAATTGATTGTGGAAACAATAGAAAAATCATAAATCATTTTTTTAGGTTTCAGATAGTTGAAGTAAATGATGAATATCTATACATGGCTTTGATTGTAACATTAGCTTCTCATCAATAGTAAGCTTGGAAATATAATCATTTGAATAAAGATTTTCTGGAAGTCCAATTGGAACTTTGGCTTCTTTCTCAAAAATACCACTTTGTACTCTTCTACTTTCCAAGACATTTTGAACTCTATTGAATTTACTTTTTTGAATTTTCTTTTGAATTAATAGAGAATCTAATTGACTTGCTGACTTTGAGAATAAAGCTGACCTCCAAGAGGACTTTAGTTTCATTAATGATCCATTTTCATCTTCAGTATCAGAGTAGCACCATGGATCATCAAATATGGAAGTTTCATCTTGATTAACGTTCAATGATAGCAATGTCTCTGAGCGATTTGATGATAACTGAATATTAAATAACATCAAGTGGTGTAAAAATCAATCACAAATAAAATAAAAACATACTTTTTTACGCCACCTTTATTTCTGCTTCTGACTTGCTTTTTTTGAAAGTGCTTCAGGAACCAATTTATCTTTCTTAAGATCCTCTTGTTTCCCTCTGAACCAGCGCATTAGTATTAAAGACTTATTATTATGTGTATTATCCTTTGGATTTATCAAGAATATTTTCAATTCTCCTTGTTGGTGTAAATAGTTCCAGTGCTTGAGAACAAATTTTGCAAATATTTGATTCAATTTTGATTCCCAACATTGATTCCAAGCAAAGGTTGACATTGGGAAGCCTGATTTGAAGAGATCCTCTAGAAAAATAGTTTTGTACTTTAGTGAAATTAATATTCTGGGGTTTATAGATGGTCTATCCTCTCCTGAGCTGTGATTATGGAGATTTGGAATCAGATTATCAGTGCAAGAAAAGGGTAAGTTCTCAAAAAGTTTGAGACTTTCTTCTGATGGAAGAGATTTCCAGCTATTTATATCAGATGGAGATTGGAAATAGTTGATTTCCATGATCAACCAGCATAATTAATGTATGGATCTTGATATTGCACTGGTAGGTAGTGGGATGATGGGATGTAATATCTTGTTGATAGTCCTGTTTGATTGTGGTATAGAGGTCTCAAAAAAGTAATGTGAAGCTTTAGGCATAGTAAAAAAGGTTAATTAAAGTCAGATTTCTGGGTATAGGTGGAAGAATCAAGAGAAAGGCCTCTATTTATCATAAATGATAGGATTCTGGAGCCCTGTAGTTATTTCTTACAGTTTGAATGAGCCTGAAAAAAGCTATATTGTGTAAAAGGAGCTTATTTGGGAAAGTAAGCAATGAGGTATCAGGTGGAGGAAAGTAATCTTAGCAAACCCAAACATGATTTGAATAAAAATCACCCTGTTTTGAAAGAATAAAATTGAATTAAAGAAAAAAACTGATCAAATTGATAAGGTGTTTATATTGGCTTTATCAGGGCAATCTAGTACAGGTTGCCCATCTATGGTATTTTTTTCAAGCCATGCCTCACTGAAGTCCAATACTAAACATTTTTCCACTTCCAATTGTTTTGGAGCAGTGGGAACAAATTCATGGGTTTTTGAGAAAAATGCCTTGTTAAAAATATCCAAAATATATGCATTTGTTCTCTTCCAAATAGGCTCATAAGGCCTTTCCTTAGAAATAACACTATCAGTAGTATCAATCATCTGCAATGCTCCCTTAGCTGAGCTTTTTCTCCAATCTCTTGAGCAAACCATTATGCCTCTTACCCCAGAAGCAAGAAATGAAGCTAAAATATGATAGCAGGGCTTAACTAAGCCTATTCTTGATTGTAGCTCTGATAAGGTCTTAAAGTGTTCTTTGGACCTTTTATGAGTGAGCACAAATCCATCAGGAATATTGACTGGAAGAACTTTTGAATGTGCTAGTATCAGGACATACGATATCATAAGATAATGGAATCATTGAAAGATATTAAGCTACTCATTCCATAATGAATTAGCTGGTTTTCCTCCTTTTCATCAAGGGTAGTTTCAATTTGAGCTGAATGGGATGGTCTTGTGCTGAGGCAGGACACTAGAAATGCCAGGCTTTCTTTGAACTAACAAGGGATCATCTTCTGTTGATTTTGTGATTTCAAGCCTTTCAGGTTGTATGAGATCTTGTGCAGAAACTGATATTGACTCCAGTATTAGATTGGCCCAAAACTGTTTCTTTTGAAGATTAGGTACAAAGAGGGATCATGCCAATTGAAAGAGTAGTTGATGTGATTTGGGAATGTTTTGAATTGAAATTGTAGAATCCAAAGTAAAGATAGGGACATTCCAAGCGTCAGGATCATTGAAAGGATCATATTTCTTTGGTGAAAAGATATCTACTCCTGAAAAAAGCAAGTAAATATCAATTTTCTGGATGAAACATGAATGAATGTCTTTTGTATTTACCAGATTTATCCAAATCCACTAGCCATTTGGTAATGCTAAGAGATCCAATACTTTGAAAGTGTATTCCTTTGGGTAGTTTGGTAGAAAATGGCCTTTGGGGAATTTCCTGGAATTGTTCTCTTACTATATTTTCAACATTAACCTGGCATTTCTTCCATTAGGATACAGAAAGTGGCTGATAATGGCTGATTTTTTCTTCAAAGTGATCTGAGTGAATGGGATTGAATAATCCGGATTGAGGAAGCTTTTTCTTCTTTTGAGATGCTGAAGGCTCTTTATTACTTGTTTTGAATTACTTTTGAGGCTGATGGGTTGTTATCTAAAAGTATGAAATTGGAGTTAGGTTTTTCTTTTGAGTGTTTGGTAGATGTAGGCTGTATCAAGGGCTCCTCTATTTTTGATTTTGCTTTTTTTCTCATGGTGGAAGCTGGAAAACTTTGTATATTTGGTTGATAATTTTGAGAAATACTATTGACTTCAGGGCTGGAGTTTGACGTGGATAGGGCTTTTTCAAAATCATTTTGAGGTTGGAATGGTCCTAGTTCTAGATTTTGAGAATCTGACTGGTTTTGTGGGTGTGATTTTTCAGTATCATAATTGCATTCCAATTTCTAAGAAAGAAATGATTCAGGGAATATAGTTTAATCTTTGAGTAAAGCCTAAATAAAATATTGAAACATACTTCTTGATTCTTTTCCTTTACACTTTGATAAATTTTGGCCTTTTTATTACTCATACTAGAAGAAGATATGAAATACCTCTTTATTGATGTTTGGGAGGATGCTGAAATAACAACCTTGGCTTCGGGGGTAATGATCCACCTAGCTGTACACCTAAATTATGATTTGAATTCCAATCAAAAATGGCTCCATATGGGCAAAAGCTGGAAAAACATACGATACAGATCATCTTCAAGTATTTTGGAGACCTCTTGAATTTTTTTCTTCCATATTCAGGAAAGTGAGTATCGCAGGTAGCAAACTTGAGAGAAGGAAGAAATTTGGAGATTTTGGATATGAATTCTGATTTTTCAACTTTCTTTGGCTCTATTTCAAGTAATGGCTCCATTTTGGAGCAGTGATTATTTGAAATTGACTGAGGGTTAATTATTATAAATAAGTTTTTAAATTTATTTTTGAAATGAAATTGAAAAAAATAGAAGGTGGGTGTTCTTTACAGTGTTCAAGACAGATTGTACTATTAAGGAATGTAGGATTTTGGGAAGGCATATATAATGATGACTTTGGATAAATGTCAATATTGTTGTTTGAGCATTTCACAATATATAATGGCTTGGGGAAAAATGAAAACCAAAGCAGGCATAAATAAGAGGCTTATATATTAAATAATGTTGAGAACCTATAGCACAGTTCAGCTTTGAAAACATTAAATAAATAACAAATTTATGACTGATGGTCATAATTGTGAAAGCCAACATTGTGGCTAAATTATAAATTCTCACAAAGGGTGACTTTTCAAAATATTTTAAATCATGTTTTCTTTTGAAGTACCTTTATTTTTAAACTCTAAGCTTGGCAAACATATAGAACACTTCAGCTCTCAAATACACTACAAAAGTATTAATTTTATGACTGCCAGTCATAATTTTGAAAGGCATCTTTTGACTTGGTTATTAACTCACTCAATTGGTGAACTGTTAAAATAATTCATCTCTAATTATATTTCCAAATACATCTATTACAAAACTCTAAGCTTGGATACAAAAAAGGACTAGCAGATAAACATTATTCAGGATTCAGTAGTACAATTATGACTACTTAAACCAGCTTCAATTCCACTGAGAGAAGATCTTCCTGGCCTCTGTATGATGTGACGTCCCCTTTTTGTCTTGTCCTCAATCTCTAATAAGATGTTTTGGAGTCCAATTGGTTCTTTTACCAGTAAGTGGTTTCTTTCAACTTCTGAAATTGTGTTTAAGTATATTGTGGAATAACAATCTAAAGGTAAGCAATGTGGGACATTAGTTAAATAAGAATTATAGTATAATTTCTCTCCATCCCTATGAAGCATACATTGAACTCTATTCTTTTCAAGCTGGGTTTTGGCACCAAGGGTCATTGCTAGATCCAATTGCCTTGTACACAAGGTCAAAGCTTCACTATGCCAAACTCCAACAAGTGTTTTTGGTGCTTTTCCCAAGTCAGAATTATCCTCTACATCTGAAGTTGCTTTTATATCAGTATATATTGCAGAGAAATCATTGTTTTAAGGGAATAATTGACATGCTATTTTGAAATGGGCAGCTGTAACCTAAATATAAAAGTAATATTAGAGCTTGGTGTATGTCTAACAAATGAATAAGCACATACATTCTGCCTCCCTGTAGTGTTTTTGGATTTCTTAGATTTTTGAAATTTAACCTCCTCTGCAGCCTGGCCAAGTTTTGAAAGCTTTTTCATTTCTTTACCCCTTCCATTGACCCAAAGTTCAATTAATAGGCTTAGTTGATCAGGATTGTTGATATTTAAGGTGGGTTGAGTCTGGCTTCAATTGAAAAAATGTTTGGAGATAATGTTGCCTATGGCTGCATTCCAAATGGAGTTATTGAATGAGGTTCCCCATTGAAAGGTAATTCTCTTGAGGCCTACTAGCTGGCATTCCTTTTCACAAGAACGCTTTTCAACTATTGAGACCTTGATCTTGTTATTGGCAACATCACGACTTGGCTTAAATTCAGGTGGCTGCAATTGTTGAAATATAGAGGTGATTTCTTGTTTCACCAGAATTTCGCGCTCACTAATTGGATGATCTCTCAGTCCATATTCAAAGGTTTCCAAATGGGTCTTGATGTGTTTAGCTTGATTTTTGACCCAATAAATATGAAATTCCTCTTCATCATTGGTAGGATTTGGTGGGAAGTGATCTACAGAAGGTGGCATACCCATTAAAAAGTAGCTAAATTCTTGCAAGTGGACTGATTCAGTCGATGTCTGACTTGGAAGATTGTTCTTTGCTACCAATCTTGTAATGCGGTGATTTCTCCCTTGCAAAATTCTCTTATTATTTTTAGCCCTCTGTTGGTCCTCTTCTTGTTGAATCCTGAATTCTACCCCAACAACTGAAAGCCAAATCAGTTAGTAATTTTCAATCAGCTTTAGGAAAGATACTCATCATGGAATGTTATTTCCTCTTGTCCCTCCTGACTGGCATTCTGTGCAATGGAATCCTCTATTCCAAGTCTTTCCAAATCTTGCAGAAAGATGGATTTCTGTCCAGTAGAGTCAGTATGGATGCTTTCGTGGTTTTCTTCATCTTAGTCAATTATTGAGTCACCCTCTGTTGGTGGGTTTTGTGATGAGGATCCAGAATTTTCTCTGTGAAATGTGGAGGGTGAGCCACCCATTGCATTGGAAGACATTGTGATATCAATTTAAAGAAGTGGAGATAAATTGAGGAAAATGAGGTAATTATATTAAAGAAAGTTTTAAGATGTTAAACAGAGTTGGAGTAAGGATTCAACATATGATAATGAATGTGGTGGATGAGAGAGCTCAGGAAATCTTAAGGCAGTTTGGTGAAGTGGAAATACAGACATTTTCTGTGGAGAAGAGATAGTTTATATAAACATTTTTTTCAAACCTGTTCTATCCAGCACCAAAAAACCAAATTATGTCTTGAAATTTCTTTGGGAGGCTTAAATATGGCAGATTGACAATTTAAATCTCTTTTAAAAGGGATTTGAGTGAATTTTTCTAAACACTGGGGGGATCTGACTTGGAGCTGCCTGCAGGTCCCTTAGAAGTATATTGACTTATATCTCAAAGTTAACTTAGAATTAACTCATTTCATATCTCTACATTTATCTCCAGGCTAACTCATCATTAACTTATGTCATATCTATATCTTCATATCCAAGTTAACTCTGCATTAACTCATGTCATATCTACATTCTTATCTCCAATTGAACTCATCATTATCTTGTGTAATATCTACATTTATATTTCCAAGCTAGCTCATATTTTACTCATGGAATATCTTGATGTTTATCTCAAAGTTAACTCATCATTCACTCCATTCATATATTCATTAGTATCTCAAAATGGAATTATTCTTTACTTGGCTTACATCTAAGCTTATTAATGACTTTTAAAAATTCCTTACTTATAGCTTATGTGATTAGACTGGGTACTTCCTACAGTGCTGGGGCAATCCTGTCAGTTTACTTCCATTTAACTCAAAACTAAGTCAGATTGTTTCCTGGTATGTATCACCAAATTATCTCAAGGCTTACTTTCATTATCTCTGAGTCTGTACTCTCATTTCAACTCAAGATTAATTCAAAATTTCAAATTCACTATATGAAAGTTTTAATATCTTTGTTTGCTATGCAAGAACCCAGGACTCTATATATATATACAGTTTATAAATGATAATATTAAATTCAACTCATCATATACATTTCTGAAGCACAAAATAATATCATAATTTATCCTTTGATAGAGTCAGCTATAAATTTCATTTTATAATGTTTTGTGTTTCATTTAATATGGCTTGAAGCTATCATTATATAAAATAGTTAGTCCTATTATCCCGTAATATTACCTATATTAAAGACACAGTATAATTTAATTTCAATCTTAACTTTCATTCAAAAACATTCCTTTTACTTGCAAGACTTATAGATATTCATGTAGATTGAGTACCCACTTAAAATTCATTTGTTAATACAGAAATGAAACCAATTTTGATTCTCTCTTGATATATAGCTCTATAAATTTAGAGTAATTATTCATTCTTTTTATAATCCTATTTTCCAAGATTGAAGTATTCATTAAGAATCAGAGTTAACATAAATTTATAAGTGTTAAGAAATGTTTTTCAATTTGGATGGAATATTAAAAAATGAAAATGGTAAAATTTCACACTTTTTGTGTCCTAAATCTCCATGGAATAAGGTTTTAAGATCAAATAAAGATGAACACTTTTGAATAATTATATATAGAGAATATGATAAAGATTTAAATATATGTCATAATTTTTTTTAAATTTCTAAATAATATGAATCAATTTGAATCTCATGCTATTTCCTTCTTTTGTTAAATCAAAATTCTGGTTTTATTTATTGAGTTTCTATTCAAAAAATCGATTTAAATTCTCAGTATTCACTGTGTTTTTACTTCTTTCCAATCCTTAACATATATATTTTATATCTCCTTGAATGGCTACTTTTCAAATTGGATTGAATGAACTCAAATAAGCCTTATTATTTGTATTTTTCATTGAAAACTTATCAATCACTGTTTTTAAATATTTAAGTGAGTGAATGATTAATGACTTTAAGAAAAAAAACTATATTTCTCTCAAAGTAAAATACATAAAATTTAATCCTGCCCCCCACTTTTCATCAAAACTCTATTGAAGTAATTTAAAATTCTTTATTTATTATATGATTCAAAATTAAATTCAAGTGATTTTTAAATTTTTTAATAACTTGCTAAACTGAATTTTTTTAACTTAACTTGGGAGAAATTTACTTCAAAAAATTGATAAAAGTAAGATCTTTGGAATTTTTGGGTTCAACTTTGTGGATTGACTTAATTATTTTTTCTTCAAAATATTGAATATTTTGAGCTTTTATGTTCATGGAATATATTCCATATAGAAGAAAAAGGTCTTAACAGAATACTGAAAATATCAATTTCATGGTAAATATTTTATTTCTAAACTGATTATTTTGGGTAACTAAGTAATCAAAGAAATTTTCTCAGTATTTACTAAATTGGGGCAAATTATTACAAAATAAAATTTCAAAAATTAATCCTTATTTTCTCAAGTTTAAAGAGCTCTTTGAAATCATTTTTTTTAAGTTTTTAATTACTTTTGGTAAGTGAAAATTTAAATATTATTTTAATTCAAACTACAAAAAACCATTACATCTTAGCAAATTCATTCAATCCCTTATGTGGAATTACCAAAATTTTTCAAATTCACATAATTCCTGTTTTGTAAAATCAATTAGAAAGATTAAAACTGACTTAATTATAATTTTGGCTATCCAAAATTCCTTTAATATTCTCAATATCTTTCTTTTGTGTGAAAACTGTTAGAATTGGGAAGCTTTCAATCCTATATTTTTTCAAGGGGGAGGATATTAAATAATTGAAATAAATATTGATTTCAAAAAGTTTTTTTCAACAAAAATGTGTCATGTGAGAAAGGAATTCTGAGAGAAGGTATAATGACCAATCTTTATGTAAACTTTTTTTAATGCCACAAAAGGGGCCTGTTTTGAAATTGGGGCCAAATACCACTCCTTCAATTTTTTTGGAAAAAATAAGGTTAACCAAATTGAGTTTTCAATTTATTTTTATTGATCCTCTTATGAATTTTCTTTCAAAGACTCTACTAAAGAATCTTATGGCCAAATCAAACCAACCCCGATTTTTGTAATACAGTTTGGGCCATTTGAAACCAAAAATTGATTCAGATGATTCTCAATGCCCTGAAAATATTTTTAAGTTAAAAGAGGCTGAATTGTACTAAAGTTCCCTTCACTGTTTGGAATTCAGGTGTGTGCTACACATGAATCTTCAAGTAGGGGATTATGAATGATATTAAATTTTGATTAGTGTGTTGATATTTATTCAATTTATTTAGTATAAAGATCCTCAAAATCAAGGCAATAAAAAATTAAAAAGTAAATCAATTTGGAGTAGTAAGTTTTTTTTATGATTTTCAATGTGCTTCCCTTTTGGGGGAGAATAATATTTAACTTCATTTCTCCTAGCTTTGCCTATTCTCTTTTAAAAATGGTTAAGAGGAATTTTCAATGTGGATTAAATAAATTGTTACATTGTTTCATCAAGCTCTTATGCAAATGAATAAATCCATTCCAAAAATATTTACATTAAGTTATATATATAAATAACTTATTAAATTAAATTCTATTAAATGTCAAAAAAAACAATAATTAATAGATAAATTTGATTCTATGTTTATTTACTTCTTTTTTATTGGACTTTGATCATTTATTTTTATTTATTTTGTTTTTCTTTATTACAAAAGAACAAATACATTGAATAATTCAAAATAAATTAGCTATTTCTTAAACTTTTTATCTTTCTTTTGTCTGTCAAGTTTTTTTTTGCTTTTTTTGCTTATATTATATTTTTATTTTGGAATAATTACATTATTACATATTTTCTTTAAAAAAACATTAAATACACCTTTTTTCCATAGGAAAAATTAAGAATATAAAATTTCTATTGCAAGGTAAAAATAACTTTATTTAAATGAATGAAATTGAGACAAATGAGCCATATGCTGGCAAGAATAATATATGAAAAAGCTATAAAAAATCAAAACTTCCATGGCCAAAGATGGCTTTTGTTTAAAAAGGGCATTCATAACCTATTCTTAAGAGTAGAACCCTGACACCTGCTTTATGAAAACAAATTTGTCTTCAAAATTGAATCAAGTCAATCATTTTTCTTCACAAAGAAAGAATAGCAGGCTCACTCAAAATTACATATGTACATATTCATCTGACAAATTCAGGTCTAACTTGAGTATTACAAGTTGCTTTTTTAAGAATAAAAGGTATGATTTTGTTGTGTTTTTTTTAAAAAGAGTCATATGCATAC
This sequence comes from Austropuccinia psidii, assembly GCA_023105745.1. Classification (NCBI taxonomy): domain Eukaryota; kingdom Fungi; phylum Basidiomycota; class Pucciniomycetes; order Pucciniales; family Sphaerophragmiaceae; genus Austropuccinia; species Austropuccinia psidii. The sequence goes on along the minus strand of JALGQZ010000003.1, from coordinate 36,070,051 downwards.
AAATAATCTATCTCAAGGATATAGTCAAAGAGTATCTATTTCCGCATTATTAATACTGGGTTGATTTCCACCTAAACAAATTCACAAAAGAAACTAAAACTAAAACAATCTTTCTATTTTTACTCTTATCAATTTCTTTCTTTATAATCCAATCCTTTCATCTTAATGTGAATCAACAAACAAAAGAAGCTTTTCAATTTACTTTTCTTTACTCCAATGACATCTTTTCTTATGTAAATTAAGCATACCAATTGATTCAAATCTTTTTGAAGGGGGTTTTAAAATAAGCAGTATTTTTTTGAAAATTTCAAGACACCAGTCAGCTTTGTTAATTGCCATTATTAGATGGCTCAAGTAATTTTCTAGCCCGATTTAGGATTGCGATTGGATAGGCTCTACATTCCATTCTTTTGATTAATTCTTCTACTCACTCTTTAGTTCTGTTTCCCATCTAAGCTCTGAGCATGGTTTCAAAACATGATGGTTTGCAATAAACTAGATCACCGACTTTGCCAGGTAGCTTTTGTTGATGATTGTAATAATTGGCTTGGTGTATCTGTTTATTTGGATTAGAAGGGTGGTTAAATGCAGCTGCATGACCAGGCTGCGGATCTACTAATGATTCGAATAATCCTTGTGCTGATTCAATATTGCCAGTTAATGTGTACATTTTGATTGAAGTGTTGACAACATATGCCGTCATGTGTACACCTTGCGCCATTTGCGCCAGTTATTTCGGGACCAAATCTGCTCTTTTGAATGCTAAAAATACATTGAAAAGGGCTTCATAAAATACTCAATCTGGTAATCCAGGACCGTCACCTTCTCTTCTTTGAAGAAGGGCAAAGTTGCTGGGATGAAAGTGAATTGTCTCAAAAAAGGCTAATGAAACTTCAAGATCTTTCTCCACCCATGCCTTCAGATTAATCAAAGTTGACCAATGAGAACCTTTAATCATCACATTCCAATCATTGCACGCTTGGTGAAAGACTCGTTGCATTGCTGCCGGATCACAAGGTTCAATCAGGCCATACGCTTGCATTAACAAGTTATAAGCTTGGTGATGTAAGCAAGTAAGAAAGAAATCGAAATCATTATTTTTCTAAAGAAATGTTTTGAAACTTGCTGTGATCTGAAGGCAATAAATTCTACCGACACATTAAATCATAATAGTATAAATCTTTTTCACGACTTGGCTGCTTGACACCCTTTGTATATAGCTGGATCATTGTATCAAAAGGTGGGTATTCTAGGTTTATAATTTTAGGATCACAACATTTCTTGAAATAATTCTTCAGCCGTTTTTTCATCTCCAGTCTCAATGTTGAATGGCCTCTTCAAAGTGCTAATCATATCAGTCAAGATAAAAAGAATCACAAACTGTAGCAAAATTTATATTTATATAAAGAGACAAGAGATTACAGCTAAAGCTGCACTAGCATCATCAGTGGCTTCATGGGCATGATGAATCATGGCCGCATAAGCGTCAGCAGATGGGGCCACTCTGCTGCTAATTCATCGATTCTTGTGGATTTCCAGTTCTTCCAGCAATCCACAATAAGAAAGATCAATTATCATTCTATCATCAACTCTTGTCCAACTTATTGATTTGATAGCTTGGTCACTAGATGGCGTACTTCCCAGTGAAGCTAATGCAACATGTGCATTGACATACATCCGGCTTACTCGGTCAATCTGACAATGACGTCCATAAGTTTCAATCAAAGCAGATTATGCATCAGCTGTTAAATAATGGCCTTGCAAGGTTGACTGGTGAATGGTGTTGTACAACCTGTTGAGTTGAATCAGGTCTTTTGAACAAAAAATACTGAGAGCGAGTTGACTAAAGTGATTGTTAAATGATTGAAATGGTGTGTGGGGCACTGGTACTGCGGGTTGAGTAAATGGGCTAGAAGTATTGGTATGGATTGAAGATAAAGTTGGAGGGCTAATTGATGAGTTGGCAAAAGAAGTTGATCTTGATAAAAGCACATTATCAAGAGGAGTTGGTGATAATAGAGGTACTTTTCCTGTAAAAATGAATTAATTTAAACAATGCAAGAATAATAAGCAAAAGCTCAAATGATTTAGAATTAATTTAAAAAATTTGTTTAAATACCAGTTGCATTTTGATCACATAATAAGCCAAAGCAATTTGACAAATACTTATCACCTTCTTCAATGCAATGACGTAAACAAGTTTAGCTTTGAGTTCCTCATCAATGTTATTCGATTTAATCTTGCTAAATAAAGCCTGAGCTCTGCCTTGGGTTGGCATCTTTACTTTGTAAGTCAAAAAAACCTCTAAAGGAAATTCAATATCATAATTGGAATTGAATTGAGTGATGTGAGCATTGGAATTGGCTAGGAAGTTTTCAAATTGGCCTAAAACTGGTTCAATAAGATCTTGAGAATCCATTGGCAAATTTGTTTGAATCGATGGCGATACCTTTCCTTCTTTGGCCTGAACTGAAAGCATCACATTAACTGTCAAAAGTACAATACAATCATTTATTGAAGAAAGACAACGTTCAGCATCAGGGCAAGATGAATAGAGTTGATAGAATTGCATTGCAAGAACCAAAGGAAGATTATTAAGAATTATTGGGGTTGTGACCTCAAACCCAAACCCTAGTTGACGTTGTTGAAACTGTTACCAAGTTTGGTGACAATAGCTGTTACTGGAGATGAAAGGACGCTTTGATAACTAGTTAATAAGCCTGTCAAGTAAGAAGATTGATGGTGAAATTCAGAAGTAGAATATTGAAGGTCACAGATCTCGGGAAGGATAGAGTAATGATAAAAGAATCGAGCCAATAAGTCTTCTCTAAAAAAACAAAGATGCATTAAATCTTTAGAGGTATTGGTGATACATTACTTTTTGATTGCTTGACAACTTTGAATGACACATTTGGCAATGTTTTTGATCAAACCATAAGTTTGTAAATCTAAACTTGCTTCAAATTTGGTACTATCGTCTTTGAGTAAAGCTGATTGCTTTATGATCATATAAGAAACAATTGAAGAAGCGTTTTTGAGGGCATCTTGAATCATTTCAATTGTTGATTTAATATGGCCCACTTGCTCTTTTGCTGAGATTAAGGAAGCTGAGTGATGTAAAGCAAAAACCAAAAGTGAATTTAAAACATGTCGCAACCTTGCATCACTGCGCCCATAGCTTTGGTATCAAATTGAGAATCTATTTGGTCAATGCTGATCATGGCAGCGTCATATGCAACACCAATCCCTGGAGCACCACCACCAGGTTCACAGGCTAGACGAGCGATTCAATACATAAACTCTGGACAACGACCAGGGTTATCAAGATGGTAAGAGGCATGATCACCATTAAAAAGTCTCTTGATCCACTTTGAAGCAGAGGCATAATCCTTTAATCTAATAAATCCCAGGATGATTTCAAGAATGTGATTGGTGTCAAATTTAAAGTTGGAAGATGTTTGATCAATTGTGGGTGAAAGTGATTGTTCCCATAAAGTAACAGTGGAAACAGAGTCACCACTTACCAATTAAGCCCGCATAAAAGCTAAAAGCAATTGACTATCACTCTTCTCATCAGCTAAGTGAGAGTTTGGGATTTGATTTGAGGATGAAGTAGATTGATTAAGGGTCAAAGTAAGTGGAGGTTCAAGTTTATGATTGTGATATAATGGGTTTAGGTTAGTGTCAGTTTTGATAGTATCAGATTGAATTTGACAATAATTTTTTAATAAAATATTGGTGTGTGACAAATTTCCTGCCAAACCGCATAAAGTGATTAAATTGAAAGACGATTGAGATGTTGAAGCTTCATGATCTTCAAGCTGAGCAAAAATCTTTGTAGCTAAATCAAGACGGATAGCAATATTATTTATGAGTAGAGAAATTCAGACTATGAGAATGACTGAAAGTAACAGGCAAGAGGTTTTGAGGAGATTTCAATAATTTTGAATTTTGATTAAAGGTGAGTGCTGAAACGCTATACCTGAGAAGATTAAATTGATTGCAGCGGAGATTGTTTTGGCCGTTATAGATCCTTTGATAACTAGTGAACTTTCAATCTGATAGATATTAAAAATTAAGTTTGATTGGTTGATTGTACGTGTTAAGAAAATTGGGTTGAGATAGAAATACAAATATTGAGTGAGACAGAGATTGACGCACTTTTGATGATTGAGAAGGGTTGAATAAATAATGGGATCTTTGGTTTTAAAATAATACTGTTGAGATGATTAAGTTGAGTAGGAATTGAGGGAAAAAGATTGATCAGTGGAAAAAGCACAGAAAGCTGTGAGATCTAAAGAGATTTTTTTTTGTTAAATTTCAAAAGGCAGTTTTTTGAGGTATGGGTGGAAGGAATTGATTCTTGAAATTTGAGGTGGGAGCTTGAAAAAAAAGGGTTTATGTTTAAAATTAAGTTTCTGATTTTTTACAATGAAAAAGTATGATAATAAGATGTAAGATAAAATTAAGAAAGTCTAAATAAATTTATGTAGAGCAGGGTTGACTAAGAATCAACTTGTAAATTGATTGAAGAAAATTAAATAAATATTTTTTTTGTTTTAATTTCCTAAAAATGTTCTTTGAACGTAGAGGCAGAATTTTAAAGTTGGAATTAGAAGAAGTAACGTTTGAAATTAAAAATAAGTGAAAGATTTTCAACAATGAAGGAGCGTGACAATAAAAAGTGAAATAGGATTATGAAAATCTAAATAATGTAGATCCAATTGAGATTTGGATTTTCATTTTTTGAGTTTTTTCGGAAATATTTTGCTTTACAATTAGAATTAAATGGATGATGAGTATAAAATGAATCTTCAATTTAATGAAATTAAAAATTAAATATATATTTTGATAATGTAATAATAAAAAAAATTGATTATTTAGAAGTTGAAGCAAGCCTGTTGAGGATAGAAGTATGATCATCTACTGTAAATTCATCAATCTTACCATTTTGTAAGTTTTTGAATAAGTTGTACGCTCTTTTTGAAATTTGTAATGACATGGATAATCTGGTAAAAGAGTTACTATCACTGCCATCTGGATAAAGAGTAAAATGTCTAGTGCTTTTTGCTTTCCAGACCATTTTTACAATACCAGGTTCTTTACCTGTTAAATCAATATTAATAGAGTGGTCTGGAAAGACAAAAAATTCATTAAATAAATCAAAGTTATCAAAGATTATAGTGCCATCACTTGTAGAAGTTGGGATAGAAAGAAAATAAGCAAACTCTGAAGAGTCTGTTTGATCAATATGAGGAAATTTAGAAAAGTTATGTAAAGTAAATGTTAATTGATTTGCAAATGAAGAAGAATAAAAATCAGTAAAGTCTAAAATCTCAAATCCTGGAATGTTGAATTGTTTCATTTGATTTGAATTCATTTCGAAAACTGTTGATGATAACTTTTGAAAGAGATTTTGAATAATATGTTGTAATTGTGAGAGTTGAAGTGATAAAGAATCATAAAGTTCTGGGTTATTAGAAATAGAAGTGGAATTGATATAACACCCAATTGTAAAGTCACCAAGTCAAGGTGGTCTCCATCCAATTGTATACATGGAACCAGTGATCTTGTTTCCAGATTCTTGTAATTTGTTAAGAAAAAGTTTATATCTAAATAAAAAAGTTGATCAAAAGTTGAGTTGAGATTTTTCATAATCATTCAGGTTTCTAAAAGGAATAAATTGGATGATTGCAAAAGTTTTATCAGGTGAATGAAGAAGTCATTTATCATCTAAAATTGTAAATCAAAAATTTATAGAAAAATAATTTTTTTAATATAAGTTCTGTAGGAGTGAGTTTTTGTTAAAAAAATTGATCTTAAGGTTTTTCTATCAAAATCATTATGAGGAATTGGATCAAAGAAAGATTCATGTAAAAAATTACATGTTCTGAAATAAGGAGTTTCATAACTACATCCTAATTTTTTTATTTTATTTTGACGGTGGAGTTGATGAGATTTCTGAGAATTGTTTCAACTTTTTTTTAGATATCTATTTGATTTCATTGCTCTAGGCATTTTGAAAGTTGAAAAGAGTAATAAAACTCAAAAAATAAATTTTAAAAAACTGAATAACAATCTTATAGCCTCATAAAATTATGAGTTTAGCCAATCTTTGACAAGCACGCATCCATTCAGTTTTAAAAAATTTATTTAATGAAAATTATTGTAGTAATTAATGAAGAAATTAGTAGAAAGGTATTTTTTGCTAATAGTAAGGCTAAAAATCAAAGATAAGCACTGGAATTAGTGGAAATCACACAAAAAGATGATTTGGTGTGAAAGCTGCTAGTTCTGAGGTGGCAGTCATCACTGGAGCTTCAAAATGATGAAACCATACCTCAATTGAATTCCAGGGTCCCCCACTGCTCTGTATGACTGGCTTTGGCAGTGGAGGGCTGTAAAACATGCCTGGAGGGTCTGTAACAAGCCCCAGGTGACTGTATTGTTTGGAAGAAAAAAATATATTCTGAAATTGGCTGACTGCTGTGATACAGCCACCCAAAAGAAATGTCAAACATGTGTTAATTTTAAATTTAATTGATGGAATTAATTCAATCAATTTGAAATGTTATTAAATCAAATAAGTTAATTAATTAGATCAATTTCAAAATGAATTAATTAATTGATTTAATTAATGAATGCATTTCACTGCAGCAATTAATTAATTTAATTGATTAATTTTAATGAATCAATTAATTAAGTAAATTAATTAATTAATTTCAATGAATCAATCAATTGATTGAATTAATTAATGAGCTTCATTGAATCAATTAATTGATTAATTAATTTCAATGAATCAATCAAGTAATTTAATTAATTAATTAATTTCAATAAATCAATTAATCAATTAAATTGATTCATTGAGAATCAAATGTATTTAATCAGAAATGAAATTTAACAATTGAAAATGAAATTTAATTAGTTGAAAAAGAAAATTGGGTATGTGAAAAGAAAATTCTATAAATTGATGTAATGTATCATTAAAATTCAAATTAAATCACAATGGATTCATTTGAATTATTGAAATTGGATTCATTAAGTTTATTAATTCAAAAAATAAAGGAATTGATTACGTGAAATGCTAAATTTATGAATTTGAGTTTTTATAAAATTAAAGTAATCATACTAATAGTTTAATTATGGTTTTTTAAACAAAATTGAAAAATATTTAGATCTTATAAATTAATGGTTTAATTAAAAGAAAATAATAATAAACTGTTTGAAAATGAGAAAGTACTAATGATTTATTGAAAATAGTTGTTAGACCCAAAAAAATTACAGGTGTATTTCTGAGTTTATGCAAAAGTTGATTTGGGATTGGAAAATGTGGAGTAAGATATTGAAAAGAGGGTAAAGATTTAATAGAAAGAAAGATTAGATGGGAATATAGCTTTTCCTACAAAGTAAATAAACATAAGCATGAAATTAACTTAACTTATTGGCAATCATGCAAGTCAAGTCAGCATGGTATTTTCATTAGAAAAGAAAAGGTTTTTTGATGGAAATTGAAAATAAGGACAGTTAGAATGTTATTAGTATGAGTATATTGTAGTGAAGGATAATATTTTTGATTTGAGTTGTTGAGGAATGTTGAAAACAAGGGATTTGCTTGGTGCACTGAGGCAAGTCTTATTTAAGAACAAATGCCATAGCTAATGAATGAAAAGGGAGTTTCAAAATAAAACTATTCTAAAATTAAAAGCATGGAAAATATAAAACAAGAAAAGATTCAACTTTTTCTTGTAATAGGAAACTAATTACAATGGTTCAAATATCATGTGTAAGTAAATTAAAAACAGGATGTAAATCATCAGAGTTGCAAGGGTGGAAGGAGTAATGTCACAGTGGCTTGTGCTTCCCATTGGTTTAAAAAATCACTTGTAAGATATTGGGCCAATTGATGTCGTGAAGGTGGGAAAACAAGTTGGACATCAGTGAATGGTTTCATACCCTTAGAAAAAAAATGATTGAAGATGAAAAGATAGATTTTTCCAAACTAGCTCTTTGGGTGGAGGTGGCTTAACATGTTGGTGAATAAGATGAAAAGAGCATAGTATGAGCATTGCATTGGAAATTGAAAAATTCTGATGATCCTTTTGTGCAGTGAATAATCCCTTGACACCTAATATCAAATAGTAAACAAAAGGAAGGAAATTATGACGGCTACGGTATTCAACCAACTTCTTCTTGGCAGTTTCAACTTGGAGATCATTTTCAGAATTAGAGGTTACCACTTGAGGAGCTGAGTGAATCATTACGGAAGAGATTTGGTTATTAGAACGGAGGGCCTTTCTTTTTTTGACACGTTTAGATTGTTCAGTGTGGTTAGGGGAAATATCATCAAGGGAGGCTTGTGCTTTGAATATGATATAAGAAATCATGACATCTAAAATGAGGTTTTGAAAAATCTTTAACTGTTGATCTGAGTCGGAAGAAATATTGTATGATTCTTGAGCATTGTTTGAGCCACTTGGACTTTGACGTGCCATGGAAATCAGTTCCATTGGTGAAATTGAGGGTATTTTGAGGCCTTCAAAGTATAAAATCATGTCCAGATAAATGTTGACCTCATCAATTTGTGCTTGAGGGGGTACAGGAGGTTTTGGTATGCAAAATTCATCCATGGTTTCTGAGACTGAAGCTGCAATGACTTTTGCCCAAGCAGTGATGGTGAATGATCTGGGCTGCAACATATAGATTAGATGACGCACAAAATGAGTTTCAGGGTTCTTTTCATTACAAATGCTGGGGTCAGGTGAAAATGGTAGTGAAATCTGAATTTCAGGCGCAGTGACTTGGTCATAGATCGGCATCTTAAAGATTGAGGGGGTAATGTAAAATTCTTTTTTAGTGGCATTGAGAAATGGAGCACCTGGAGAAATCTATTATAAGCATTAGTTCATAGGAGTAGTATAATTTTAAACTAATTATTATCTCAGAGCTCGTCAATCCATTTGCTATATGAGGAAGAGCACTGTTTAAAATTGAAATTCCCCTTTGCAGGCTGTTCAGAGCCCAAATTTTGGTGGCGCCAGGAAATGAGTGAGTCAATTGCTTCAAATGTGGTTTGGTATTTGGCCTGGGTGGGGCATCCATGGGTGAATGTTTTGAAAAGCTCATAAATCTTTGATTGAAATTCATCAGTGAAAATATAGAATTGAGCATTGGGGCAGTCAAGAGGCTGTGGTTTTGGAGGCATGATTGATGAAGGAGGATTTTGGTGAGGTTCATGCAAAACAGGTGGAGATGGGCCCACATGAGAGAGATGATTAGATGGGTCCCTAATTCCAAGAGTTGGAGCATGAGATGGTGTAGATGGATTTGATTGAGAGGTCGGAAGAGTGTTTTCTGGATTTTCAAAATGAGGAGCAGATAGTGTATGGGAGCTTTTTACATGGTTAATGTGCATTGGTGACGATACAACATGGGGTGTTGTGGCGTTAATTGGAGTGGTTGTATTCAAAGGAATTCAGGAAGGAACATTTGGACTAGTATTATTTTCTGCTATTGAAACATGTAATTCTTCCTGAATAATTTCATTTGTTGACGTCAGTTGATGAACCTGAGCTGGAGAATTGGGGATGTTATTGGCATGTACTTCCAAAGAGTGGTTATTGTTGAAATGAGGAGATTCACGTTGTGGAGATCTGCTGGGGGTGACATTTGGTGGAAGCTCAGGAATTTGTTCCTCAGTAATAATTGGGGTGGTGGTGGGATGGTTGAGGGAACAGGGGGTTCGACAATGGTAGATGGTAAAGAATAGGGGAGGTCATTTGACTGGGGTTGATTGTCTCGGGGTGGGGTAGAATTGGTACAAAGGGTTGATGTAGTAGAAGACATATTCATGGAAACTACCTCTTGAGTATTATTAAAGCTAACAGTTTGCTGCATAAACCTATGAATATTTGGTGGTGGTTTGTTTTGAATTTTCCGTTTTTTCTTGTGATTTCCATCAGGAACAACCTCCTCCAAAGCGGATGATTGGGATGAGCGTATGGAAGGAACTTCTCTCTCAATAACTTCAACATTGCCATCTATGAGACAAATTGCTTGTGATGAAGACAGTTCTACAATAAGGGAGATGAAACTAATACAGAATTGAGGACAGACATGAAGAATAATAATTACCATGTTCTTTTTGAGAAATCAATGTAAGGCCCTTTTTCAAATAATCCTTAATCTCAATTGATACAGGATTCTTTTCCGCTTCAGAAAGAGAATTATTGAGAATTTTCTTGATGCGGTGGTGATTGAGAGAAAATTCTTCACGGGAGAGGCGAGTTAGCTCAGAGGAAAGAATTGAGGAGATAGAGTGTAATTGAGTGGGTGGGTTATTCATGTCAAATTCTATGAATGAGGGGGTGGAAGGGTTCGTGGAGGATTTGGGGGTGGGTTAAATAAACTCATGTTTGGTGTGTTTGTGATATCTAATAAATTTTTGCAAAAATATATCATTAAAAGATTTTGGGGAGGAGACTATGTGGGGAAGAGAAAATTTACCAAGCTGAAAGGGGGTTCTATTTATGTTGTTTGGTGGGGGCAGGGCAAGATTGGAGGATGACTAATGGGAGCTGGTGGGACTATACTGGGAGAGTTGAGGTAGTGAAAAAGATTGTAACATTCCTGGGATTCGGTACTTTGGTTAGGGGTGGACAATGAATTGATGGATGAATGAGATGGTGCCTCATTATGAGAAAATAAAGATGAATTCAAATCTGTGTTATTTGAAAAAAACCCATGAAAAATTTCATCAAATGAGACATTGGAATCATGTGGTTGGGGTGGATTCATAGTATGGGGTATTATATTGGGAGGAGAGGGATTTAAATGGCCAACAGAAGTTAAAAACAGAGGATCTTAGGGAAAACACAGGAAAAACAGCTCTATCTATATTGCAGATCCCAATGAAATGAAGTGGGGGTGTAGCCCATAGAAATAGAGCAGAAATGAGTTTTGTGGTTTCAAAGGAAAGAAAGCTGCAGATCCTCTAGACATAAAACACAATTACACATTTAGAAAAGAATTAAGTGTCAGGACATGTGTATCTTTAGAATCCTCCTTTGAATACATGGGTGATTAGATTGGATGGTACAGTCAGACCTGAAAGTGGGTGAGAGATTTAGCCCACCAGTATAATTTTGTCAACATGTAAATCAATTATGACTGAAATAAATCTGTGTCCTCAGACTGTCATCAGAGTGAGATAATGACCGCTGGTCATAATCTGTACCACTTGGCTCCGGGCAATCCAAACAGACCCACTCAGATACAGAAAGAACTGTATCTGAATGAGGTCCAGCCACAATACGGCTTGTCTTTAATTCTACACAGATGGTCAAATTATGACCACTGGTCATAATTTGTTGGTTTGTCTCCTGGAAATGTAATCAGACCCACTCAGCTACAGAAAAAACTGTATCTGAATGAGGTCCAGGAACAATACATCTTTGGCTGTAATCATCCACAGGTGGTCAAATTATGACCGCCGGTCATAATTTGTACCACTTGCAAACCAATTACAGCCGTAATTGGTTTGTCTCCTTCAATTTCAATCAGACAAATTCAGATACAGAAAAAACTGTATCTGAATGAGGTCCAGGAACAATACAGCTTTGCCTGTAATCATCCGCAGGTGGTCCAATTATGACCGCTGGTCATAACTTGTACCATATGCAAACCAATTACGGCCGTAATTGGTTTGTCTCCTTCCAATCCAATCAGACCCATTCAGATACAGAAAAACCTGTATCTGAATGAGGTCCAGGAACAATACAGCTTTGCCTGTAATCATCCACAGGTGGTCAAATCATCAGCGCCGGTCATAATTTGTACCATATGCGAACCAATTACGGCCATAATTGGTTTGTCTCCTTCAATTTCAATCAGACCCATTCAGATACAGAAAAAAACTGTATCTGAATGAGATTCAAGAACAATACAGCTTTGGCTGTAATCATCCACAGGTGGTCAAAGTATGACTGCCGGCCATAATTTGTACCATGTGCAAACCAATTACGGCCATATTTGGTTTGTCTCCTTGAAGTCCAATCAGACCCACTCAGATACAGAAAAAAATGCATCTGAATGAGGTCCAGCCACAATACCGCTTGTCTGTATCTTTTTGAAATCCAATCAGACCCATTCAGATACAGAAAAAACTGTATCTGAATGAGGTCCAGGAACAATACAGCTTTGGCTGTAATCATCCACAGGTGGTCAAATTATGACTGCTGGTCATAATTTGTACCATGTGCAAACCGATTACGGCCATAATTGGTTTGTCTCTGTGAAATCCAATCAGACCCACTCAGATACAGAAAAAACTGTATCTGAATGAGGTCCAGCCACAATACAGCTTGTCTGTATCTCTTTGAAATCCAATCAGACCCATTCAGATACAGAAAAAACTGTATCTGAATGAGGTCCAGGAACAATACAGCTTTGGCTGTAATCATCCACAGGTGGTCAAGCTATGACCGCCGGTCATAATTTGTACCTTATGCAAACCAATTACAGCCGTAATTGGTTTGTCTCCTTCAAATCCAATCAGAACAGTTCAGATACAGGAAAAACTGTATCTGAATGAGGTCCAGGAACAATACAGCTTTGCCTGTAATCATCCACAGGTGGTCCAATTATGACCGCTGGTCATAATTTGTACCATATGCAAACAAATTACAGCCGTAATTGGTTTGTATACTTCAAATCCAATCAGACCCATTCAGATACAGAAAAAACTGTATCTGATTGAGGTCCAAGAACAATACAGCTTTAGCTGTAATCATCCACAGGTGGTCAAAATATGACCGCCGGTCATAATTTGTACCATATGCAAACCAATTACGGCCGTAATTGGTTTGTCTCCTTGAAATCCAATCAGACCCACTCAGATAGAGAAAAAACTGTATCTAAATGAGACCCAGACACTGTAAAGATTGGCTGTAAAATTTCTTTCTACAGGTGCTGTAATCTTAAAAGTGGTCAAACTATGACTGCTGTATAAAATTGGTCCCCCATGCAAACCATATAGGGGCATAATTGGCTTCTATCTTTGCGGAATCAAAGATGCTCAAATATAAATAAAGCTATGTTTGTGTCCACTTCAAAGCTCTTTTCAGTTCAATTTGCCCCCCAAAACCTTCCTCATAACCACACTACTCCATTTCACTTTCATAAGCCCTTTTTGCTCATTCCCCACAAAATTTCATGGTGCAAAAAATGGGTCGCCCTAAAAACAATTTGCACTTGTAATGAGCTTGGTTTTACAGCCAATATTATGAAGATTTGAACAATATTGTTTAGCATGGAAGACCAATGTCTGACCCAGCTTGGAAGACACATCAATCGGAACTCCTAAAACTCAGGAGACCCCAGCCTTTGATTGATCAGATGAACTTAGCCCAAAATAGTGAAAATGTAAGTACTCTTTCCCTCATTCATTTGAATTATTCCTCATTACTTGAATCCCATCCTCCACAATCTATTGGCACATCCAACACAGGAAACCCCTGGATTCTCTCAATTTGAACAGATATGTCGTCAGAATAATGAAAGAAATTTACTTTTTGATACCAAAAAATATGAAAACAAGACCTTTAAATTCATTGACTCTCATGCTCTTAAAGCTTTGGTTCAAGCTTCCAGCCTATACATCAAAAATGGAATGTCTAGAGATAGTATCAAAGACTTTCTTCTATCAGAAAGGGAAAAGATAACTAGTCTTGGAGACAAATTCAATTTTGATGGATTATCCATTGCTAAAGAAATTGCACTTTCAATTGAAACTATTTTGGTTCAGCTGGGCATATCCATGGACTTTGAAAAAAAGATTTACTGTCCAGAATGCTTCAGCTTGTATGATCTGAATGAAATGGGGGACATCAACAAACAGTGTACATCCAAATTTATTCAACCTTTTCCTTCCTCCATTGTCAAATTAGGATCTCTTGCAGGAAAGGTTGTGGTTCTCTTTTATTTAAAACTGATGAAAAGAATGATACTTCACTTCAAAAACCAATCTGTACCTTTACATACCAATCCATGCAAAAATGGTTGGCCTCCCATATGTGGATTCCTGGCTTTGAAGAGCTATTAAATGCTCACAATACCCATAATTCTCAAACAGACCCTAAAGTTATTTCTGATATTTGGCACACATTCAAATCTTCCCCACGTAGTAAACAAGCATTTACAAATAGACCAAGTAATTTGATATTTAGCTTATATGTAGATTGGTTCAATCCATTAAGTAACAAAGGGGCTGCAAAATCCATTTCAATTGGGTCAATTCTTCTCACTTGTTTGAATCTTCCTCCAAGTGAACGTCACAAAGAGGAGAACATGTTTTTGTATGCAATAATTCTGGGTCCCAAAGAGCCATCTCTTGATCAAATTAATTCAATCTTGGAGCCTCTGGTTATTGAGCTTCAAATGTTATGGAATGGTATTTGGTTTTCCAATACCCACGACTTTCCACAGGGTAGACTTATTAGAGTGGCTTTATTACCTTTAATAGCAGATCTTCCTGCTCTACGTAAAGTAGCTGGATTTGCCTCATTCGGCCAATTGATTTTGCTCCTTTTGTAATATTACAAGGGTGGACATCAATGAAATAGATATTTCAAAATTTGAAACAAGGACACATGAAAATCATATTTCCAAGGCAAATGAATGGCTTCAGCTTCAAACCAAAAAGGAACAAGATGAATTTGTAAGATCACATGGTGTCCGGTGGAGTATTCTAAATAAACTAGATTACTGGAGACCAATTGACTGTTGTGGCATAGATATTATGCATTGTTTGATTTTAGGGGATATCAAAGACTATTGCATATCATTCCTCAAGGTGGGGTTGGCTGGTAACGAGTTAGAGCTTCAAAGGAAAAAGCAAAGTTTTTTGGCACCCTCAAATCCATCCAAATATCCTCTTTGTTTATTGGGGCAACCAAGAAAAAGGAAAAATGAAGATGACAATGATTCTCACCAAATAAGTAGACCCAAGAAACAAAACCTTACAAAAGCTAACCTTGCCCGCATTTGACCTCCTACATCCCAAAGGCACAAAGGCTCTAGTGAAGCCTCCAGGACCAAAAGTGATCAAACTGCAAAAAGCAACAGAACTTCAAACTCCAGGTATTCCCTTAGATCCCAGACAACCACTTCTACAGTACTCAACTTCTTACCTTTTACATATGGTAGTTATTCATTGGTTCCCTCTAATTTATCTTCTGATGATAATCAGTATTTCAATCCAATGGGGGATGAAACTCCAAGATTAAAAAATGATGAATTAGAGGTACTTCAAATAGTCATCAATCAAACAAAAGTCCCGACATGGGTTTCTTGTTTACCCAGAAAATTTGGTTTCAAAAACTTTCAGACACTCAAAGCAGCAGAGTGGCAAATCTTGATGACATTGTATTTACATTTGGCACTTGTACCACTATGGAGTTCACAAATACCTCACAGGGAGGAAAGGGTAAAATGCCCAGGGAACTACCTCCATAAGGATCTTCTACTCAAATCACTAATTTCATTAGTTACATTAACAAACATGCTACTCAGAACAAGCATTCATGAAGAAGACCTAGATAAGATTGGAAGTACTACAAAGATCTATCATCAAACACTTCGTTTGGGTTGGTTGATGATAAACTCCAAACCTAATCTACACCTCACACAACATTTACCAAAGGTTATCAAGAAGCTTAGCTGTGTGGGCATATGAAAGAATGAACCATACATTTGGGGAAATACCACGGAATAATAAGCCATGTTGAGTTTGAATTATAAATTTTTATGTCAAAAAATTACCCTCACACCATACTTACCCACATATAACCAATTGTAGCTGAGATATCCCAAACAATACTGAAAAGATGGATATCTAAAGTACAATATCAATGGATTTCCAAATTGCCTGATCTTCAAAAAAGAGTTGGTAGGAACAATCCCCTCATTGCTCTGAATCAATCAAAAAAAATCAGTGTCAGTCATACAGTTTAATTGCATGATGCTATTTTTAAACAGTGGAAACTACTAGTTTCAAGAGATTTAAGGGATGTTGTAAACCTCTTTGAATGCAAAAAGTCAATAATTTTTGAAAAAAAAGGTATTGTAATGTAAAATCACATGTTGAAGACAGTATCATAGAGTATAGCATGAATAATGTCAAATCATTGGGCCATATTGAAAATATTTTGTCTCATTAGTTGGAGGTGATCCCAACATATGGTGGCTAATAATCAAACCTTTTAAGAAGCTTGAAAATAATGAAATAGAAAAAGACCCTTTCCATCCTTTTCCAGATCTCAATTGTTCTATTCTATTGGACCAGACAGAGGATGCCATAATCATCAACTCCCAATCAGTTTTGGGCCATGCTGCAAGCCTGAAGAATCCACCTGGAACCTTTGGAATTGTTAAGGCTACAGTCTGCTTGGTATCTCTACACTCATCAGTAAGTGATTCAGTGGACTGCCACTCATTATTTCATATATTTTGACAGCTTCTTACCATTTCCTTTCAAACCTTGCCAGCAATGGATAGGTGATTGAAGGACCTCACCCCTTTCATCCTTAGGTTTCCTTATCAATGCTCACTAAAGATTTCCTTGGACAAAAAACAATACCTTTTCCTTTGTTGATATTGTCATATGCTATCAAATGAAGTTTTTTTTAAGATAATTCACTCAAATCCCTCTTAAAAGAGATTTATATTTTCAATCTGCCATATTTAAGCCTCCCAAAGATCTTTCAAGACATAATTTGGTTTTTTTGGTGCTGGATAGAACAGGCTTGAAAAAATGTGTATATAAACTATCTCTTCACCACCAAAAACACCTGTATTTCCACTTCACCAAACTGCTTTAAGCTTTCCTGAGCTTTCTCATCCACCAAATTCATTCTCTTATGTTGAATCCTTACTCCAACTCTGTTTAACATCCTTGTACTTTCATTAATATAATTACCTCATTTTCCTCAGTTTACCTCCACTTCTTTAAATTGATATTACAATGTCTTCCAATGAAATGGGTGGGTTCCCCCTCTGCATTCCACAGAGAAAATTCTGCATCCTCATCACGTAACCCTCCAACAGAGGGTGACTCAATAATTAACTCAGATGAAGAAAACCATGAAAGCATCCATACTAACTCTACTGGACAGAAATCCATCTTTCTGCAAGATTTGGAAAGACTTGGAATAGAGGATGCAGTTGCACAGAATGCCAGTCAGGAGGGACAAGAGGAAATAACATCCAGTGGTGAGTATCTTTCTTAAAGCGGATTGAAAATTACTAACTGGTTTGGTTTTCAGTTGTTGGAGTAGAATTCAGGATTCAAAAAGAAGAGGACCAACAGAGGGGTAGAAATAATAAGAGAATTTTGCAAGGGAGAAATCACCGCATTACAAGATTGGTACCAAATAACGATCTTCCAAGTCAGGCATCCACTGAATCAGTCCACTTGCGAGAATTTATTTACTTCTTAATGGGTATGCCACCCTCTGTAGATCATTTCCCACCCAATCCTACCAATGATGAAGAGGAATTTCATATCCATTGGGTCAAAAACTGAGCTAAACACATCAAGACCCATTTGGAAACCTTTGAATATGGACTGAGAGATCATCCAATTAGTGAGCGCAAAACTCTGGTCAAACAAGAAATCACATCTATATCTCAACGATTGCAGCCACCTGAATTTAAACCAAGTCATGATGTTCTCAATAACAAGATCAAGGTCTCAATAGTTGAAAAGCGTTCTTGTGAAAAGGAATTCCAGCTAGTAGGCCGCAAGAGAATTACCTTCCAATGGGGAAGGTCATTCAATAACTCCACTTGGAATGCAGCCATAGGCAACATTATCTCCAAACATTTTTTCAATTGGAGCCAGACTCAACCCAGCTTAAATATCAACCATCCTGATCAACTAACCCTATTGATTGAGCGTTGGGTAAATGAAAGGGGTAAAGAAATGAAAAAGCTTTCAAAACTTGGCCAGGCTGCAGAGGAGGTTAAATTTCAAAAAGCTAAGAAATCCAAAAACAATAGAGGGAGGCAGAATTTACATGCTTATTCTTTTGTTAGACATACACCAAACTCTAATATTACTTTTATATTTAGGTTACAGCTGCCTGTTTCAAAATAGCACGTCAATTATTCCCTCAAAACAATGATTTCTCTGCGATATATACTAATATAAAAGCAACTTCACATGTAGAGGATAATTCTGACTTGGGAAAAGCACCAAAAAGACTTGTTGGAGTTTGGCGTAGTGAAGCTTTGACCTTGTGTACAAGGCAATTGGATCTAGCAATGACCCTTGGTGCCAAAACCCAGCTTGAAAAGAATAGAGTTCAACGTATGCTTCATAGGGATGGAGAGAAATTAGATTACAATTCTGATTTAACTAATGTCCCACATTGCTTACATTTAGATTTTTATTCCACATTATACTTAAACACAATTTTAGAAGTTGAAAGAAACCACTTACTGGTAAAAGAACCGATTGGACTTCAAAATATTTTATTAGAGATTGAGGCCAAGACAAAAAGGGGACGTCACATAATACAGAGGCCAGGAAGATCTTCTCTCAGTGGAATTGAAGCTGGTTCAAGTAGTCATAATCGTACTACTGAATCCTGAATAATGTTTATCTCCTAGTCCTCTTTTGTATCCAAGCTTAGAGTTTTGTAATAGATGTATTTGGAAATATAATTAGAGATAAATTATTTTAACAATTCACCAATTGAGTGAATTAATAACCAAGTCAAAAGATGCCTTTCAAAATTATGACTGGCAGTCATAAAATTAATACTTTTGTAGTGTATTTGAGAGCTGAAGTTTTCTATATGTTTGCCAAGCTTAGAGTTTAACAATAAAGGTACTTCAAAAGAAAACATGATTTAAAATATTTTGTAAAATCACCCTTTGTGAGAATTTATGATTTAGCCACAATGTGGGCTTTCACAATTATGACCATCAGTCATAAATTTGTTATTTATTTAATGTTTTCAAAGCTGAACTGTGCTATAGGTTCTCAAAATTATTTAATATATAAGCCTCTTATTTATGCCTTCTTTGGTTTTCAATTGTCCCCAAGCTATTATATATTGAGCAATGCTCAAACAAAAGTATAGACATTTATCAAAAGTCATCATTATATATGCCTTCCCAAAATCCTACATTCCATAATAGTCCAATCTATCTTGAACCCTGTAAAGAAAGCCCACCTTCTATTTTTTTCAATTTCATTTCAAAAATAAATTTAAAAACTTATTTATAATAATTAACCCTCAGTCAATTTCAGATAATCGCTGCTCAAAAATGGATCCATTGCTTGAAATAGAGCCAAAGCAAGTTGAAAAATCAGAATTCATATCCAAAATCTCCAAATTTCTTCCTTCTCTCAAGCTTGCTACCTGTGATACTCACTTTCCTGAATATGCAAGAAAAAAAAATCAAGAGGTCTCCAAAATACTTGAAGATGATCTGTATTGTATGTTTTTACAACTTTTGCCCATATGGAGCCATTTCTAATTGGAATTCAAATCATAATTTAGGTGTACAGCTAGGTGGATCATTACCCCCTGAAGCCAAGGTTGTTATTTCAGCATCCTCCCAAACATCAATGAAGAGGTATTTCATATCTTCTTCTAGTATGAGTAATAAAAAGGCCAAAATTTATCAAAGTGTAAAGGAAAAGAATCAAGAAGTATGTTTCAATATTTTATTTGGGATTTATTCAAAGATTAAACTATATTCCCTGAATAATTTCTTTCTTAGAAATTGGAATGCAATTATGATACTGAGAAATCACACCCACAAAACCAGTCAGATTCTCAAAATCTAGAACTAGGACCATTCCAACCTCAAAATGATTTTGAAAAAGCCCTATCCACGTCAAAATCCAGCCCTGAAGCCAATAGTATTTCTCAAAATTATCAATCAAATATACAAAGTTTTTCAGCTTCCACCATGAGAAAATAAGCAAAATCAAAAATAGAGGAGCCCTTGATACAATCTACATCTACCAAATACTCAAAAGAAAAACCTAACTCCAATTTCAAACTTGTAGATAACAACCCATCAACCTCAAAAGGAATGCAAACCAGTAATGAAGAGCCTTTAGCATCTCAAAAGAAGAAAAAGCTTCCTCAATCCGGATTATTCAATCCCATTCACTCAGATCACTTTGAAGAAAAAATCAGCCATTATCAGCCACTTTCTGTATCCTCATGGAAGAAATGCCAGGTTAATGTTGAAACTCTAGTAAGACACCAATTCTAGGAAATTCTCCAAAGGCCATTTTCTACCAAACTACCCAAAGGAATACATTTTCAAAGTATTGGGTCTCTTAGAATTAGCAAATCGCTCATGTATTTGGATAAATCTGGTAAGTACAAAAGACATTCATTAATGTTTCATCCAGAACATTGATATTGATTTGCTTTTTTCAGGATTAGATATCTTTTCACCAAAGAAATATGATCCTGATGCTTGGAATGTCCCTATCTTTACTTTGGATTCTACAATTTCAATGCAAAACATTCCCAAATAACACCAACCCCTCTTTCAATTGGCACAATCCCTCTTTGTCCCTAATCTTCAAAAGAAACAGTTCTGGGCCAATCTAAGACTGGAGTCAATATCAGTTTCTGCACAAGATCTCATACAACCTAAAAAGTTTGAAATCACGCAATCAACAGAAGATGATCCCTTGTTAGTTCAAAGACTCAGCCTGGAATTTCTAGTGTCCTGCCTCAGCACAAGACCATCCCATTCAGCTCAAATTGAAAATGCCCTTGATGAAAAGGAGCAAAACCAGCCAATTCATTATGGAATGAATAGCTTAATATCTTTTAATGATTCCATTTTACATCTTATGATTTCATATGTCCTGATACTAGCACATTCAAAAGTTCTTCCAGTCAATATTCCTGATGGATTTGTGCTCACTCATAAAAGGTCCAAAGAACAACTTAAGACCTTATCAGAGCTTCAATCAAAAATAGGATTAGTTATACCCTGCTATCATATTTTAGCTTCATTTCTTGCTTCTGGGGTAAGAGGCATAATGGTTTGCTCAAGAGATTGGAGAAAAAGCTCAGCTAAGGGAGAATTGCAGATGATTGAAATTACTGATAGTGTTATTGCTAAGGAAAGGCCTTATGAGCCCATTTGGAAGAGAACAAATGCATATATTTTGGATATTTTTAACAAGGCATTTTTCTCAAAAACCCATGAATTTGTTCCCACTGCTCCAAAAAAATTGGAAGTGGCAAAATGTTTAGTATTGGACTTCAGTGAGGCATGGCTTGAAAAAAATACCATAGATGGACAACCTGTACTAGATCTCCCTGATAAAGCCAATATAAACACCTTATTAATTTGATCAGTTTTTTCTTTAATTTAATTTTATTCTTTGAAAACAGGGAAATTTTTATTCAAATCATGTTTGAGTTTGCTAAGATTACTTTGCTTCATCTGATACCTCATTGCTTACTTTCCCAAATAAGCTCCTTTTACACAAGATAGCTTTTTTCAGACTCATTCAAACTGTAAGAAATAACTACAGGGCTCCAGGATCCTATCATTTATGATAAATAGGAGCCTTTCTCTTGATTCTTCCACCTATACCCAGAAATCTGACTTTAATTCACCTGTTTTACTATTCCTAAAGCTTCACATTACTTTTTTGAGACCTCTATACCCCAATTAAACAGGACTATCAACAAGATATTACATCCCATCATCCCACTACCTACCAGTGCAATATCAAGATCCATACATCACTTATGCTGGTTGATCATGGAAATGAACTACTTCCAATCTCCATCTGATATAAATAGTTGGAAATCTCTTCCATCAGAAGAAAGTCTCAAAATTGTTGAGAACTTACCCTTTTCTTGCACTGATAATCCAATTACAAATCCCCATAATCACAGCTCGGGAGAGGACAGACCGTCTATAAACCCCAGAATATTAATTTCACCAATGTACAAAACTATTTCTCTAGAGGATCTCTTCAAATCAGGCTTCCCAATGTCAACCTTTGCTTGGAATCAAAATGGAATCAAATATTTGCAAAATTTGTTCTCAAGCACTGGAACTATTTACACCAACAAGGAGAATTTAAAATATTCTTGATAAATCCAAAGGATAATACACATAATAATAAGTCTTTAATACTAATGCGCTGGTTCAGAGGGAAACAAGAGGATCTTAAGAAAGATAAATTGGTTCCTGAAGCACTTTCAAAAAAAGCCAGTCAGAAGCAGAAATCAAGGTGGCGTAAAAAAGTATGTTTTCATTTTATTTGTGATTGACTTTTACCCCAATTGATGTTATTTAATATTCAGTTATCATCAAATCGCTCAGAGACATTGCTATCATTGAACGTTAATCAAGATGAAGCTTCCATATTTGATGAGCCACGATGCTGCTCTGATACTGAAGATGAAAATGGATCATTAATAAAACTAAAGTCCCTTTGGAGGTCAGCTTTATTCTCAAAGTCAGCAAGTCAATTAGATTCTCTATTAATTCAAAAGCAAATTCAAAAAAGTAAATTCAATAGAATTCCAAATGTCTTGGAAAGTAGAAGAGTACAAAGTGGTATTTTTGAGAGAGAAGCCAAAGTTCCAATTGGACTTCCAGAAAATCTTTATTCAAATGATTATATTTCCAAGCTTACTAATGATGAGAAGCTAATGTTACAACCAAAGCCATGTATAGATATTCATCATTTACTTCAACTATCTGAAACCTAAAAAAAATAATTCATGATTTTTCTATTGTTTCCACAATAAATTTTTCCAATTCATGATCCACAGTACCTAAATGTCCAATGCTCAACCTGAAATGAAATAAAGAATTTTTAGCTACTAAAAAAGATAAATATTGGTTGAGTATAAACTATCTTACATCTGAAGCTGCTGTTTCTTCCTTCCAACTTGCTGAATATTCACCTCAATACTACCAACAGTTATATAATGAAATACATGAACTTCTTTCTTTTGACCTAGCCGATAAAGCCTATCAACTGCTTGATCATCAGTTGAAGGGTTACAGCCTGGTTCCTAATTTAAGTAATTGGAATAATATTAGATTAAGATTCAAGTGTATTTAAATACTGTCTTACCATTATGTAGACATTTTGAGCACATCTTATATCAATACCAACACCACCTGTGCCTTTTGTTGTAAGAAGAATTTGAGATTTTGTTTTTTTTTCTGAATTCTTCAAGAATTTGTATCCTTTGATCATTTTTGAGCATTCCATGCATCATCAAATTGGATATTCCACTTTCATCCAGTGCAATTTCAATACTTTTTACAATATTTGATCAATAAAATCATTAAAATGACAGGTAATAGAAGGATTTGAGCTCACATATCAAGAAACCTTTTGTATTTTGAAAAACCAACTGCTTTGGGATATCTTAAGCCTGGCTCCTTCTGAAAAAACTCCTTGAGATGGCTAACAAGATGCACCACTTTGGATCCTTCTTTCCAGGTATATCTCCTTCCCCCTTCTTCCCTTTCTATTAGTGCTGGATGATTGCAAAGCTGCCTCAAATCTGATAATATGGAGAAAAATTCTGATTAATCCCATTGAACTGCTTTGGACCTCTGTTTTCTATACAATGCACTAAACTCTTCATGCTTTTTGAAATAAAGTGTTTTCCATGGCTCATAGATCTCAATTCCAACTCCATGTTGCACTTTCTTGGGAAGATCCAGTAGGTTGGCTTTCAATCTTCTCAAGGTGAGTGTTTGCATTTTAAGCTTTAATGATTGGATTGCCATTTGATTCCCAGATGATATTTGTTTGATTATGGAATTTTCCCATAAAGGCTTGAGATTCCATGGTTCTACTTGTAAAAACCTCAACAGACTATGAAGATCCCAAAGATTGTTTTGTAATGGTGTTCCTGTAAGGCATAACTTTCTTTCAGCTTTTAAATTCAATATTGTGAATGCTCTATGAGTAGATTGTTCCTTTATGTAGCTAATTGATGTAAACATTTCAGTACTTTTTTATTTAAGAATCCCAAAGAGAAGCTTACTGTGCTTCATCCAACACTATTCTGAACCAATTCACCAAAAGAGGATTTATTCTCATCCCATGAACATCATCAACATTATAACCAGCAATAACATCATATGTCGTGATGATAATTGCATTCTGCTTCAAATTTTGGAATGAAATAAAATTACGATTGGAACCATGGAATATTGAATATGGTAAACTCCAACATGAAAATGTAGTCTTATTTCATTCTCCCAGTTATGCAAAGTAGAAAGTGGTACAATGATAAAAGTAGCTGGGACATGGTCCTTAGATATTTCTGAGTACTTTAATGCTTCATTTTGTGTTTTTTTAATTAAGCATAAAGTTGTCAACAATTTTCCAAGTCCCATATCATCAGCCAATATTCCACCCCTACTTTTGCACACAATATCTTGTGGTATCAGCCCATTTTCAACAGCATTAGAAAACACTTTTTTAATCCATGAGTTATCTGGATGTTTCCATAAATTTTCACAAATTTTTTCCATATTATTTTCAATATTTAAAGGAAAGGAAATGCCCTGGATTTGGTCCAATGAAAGATTGGTTTGACAATTAGGTATTGAAGTAACAGAACTAGTTAAACTTGTATTTTTGGAACCTTGATAAAGATCGCAATTTTGAGGAATATCAATAAATAAAGGTGAGCTATAGTTTCCAATATGCCTCAGAGCCATGTTTGCATTCTTGAAAGCCTCTCTTGTTTGGAAAATATTCCCTTTATCCACAAAAACACATCCATGTAATAGGATATTTTTAAATTTATTCTTGAAATTTATGAAAGAATTTATAAAAAGCACTTTATTATTGTTTTTGTATTTTTTATATGTTTCAGGATTCAAGCCTTCAGCCACTCCTCCAAAAATATCAAGCAGTGGACCCAGATGGAAACTCTGGAAAGAATTAAGGCTCCCAAGATGACTTAAGTCAGATTCTAATAGTATATAAGTAGAATTACATACTCTTCTGAATATTACTGAGCTTAGAGAGGTTGGAAAGGATTGTTCAATATTGATTTTTTTGTAATTTGAATAATAAAAAACCCAAGACAAAATATTGAAATCATACTGTAAATATTTAGAATTAAAATTTAATATATCAGTGTGATATGATTTTTTAGGACAAATGAAACCTAAATGATAGGATTGCATGTATTATATAGTGGAAAGACCCCCGGGGATTTTGTAAGTGATTTTGATCAGCTAAAGATTTAGCCCCTAAATTTTTCTTGATAGTGTAAAAAATGAATTATATTTTGAAACTTAGTTTATTAACAGACATAAATATATTCCAAATCTGCAGATCAATTAAATTTCTTATTACTGTTGTCCCAAATCCTTGGATTCGGATTTTAAAAGAAATTATCTATGAGGAGACAAGTTCCTTTCCAAACGTGGAGTTCCCTCCAAGATATATCCAGCACTGGACAGAATTTTTCATTTGTGGCCCATGCAACCCCTTTCCAATATTTTTTTAATTCATCAAATCATTCCTATACTTTGTTCATTTTTCCCTTGCAGAAATTTTCAATAATCTAATTTGAAAAGTATTAATTAAATCATGTTGAAGGCCATTGGCTCACTATTTGAAGAGCCTCAAGTTTATTATTCATCCATATTTTATTTTGAAACATTATTCTAATAAATTAAGATTAATTTGTATGGAAACATCTTTTCCAATAATTTTCACCAATTTCTATGATGATAATCATCACTCAAGGAGAGGTATTTTACTTATTATAAAATTATTAGATCTTATTTATCAAAAATATTCATAGCTTTAAGGAGGAACACCCATTTTTAATTTCAATTTGGACAGGATTCCCTCAAAATAATCACCATTATAATTTTCAAATTCATCATTACTTATTATTATCATTGTGTGAAATCAATTCAAGCTTAATTTTTGATTCATCTGAAAACAAGCATTCTGGTAAATAGAATTTCTTAACTCTTATGTCATCCTCATTTTTTAAGCCAACATGAAAGATAAATTAAATTCAAATAAATTCAAGAATCAAGGAAGTGGAATGACAATAAGATCCAAGAAGCAATTAATGCTACAAGTATCAAAGAATTCCTTTTCAAGGCTCCCCATATAGCTGGATGAACTTTCAAAATCCACAGGCATTCATGAAGTGAATTGTAAGGAACTCAATTGATGAGAGGATTTGAAGGTTATTCCACCAACTATAAGCATCATGAGGGAATTTCAATGTTCTCACAATCCCAAAATTGAATAAGATTCATTACCTATGTTTGTTGCCAGTGTATATATTGGGTTGAGAAAATATTAATAAAAATTAAAGGGGGAGTACAAATGTCAGAATACAATGAATGTGAGTTAAACTAGGGATACTTCCAGAGATACACTCAGACATAAGCTGAATATGCTGTAAAGGACCTGTATGCAAGTCCCCAGCCTTTTTCTGTGGTGAAAAAAACTACATTTAATAGCATATAACAATATCAAAAAAGGAAAAAGTATTGTTTTTTCTCCAAGGAAATCTTTATTGAGCATTGATAAGGAAACCTAAGGCTGAAAGGGGTGTGGTGCTTCAATCACATATCCATTGCTAGCAAGGTTTGAAAGGAAATGGTAAGAAGCTATCAAAATATATGAGATAATGAGTGGCAGTCCACTGAATCACTTACTGATGAATGTAGAGATACCAAGCAGAGTGTAGCCTGATCAATTCCAAAGGTTCCAGGGGAATTCTTGAGGCATGCAGCATGACCCAAAACTGATTGGGAGTTGATGATTATGGCATCCACTGTCTGGTCCAATAGAATAGAACAATTGAGATCTGGAAAATGATGGAAAGGGTCTTTTTCTATTTCATTATTTTCAAGATTCTTAAAAGGTTTGACTATTAGCCACCATATGTTGGGATCACCTCCAACTAATGAGACAATATTATCAATGTGGCCCAATGATTTGACATTATTAATGCTATACTCTATGATACTGTCTTCAACATTTGATTTCACATTACAACACCTTTTTTTTCAAAATTTATTGACTTTTTGCATTCAAAGAGGTTTACAACATCCCTTAAGTCTCTTGAAACTAGTAGTTTCCACTGTTGGAAAATAGCATCATGCAATTGAATTTTATGACTGGCACTGATATTTTTTGATTGATGCAGAGCAATGAGGGGATTTTTCCTACCAACTCTTTGTTGAAGATTAGGAAATTTGGAAATCCATTGATATTTTACTTTAGATATCCATCTTTTCAGTATTGTTTGGGAGATCTCAGCTACAATTGGTTATATGTGGGTAAGTATTGTGTGAGGGTGATTTTTTGACATAAAAATTCATAATTCAAACTCAACATGGCTTATTATTCCATGGTATGTCCCCAAATGTACAGTTCATTCTTTCATATGCCCACACAGCTAAGCCTCTTGGTGGCCCTAGCTCCTTGATAACCTTTGGTAAATGTTGTGCTAGGTGTAGATTAGGCTTGGAGTTTATTATCAACCAACCCAAATGAAGTGTTTGATGATAGATCTTTGTAGTACTTCCAATCTCATCCAGGTCTTCTTCATGAATGCTTTTTCTGAGTAACATGTTTGTTAATGTAACTAATCAAATTAGTGATTTGAGCAGAAGATCCTTATGGAGGTATTTCCCTGGGCATTTTACCCTTTCCTCCCTGTGAGGTATTTGTGAACTCCATAGTGGTACAAGTGCCAATGGTAAATACAATGTCATCCAGATTTGCCACTCCGCTGCTTTGAGTGTCTGGAAGGTTTTGAAACCAAATTTTCTGGGTAGACAAGAAAACCATGACGGGACTTTTGTTTGATTGATGACTTTTTGAAGTACCTCTAGTTCGTCTTTCAATATTGGAGTTTCATCCCCCATTGTGTTTAAATAATGATTATCATCAGAAGATAAATCAGAAGGAACCAATGAATCACTACCATGTGTTAAAGGTAATAAGTTGAGTAATGTGGAAGTTGTTGTCTGGGATCTAAGGGAATACCTGGAGTTTGAAGTTCTGTTGCTTTTTGCAGTTTTATCACTTTTGGTCCTGGAGGCTTCACTAGAGCCTTTGTGCCTTTGGGATGTACAAGGTTGAATGCGGGCAAGGTTAGCTCTTGTAAGGTTTTGTTTCTTGGGTCTACTTATTTTGTCACAATCATTGTCATATTCATTTTTCCTTTTTCTTGGTTTCCCCAATAAACGAAAAGGATATTTGGATGGATTTGTGGGTACCAAAAAACTTTGCTTTTTCCTTTGAAGCTCTAACTCGTGACCAGCCAACCCCACCTTGAGGAGTGATATGCAATAGTCTTTGATATCTCCTAAAATCAAACAATGCATAATATCTATGCCACAAAAGTCAATTGGTCTCCAGTAATCTAGTTTATTTAGAATACTCCACCGGACACCATGTGATTCTACAAATTCATCTTGTTCCTTTTTGTTTTGAAGTTGGAGCCATTCATTTGGCTTGGAAATATGATTTTCATGTGTGCTTGTTTCAAATTTTGAAATATCTATATCATTAATGTCAACCCTTGTAATATTACAAAAGGAGCAAAATTGATTGGCCGAATGAGAGGCAAATCCAGCCACTTTACATAGAGAAGGAAGATCTGCTATTAAAGGTAATAAAGCCACTCTAATAAGTCTACCCTGTGGAAAGTCGTGGGTATTGGAAAACCAAATACCATCCCATAAAATTTGAAGCTCAATCACAAGAGGCTCCAAGATTGAATTCATTTGATCAAGAGATGGCTCTTTGGGACCCAGAATTATTGCATACAAACTATGTTCTCCTCTTTGTGACGTTCACTTGGAGGAAGATTCAAACAAGTGAGAAGAATTGACCCAATTGAAATGGATTTTGCAGCCCCTTTCTTACTGAATAGATTGAACCAATCTACATATAAGCTAAATATCAAATTACCTGGTCTATTTGTAAATGCTTGTTTACTACGTGGGGAAGATTTGAATGTGTGCCAAATTTTGCTATGCCAAATATCAGAAATAACTTTAGGGTCTGTTTGAGAATTATGGGTATTGTGAGCATTTAATAGCTTTTCAAAGCCAGGAATCCACATATGGGAGGCCAACCATTTTTGCAAGGATTTGTATGTAAAGGTACAGATTGGTTTTTGAAGTGAAGTATCATTCTTGTCATCAGTTTTAAATAAAAGAGAACCACATTCATTTCATGAAAGAGATTCTAATTTGACAATGGAGGAAGGAAAAGGTTGAATAAATTTGGATGTACACTGTTTGTTGATGTGCCCCGTTGCAGTCAGATCATTCAAACTGAAGCATTATGGACAGCAAATCTTTTTTTCAAAGTTCATGCATATGCCCAGCTGAACCAGAATAGTTTCAATTGAAAGTGGAATTTCTTTAGCAATGGATAATCCATCAAAATTGAATTTGTCTCCAAGGCTAGTTATCTTTTCACTTTCTGATAGAAGAAATTCTTTGACACTATCTCTGGACATTCCATTTTTGAGGTATAGGCTGGAAGGTTGAAGCAAAACTTTAAGAGCATGTGAGTCAACGAATTTAAAGGTCGTGTTTTGATATTTTTTGGTAACAAAAAGTGTGTTTCTTTCATTATTCTGACGACATATCTGTTCAATTTGAGAGCATCCAGTGGTTTTCTGTGTTGGCCGCGCCAATAGATTGTGGAGGATGGGATTCAAGTAATGAGGAATAATTCAAATGAATCAGGGAAAGAGTACTTACATTTTCACTATTTTGGGCTAAGTTCATCTGATCAACCAAAGGCTGGGGTCTCCTGAGCTTTAGTAGTTTCAATTGATGTGTCTTCCATGCTGAACAATATTGGCTGTATCAGCCAAGCTTGTGACAAGTGCAAATTTTTTTAGGGTGACCCATTTCTTGCACCATGAAATTCTGTGGGGAATGAGCAAAAAGGGCCCAGAAATTGAAATGGAGTAGGGCGGTTATGAGGAAAGTTTTGGGGGGCAAAGTGAACTGAAATAAGCTTTCAAGTGGACACAAGCATAGCTTTATGTATATTTGGGCATCTTTGATTTTGCAAACATAGCAGCCAATTATGCCCCTATATGGTTTGCATGGGATACAAATTTTATACAGAAGTCATAGTTTCAACACTTTTAAGATTACAATTAAGACTGGTGGTCATAAATTGACCACCTGTGTATGATTACAGCCCTAGATGTATTGTGACTGGACCTCATTCAGATACAAGTTTTTCTGTATCTGAGTGGGTCTGATGAAATTCCCAAGAGACAAACCAATTACGGCTGTAATTGGTTGGCAAGTGGTACAAATTATGACCAGCGGTCATAATTTGACCACCTGTGTACAATTACAGCCCAAGCTGTATTGTCTCTGGACCTCATTCAGATACAGTTTTTTCTGTATCTGAAGGTGTCTGATTGGATTTCAAGGAGACAAACCAATTACAGCCGTAATTGGTTGTCAAGTGGTACAAGTTATGACCGGGGGTCATAATTTGGCCACCTGTTTACAATTACACCCAAAGCTGTATTGTCTCTGGACCTCATTCAGATACAGTTTTTTCTGTATCTGAGTGGGTCTGATTAGATATCAAGGAGACAAACCAATTACGGCCGTAGTGGTTGGCAAGTGGTACAAATTATGACCGGTGGTCATGATTTGACCACCTGTGTACAATTACAGCCAAAGCTGTGTTGTCTCTGGAGCTCATTCAGATACAGTTTTTTCTGTATCTGAATGTGTCTGATTGGATTTGAAGGAGACAAACCAATTACAGCCGTAATTGGTTTGCAAGTGGTACAAGTTATGACCGGTGGTCTTAATTTGGCCAACTGTGTACAATTACAGCCAAAGGTGTATTGTCTCTGGACCTCATTCAGATACAGTTTTTTCTGTATCCAACTGGGTCTGATGAAACTCCAAAGAGACAAATCAATTAAGGCCGTAATTGGTTTGCAAGTGGTACAAATTATGACCGCCGGTCATAATTTGACCACTTGTGTACAATTACAGCCAAAGCTGTATTGTCTCTGGACCTCATTCAGATACAATTTTTTCTGTATCTGAATGTGTCTGATTGGATTTGAAGGAGACAAACCAATTACAGCCGTAATTGGTTTGCAAGTGGTACAAGTTATGACTGGCGGTCATAAATTGGCCACCTGTGTACAATTACACCCAAAGCTGTATTGTCTCTGGACCTCATTCCAACACAGTTTTATCTGTATCTGAGTGGGTCTGATGAAATTCCCAAGAGACAAACCAATTAAGGCCGTAATTGGTTTGCAAGTGGTACATATTATGACCACCTGTGTACAATTACAGCCAAAGCTGTATTGTCTTTGAACCTCATTCAGATACAGTCTTTTCTGTATCTGAGTGGGTCTGATTGGATTTCAAGGAGACAAATCAATTACGGTCGTAATTGGTTTGCAAATGGAACAAATTATGACCGGCGGTCATAATTTGACCACCTGTGTACAATTACAGCCAAATCTGTATTGTCTCTGGACCTCATTCAGATACAGTTTTTTCTGTATTTGAGTGGGTCTGATTGGATTCCAAGGAGACAAACCAATTAAGGCCGTAATTGGTTTGCAAGTGGTACAAATTATGACCGGTGGTCATAATTTGGCCACCTGTGTACAATTACACCCAAAGCTGTATTGTTTCTGGACCTCATTCAGATACAGTTTTTTCTGTATTTGAGTGGGTCTGATTGGATTCCAAGGAGACAAGCCAATTAAGGCCGTAATTGGTTGGCAAGTGGTACAAATTATGACCGGTGGTCATAGGCTGGCCCCTGTGT
Organism: Austropuccinia psidii; assembly: GCA_023105745.1. Taxonomy (NCBI): domain Eukaryota; kingdom Fungi; phylum Basidiomycota; class Pucciniomycetes; order Pucciniales; family Sphaerophragmiaceae; genus Austropuccinia; species Austropuccinia psidii. Next base: position 36,038,175 of record JALGQZ010000003.1, on the reverse strand, counting down.
ACAATTACAGCCAAGCTGTATTGTCTCTGGACCTCATTCAGATACAGTTTTTTCTCTATCTGAAGATGTCTGATTGGATTTCAAGGAGACAAACCAATTACAGCCGTAATTGGTTTGCAAGTGGTACAAATTATGACCAGCGGTCATAATTTGACCCCCTGTGTACAGTTACAGCCAAAGCTGTATTGTCTCTGGACCTCATTCACATACAGTTTTTTCTGTATGTGAGTGGGTCTGATTGGAGTTCAAGGAGATAAAGCAATTACGGATGTAATTGGTTTGCAAGTGATAGAAATTATGCGCGGCGGTCATAATTTGACCAACTTTGTATGATTATAACCAGAGCTGTATTGTGACTGGACCTCATTGAGATACATGTTTTTTTGTATCTGAGTGGGTCTGATGAAATTCCCAAGAGACAAACCAATTAGGGCCGTAATTGGTTTGCAAGTGGTACATATTATGACCGGCGGTCATAATTTGACCACCTGTGTACAATTACAGCCCAAGCTGTATTGTCTCTGGACCTCATTCAGATACAGTTTTTTTTGTATTTGAGTGGGTCTGATTGGATTCCAAGGAGACAAACCAATTAAGGCCGTAATTGGTTTGCAAGTGGTACATATTATGACCGCTGGTCATAATTTGACCACCTGTGTACAATTACAGCCAAAGCAGTCTTGTCTATGGACCTCATTCAGATACAGGTTTTCCTGTATCTGAGTGGGTCTGATGAAATTCCCAAGAGACAAACCAATTAAGGCCGTAATTGGCTTGCAAGTGGTACATATTATGACCACCGGTCATAATTTAAGCACCTTTGTACAATTACAGCCAAAGCTGTATTGTCTCTGAACCTCATTCAGATACAGTTTTTTGTGTATCTGAGTGGGTCTGATTGTATTTCAAGGAGACAAACAAATTACGGCCGTAATTGGTTTGCAAGTGGTACAACTTATGACCAGTGGTCATAAGTTGACCGCCTGTGTAGAATTACAGCCAAAGCTGTATTGTCTCTGAACCTCATTCAGATACAGTTTTTTCTGTATCTGAGTGGGTCTGATTGGATTTCAAGGAGACAAACCAATTATGGCCGTAATTGGTTTGCAAGTGGTACAAATTATGACCGGCAGTCATAATTTGGCCACCTGTGTACAATTATAGCCAAAGCTGTATTGTCTCTGGACCTCATTCAGATACAGTCTTTTCTGTATCTGAGTGGGTCTGATTGGATTTCAAGGAGACAAATCAATTACAGTCGTAATTGGTTTCCAAGTGGTACATATTATGACCGGCGGTCATAATTTGACCACCTGTGTACAATTACAGCCCAAGCTGTATTGTCTCTGAACCTCATTCAGATACAGTTTTTTTTGTATTTGAGTGGGTCTGATTGGATTCCAAGGAGACAAACCAATTAAGGCCGTAATTGGTTTGCAAGTGGTACATATTATGACCGCTGGTCATAATTTGACCACCTGTGTACAATTACAGCCAAAGCAGTCTTGTCTATGGACCTCATTCAGATACAGTTTTTTCTGTATCTGAGTGAGTCTGATTAAATTCCCAAGAGACAAACCAATTAGGGCTGTAATTGGTTTGCAAGTGGTACATATTATGACCACCGGTCATAATTTAACCACCTGTGTAGAACTACAGCCAAAGCTGTATTCAGTCTGGACCTCATTCAGATACAATTTTTTCTGTATCTGAATGTTTCTCATTGGATTTGAAGGAGACAAACCAATTACAGCCGTATTTGGTTTGCAAATGGTAAAGGTTATGACTGGCGGTCATAAATTGGCCACCTGTGTACAATTACACCCAAAGCTGTATTGTCTCTGGACCTCATTCAGACACAGTTTTTTCTGTATCTGAGTGGGTCTGATGAAATTCCCAAGAGACAAACCAATTAAGGCCGTAATTGGTTTGCAAGTGGTACATATTATGACCACCCGTCATAATTTGACCACCTGTGTACAATTACAGCCAAAGCTGTATTGTCTCTGGGCCTCATTCAGATACAGTCTTTTCTGTATCTGAGTGGGTCTGATTGGATTTCAAGAAGACAAATCAATTACGGTCGTAATTGGTTTGCAAGTGGTACATATTATGAACGGCGGTCATAATTTGACCACCTGTGTACAATTACAGCCAAAGCTGTATTGTCTCTGGACCTCATTCAGATACAGTTTTTTCTGTATCTGAGTGAGTCTGATTGGATTTGGAGGAGACAAACCAATTACAGCTGTAATTGGTTTGCAAGTGGTACAAATCATGACCGGTGGTCATAATTTGACCACCTGTGTACAGTTACAGCCAAAGCTGTATTGTCTCTGCACCTCATTCAGATACAGTTTTTTCTGTATTTGAGTGGGTCTTATTGGATTCCAAGGAGACAAACCAATAAGGCCGTAATTGGTTGGCAAGTGGTACATATTATGACCGGCGGTCATAATTTGGCCACCTGTGTACAATTACACCCAAAGCTGTATTGTCTCTGGACCTCATTCAGATACAGTTTTTGCTGTATTTGAGTGGGTCTGATTGGATTCCAAGGAGACAAACCAATTAAGGCCGTAATTGGTTGGCAAGTGGTACAAATTATGACCGGTGGTCATAGGTTGACCCCCTGTGTACAATTACAGCCAAAGCTGTATTATCTCTGGACCTCATTCAGATACAGTTTTTTCTATATCTGAAGGTGTCTGATTGGATTTCAAGGAGACAAACCAATTACGGCCATAATTGCTTTGCAAGTGGTACAAATTATGACCAGCAGTCATAATTTGACCACCTGTGTACACCTACAGCCAAAGCTGTATTGTCTCTGGACCTCATTCAGATACAGTTTTTTCTGTATCTGAGTGGGTCTGATTGGATTTCAAGGAGATAAAGCAATTACGGATGTAATTGGTTTGCAAGTGATACAAATTATGCGCGGTGGTCATAATTTGACCAACTTTGTATGATTATAACATAGCTGTATTGTGACTGGACCTCATTCAGATACATGTTTTTTTGTATCTGAGTGGGTCTGATGAAATTCCCAAGAGACAAACCAATTATGGCTGTAATTGGTTTGCAAGTGGTACATATTATTACCGGCAGTCATAATTTGGCCACCTGTGTACAATTACACCCAAAGCTGTATTGTCTCTGGACCTCATTCAGATACAGTTTTTTCTGTATTTGAGTGGGTCTTATTGGATTCCAAGGAGACAAACCAATAAGGCCGTAATTGGTTGGCAAGTGGTACATATTATGACCGGCGGTCATAATTTGGCCACCTGTGTACAATTACCCCCAAAGCTGTATTGTCTCTGGACCTCATTCAGATACAGTTTTTTCTGTATTTAAGTGGGTCTGATTGGATTCCAAGGAGACAAACCAATTAAGGCCGTAATTGGTTGGCAAGTAGTACAAATTATGACTGGTGGTCATAGGTTGACCCCCTGTGTACAATTACAGCCAAAGCTGTATTATCTCTGGACCTCCTTCAGATACAGTTTTTTCTATATCTGAAGGTGTCTGATTGGAGTTCAAGGAGATAAAGCAATTACGGATGTAATTGGTTTGCAAGTGATACAAATTATGCGCGGCGGTCATAATTTGACCAACTTTGTATGATTACAACCAGAGCTGTATTGTGACTGGACCTCATTGAGATACATGTTTTTTTGTATCTGAGTGGGTCTGATGAAATTCCCAAGAGACAAACCAATTATGGCCATAATTGCTTCGCAAGTCGTACAAATTATGACCAGCGGTCATAATTTGACCACCTGTGTACACCTACAGCCAAAGCTGTATTGTCTCTGGACCTCATTCAGATACAGTTTTTTCTGTATTTGAGTGGGTCTTATTGGATTCCAAGGAGACAAACCAATAAGGCCGTAATTGGTTGGCAAGTGGTACATATTATGACCGGCGGTCATAATTTGGCCACCTGTGTACAATTACCCCCAAAGCTGTATTGTCTCTGGACCTCATTCAGATACAGTTTTTTCTGTATTTGAGTGGGTCTGATTGGATTCCAAGGAGACAAACCAATTAAGGCCGTAATTGGTTGGCAAGTAGTACAAATTATGACTGGTGGTCATAGGTTGACCCCCTGTGTACAATTACAGCCAAAGCTGTATTATCTCTGGACCTCCTTCAGATACAGTTTTTTCTATATCTGAAGGTGTCTGATTGGAGTTCAAGGAGATAAAGCAATTACGGATGTAATTGGTTTGCAAGTGATACAAATTATGCGCGGCGGTCATAATTTGACCAACTTTGTATGATTACAACCAGAGCTGTATTGTGACTGGACCTCATTGAGATACATGTTTTTTTGTATCTGAGTGGGTCTGATGAAATTCCCAAGAGACAAACCAATTACGGCCATAATTGCTTCGCAAGTCGTACAAATTATGACCAGCGGTCATAATTTGACCACCTGTGTACACCTACAGCCAAAGCTGTATTGTCTCTGGACCTCATTCAGATACAGTTTTTTCTGTATCTGAGTGGGTCTGATGGAGTTCAAGGAGATAAAGCAATTATGGATGTAATTGGTTTGCGAGTGATACAAATTATGCGCAGTGGTCATAATTTGACCAACCTTGTATGATTATAACATAGCTGTATTGTGACTGGACCTCATTCAGATACATGTTTTTTTGTATCTGAGTGGGTCTCATGAAATTCCCAAGAGACAAACTAATTATGGCTGTAATTGGTTTGCAAGTGGTACATATTATGACCGGCGGTCATAATTTGGCCACCTGTGTACAATTACACCCAAAGCTGTATTGTCTCTGGACCTCATTCAGATACAGTTTTTTCTGTACTTGAGTGGGTCTTATTGGATTCCAAGGAGACAAACCAATAAGGCTGTAATTGGTTGGCAAGTGGTACAAATTATGACCGGTGGTCATAGGTTGACCACCTGTGTACAGCTACAGCCAAAGCTGTATTGTCTCTGGACCTCATTCACATACAGTTTTTTCTGTATCTGAGTGGGTCTGATTGGATTTCAAGGGACAAAGCAATTAGGGATGTAATTGGTTTGCAAGTTATACAAATTATGAGCGGCGGTCATAATTTGACCAACTTTGTATGCTTATAGCCATAGCTGTATTGTGACTGGCCCTCATTCAGATACATGTTTTTTTGTATCTGAGTGGGTCTGATGAAATTCTCAAGAGACAAACCAATTAAGGCCGTAATTGGCTTGCAAGTGGTACATATTATGACCGCTGGTCATAATTTGACCACCTGTGTACAATTACAGCCAAAGCTGTATTGTCTCTGGACCTCATTAAGATACAGTTTTTTCTGTATCTGAGTGGGTCTGATTGGATTTCAAGGAGACAAACCAATTACAGCTGTAATTGGTTTGCAAGTGGTACAAATTATGACCGGCAGTCATAATTTGACCACCTGTGTACATTTACAGCCAAAGCTGTATTGTCTCTGGACCTCATTCAGATACAGTTTTTTCTGTATTTGAGTGGGTCTGATTGGATTTCAAGGAGACAAACCAATCATGGCCATGATTGGTTTGCAAGTGGAACCAATTATGACCGGCGGTCATAATTTGAACACCTGTGTATGATTACAGTCCAGGCTGTATTGTCATAATTAGACCACCTTTGTACAGTTACAGCCAAAGCTGTATTGTCTCTGGACCTCATTCAGATACAGTTTTTTCTGTATCTGAGTGCATCTGATTAGATTTCCAGCAGCCAAGTCTTACGGATTATGACCAGCCATCATTATCTCACTCTGATGATATTCTGAGGACACAAATTTATTGCATTCATAATTGCTTTACATTTTGACGAAATTATTACTGGTGGGCCAAATCTCTCACCCACCTACAGGTGTGATTGTACCATCCAATCTAATCACCCATGTATTTGAAGGAGGATTCTAAAGATACACATTTCCTGACACTTAATCCTGCCCTAAATGTGTAATTGTGTTCTACTTCTAGAGGATCTGCAGCATTCTTCCCTTTGAAACCACAAAACTCATTTCTGCTCTATTTCTATGGGCTACACCCCCACTTCACTTAATTGGGACCTGCAATATAAATAGAGCTGTTTCGCCTGTGTTTTCCCTAAGTTCCTCTGTTTTTAACTTCTGTTGGCCATTCAAATCCCTCTCCTCGCAATATAATACCCAATACTATCAATCCACCCAAACCACCTGATTCCAATGTCTCATTTGATGAAATGTTTCATAGGGCTTTTTCAAATAACACAGATTTAAATTCATCTTTATCTTATCAAAATGAGGAACCATCTCATTTATCCATCAATTCATTGTCCACCCCAAACCAAAGCACTGAACCCCAGGAATGTTACAACTTTTTTCACTACCTCAATTCTCCCAATCTAGTCCCACCAGCTCCCATTAGTCATCCTCAAATCTTGCTCTGCCCCCACCAAACAGCATAAATAGAACCCCCTTTCAACTTGGTAAATTTTTTCTTCCCCACGTAATCTCATCCTCAACATTTTTTAATATTATATTTTTACCAAAAATATTAGATATCACAAACACACCAAACATGGGTTTGTGTAATCCACACCCAAATACTCCACAAACCATTCTACCACCCTCCTTCATAGAATTTGACATGAATAACCCACCCACTCAAGTACAATCCATCTCACCAATTCTATCTTCTGAGCTAACTTGCCTCTCCCATGAAGAATTTTCTCTCAATCACCACCGTATCAAGAAAATCCTCAATAATGGCCTTTCTGAAGCTGAAAAGAATGCTGTATCAATTGAGATCAAGGATTATTTGAAAAAGGGCCTTAAATTGATTTCTCAAAAAGAGAATGGTCATTATTATTCTTCACATCTGTCCTCAATTTTGTATTAATTTGATTTCCCTTATTGTAGAACTGTCTTCATCACAAGCAATCGGTCTCGTAGATGGCAATGTTGAAGTTATTGAGAGAGAAGTTCCTTCCATATGCTCATCCCAATCATCCCTTCTGGAGGAGGTTGTTCCTGACAGAAATCGCAAGAAAAGAAGGAAAATTCAAAATAAACCACCACCAAATATTCGTCGTTTCATGCAACAATCTGTCACTATTAATAATACCCAACAGGCTGTCCCCATTGTTTCCAGCCCACCCCAATCTATCAATCCTCAATTATTATTGCAAGCACATCCCAATGACCTTCCATCCCCTGATACTCCTCGTCATTCACCTACTTTAATGGTTTCCCAATCTCATGGGTCTGATTTCCCACCAATATTCACTGAGGAAGAACAAACTCATCAAGAGAATTTACCTAATATAGAAAGCCCACGTCACAAACCTTCTGAGCAAAGTGACCACAGCAACATTCATGAGATCTCATCAAATTTACCTATTTCAAATGAGACACCTATCCACTCAAGAGAAGATGTTCATCAGGTCTCTCCAATTATTTCAGAAGGAGGAATTAATGTTACAACTAACACCCAGGAAATCCAGTCCACTATTTCAACACCACAAAATGCACATACTCCTTGTGTCCGGTCATCCTCACATGATACCTAAATTGAACCACCACCCTCCTCCTCAATCAATGGAATCAAGTTCATCCCCTCCATTACATGCCCCAACACCAGGTCTGAATAATCTCAATCAAGAAGTTGATTTTCAGACTCAAAATCCTCCCACATTGGAAGAGACTCGACAATCTGCCATTTCCCAACCAGCCTCTCCCCCCAATGTTGAATTTTCCATCTTTTCCAATGAATTTCGTCCTCAATTTTCTAAAATATTCCAAATGTTTAATTCAGGACAACCAACTCAAGCCAAATATCAAACAACATTTGAAGCAATCAAATCCTTGGTTAAATGGCGTCTTCAATCTTTGGGTTGTGAAAAACCTGCACAAGGGAATTTTGACTTCAACCAATGCTCATCTTCATATACCAAATGGATTGACGAACTAAGTGATCATAGTTAGTTGCCTTATAATAATTAGTCATCACAAAATATCAAAGCTTATCCTTTTTCTGAACAGGATCACCATTTTTTAATGCCACCAAAGCTGAATTTTATGTCTCTCCTCAAATTTTCAACATGCAAATATATGATGACATTACATCACCTGAACCAAGTATATCTATTCCTTTTTCTCTGGAGCCCCACATTCGTAATGAAAAGCACCCTGAAACAATTTTTGTTTGTCATCTCATTTATATGGCCCAACCACGCCACTTCACCATCATTGCTTGGGCAACACTCATTGCAGCATCTATATCTGCAACAATGGATAAATTTTGTATCCCTAAACCCCCCATGACAGCTCCAACCACTCCTGGCAAGGTACATGCTTATTTGGATATGCTTACATACTTTGAAGGATTGAAGCGACCTTCTATTCCACCAATGGAGCTTATGTCAACCATTCCCCCAAATCCAAACCCATCTATTAGCAATATAGACACTGAACAGAATTTGGGTGCTAATTCTGATCAACAACTCAAGTCGTTTCAAGATTTAGTTTTGGATGTTATGATTTCATACATCATTTTCAAAGCACAGGCAAACATAGAGGAACTTTCCCCTCCCAACCAATCAGAACAACGTAAACGTCCCAAAATTACAAAGAATCAACATCTTGGAAAAGATGAAATTTCCTCATTAATCATTAACCACAGACCTCAAAGCATCACTCTGTTGGACAATCAAGCATCACAATTGGACCAAGAAAAAAAGAAATTGAGTGAATATTGTAGTTGGCATAATTTTCTTCCATTTGTTTATTTCTTAATATTAGGTGTTGAGGGTTTATCCACTGCTCACAGAGATCATCACCATTTTTCTATCTCCAATGATATGCTTATATTATGCTCTTTCAACATATCTCATCAGCTTGTTAAGCCATTACCTCCAGAGGAGCCTGTCTGGAAAAATCTATCATTTCACCTCAACTCGTTTTTTTCTAAAGGCATGAATCCAATTAGTGATGTTCAACTTGTTTGTCCCCCCTCCCGGCATCAACTAGCACAATATATCACCAGCGATTTCTTAAATTGATGGGAAGCTCAAGCAACAGTGACATCACTTCTTCCTCCTAGTCAAATATCTTGTTTGACTTAGCTTTAAATTCATCATGGTTTTAATAACTCTTTTTCAATTGCCATTTTTCAATCCTTACTCTCATTGGCCATCTCCAACATTCTCCACAACTTAAAACACATCATGTTTGTGAGTTCTCCTCAGGTCTTGAATTATACTACTTGATCATCATTCTATTACAATAATCTTAAGATGGTAGGAAATTCCCCCTTGTAATTGAGATTTAATACAATATGATAGTTTTCGAATTTGAATATTAAACTTCTTTCACACTATTCATATGGAATGCAAGTTTCAAGATTTTTGGACAATAAATTAAACAATCATATCTTACTAGTGAGCACAAATAGCAGAGAATATGATGAATATAAATTTGAAACTTGACCTTTCTATATTATATAAACATTTGGGGTCAGTTAAAAAGTATTTGTGGCAACTATTAGTCAAACATACTATCATTAGCTTTTATAACTATTCTTCTGATTATATTTTCATAATATGGTATTACCTATTCATTAAGTGGAATTCATCTCAATTTTCAACCATACCTTTTGTGGACCACCTTGATTTTAAGAGCATTCAACCTCAAAATGAAACTTTGTATTATAGTACAATTTATAAATGACATAAGAGGTTCTTTCCATTAAGAATTCTACTTGAAAGAAATTTGAAAGTTTTATATAATTAAAGTTTTCTATTCATGTTTCTGAACATGAACAATTAGTTGATATGAAAAGTACACTTTATTACTGAACTAGTAGCTTAATAGTATTTCAACTTGAAAAGAAAATGCTTAAATTTGTAAATAAATCCATTGCATATGGATTTTTTAAATTGATTCAAAGTCAAACATCCAAGATTATTACCACAAGAAATATTAAGAATTTCCCAAACCTCATAATTAATACAAAAATACCAATTTGAGCTATGAATATATAATACTACATTCAAAAATGAGTAATAATTGATTTTAATATGAATAATAATTCACAATGTGAGGTTGAGCATTATTCTTTTGTGAAAATATTTCAGATTTCTGTGAGATAAATGACAGTGAAAACAACATCCTATTTGTCAAATACTAATTACAATTTTTTTGATATTTGGCACATTGTTGTGCTCTTCCAATTGTTTTATCTACAAAATCTCCTGCTCCCTCTCTTTCATGTTTCTTCACCCGTTTAATTAATTTATTAGAAATTTGAAATGAGCAGCCAAAGTGAGTTGTTGTATTGTTGGTTGATAATTCAAGAGGAGGTTTGGTTGTTTGATGTAAGATCTTTTTTGAAGGCCATATTAATTCTATAATACCATTGTTCAATCCAAATTCAAAATTCAAGTTGTAATCTGGAAAAGAAAAACTATGAACTATACATTTGGTTGGTGGTGATACTGGATTTCCATTCTTGATATCTATGTAACTGAATAAGCCATATGTAATATTGTTTGAATTTTTGTCACAATGAGCATGGTTATGAAAATCATTATAAGTGATTGATACATTTGAGAATAATCTTCTATTTTCAATTTTGTCTTTATCATTCCATTCAGAGTTGTTCCAACTTGGTAATTGCCATTGTTTCATCAAACATTCATTATTAGTAGAACCATCTTTTGTGAATAGATAAAATCTATGAGAGAAAACTATTATAATTTGGTAACTTGTTCCATAATTCTTCATCTTTTACTTTTCTTTCAGATGAACACTTTTGATGTAGTGTATATAATCCTAAAAACAAAGAAAAAAAATTAATGTTTTGTTTTTTTCAATTCAAAATTTAATATTACTTACCTGCACCCTTTCCTTTATCATATCCACCTCTAAATCCAAGACATTTCATTTGCCTGCCAATTAAGAATTTGTTAGTTTTTTGATACAGACAGTTTTGTGCCATATAATGAAAATCTTGTATTATATTTGATAATTGGAAGGCTACTGAATTTTGATCTTTGATTTTTTCAAGTGAATGGAATTTAATCATAAAAACTAAATCTTTGGTTTTTTCATCTTGGTAGAATCTATAATTATCATTGTTCAACTGAATATGAAGCTTCTTTTGATTCTGTACTTGAATTCTCTTGATTTTTAGATTATTTGGAGCTTTTTCAATAAATTCACCTTCTTCTGCTTCTTCAACAATTTCACCCTCTTCAGCTTCTTCAGAAATTTCACCTTCTTCTATCTCTTCATGATATTCTTGTTCTTCATAACTTCCTTTTTTTGGAAAATGAATGGTTTAAGCATTGATCTTTGTGAGCCCTTTTGCTGAGACTATTTTGATCCATCATAAAGAGAGAAAATCTTCTGATACCAAAAAAATATAATATTGTAATACTGGAAAAAGTAATATCACAAGAAATCAAGATAATGACTTTGAATATTCCACCCGCTTCGTCCCTCTTCTTTCTTATAATCCAAATTTCATTCTTCCTCAAACCTAACTTTATTGTTTCTCAATTATTAAATATCATCACCCCCAACCTTTTTGATCACCTCAATTGTTTTTTTACTTATTTTATTCTCATCCTTAATTTCACCTGCTCTTTTGCACTCTCCAATGCTATGGAAACAATCGGGGTCATTGACGTTCCAGCATTGGTTCCGTTGATCCTGGTTGTTGGTTAGCAAATCTTTTTGCATTTTAAAATCATAATCAACCCCCTCCCCAACATCAAGATTCAAATCAAATGCATCATCATATACCACTACAAGAAGATTCCACCATTAAATCTCATGATCAATCAAACCTGCATCAAGCTTCATCCAATTTCCTTCAACTCTCTTCATTATTGTTCAATCATCAAATTAAAATCAAAATATTTCACTATCCCCAGAATCATCTCAATAAAGCCAGCTCCAAGCTATTATTCCCATCAATTTATCTAGTTATTATTTCCTAGCTCATCTTTAGGCTGCTTTGTTGTCTGTCATCCCCTCCCCTTTGGGTCATGGCTGAGGGTCTGGAGCGTTTGTCTTGCCAATGAAGGCTCCAGCTGTGTTGCAAATTCAGAGACAGCCATCCAAGTTTGTTTGTTTTACCCAATGGATTGGGCTTGGTTGGTGACTGGGCAACGCTGCAGTTGCTGGACTGGCTGGGCTTGTGTCCCATCTGTGCCAGCCACAATCTTTGAGACTTTCCAAAATCATAAGCTGGCAGACCACACCAACAATGACACAGTGGCCTTCCACTTAGGTTATCCATGGAGATTGAGGGGCAGCACTCACCTCAGCTAGGCCTCGCTTCTTGACCAGTCAATGCTAGTCCCTCCCTCCTAGGCTCAGGGACCGTTGAGTCAAGTAATTGGGTGCTGCACCTAAAACAACTCAACTCAATCCAGTCAGCCTACTGGCCCTGCCCCAAATCTCAGCATGTTTTGTGCGCTTGTTCTTCTAATCCTTTCCGTGCTGTCAGGGTTCCAAAAGCGTATTTCAGCCAGCTCAAGAACTTCATCTTGTACATGAGTTCCCATTCCTAACACCTGAAAGATCTGAGCTCCAATCCCATCAGCTTGATCTTTCATAGCTCCAAATTACAATATTACATTACTTTAGTATTTACCTCCAAAGATTGAGGGTTCAATCCATCAGCTTGAGCAGTAAAGATCTGGAAGTCATTTAAATTTAATAAACACCTGTCTGAACTCCTTCAAGATAACTGAATTTTGATCAAATATAAATCCACTTTACCTTGGTTCTCCTCTCGTCAATTATTCTGACATTTGGAATTACATAGCACAACAAAGAAGCTGCTGCCATCAGACTGGCTGGTCCCTGTTGCAGGGTTGAAGCATACAATCCATGATTGTAAGGGTTTTGTTTTAACTTCAAATGCAGATGGCTTAGACTATCACTCAAAGCTCCAATAATGAAGACATCTAATTCCAAGTACTTGTTAGTTGTGTCTAAGGAAAGGGACTCAAACATTTTTCAGGTTCAAAGAGACAAATAATTGGAATGTATTTCTCAATCTGTTAATTAACAAAAAAGCAAAGAGTAAAAAGCTTTTTCTCTTGGGAATAAAAAAACCATTAAATGAAACTAAGATTTTATCAATTTGTTTGTTTCATGAGGGAAAAGAGAAATAAGGTCCATTTTATTTTAAAAAAGGTGCTTCAATAGTCAGGTTCAAGGAAAGTGATATCGAGTTACAAGCTCAAACAATTCATTATAAGTGTCTCCGACTAACAAAGGAAGAGCTAGATAGGTAGTTTCCTCATGAGATGGCTATATTTTATAATCATCACAACCAAAGAAAATTTTCACCCAACCCACCTGAGCATAAATAGCATCACCAAACGGTCTTGTCCGTCGTTGCTTTTCAAATAGGGTACTGTGTGCAACCAAGATTTGCAGTTATGCTCACTACTGTTGAGAACTAACTGAAACCCTCAAGCTTCCCCAAAACAAGCTTGAAAAAGTGCTATCAGTGCAAAAAAAAGAATTTCCAACAGAACCACCGTGTGATAGTGCGTCTCCAAACAAAAGCTTGATCATTTTCCAAAATTTAGAAGATTTAAAAAGAGGGTTTTGGCAGCCCCTGTAATATCTTGCAGCAAACACCAACGCAACTGTGGATTCCAGTGGCAACATCCATAATGTTGTAATTATGAATTTCAGGTTGAAACCTTGGTCCGGTTTGAAAATATTATTCTTGGACCTAAGTGACCTGCATACCACCGCTCTGGAGAGCTTCTTTGGTCGTTATGAAAGCCTGTGGATCAGAGACTGACGGTGTGGGGTGCAAGCACTAGATTATATTATGAGAACTCTTTATAGGTGCTACGGCTGTGCCCATTCAATGCCATCTCATTTAGTTTTCCAGGCAGGGCTGTCTTCGATCCACAAAGGAAAGTAGCTAGAATATTCAACTCTTTTACAAGCATAATACAAAATAAGAAATTTAGCGAAATCCAAAGGAATAAGATTCTCGGATGAAAACTTTACGCCAGAATAGAGAATTAGGTGACTTCCTCACAATATTTTTGTAGCTTTGCCTCATCATAAAAAATATGGAGTGACACTTTTAACATCTGAGCTTCACAGAACTTTTCATTTCTTCTATTAGATGTAAAATTTTATGAAAATTAACTAAGGTTACCTGAATAAAGCCAATTTTTACTAGCTCACCAAGTAACAAACTTAATTTTAGGAAGGAGTTGCATCACTTTCAATCAAATTATGAAGATACTAGCTGAAAAAGGACTCCTTGGAGCTCAAATGACTTTTATCATGAAAGCTCCAAATTCTTTGGCTTTTGGTACAATTGAGACTTTGAGATGAGTCAAAAAATCCTATAGTGATATCACATCTTCTCAGTTTTCAGAGCATAGAACGTAGATATATACTGTAAATGATTGGAAATTTGAGGCAGAATAATGTTCCCATTCAATGAGGCGTAAAGGCAGTAAGCTGGTAAGCAACTATTGCAGCTCAATGAAGAAGCCTAGAAAGTTACAATGGAAACAAAATCAGCCTGAGCTATTAGATTTTAAATTAGTCTGCCTTAAAAGAAATCAATCATTTTCCAATAACCCCCTCAGTTGAAAACTGAACAAATAAAAGTGATTTTCTCAAGTTTAGCCCATTGGCTGCCATTTAAGGGGTGTGCGAATCTATTTTTAGAGCTTTCAATAAATATTAAGTAGGGGGGCTCAGTCTTTGACTAATATGGCTGCAAGAGATAGCAAATCCGGCTGCCGTATATCAAAATCAGCAAGGTCAAATTTTCCAAACTCTCAGGAATATACAGTACAGCCAGGCTTTTTGGCCACAATATATTAATTTCATGTTTTAGTAACATCATTATTACTATTTCAGAGCTATTCTGATAATCATATTGAGATTTAATAGCAATACAAAAATATTTTTACCATTAGTAAATTATATAGATATATTCATAATTGACATAATTTGGATGAAATATAACTAGTCTTTGTCTTGTGAATTTAGAGATATTGAAATAAAGCTTTAATAAATAAATCAATAAAATCATGAAAACTCTTTCTAATTTGGGTTACTTTGAATAAATACTTCTTCTAAAAAAATAAAAATATCTTGGGAAAATTAATTTGAATCAGATTGGTTCCTATTAAATATCCTTAAAAACTAATTTTAATTAAAAGTATTATTTTAAATTAACAGTTTTTAATGACTTTATCAATTTTATCAATGAAAAAAAACAAACTATTTCTATTACTAATTAGTTTACAAAAAAAAATTCCAGTTTTTCTAATAAGCTAATTGAAATACAGATTGGTCATTATACCTTCTCTCAGAATTCCTTTCTCACATGACACATTTTTGTTGAAAAAACTTCTTTGAAATCAATGTTTATATTAATTATTTTATAGGCTCCCCCTTAGAAAAAAAAGGATGGAAAGCTTCTTAATTTGAATGGTTTTCACGCAAAAGAAAGATTTTGAGAATATTAAGGGAGTTTTGGATAGCCAAAATTAGAATCAAATGCACTTCTATCTGTTTTATGGACTTTAAAAAACAGGGAGTATGTGAACTTGAACCATTTTGATAATTTCCACACCAGGGATTAGATTACTTTTCCAAAATCATATCTGGATTAAAAAAATACCATAGCTGAATAATTAATTCTACAAAAAAAGTTGAAGAATTAATGCATCAAAGAACTATTGTTTGTAACTTTAATTAGAATAATATTCAAAATTTCACTCACCAAAAGTAATGAAAAACTTAATAAAATTACTTCAAAGAGTTTTTCAAACTTTTTAAGAGAATGATGAACCATGGAAATTTTACTTTTCAACAATTTTCACCAATGTAGCAAATACTGAGAAGATTTATTTGATTCCTGAGTAGCCAAAAATAATTAGTTGAGAAATAAAATATCTATCAGGCCAGGATTCTGTTAAGCCCTTTTTCTTCTATATAAAATAGGGTCTATTCCATTAAATTAAAAGATCAAAATATGCAGTATTCCCAAGAAAAATAACAGAAGTTAATCCACTAATCTCAACACAAAAACACCAAAACCTTTCCATTTATCAATTTTGTGACGTATAATTCTACCAAGGTAAGCTAGCCAAATTTCAGTTCAACAACCCATCCAAATAATTTAAAAATCACTGAAATTGAATTTTGAATCTTTTGAATGAATACACATTTTTGAATTTTATTTCTTTTACTTTGAGATAGAATATAGTTTTTTTCTTGAAAGGAATTGATTGTTCACTCACTGAAGTTGTTAAAAAACGTGATGCATATTTTTTTTAATGAGAAACACAATTAATAAGGCTTATTTGAACCCATTCAATTCAATTTCCAAATTATGCATTCAAGGGGATATACCACATATATGTTAAGGCTTGGAAATAAAAAAGAAGGTAGTAGATACTGAGAATTTAAAGAGGTTTGCCAATGGAAACTCAAGAAATAAAAATCAGATTTATATTTAACAAAACAAAATTGATCAAGAATTAACTTTATTGATACTATTTAGAAACTTAGAGTTTTTTATTCAATATCTTCATGCTTTTAGTATATGCTATACATAAAATCTTTCAAAGTTGTGATTATTTTCATGATCATGAAACCTTATCTCCTGGAGTTTTAGAACACAAAAAGTGAGGAATGTTACCATTTTGAATGTCTTACTATTCCATTCAATTGGAAAAACATTCCTGAAGATTTGTCAATTTATATTCAATCTGATTATGAGTTAATATTACAATGTTAAATACGTAGGATTATCCAGGTAAAGGAAATTTCATACAAATTTATAAAGATATATATCAAGAGAGCATGAAAATTGGATTTATTCATGTATCTACAAATGAATTTTGAGTGGGTACTCAATCCATAAGAATATCTATAAATCTTCCAAGTAACAAAAAAATGGAATGGAAATTGAAATTGTAATTAAATTATACTATGTGTGTTTGATATGTGTAGTATTATGGGATAATGGGAATAACCATTTTATATAATGATTGCTTCAAGCTATAGTGAATGAAGCACAAGATATTATCAAACAAATTATATAGCTGATTCTATTGAAAGATAAATTATAATGTTATTTTTTGCTTCACCAGTAAATATGGTGATCTGATCACTTTGATATTATTATTTATAAGCCAAATATACATATGGAGTCCTAGGATCTGCAATATCACACAAAGATATGAAAGCTTTAATATAGTGGACTCAGATTTATAAATTAATCTTGAGGTGAAATGGTGATACATACCAGGAAACAATGTGACTTACTTTTGAGTTGAATGGAAGGTACCTGGCAGGATCACATTAGCACTGTAGGAATGCCCCACTCCAATCACCCCAGTGAAAAGTGAAGAATTTGTAAAAGCTCATCCACAAGCTGAGACATAAGCCAAGTCAAGAATAATTCCATTTGGAGATACACATGGATATATGACTGAATTTAATTATTAGTTAGCTTTGAGATAAACATATAGATATTCCATGAGTGACTTATGACTTATCTTGGAGATAGACATGTAGATATGCCATGACTTAATGTTGAGTTAAATTGGAGATAAACATTTAGATATGACATGAGTTAATGCTTAGTTAACCTGGATGTAAAGATATAGATATTAAATGAGTTAATGCTAAGTTAGCTTGGAGATAAAGATATAGATATGAAATGAGTTAATGCTCAGTTAACTTGGAGATATAAGTCAATATACTTGTAAGGGACCTGCAAGCAGGTCCAAGTCAGATTCCCCCAGTGGTATGATGAAAGAGAACTAGACATTTCTACCAGACCCTTAGCTACATTTGAAAGACCACTTGGAAGGCTACAGCTCACAATATTACCACAAGGAGCAACCAATTCTGTTGCAGTTTATCAAGCCCAAATGACTTGGATACTTCAAGAAGAAATACCAGAGAATGTAGGAATTTTTATTGATGATGGAGGGATAAAAGGTCCAAGATCAACATATAATGATGAGGCTTTACAAAAAAATAATTTGATAAGAACATTCATTCGGGAATATGCAGTTACATTAGAGAGAATATTATTCAGAATTGAAGAGGCAGGACTTATCATATCAGGTATCAAATTTGCATGTTGTGTGCCAGCATTGGACATAGTAGGGCATGTAGTTTCTTTTAATGGAAGAAAAATTTCAAAGCAGAAGATCAATAAAATACAAAGCTGGCCAAAGCCCCTCAATAAAAAGGAAGTAAGAGGCTTTTTGGGACTTTGTGCATATGTTAGAAGGTTCATTCAAAATTTCTCTCAGATTGCATCACCACTAAGAAGATTATCAAGAGATGATGAAGAATGGGAATGGAATACTAAATGTGATGAAGCATTTGAAAAGTTAAGAAAAATTGTATGGGAGGAAATAAAATTAAAAAATTTGGATTATGAAGAGGGAGCAGGGAAGATTAAATTAGCAATAGACTCAAGCTATATAGCTGCAGGAGCAGTACTTACTCAAAAAGACAAAGAAGGAACACACAGACCAGTTCTTTATGAATCAATCACATTCTCAACATTGGAATCAAAATACTCACAGCCAAAGCTGGAGCTATGTGGAGTGGCCAAAATACTCAAGAAACTCCAAACAGTACTTTGAGGACAACATTTTGAGCTACAAATAGATTCAAAAGCCTTAATTGAAATGATAAACTCACCCTGTTTTCCAAATGCCCCAACGACCAGATGGGTTGCATTTATTCAATTTTTTGCTTTTGACTAAGTTCATAAGCCAGGGAAGACCTTCACAATTCCAGATGGGCTATCAAGAAGACCTCAGTCAGAAGATGAAGAAAATGAAAAATCTGATTTTATTGAAGAAGAAGAATTGATAAAACCACACCCAGGGTTTGGAGTAAAACATAATAATATAATAAGATTTTCAGGAATAAATCTACCATCAAAGCAAGAAGAATTTTGGAAAAGAATGGTGGGATACTTAAATACATTAAAAAGGCCCTTTGGTAGTGAAGAGGATGACTACAAAAGAATTAAAAGGAAGTCATCAAATTTTTTTTTGGAGGAAGGCCAACTGGAAAGAAGGAATACACCAAATTCACAAGTAGTTGTGTCAAGTCAGAATTCTCAAAGAAGAATATTAAAATCATTTCATGAATAAATGGGACACAGAGGAGAAAATGAAACATACAGAAGAGTTAAAGAAAGATTTTGGTGGGAAGGAATGAAGAAAATAGTCAAAAAATGAGTCAAATCCTGTAAAGCTTGTCAAAAGAGAAGTCAATATCACCAAAAAGAGGAAGGAAGAATCTCATTCACCTAAACATTATCTGAAAGATTCAGTATAGATGCAGTACATGTAAAATCAGGAAGATGGAAGTATTTAGTAGTGGCCAGGGATGATTTATCAGGATGGCCAGAGACAATTGGTTTAGTAAAGCTTACAGAAAAGTCAGTATCAGAATGGTTCACTTCTGAGTGTATTTGCAGATATGGTGCCCCAGAGGAGGTCACAGTAGATGGAGGACCTGAGTTTGGAAAGGAATTACAAGATGCAGTAAAAAAAGCAGGTTCAAAAATAAGGGTAACAACACCCTACTACCCTGAGTCACAAGGAATGGTAGAAAGGGGGCATAAACAATTGAAGGATGCATTGGTGAAGATGTGTGGTGAAAATGGTTCAAAATGGAAAGAATACGTACCTTTGGTTACATTGGCTGACAGAATATCAACCAAAAGAACAAAGGTTACTCCCCATTTGAGCTTCAATTTGGTCAAAAGGCACTACTACCAATAGACATTGAAGCAAAAACATACTTATAAATTGAATGGCACAAATTCCAATCAACAGAAGATTTATTGGAAGCAAGAGCTGAACAGCTATCAGAAAAAGAAGAAATAAGAAAAGGGCAAAAGGCAAATTAAAAAAGGCCAGGGAGGATTCAGTAAAATATTGGGACAGCAAATTAGCACATCAAATAAGAAAGCCAATTCATCCAGGTGAAATTGTTCTTGTATAAAATAAAGCATTAGAGTCACAATGGGGATTATTGTTCAAGAATAGACGGGATGGACCCTATAGAGTTGTGAGACAAATCAACAATGGTCCATATGAGTTGGAAGAAGTAGATGGTGCAAAGCTAGCAAGAAGGTTTGCAGCAAGTAAAATGATAAAGTTCTATTGAAGAGGAAAAGAGTTGGACTCAGAGGAAGAGGAATTTGAAGATGAAGAGGACTTTTATGAATAAAAATCCTTGTATTCAAAAAGAAAAAAAGAGGGGGGGAGATGTATGATTGTTTTTTTATGAAAAAAAAGTGGATTATCACCTTGGATGCTGGGAAGAGCATTAAATGTAGAGGAAGATGTGGTATTCCATACCAGTTTTTCCAAGGTTCAAATCCATGATGTCAAATCAAGAACTTTAATCAATAATAATAATATATAAGAAAATAAAGAAAAAAGTAAAACAATTGCAAGAAAAAAGAAGATAATTCTATTGAAATAAGAACCCAAGTATTCTACTGGAATCTACATCAAATTTTACCTATAGTCACATATTGCCTCAACCCCATAATATCAATAATCCTCTAGATATTATTGATTAAAGAACAGAAATGTTACTATACACTCTATACTACATACAAGAATATGCTTAAAAATAATTCAGCTTGTCCAAATATTCAATATGACTAAACATGTGTAATATTACATAAGTGATACCATTACTCTTAAAACATCATGTGTTACATGTCTTGACATAAAAAAACACTTACATATAAGCTAACATAGTGTTACATTACTCAATCCCCACTTAAACTCCCATAACCAAACATTACAGGTATTACTTACAATTTGAATCTTACATAGAAAAAGACTCAGCTAAATACAGATCAAGGCTGTGAAGAAGAAAAATAAGCTTAGTAGAGATAAGAATACAGCTTTAAAAAATGGTGCAATCAACCAAACATATTGTGCAATATCTGCATCAAATGACACCATTCCAAATTTAACCACCATCAAAAGTGCCTCAAGGCTGCGAATCAGAAGAATAAAGTTAGTAGAGATACGAATACAGCTTTAAAAAATGATGCAATCAACCAAACATATGGTGCAATATCTGTATTAAATGACACCATTATAAATTTAACCACCAGCAAAAGTGTCTCAAGGCTGTGAAGAAGAAAAATAAGGTTAGTAGAGATAAGAATACAGTTTTAAAAAATGGTGCAATCAACAAAACATATGGTGAAATATATGTATCAAATGAAACCATTCCACATTTAACCACTAGCAAAAATGACTCAAGGCTGTGCATAATATGAATAAAGTTTAGTTAAAATATCAGTATAATTCAAAAATTATGGTGCAATCATCCAAACATATGGTGCAATATCCTTAAAAAATGACAGCATTCCAAATTGAACCACTAGAAAAAATGTCTCAAGGCTGTGCACTGACAATAATAAGGTTCAGAATGGTGCAATCAACCAAACATATGGTGCAATATCTTGATCAAATGATACCATTTTTAATTTACTCACCAGCAAAAATGTCTCAAGGTAGAATTTTTCTAAGTCCCTTGTTTTGGGAAGGCTCTATGGAGGGCCCAAAAGGTATAAATAAAGGGCCTCTCTCCCTGTTTTCCCCTGTGCTTCTGATTCAGACAATAATCTTGAGGATCAATCCATCCCTTCTCTAGTAGCATAATCTAGTATTTATATTGAAAAAGATCAGCAGCAAGGCTCAGTATCTTATAGTATTATTTATGATTAATTAATGAAAGATATTTATGATATTAATGAAAGAGTTTAATATTACTTAATAGTACTACCATTATAGTAGTAGTGTTGAAGTAGTATTCAAAGATATTATCATTAGTGATCTTATCTAATTTATCAATAACCCTTATTTATAGAAGGGATATCATCTTACCCTTATACCTTATATCATAAGCCTTTCAGGTATATTGGATTATATCTATATTGATTCTAATAGTATTATATTACTATTATATCATTTATATCTTACCCTTATACTAAACAAAACCACCCTCAAAGAATTATCTTACCCTTAAATTATTATAGCTATATTGACAGTATTATTAAATCACCTTTGAAAGTATTAGCTAGCTATCAAGATTATTATTAATATTAATAGTGATCTTAAAAAATATTCTTTAAATATCTCAGGTATTGAAAGAAGGAATACTAGAAGAATTAATGAAAAGAATTATAATCAATAACAAGAAAGTTAAGCAAACCTACATTTTTAAAAAAAATATTAACTATTACCATTATTATCATAGTGATCTTTTATTGACAGACCAATAGCGACTGCTGAAGAAAATTCTCTAATTGAAAAGCCACAAAACTAAATAATTGATTTGTGATCTCATCAAAAAGGGGTTCTTTTTCAGTATATTTAGAGGGGCAGCTAATACACCTCAGCACCCGTGGTTATTGGGTAATTCTGAAATTCAAAAAAGACTCACCAATAATTTCCCCCTTAAGTTACTGCCTATGATTTATCCCACAACAAAAGGAGTTCCCACACCGCTGTATGGTTTATGTGCAATGGAAGTGAGACCTGGTGGTGTGGAGAATGTGCTTTGGGTCAATTGAGAATAATCATCTGAGAAAATTTGATCCAATAGAATTTGCAGGCACTCAGATCCTGATACAGTAGCAGGGATGTTTGGAAGAGATTTGGGTGCAATGGCTGATTTAAGCTTTTTAATGTGCTGGAAGAGTGTGTCTGAGTTGAGCACTGATGACACATGCATATACGCATTGAGGAATAGTGGAGGGTTGACATTGTTGTGGGAATTGTGAATAAGGTTGGTTTGTTTATAGATATCTATGGTTGATGTGCAAGTGCTTAGGAGTATGATTAATTGGGAAAAAATTGAGTTATTATCTATGAAGGGGAATATCATTTGAGCCAGTTGAGGGTTTTATCCCATTTGTAATGGTGGCTGAGCTGCAGGGGATAAAGTGTAGCATGTCTCATCTTGATGGGGGAATTTGTTACGAGTTTAATTGGGTAAACTTCCATGCTTCTCAATGCTTGTACATATTCTAGCTTATTTACACATGGTGATACTGCAGGTTTGACCCTTGAGGGGTGTTCCATTAGTGATGTGTCAACATTGAATTGAGGGGATTAACACTTAAACCATGTATGCTGTTACGCCATCATACATGGGTTAAAAATTCTTACAGACATAACAATATAACTCTATTACATAAGGTTTTGGAGTGGAGCTAAAGTATTGGTATTTGGTTGGAGTGTAGTGGGCTTTTAATTGGCTCAAAGGAGATTTGGATTGTCTTGCCTTTCTTGAAAAGGTGATGTCTCTTTTATGGGTAAATCCTTTATGAATATACCCTTATACAGATATAGAATTCTGGGGAATTTTGATGCATATATTGAAAGTTTGGATTATTGACACAATGTGAGAATGGGGAGAGGGAAATGTTTATTGAATCTGATTACTTATGGATGATGGGTCCCCTTTGATATCAAGTAAATATCACATTATATGCTGGTAGGCTGTGCAGTGTGGTTTGCGACAAAAGTGGAGGAGCTCAAAAATAGGCCAGGCAAATTCTCCTAAAATTGTGTTATTAAACTTCCACAAGAGACTTTGTTCCCACTATTCAGACAATTTCTCTATTATACATTTGCAATCACTCTATTTTATGATAATAATGAGCTGTTTTATCAAGTTGAAAACATTACTGTAATTTTTTAGCCCTCATGTCATCTTCCAACCCATGTAAATCGCATTCAGGTTCTGTTCATGACTCAGATAGTGAATTTGGCATAGAATATGTTCAAAAAACGCAGTCTCCAATGAGTCCCAACATTCCACTCACAGCCCCTATTGCATCCTCAATGAATGTATCAGCTCTCAACATTGATGTGGGAAATGTGACTTCTCAAACTTCAAGCACTTGATTCATTCCTAATCTTTCCATCACTCCAATTCCCCCAGATACCACCAATACACAAATGCATGTGTGTGAGAGGCCAGGAAGCATACTAGAAATCTCATCAAAGACTAATCCACAATCCAAATTTCCACAAGACTTCCTCCTTAATCCTGGGCCAAATCTGGTGGCATCCCAGGAACCCTATGGGAAAAGTAAACAGCCAACTCTCAAGATTCCAACAGGATCTCAGCATCATGTCAGCCATGAAAAGCGGGTAGATGGTGGGCGGCAAAAAAGAGCATTGGAAAATGTTACTCAGAGTGGACTTTTGGAGGGAAATCCAGGATTGACACTTCATCAAAGTAAGTCTTTTGGATTTTGAAATATAAACTTTTGCAAAATATGATATCTTTGTTTCATTGGTTAGATATGGCACCTAAAGGCAAGACAGTCCAATCTCAGGAGCCAATTGAAGATTGTGACTATTATGAGTCTTTATCAATCTTTTGATGTGTTAACTGATAATTTTCATGGCAGGTGATGAACTTTATGCATCTTCACCTCTGGTTCATAAAGAAAGAGTCACTGGACGTCATCATACATATGCCTCCAAACAAAGAATGGGTCATTCCAGTTCATCAAGAGAAAAAATTGTGGATGATGAGGATGAGAACATGTCTTTGACTCAAAGTGAAACAAATGATGAACCAAGGGGGGACAATTTCACGGCCCATGAGCAGGGCACTCAGTCAAGTAGTTAGTTCACCCACCCTCAAATGCCCCTTGCCCAGAGTGTGCTCCATCAATCCAAGATTAGACAGCGAAGGAACCAGGCTCACAAAGCTCAAAATATGGCAGAACGTGCAAGCCAGAATGAGCAACAAAGATGGCTGAAAGCAGAACTTCCAGAAAATGTCCATGGGATGAGATCAGCTGTACGCGCCCATTTCCTGTTCTTACTTCAAGTAAGGCATAAGGATTTTTCCTCACTACCAGCACCACCCAGCACAGAAGAGCATGAAATTGTGATTCAAGTGGCTGGTCATATGAGATATGTCCCTGAGGATGTTTTCAATGAGCCATTGACACAGGTTCAGTCTCAGGGTTTTCAAAGCTACTGCAAAAATGAGCTCCGCAAGTTAGGACTAAGACAATTCACTTGGAACTGGGAGAGCTCGTGGAAACATCCATTCAACGAGCTGATGTCTATGGTGTCTTAACGTACCTTCTGTCTTGCACTTGTCAGCACTGAGTATCATCATTACTGTTGGAACAAGGATCATAATAACTATGGGGTTGTGGCAGCTTTAATGGAGCAATATTTCACTTATTTGAAAAGAGAATGGAAGTCTATTCAAAAGGATGCGGAGTATCTGGTAAAATAAAAGGAGAATCAAAAGCTCACAAAGATTTGTCAAAGGGTTGGTTACTGTATCTTTTCTTGATTGTGAAGCAGATCTGATGATGTGCAGACCTGTGAGCACTGTCGTGAATGGTGTGATACGGTGAAATTTCCCATTCTAGCATCACAATTCAATGACCCTTGAGTATGCTCAGATACTGAGGAGGTAGTGGAAAATGGATTTCAAGTTTACCGCAGAGTGGGATTATGCTGAGGCTCCCACTTATTTAATGAGTTGGTATTAAAAATTGATAGAGACATAGACTTTTGTAATTGGATTAAAAAAAGGCTAAAGAACTATTGATAGATTACCAGAAACTAGATCAATAGATGATGGTGATATTCCTGAAGGGCTATCTTTTCATGTATTTGATCAAGATTGGCTCAAAGGTTGTAGTAAGATGCAGAATATTGCCCTCAAGATACTTGAAATGCCAGTTATTAGCACAAATGGGGATGCTCTCCAATAAGTGAGTAAAATAAATGTAAAGCACAGCTACCAATTAAGGTTTTGTTAATTGTTCGTGCGGGAGTAATACAATCTGATTATTATTTCAAAAATATGCAGCAACTTGCTAAGTATGTTAGATTATAAACAATATCATTTGGAATTTATCACCATCTCCCTTATAAATATTATTCTATTGCTCATTTTCATTGAGGAGATATTGAAGAAGTTTGATCCAGCTCATGGTGTTCATAATTGTGGACCTGTGATGGGGTGAAAAGAAGTTTACGTCCTTGTCAAACACAAGTTAGATAATATGAGGAAGGCTCATGCATGTAATGAGTTTTTCTTTTCTTGGACCTATTGGTGATTGTAATATGGGATTCCCACAAAGAAAGATTTCAGAATAGTAATATAACCTGGGACAAAGATGAGCTCAAAAGGTACCTTCCACATGTTGACCTCAATTGAATGGGGAGTGATATAGTCAATGACCTTCACAGGTTGTTGTTGGCCAATACTACGGAGTCAATCAACAGCCTGAGCCTCAATGGCTGGGTTCCAATTGGGCTTATGTAAAGGTGGATGTCAGAGTCCAAAAATCAGGGTAGAATTTTGGGGGTCCCCTCACCATTAAATAGACAATATTAGCACAAGTTATGTTGTGGCCAGTTCCAGCTGCAGCAATGGATGCAATGAGTACTTCACATTCAGGATTATTGAAGAAGTTTTCCAGGGGCTTCCCCTGCAGGATAGAGTGATGGGAAAGTGCAATACCAATTCTACCATAAAAAGAGGGTCAGATGGATTCAATTGGTAATGGATGAATATTAGAATTAACTCACAAATCAAGAAATTGGGACCATTGGGTGTAAACCACCGATTTGGTTAGAACACACTTTGATTTTTGGTTCTTCAGTAAGCTTTTGAGGAGGTATTCAATTTTACTACTCATCATGCATGTTTCCACATACACAATAGTTTGGGTGATTGTTGAGTTATTCGTAGTGCTCCTGCCCTCATGGTATTCAAAATCAGGTTCTGCCATACTGCTAAGCATTATATGATGGTTACAACATATCTGCAGCTTATTAACACTTCTGAAAAATTCCCCAGGTCCTTTTGTTTTGGATGATAGGAATTCTTTGTATAATGCAGAATATTCTTTCTGCATTGTTGGGTTGAGTGGGAGCAGCTTGTAGTGATGTCTAATGGTGGGGAGGGTTTGGTGCGGTGCAATGCCAAATGAAAAATATCATTGCTACCTTTGGAAAGACTATTCAGGATGAATAGTGACCAGTTATATTGATCTGAGCTCTGGGGTTGAGTGATAAATGATATTATACCCAAAAGGCCATAAATGGTGTTGTGAATGGGCATGCCTGTTAAACATATTTGACAGGATAATAGGAGGCTATTAATGGCACAGTGTGTGGCAGTTTATTGATAGAAAATATAGCTATAAGATGGGGGAAAGGTCATCCCATATAATAGGTAATTTGAATTATATAAAGATCAGACACTCACTGTGCTTCATTCAAAATTATACAATTCCAATTGATTTTAAAGATGCATGATGGAGAGGTATTGGTTTGTTTAAATTCTTGGGTGATAGTATTGTAAGAAATGATGATGATATCACATTGTAAGATGTTGGCCTCAGATAATGATTGACAAGTGGGGCCATAGTAGATTTTGGCTTGCAGTGCTCCAGCCCAAGCATGCTTGGATATTTCTGATTGCCAGCTGGTTATTAAGAAAGGTGGGCAGATGATAATGGTAGGCATGGAGCATTGGGCATTTGTAATTAGCTGCTACTTGGAGGTACCAATTAGTGCAAGGGCCTGAATGGTTTTACCTAATCCCATATCATCCACGAGGGGTATTGGTCCAAATTGATTCAAATGAGCTGATGACCTTGTTTGTAATGATGTGCCTGGCATTAAAAGTGGATCCAGGGGGAGAGGTGGCCTAAAGGTTATGGGCGTATTGTCCATTGGGTATTTCTCAATCCCTGGGAAAAGCTATTCCAGTTTTTTGATGAGGGAGGAGGGCGGTATTAATAATGGGAAGGTCTGATCCACTGGGTAATTGTATCAGTTTTTGCTTGGAAGACAAAGAAAAGACAGTTTGATCCAAGGAAGGAGTTGAGATTGAAGTGGGACTTGTGGGAGTAAAGATTTAACATTGACTATGAGAATGACAGTCATATCCTCTAGGCATTTGAAGCTTGAAGACTTGTTTTCTAAAACTTTCAATTATGAATAGAATGTTTGGATACCATGTGAAGAATATCAAAGCTAGATTGGGTTTCTCAGATGAGGAATGTTCATCTGGATAAGTCATAAAAACTCCCCCAACAAATAGTGTTTGAGTAGGATTGGATTGGCAGTTTTCAATACATGCCCCACCAGGACCGCAGTGCATGAAGTTTTGTGGTGCCCCAAGGAATGGTATCAATGTTTTAGCAAGAGTTTCAGGGAGAGAGCCAATAGCATTCAGCTCTTTGGGGAGATATAAAAATAGATTATGCTGATTGTGCCATAGAATAATCCAAGAAGGCAAGTGGGCATTATCACAATTTAAGGTTATATCACTATTTATTTGAATACAAAGATTAATCAGCCCAATTCAAAGTGGTTGTGAAGGGGTTGACATTATGGCTATTATTAATTATTTGGGGACAGTGGGAAATGATCTGATCAGGGAGGATTAGCTAAAGGGAATGAAGAGCAAAAATAGCAGGTGGTGGACATTATATGAGTAGCAGCAATGGGCCCAAAGGGGGATGGCCTGTGGTTATGTGCACGGCCATTTGGAACATGGGCCTCTTGGGTTTATGATTTTCATATCTAATTTGGGGCATATATCAAGGCAAGATGGCAAGAATGTGGGTGCACCAATATGAATTCTGGATCTGCCATTTATTACCCAAGGTTCACATTAACATATCTGAGATTGGGTGGGATGTAGAAACTTCTTGTACAGTGGAATATTGGAGGCCTGGGGCCATGTTAGCTGGTGTGACAGAGAACAGGAAGTGGATCTTCCCCAGGTTAATTGGCATACAGTGACCTACTGCGCAATGGTGGTGGTGGAGAGGAAAATGTCACTGTGGGGATCTTTTTGTGTGGGAGGGTGAGGTATGTACGGTGGTGTGCCACCAAACATGAGTTTTTTGTGTGCCAAAATTCTTGTGGACTTACACATACTGGCATTCCAGGGGGAAATGTGTGAATCTTGGCTGGAAGACAGGTGCCAAAAGATTTGTGGTGTGTGCGAATGTCCAGGGTATGACCTGTGGTGGTGGGTCCCTGCTGGAAACAATCCAGCCTCAGGGATCATAGGCATTGAGGATTTCAATGGGTAGGAGGCTGTAGATAATCAGCACTAATGGGCCTCAGCTTTATTCCCAGGTGGGTGAGCAAATGCAGATGAGCGGGCCACCCACACAAAGGAATTTTTGGTTGGAGGACAGATGGTAAAAGGTCCGCCATGCAGGTGAAAATTGCCTGCGTATGACCTGTGGAGGGGTGCATCTGAAAATGTGTGGCAGACCAGCAAGTTTCTGGCACAATTCATAGTTTTCTGCAACCTTGGAACCGGATTGAATCAACCATTTGCATATGACCCAAATTATTCCTCATCCCAAAATGCACCCCTTACCATAACCTGGAATACACCAGCATCTGTGGGGTAGCTAGGTGGAGCTCTCCAACCTGCATTTGAGAAATTAGACTCAATTCCTTGGCTTAATTGCATGTTACATTCTTGTAAAGCATTTTCTCAGCCCCACAGCAAACATGAACACAAAAGGTGTATGTACTAAAATGTTGGCTGATCTACAAATTAGGATGGTATAATACTACTTCAGCATGCATCCATATTACCAATGGGTAGCCCTTCCAATCCTTTGCATAGGTGTAGATCATGTGCCACATTCTCAGCATGGTGATTCACTGGATTTTCACATGCCAGCTCAGTATTTCATTGTAAAAAGCTTACTATGGAAGATTGCAGGAATGCCATGATGGGAGGACTTTTTGCAATAGTTTATTGGAAAGCCCACTTCTTACCACTTCACCAAAGCGCGTGATATGCTCAGACTGGCCAAACTTTCTTCAAATGTTGTCCAAAATGCTCAGTAGGAGTGCTTACAAAGAGGAAATAGCAATTGTTCAGCAGGGGTGCTTTTGATATTTTTATATCAATAGCTCAACAGCTGTGCAATTCAAATTTTCAGCCACTGGGCATTTCAATTATACCCCAAATCAGACCTGCACAAGCAGTCAACCCAAGTTGATGCTGTATTCACTTTTCATACAGCCTCCCAACCCTTTGTTGAAACTGTATCACCCAGCCATAATGGTGGAATGCTTGCAGTTGTGAGCTGTGACCAAATGCACCATGTAATTTTTGGCATGGGGCATTTGTGGATTGCATGCACTGTGCATATTCAACAATGCCCTCACAAAAGAACTCCTAACCAATTGGGTGGTTTTTTAAGGCAACAAAGGGAATATGACTGAGTATGAAAATTCCATTAATTGCAATACTCAGCCCAAACACCTTTGTTCCCCTGCCTCACACAGGCATTTCCCTTCTCAGTCACAGCATTGGAAGCAACTGAGCTCTTATTTTTCCGACAGGCCTTGAAGATCAGACCCTGGCAGGTGCTGTGACTGCTGTTATTGGCTCAGCTTCTCCCTGATATAAAAGACCATCTTCGCCTGACACACCCTTCAAGTTTTCCTAACTCACCCGCTCTTCTTGTGCATATTCCACTTTGTCTTCCTCCCTTTCCACTCATCTCTATTGCACCAAACTACCACTCCCCTCCCTTCCCTTTCACTGTTTTTTGCATATTATCCTTTCAGAAACCCCCTTCTATCTACATCATATGTCATCTTATCCATTTAACAGTTCAATCCATGTTATGTTCTTCTCTTAATAATAAATTTTCATTATGACTTTCTTTCAGACTTTTCAAACCTCACTTCTAGGGTTTCAATAATTGAACTCTATTTTAATTTTTTAATTCATCATATGACTTCTTCTTTGCTTTAAATTTACCTTTCTATTCAGTTACTAACCTAAATTGTCTTGTTTTTAGATTTCATGCACTTTATGCACTAAGTGGGGTCTCTCCTGCATCCTCTCCTCCACAACAACTGACACTTGTGATGCTTGCCAACAAGCACACAAGAAATTCTCATTTGTGGTGCGACCCTTCTGACCACGTGGCCAGAGGAGTTCAGGCCCAAGATGCCCTTGTGAGGACTCCTTTGTGGTCGACAATGATGAAAGCATTCCTGAGAGGGAATGAACTACACAACCCCAAGCTGGCAGACGGGAATGCTGCTGGACAATTAGCCCTGTGCCCTCAAGTATTGACTTGTCCGCCCCCCTCTGATGGTCACTTCACTCCTTCACTGGAGAGGAGTGATTATCCGGATCATGAAGGATGGCAATGTCAAGAGGACATTTGATCTTGGGCTGATTGTCACCCATGGTATTCAAATGTCAAAGTAAGCTCTTATTTCTCCTCTCTGACTCATTCTTCTTCACGAAATCATACTAGCTATTTTTCTTTAACCTTAGAGCAAAAACCACCACATCCCCCACAACAAGACACTCCCGTTCCTTGGATGCCTTGCAAGCAAACTCCAATGGGCAGAGAACTGGTTCCGTGGTAAGTAGCAAACCATTCCTTTGCTAAGTTCAAATTTTGACCCAAGTGAACTGACTACTTCCTCCTTTTGTAGAGCCCTCCCAACACAATGAGCTACCTATTCAATCCTCCGAATCTCAATTCCCATCACATGAGAACATTTCAACTCATGAGCCTGAACCTGAGGTGGCTCCAATGCAATCCACAGAGGAACCTTTTGGTAAGTCCCCTCTTTACTTTTTTACTCTAACCAGCTTTCTCTCACCCCTCCTTCACCCATCTCCAGCTTTTCCTGCTACTCCCCACTCTGTCATTATCATTGACAATATGCCTGTTGGCTCCCCCCTCCACTCCTACCCCAGTTCCTTCCCTGGAGATCCCTCCAATTTTGCCCAAGCTCTAAACTGCCTCCTCACCCCCAGCGCAAAGCTCCCCTCATTCCCATAATGAGGCTTGGAAGGAATTTACCAACTTGTGACCAGCCCTAATGATTCCTCAAGAAATCATCCATGACTCAATCAACCAAATCTTGTTTGAGCATTGCCAATTGCTCCACATGATTCCCTTTGTGGATGCACCGGGGATTCCAGGAGGAACTAAACTCCCTCCTTGGCCAGGCATTGGAGGCTTATCCAAAGGATGACATCACCTGGATAGTCTCAATATTCCTTGAAAAATAAACAATAACAAAAAAAACTGCATTCTTTCAACTTATTTTCTTTTGTAATACACTCTTTTAAATGAGTTAGTTGTAATCAATACACAATTTTTTTGCAGTTTTTTTATATTCAGTTTTCATGTGAAAATTCCTTTTGCTCCAATTGTGCAAATCACATATTGTGTGCCAATAATTTGTGTGAGTGCCCAACCACATTTTTCAGTCAGTATTTCTTGCTTTTGTAGAAAAGGCACAAATAATCACCTTTACTTCCTCCTATATTCTCTGCTTCCATGGTACTAAACCATATGAGATCTTAACTGTAAGAAACCTGGGGTTCCCTGCATGTGAGCAATCCACTGGAAATTCATGAGTCATTGCTATGGCCACACACTATCAATATTAGTTGTGCAAGGAATTGTCTGATGAATTGTGAGCCTGCACCAGAGTAAAGAATGGTTTGAATTGTTGGGAACCTGTACAGGCATAAGGATTTTTGTGTGAAGCATTGGGAGCCTGTACTGGTGTAAGGAGTGGTTGGATTTGTCAGGAACCTGTAAGGTGCAAGGATTTGCATGTGAAGACTCAGGATCCTGGACAGAAATAAAAATTTGCATTTGAACAGCCGGGATCCTGGACAGTCATAATGAAATGAGTGTGAAGCATTGCCCTCCTGGCCAAGCACACAGATTTGTGTGTGAAGAAGAGCAAGGAACCAGGAAAAGCGTAAATATTTACATGTGAAGGACTGTGATACTGGGCATGCCAATGCCTCTGAATACCTGTGTGACTTCCAGGCCCTGTTTGTGACCATGAAGCATACAAGCATCATTGGGGGTAGCTCCCAATTACCAGGATGACCAGCTGGTCCAATTATTGAAAACAAGTGAGAATAGCCTTAATAATCTCATTATATGCCCATGAAGGGTCAGATTCCAGAATATTTTCATGGTATGAGATAAGCAGTTCATCAGAATTACTAGTTCCTCCTAAATGATCCTAAAAAAGATTTGGCAAAGCTTCCAGAACCACCAACCCCTGAAAAAAGAAAAGTGAGAGTTGAAGCTGCTGGTCATTTGGGCTACTTGACAGTAGAGACCTTGAATTACCCATCCAAAGAAATTCAATCACCAGCTTTCTGCAGTTATTGTCAAAATGAGCTTCATAAGCTTGGTCTTCAAAGATTCACATGGGATTTGGAAAGCTCATGGCGACACCCATTGAATGAGCTCATGACAATTATCTTTTATCGGACCTTCTGCCTTGCACTGGTCAGCACAGAATACCATCATTTTTGCTGGGATACAGATCACAACACTCATGGAGTAGTTTCAACCTTAATGGAACAATAATTTTCATATTTGAAAAAGGAATGGAAGGAAATTCAATGAAATCCAGAACATGTGACCACAAAAAGGGATAAGCAAAGTATATCAAAGATTTGGGAAAAGGTATGTATCTTTTTAATATTGGTAATTTATAATGGGTCTGAAGAATGAATTTAATTATGACTTTTAGACATGCCAATGCCAAGAAGAGTGGTGTGATAATTCCACATTCCCTATTATAGCCTCACAGTTTCATGATCCGGGGATTTGTTCAGATACTGAGGAATTTGAACAAGATGGAAAAATATGTTTGTGAAAGATTGGGGTGGAATGGTGCTCAGATTTTTTCAATAAGTTGATTGAGAAGATTGATAAAGATATTTTCATGGGATTCCGCATAAAAAAATAAGCCCCAGTTTCTAAGCTCACTGCCGACAATCAAAAGTGTTGATGAAGGTGATATTCCAAAAAAGCTTTCCAAACAAGTCTTTAACCCTGAAGGGTTACACACTTTAATAAAGCCAAATATAGAGGCCCTTGAAATGTTAGACATGCCAAGTGTAAATTCAAATGGGGATGCATTGCAATAACATATTATTTTATAGAGAGCTTTTAATTGTGTATACTGTTTTATCTGGTGATTGTGACAGGGTTTTTTTATTTGAGAAGTATAAGGTAATTTTTCATTGTACATATTGATGGAATTGTCATAGCTGGATGCTTAAAATCTAGCACATTGATTGAATTGTATATACTTAATGCAATATTTCTCATTTCATTGGGATGACCTCAAGTGTTTATGAAATGGATAAATATTAGCAGGTTTGGGTGTCAAAAAAGTATTGATTAAAGGCCCCTTCCTATTAATATTTTTTTAATACACAATTTTCCAAAAAAATTACCTTCAACTTTGACACAGGTTATTCTAAAAACCTTATTTTAAAAAAAATCAAATTTTTAGCATATTACTTCATATTTCATTTTATTTTTCATTTCCTTTTTGCTAATTTTTGAAGCCCTTCGTTTCCTAATTTAAGAATCTCAGCTATTACCAAAAGGGTGATGTATCCTGTCTGGATGGATTATATTTGAGCTACACCAGCTGGTCTATATTGAAATTTTTAGATTTTTTTGCTCTTTATTTGAAACACCTATAGCCCCTTACCTGCCAAGTAAAGATACTTTTGAACATAAATGACAATTTTAGGCCTGCTCCTTGGCTATGATTTGTTATTGATCCACCTTTCTCTCAAGCCTCATCTCCAACTCTCCAAAGTCATTTCAAAAAAACCACCTTTCTTCCAAAAATCTTTTCTTATTTTGTTACTTCTGCTTACTTCACTTTCTTCATAACTACCAATTCAGCATTTTTGTGATTGCAATTTCTTCCAATCCATTTATCTCTCAACTGAACTACTTCAGCCATTTCTTAAAAAGGTAGTGTATTTGTCTTTATTTATTTTATGTTAGATACACCAGCTAGTCTAGATTGAAATTTTTGGACTTTCTTGCTCTTTTTTTCAAACAGATCTAGTGTCTTAACCACCAAGTGAACATACTTTTGGACTTAGTTGGCCATGGTAGCCCTGCTCATTGGATACATTTATTTCTTAATTCATCCTTTTCCCAGACACCATCTTCCTATCTCAAAAAGGATTTCAAAAAAACCATTTTATCAAAAATTCAATCTCTTAGCTAAGCTTATCACCTCTTCTTAGTTATTTTTCATCACACACCCAGTTCAATTTTTTCTCTTTCTAAACTTCTTCCAGCCCTTTCTCTTATAGTTGGAACAGCCCAGCCATTTCTTAAAAAGGTAGTGTATTTGTCTTGATTGATTTTATGTTAGATACACCAGCTAGTCTAGTTTGAAATTTCTGGAATTTTTTGCTTGTTTCTTCAGACAGCTCTATGGTCTTAATTAGCAAGTGAACATACTTTTAGACTTAAAGGGAGGTTGTAGCCCTGATCATTGGCTAAATTTGATTATTAAATCATCTTTCTCCCAGACCCCATCCTCCTATCTCAAAAAGGATTTCAAAAAACCACTTTTTTTCCAAAATTCAATCCCTTAGCTTAGCTTATCAACTCTTCTTAGTTGTTTTTCTTCACAACCCCAATTCAAACTTTTCCCTTTCCAAAATTCTTCCAGCCCAGCCATTTCTTAAAAAGGTAGTGTGTTTGTCTTGATTGATTTTATGTTAGATACACCAGCTAGTCTAGATTAAAATTTTCAGAATTTTTTGCTCTTCTTTTCAAACAGCTCTAGTGTCTTGACTACCAGGTAAACCTA
Organism: Austropuccinia psidii; assembly: GCA_023105745.1. Classification (NCBI taxonomy): domain Eukaryota; kingdom Fungi; phylum Basidiomycota; class Pucciniomycetes; order Pucciniales; family Sphaerophragmiaceae; genus Austropuccinia; species Austropuccinia psidii. The sequence continues at coordinate 36,002,413 of JALGQZ010000003.1, read as the reverse complement.
CTTTTAGACTTAAAAGGCAATTTTAACCCTGCCTATTGGCTACATTTTTGTATTGATTCATCCTCTTCCTATCTCAAAATGGATTTCAAAAAAGCCACTTTTTTCTCAAATTTAATCTCTTAGCTTAGCTTATCACCTCTTCTTAGTTATTTTTCATCACAACCCCGATTCAATTTTTTCTCTTTCTAAACTTCTTCCAGCCCTTTCTCTCATACTGGAAACAGCTCATCCATTTTTTAAAAAGGTAGTGTATTTGTCTTTATTGATTTTATGTTAGATACACCAGCTAGTATAGATTAAATTTTCCGGAATTTTTTGCTCTTTTTTTCAAACAGCTCTAGTGTCTTAAATACCAAGTGAACATACTTTTGGACTTGAAAGCAATTGTAGCCCTGCTCATTGGCTACATTTTATTATTAATTCTTCTTTTTCCCAGACAACATCTTCCTTTCTCAAAAAGCATTTCAAAAAAACCACTTTTTTTCCCAAAATTGAGACTCCAAGAATATTATACTCTATTCTAGCTGTTAGTCCCATTTTGTTCAGAAACTTATTCATTTATTCTGGGTGGATTCTTGCCTGTGAAATACTCTCTAAACACAATTTTGGGGCTGTAAGACATTACCCATAATAAAGCTGAATCCTTCCCTCATGTTTAGGCATAGTAATACCAACTTGATAATTTTCAGATTTTTTTGTTTATTTTGTTTAAACAGCTCTAGTGCCTTACCCTTCAGCTAAGCATACTTTGATGCTTAAATATCAATTGTAGCCCTTCAACCTGCCTTCATCTTTTTCCTGATACCCATCTTTCCTATATTGCTCCTTCATATCTCAAAATTATTTCTAAGAAAATCACTTTTTGTTGAAAATTGACACCTCAATAAAATTCCTCTTTGTTACTTTTAAGCTGTTAGTCCCATTCTGTTCATAAACTTATACATTTATTCTGCGTGGATGCTTTCCTGTGAAAGACTCACTAAGCCCATTTTTGGGGCAGTAAGACATTACCCAGAATAAAGCTGAATCCTTCCCTCATGTTAGGAATAGTAATACTAACTTGATAATTTTCGGAATGGTTTGTCTATTTTGCTCAAACAGCTCTAGTGCCTTAGCCTTCAACTAAACATATGTTGTGACTTAAATATTGATTGTAGCCCTGCACCCTGTCTTCATATTTCCATTAATACACATCTTTCCTGTATCTTCCCTTCATATCCTAAAATTATTTCTAATACACCACTTTTTTTCAAAAATTGTCCCTTCCTTAGAGCTATGGATGAAAAGCAAAGAGCAGGTAGATATCATGGAAAAGAAAAGAGCCATGCTAAATCTTGGCACAAATCTCAACTTCTTAATAAAAAAACTAGGTTGTTCAATTTTAAATAATTATTTTGGATCTTGTCAATTTTCTGTTGAAAGTTTTTCAACCCAGTTCCTTCTCATGAGCTTGAAAGAAAAGAATTGAGAAGTATTGTTTAAGAAAAAACCCCTGTTTTTAGAGATTTCATTAAAAACTATTATCATTCTATTGATTCAGGCCTTACAATACTTTATGATAAATCAATCTCTCCTTCCTCACATCAAGTCTTTTCTATAATTAACACCATCCCATTTAGAGAAATCACTGATAATAAGAAAGAAAAATGAAATTTTGTCTCTCAGTTTTTAATTGAATACATCCCTTTCTTGTCAAAGCTTCAAGAATCAGGGAATAAAATCACTGGTTCTATGTTTGCTATTGGTTGGCATCTTCCAAGACTTGGTCAAGTAACTATTGGCCGGTATATCACTTCTTCTAACATTTCAAAAGACATCCCAATGTATGATCACTTAAGCAACAAAATTCCTGAAGTGGCCAAAATTCTCAAGCAATTTCTCCAAAAACTCTCTTTAACAATGTTCAAAAATAATAATATATGACTGAAGTTGGCATTCTTGGTTTTGAAATGTTGTATTAATAAATTAATTCTGATATTAATAAATTAATTGTAAAATTAATAAATTAATTATGAAATTAATAAATTAATTATAAAATTAATAAATTAATTATAAAATTAATAAATTGATTATAAAATTAATAAATTAATTATAAAATTAATAAATTAATTATAAAATTAATAAATTAATTATAAAATTAATAAATTAATTATAAAACTAATAAATTAATTATAAAATTAATAAGTTAATTATAAAATTAATAAATTAATTATAAAATTAATAAATTGATTATAAAATTAATAAATTAATTATAAAATTAATAAATTAATTATAAAATTAATAAATTAATTATAAAACTAATAAATTAATTGTAAAATTAATAAATTAATTATAAAATTAATAAATTAATTATAAAATTAATAAATTAATTATAAAATTAATAAATTAATTATAAAATTAATAAATTAATTATAAAATTAATAAATTGATTATAAAATTGATAAATGAATTATAAAATTAATAAAATAATTATAAAATTGATAAATTAATTATAAAATTAATAAATTAATTATAAAATTAATAAATTAATTATAAAATTAATAAATTAATTATAAAATTAATAAATTAATTATAAAATTAATAAATTGATTATAAAATTAATAAATTAATTATAAAATTAATAAATTAATTATAAAATTAATAAATTGATTATAAAATTAATAAATTAATTATAAAATTAATAAATTAATTATAAAATTAATAAATTAATTATAGAATTCATAAATTAATTATAAAATTAATAAATTAATTATAAAATTAATAAATTAATTATAGAATTCATAAATTAATTATAAAATTAATAAATTAATTATAAAATTAATAAATCAATTACAAAATTAATAAATTAATTATAGAACTAATAAATTAATTATAGAATTAATAAATTAAATATAAAATTAATAAATTAGTTATAGAATTAATAAATTAATTATAAAATTAATAAATTAGTTATAGAATTAATAAATTAATTATAAAATTAATAAATTAATTATAAAATTAATAAATTAATTATGAAATTAATAAATTAATTATAAAATTAATAAATTAATTATAGAATTAATAAATTAATTATAAAATTAATAAATTAATTATAGAATTAATAAATTAATTATAAAATTAATAAATTAATTATAGAATTAATAAATTAATTATAAAATTAATGAATTAATTATAGAATTAATAAATTAATTATAAAATTAATAAATTAATTATAGAATTAATAAATTAATTATAAAATTAATAAATTAATTATAAAATTAATAAATTAATTATAAAATTAATAAATTAATTATAAAATTAATAAATTAATCACAAAATTAATAAATTAATTATAAAATTAATAAATTAATCATAAAATTAATAAATTAATTATAAAATTAAGAAATTAATTATAAAATTAATAAATTAATCATAAAATTAATAAATTAATTATAAAATTAAGAAATTAATTATAAAATTAATAAATTAATTATAAAATTAATAAATTAATTATGAAATTAATAAATTAATCATAAAATTAATAAATTAATTATAAAATTAATAAATTAATTATAAAATTAATAAATTAATTATAAAATTAATAAATTAATTATAAAATTAATAAATTAATTATAAAATTAATAAATTAATTATAAAATTAATAAATTAATTATAAAATTAATAAATTAATTGTAAAATTAATAAATTAATTATAAAATTAATAGATTAATTATAAAATTAATAAATTAATTATAAAATTAATAAATTAATTATAAAATTAATAAATTAATCATAAAATTAATAAATTAATTATAAAATTAATAAATTAATTATAAAATTAATAAATTAATTATAAAATTAATAAATTAATTATAAAGTTGATAAATTAGTTATAAAATTAATAAATTAATTATAAAATTAATAAATTAATTCTAAAAGTAATAAGCGAATTATAAAATCAATAAATTAATTATAAAATCAATAAATTAATTATAAAATTAATAAATTCATTATAAAATTGATAAATCATTTTAAAATCAATAAATTAATCATAAAATTAATAAATTAATTATAAAATTAATAAATTAATTATAAAACTCATAAATTAATTATAAAATTAATAAATTGATTATAAAATCAAGAAATTCATTATAAATCGATAAATTAATTATAAAATCAATAAATTAATTATAAAATCAATAAATTAATTATCAAATTAATAAATTAATCATAAAATCAATAAATTAATTATAAAATCAATAAATTAATTATAAAATCAATAAATCAATTTTAAAATTAATAAATTAATTATAAAATTAATAAGTTAGTTATAAAATCAATAAACTAATTATAAAATCAATGAATCAGTTATAAAATTAATAAATTAATTAGAAAATTAATAGATTAATTATAAAATTAACAAATTAATTAGAAGATTAATAAATTAATTAGAAAATCAATAAATCAATTATAAAATTAATAAATTAAACATAGAACTAATAAATTAATTATAAAATTAATAAATTAGTTATAGAATTAATAAATTAATTATAAAATTAATAAATTAATTATAAAATTAATAAATTAATTATAGAATTAAAAAATTAATTATAAAATTAATAAATTAATTATAAAATTAATAAATTAATTATAAAATTAATAAATTAATTATAGAATTAATAAATTAATTATAAAATTAATAAATTAATTATAAAATTAATAAATTAATTATAAAATTAATAAATTAATTATAAAATTAATAAATTAATTATAAAATTAATAAATTAACTATAAAATTAATAAATTAATTATAAAATTAATAAATTAATTATAAAATTAATAAATTAATTATAAAATTAATAAATTAATTATAAAATTAATAAATTAATTATAAAATTAATAAATTAATTATAAAATTAATAAATTAATTATAAAATTAATAAATTAATTATAAAATTAATAAATTAATTATAAAATTAATAAATTAATTATAAAATTAATAAATTAATTATAAAATTAATAAATTAATTATAAAATTAATAAATTAATTATAAAATTAATAAATTAATTATAAAATTAATAAATTAATTATAAAATTAATAAATTAATTATAAAATTAATAAATTAATTATAAAATTAATAAATTAATTATAAAATTCATAAATTAATTATAAAATTCATAAATTAATTATAAAATTAATAAATTAATTATAAAATTAATAAATTAATTATAAAATTAATAAATTAATTATAAAATTAATAAATTAATTATAAAATTAATAAATTAATTATAAAATTAATAAATTAATTATAAAATTAATAAATTAATTATAAAATTAATAAATTAATTATAAAATTAATAAATTAATTATAAAATTAATAAATTAATTATAAAATTAATAAATTAATTATAAAATTAATAAATTAATTATAAAATTAATAAATTAATTATAAAATTAATAAATTAATTATAAAATTAAGAAATTAATTATAAAATTAATAAATGAATTATAAAATCAATAAATTAATTATAAAATTAATAAATTACTTATAAAATCAATAAATTAATTATAAAATTAACAAATTAATTATAAAATTAATAAATTGATTATAAAATCAAGAAATTCATTATAAATCGATAAATTAATTATAAAATTGAAAAATTGATTATAAAATTAATAAATTAATTATCAAATTAATAAATTAATCATAAAATCAATAAATTAATTATAAAATTAATGAATTAATTATAAAATCAATAAATTAATTATAAAATTAATAAATTAATTATAAAATTGATAAATTAATTATAAAATTAATAAGTTTGTTATAAAATCAATAAACTAATTATAAAATCAATGAATCAGTTATAAAATTAATAAATTAATTAGAAAATTAATAGATTAATTATAAAATTAACAAATTAATTAGAAAATTAATAAATTAATTAGAAAATCAATAAATTAATTATGAAATTAATAAATCAATTATAAAACTAATAAATTAATTATAAGATTAATAAATTAATTATAAAATTAATGAATTAATTATAAGATTAATAAATTAATTATAAGATTAATAAATTGATTATAAAATTGATAAATTAATCATAAAAGTAATAAATTGATTATGAAATTAATAAGTGAATTATAAAAGTGATAAGTTAATCACAAAATTTATCAATTCATTAGTAAAGTAATAAACTGACTATAAAACTAGCAAACCACCAGATTAATTCTGAATTTATATAATCAATCATAAAATTAATAAATGAATTGTAAACTCCAGAAATTTATTATAAAATTAAGAAAAGAATTCCAAAATTAAGAAATTACTTCCCATTCAAGAATTAATTCTAAAATTAACAGATTATTATCAAAATTACTAAATTAATTCCAAAATTGATAATTTAATTTTAAATTTAATAAATTCATTATAAAATTGATAAATCAATTATGAAATTCATAAATTTATCATAAAATCCCTACGTTAATTAGGAAACTAGTAAATTAGTGTTATAATTGATGAATTAATTACAAAATCAAAAAATCAATCATAAAATGAATAAATTGACTCTAATATTACTAACTTCATTATAAAATTGATCAATCAATAATAGACTTTATGAGTTAATTATGAGCTTAATAAAGTAATTATAAATTTATTGAATTAACCAAGAAATTAACATATGAATTGTAAAATTGATAAATTGATTATAAAATTGATAAATTCATCAAACAATCTTAAGATTAGTAAATAAATAATAAGATCAAGAAATCACTCATAAACTTAGTAATTTAATTATAAAATTAAGCAATCAATTACAAAATTAATAAATCAAATGTAAAATCAATCAATTTATCAAAAGAGTAGCAAGTTGATTCGAGCATTAATCAAGCAATTTTAAAATTAATAGATCCAATATAAAATTAATCAACTTGTTATACACTTAATAAATTGATCATAAGATTAATTAAATAATTCTGAAATCAACATATTGATCATAAAATTGTTAAATGAATTATCCAATTAAATTGATAAATTAAGTATGAGATGAATAAATTTCTTTCAAGTCAATAGGGTAATGATGAAATTGGTGGATTAATTAGAAAAATCAGAAAATCATTTTTTTCAAATGGCAGGGTTTTCTCAATACCAACTAGGGAACATTTTTGGCTTCATTACTGAAATGAAAATGCAGAAATTATTTAGTACCAATTTCAATTCTTTTTTTTCTGCATTAGAAAATTAATCTTGTCAAAATGTTTTCTTTTTGATTCACTTATGGAATCATTGTGTTAAAAATACAGGCTTTGCTTGCCCAATGTGTATTATGCTTTTGCTGCATTAAAGAATCTTTTTTGGGTTGTTTTGGGAAATAATTCTTCAAAAAATGAAGAACAATTTACTTTCTTCTTGTTTCATTTGGAAACCTCCTTTTTTAGAATGGGAATTTTTCAAAACCAGAAAGGCTTTTTCTTTTGCTCCAATAGGGAAATTATCTTGATAAAAATGTAGGATTTCTTCAGTCCTCATGCGCCTTCTTCTGCTGGATTAGGGATTTTCTTTTTTCAAAATGGGAATTCTTTTATACCAAAAAGGATTTTTCTTTTTCTCCAATAGGTGATTTATCCTGATAAAACTGTGGGGTTTCTTCTGTCCTCATGTGCCTTCGTCTGCTGGATTTGGGATTTTCTTTTTTCAAAATGGGAATTCTTTTATACCAACATGTATTTTTCTTTTTCTCCAATAGGAAAATTATTTTGATAAAGATGTGGGATTTCTTAAGTCCTCACATGCCTTCTTTTTCTGGATTAGGGATTTTCTTATTCTCAAATGTGAATTTTTCAATACCAACAAGGCTTTTTCTTTCTCTCTAATAGGTCAATTATCTTGATAAAAATGGGGGATCTCTTCAGTCCTCATGTGCCTCCTTCTTTTTCTGGATCAGGGATTTTCTTTTTTCACACTGGGAATTTTTTGATACAAACAAGGATTCTTCTTTTGCGCCAACAGGGAAATTAACTTGATAAAAATGCAGGATTTATTCAGTCCTCATGTGCCTTCTCCTGCTGAATTAGGGATTTTATTTTTTCAAAATGGGAATTTTTGAAATAAACAAGGCTTTTTCTTTTTCTCCAATAGTTCAATTATCTTTATAAAAATGCAGGATTGATCCAATACCAATGTGCATTGGATTTTTCTGGAATAGGAATTTTTTGTACCAACAGGGAATTATTTTTGTGTTAATTTGGAATTTTCCTGTGAGAAATGTGGAGCTTATTTGATTCCAATGAGGAATTATTTCTTGCTTCATTAGGAGATTAATTTTGTCAAAAGTGCAGGATTTATTTATCTTATTTCAAAGTGATGTTAAGTTGAGTGATTGAAATTAAGTGGTTAAATGATCCCCAGTAATAGCATTTAAGCCATTGTGACATATATATTACAAATATCAGATTATTTCAATTTCTTGATAGCTCCTTTATATGAGTTTGAAGTGAATGTTCCTTAACTCTGAAATAGGACTTCTAACTGATTTAAATGAGAGAGAATTGAGAATTACACCCCCTTGACTTAAAGTCAAGTGCCAGTGCTTGAATCCTGATTTGCCCTGGTGACTATTTTTCTTTACCCATAGAACAAAACCCACCAAATCCCCCACAACAAGACACTCCAGTTCCTTGTATGCCTTGCAAGCAAATTCCACGGCAATCAAATCTAGGCCCAAGTGGGACCCAACGGTTGAAGGACTTGTTTGGTGGTAAGCAGCAAACCATTCCTTTGCTAATTTCTGCTTTGGACTCAAGTAAACTGACTCCTTCCTCCCATTGTAGAACCACCTATTCCAAGCTGAAGTCAATCCTACAAATCTCAAGTCCCATCACATGAGGATGCTTCAACTTGTGAGCCTGAACCTGAGGTGGCTCTGATGCAATCCAAAGAGGAACCTTTTGGTAAGTCCCCACTTTACTTTTTTTACTCTGACCAACTTTCCCTCACCCCTCCTTTGACCATCTCCATATTGTCCCACTACTCCCTGCTCCATCATTATCATCCACAATACACCCATTGGCTCCCATCCTACCTTGGTTCCTTCCCCTGATATCCCAATCACCTCCTCCCCTCATTCCCACAATGAGGCTTGGCAGGAATTTACCAACTTGTGACCAACCCTAATGATTGCTCAAGCAATTGTTCATGACTTAATCAACCAAATATGGTTGGAGAACTGCTGATTGCTCCACATGATTCCCTTTGTGGATGTGACTCATCAGAATGAGATGCACCGGGAATTCTGGGAGGAACTAAACTCCCTCCTTGGCCAGGAATTGGAGGCTTATTGAAAGTAAGACATCACCAGGATATTTTCAAGATTCCTCAAAAAATAAATAATAATAAAAAATCACATTCTTTTCACTTATTTGCTTTTGTAATACACAATTTTTCTATTTTTTTTATATTCATCTTTCCTGTGAGATTTCCTTTTTTTGCCAATTGTTCAAATCACCTATTGTGTACAAGTAATCTGTGTAAGTGCCCCACCAAATCTTTCAGTCAGTATTTCTTTGTGTGAACCTCTTTTTCAGAAAATGCGCAAACAGTCATGATTACCGCCTCCTACATTCTCTGCTTCCATAATTCTAAATCATACAAGATCTTGACTTTAAAAAACCTGGGGTCCCCCACATGTGAGCAATCCACAGGAGATTTATGGGTCATTGCCTTTCCTATGCTCACACGCTATTAATCTTAGTTGTGTAAGTATTTATGTGAAGCATTGGGAGCCTGCACCGGCATAAGGAATTTTTTGAATTGTTGGGGGCCTGTACAGGCATAAAGATTTGCATGTGAAGGGTCAGGAGCCTGCACTGGTATAAGGAGTTGTTGGAATTTTTGGGAACCTGTACAAGCATAAGGACTGGGATACTGGGAATGCAAATGCCTTTGAATCCCTGCGTGAATTACAAGCCCTGTTTGTGACCATGAAGCATACAAGCATCATTGGGGGTAACTCCCAATTACCAGGATGACCAGCTGGTCTCATTATTGACAACAAGTGAGAATAGCCTTCATAACCTCATTATATGCCCATGTATGGTGGCATGACACTGTACATGAGCCATTTCACCCCTTTGTCATCGGAGCCACCCAATCTCTGCAATTCAAACCCATCAAAACCAGGTGTATACTGTACTGTGCATTACCACACCCTATAGCTCCCCAATGCATCCAAAAACCCGCATTCTTCCAATTGCGATGAAGTTTTATTACCATCCCTGATGTGATAGCCGGCTCCCTTGCCAATCTAATACTAGCCCTGGATTTTCCACCACATTGTTGTTTCTAACCTCCTTGAGCATTGCACAGACATCCCGACTAGGGTTGTGCTTTCATTGTCCTGTTCTGGATCATTATAGTGAATGAATGTACTACTGGCCCAAAATACCTGAATTAGACCATGACATTTGGATAAATCAATCCAAAAATTCTCATTTGGGCAAATCAATTTCCCCCCTGTACAACGCTTTGATGCATCTCTTTGAATTTTGCTGGTCCGCTTATCAGCTTGAAACCACCATCCCAAAGCATACAACGATGCATCCTCATCAACATTAGGAAAGTTTTTGAATCTGTTCACAGTGAAAGTGAGTGTGGAAGCAGACTTGAACACCCCCTGATTTGCGGAAATATTGGCTTCATGGTTGACTTAATCAAAGGAGGTGACCCCAATGATTTGTAGCAAGTTTGCATCTTTTGAAATAATTTATCCCCAACATATTGTAAGGATTGACCTAGAATGCAACCCACCAAGCTAATATTTGCGCCTTGATTCTGCCATTCATCTTCTACATCTTCAATTCTCTCAAGGCTTCCATAAATCTCAAATTTTTGTTATTCGTGCTACATTTGTGCCACCCAATAGCAAAAATAAATCCCTCCAGTAATGTACCATTTGTTGCAATCAGGTCTGTGAATTTTTTTCTCAAAATAAGAATTGTGATAATTCATCCCATTGATTGACCTCAACTTCACTCATTGTTGTGAATGGTCTAAATTCAACAAGGGCAATGAGTAATCTGGTTGAACAGAAAATTGCCACGTGGCCAAAGTGAATGCATTTGATCTGATTGACATCCACAACCCTCCAAATTTTACCTGGGGCCATATTTTCTGATACTGGAATTGATTTTTGTGCTGTTGGTCGAGTGGAGGGAAAAAACTTATTCTTTAGGGTGGTTTTGGCCTCATTTGTCTTTTGGGATGTCCCACTATTCCCAAGTGGTTGAGGGATCACTTTGTGTCAAAGCAGACATGATATCAGATACTGCTGACCCCCATTTGAAGCTAAGGCCTTTTCAACCCAGAATAGTTCCCAATGCCCAATGAGCTTTATTCGGAACACATCCTTGACTTCCCTGTTGGAGACCACATGCCATTGGCTTGATCTAAACTAACTAAAGCCAATGTTCTTCCATGGGGCCCAATGAGGGTGCCACACAAATGCCAACCCATATATATATGCTGAGAATAAGTGAGCCACTAAAACTTTCCCGTCAGCTCCCTTTTACACTCCTTTCCTTTTTTTGAATGGCATGCTTGGACAGGAAAATGAAATTAAACCAAAGGATTAGTGACCATTGTGTGAATTATGAATTTCACATAAGTTTGACTTTGGTCAATGAATGTTTTTATTTTCCGCTAAAAAAGAAAGATTAAATCTGACTTTTGTGAATTTGCAATCTCAAGTACCTGAACCTAGAATAATGCAGTGGATACTGCATTATTAAATTTGATATATTGATGTTCCCATTCAATGAGCTTCAAATCCAACCATGTGGAATATTGCAAGCATGCGCAGATGAAATATGCACTCCACTGCAGATCCTTAATTATCCTAGTCCTCTTGAAAGAACCGGTGCAATTTGGCCTATTATGAGATGGCTGGAATTGATAAAACCCACTTCCTGAAATGTCCCTGCGTGTGCTAATTGTGGGAACAACTGCCTGACTCATTTTGCATCTTGCCGGAGTATTTGCAATGGTGTAAGGAGGCATGCCTCCGTAAAAAGGTGATTATTATTGGCTTTCATCCTCAGGCATCCGGGCAGTAGTAGAATGGGTAGTAACAATTATCAAATTCATAAATCACTTTCCAAAATTAAATTACACTTTATCTGATACAAAGATATTATAAAATAGGTCAATCCTGGTTGTAAGTTTAGCCAACCTGGGTACAGTTAATGTGACCTCATCACTTGAACCAAGACTGCACTTTTCCACCCACACATCACCAAATTCTAATACCAAGCACCATGAAAATTCAAATCTAAGAGGTACAGTGGGGTTAAAAGACTCTGATGAGAAGAAACTCTTATTCAGTAAATTACATATATACTTATTAGTACATAGCCACACCGGCTCTACTAGATTTTTACCCTCAGAAAGTCTTTTGAAAATGTCAATGAGTGATAAAGCCCCTTTCACTGAGCTTGTTCTTTAGTCATCTGAGCATACCATCAAGCCAAAAACCCCCACCACACAGAAGGCCACTAATATACCATAGCAAATTCAATTTATTCCAAGATTCTTGTGACACACCAAAAGATCTTTGATGGCCTCATCTTTGGAGCTTGTGAGTTTTCCTTTCATGCCATGGACTTTGACCTTTGTATGTGCACGTACCATATCATACACAATCATCAAGTGGAGAACTGTATCTATTAGATCCTTGAGGTTATTTTGCGGCTTTGTCAATATCTCATTGTCAGCCCCGCCACCTTCAATGCTCAGTTGTGTTGCACATTTCTTTTATTTACTCAAGAAGGAGGCAAGATATTCAACTGCTCCCTGCCTGAGTCCAAGAGGATTGGTCAAACCTTTTGTTGGTACCACATATGGTTTGGGTGCAATCACATTGTATGAGACTAAACTAATGGATTCAAATATAACATTTTCCCAAAAATGTTTAATTGGATTGCAGGGGAAGAAAGGCTCTGAACTATTTTGAAGAATGAGTGTTCAGATTTTAGGAGATGATTTGGAGTTTCAGCCAATTCCTTCATCAACTTAAGATTCCAAATGTTGTCATTAGAAAATGCTTCTGTTTCTCTTTCCTTAAAAAAGTCTAACCCTATATATTGCAATATATATCACTTGAGTCATCAGCCAAATCTTAATGTATCATTCACAAAGATAAAAATCACCTGAAATATCAAGCTCCTCAAGTGACACCAACATTTTAAGCTCTTGGTTACTGATCACCTTAATACCAATGGGCAGAAATGTATCAGCAGCATTTGTTGGTAAATTTTCCATCAATCTTTGTAAATACTATTGATATTATCAAGCCCCCTTTTCCATGACTCTTGAGTAATATTTGAATGATAATTCAAAATTTCTCCAAGCTCTTCAATTAAGGATAAAAAATTTCCTTGATCATTAGCAGAAGATGTCACTTTGGGCTCAGGGTCAGACATTATATCAGTCATATTTTGACCCATTGTATCAATTTCAATTGTCTCCCTCCCTTGAAAGGCTTGAATATTTTGAGGAGAGGCCGGAGGGGTTTCATTGAGTATGGGGGGCTTTCAGTAGGCAGAGGTTCATTATCAATATGGTCTACTTCAACATTGATTATGCCATCACTTTGATCCTGGGAATCTTTTGCAGCTTCAAATGTATGGTGTTTTTTGTTGGTTTTTTTGGTTGCATTTATATTTGGTCTTTTTCCTAAACCTTTGCCAGGAACTCCAATTACCACTTGAGATGCTTCAGGCAGAGATTCTCCCACCTTCACACCTGCCCATATATTGTAAGCAGCCATTTTAATGTTTTTGTATTGAAATAGTAATAGACTTATGGCTCAAATCCATTTTGAGGAGGCTAATTGATTCAGAAATCTTTTGAAATACATAATCAGGAGTTTTACTATAATTTTGAATTTTTTTCCAGCCTTGGGATTGTTTGAGCAATGTTTGAGACAAATTGCTCCTTGGATATGATTTCAACTTTGCCACTGAAGATTATGTCATCTTGTCCAGCATCTTCTGTTGGTGCACAAGGTTCAAAAGTCTTTTTCTTCTCATAGCTTTTGAAATTCAGTTTTTGAAAGCTTTGAGGCTGAGCTGAAATAAAGGCTATGACACAATATCAGGTTTTGAGAGATTCCAAATATTCAAGATGGATGAATTCTCACATTCTGGAAGAACTGGTGGATCTTGTTTATTTTCATGTGACTGGCTCTCTACTTCAATGCCTAATTCATGACTACTGACCATATCAGTTATTTCACTTCCACTCTCTGGGGCTGAAGGTCTTTGTTCATTGAATTCAGTTGAATTTCATGGGGTTTGAGGCATAGCAGAGGTACTTTATCAAGTAAATAGATGGTGAAAAATTGATTGATACCTTGATTGAAAATTATAGAATATAAAGATCCAAATTGAAGAAAAAAGGCAGGAGTTATGAAAGTGGTGGAAGTAAAATGAGCTTAAGATAATTGATTCTTTTTTAGCTAATATCGATATTTGAGAGTTTTGGAAAGTTTGAAAGAAATTAAATATCAATTCAAATCAAGCCAATAGTTAGTGAATCTTCTAGAAAAAAGACATTTTAGAACCACAAGCTGACCAGAAGAAACCTGCCCATAAACAGCCTTGGAAACTTCCATCAATATTGATTGAAATTGTATTGCATTTGCAAAATATGATTTGTTTGGAAATTCACAGAGGTGTGTGTTGCAAATTATTTCATATCATTCAAATGAAATTACTTCCCTGTGAGAAATTGAATAAAGTTGACTAGTGAGAAACCTACTAAAGTAAACATTTTAACTATTCAATGATCATGAGGTAAGGACTAAGCAAATTGTTCCATTTGAATGATATGAATTAAAATGGTTTTTTTGGGGGAAACAAGAGACACAAGTCTCGTCTTAAATAGTCTACTTATTAGGTTTTAATTTGTGAGTCTCATGATCTAAACCCCAACCACAACATTGTGAATATCCCCACCAATTTCCCCTGAGAACCTGTTGGCAGAGAAGGCCACTCAGCATATTTTTGTGATTGCATTCATTGTGTACACCAACAAGCCACCATACCCTATGGATCTGATATGGAAGGATAAGGATGGTAAGGTGCAGAAAAGACAAGGTGGGGGTGCGGAGGGGTGAGCGCAGAGATGAGGTTCCAGAATTGGAGGCTTATCTTGAGGGCTCCATGGGATAATAAGGATGGTAAGAGGCAGAGAACATAAGGCAAGAGTGGTGAGGGCGGCATTGGAGTCATATTGTGAGGGTGCTGCAGGAGCGTAAGGATGGTAAGTGGCATTGAGTGTTAGGCCAGTGTGAGGGTGGTGCTGGAGGAATGTTGGGAGGGAACAACATGAGTATAAGGATGGTAAGCAGGTGGGAGAAGCTGTAAGGAGGGGTGAGGGTGCAGCGGAAGCATGAGCATGCTAAGAAGCAGGGGTGAGGGGTGATATGGGGCACCGCCGCAGAGGCATATCTTGAGGGCAGTGTGGGAGCATAAACATTTTAAGGGTCAGAGAGGATTAGGTGGGGATGCGGAAGCCAATTCATGCATGGTAAATGGTTGAGATGATCAGGCAGTGGGGCAGAAGTCATCTCGTGCCAAACTGCTGGCTTGCACCATAAGGTGTAATTACCCAAACCTTGCAAATGGTGTTGATATGGGTTTGGGCTTTGAGTGACATACTCATGTGACACATGTGATGATTGATGTTGTCTTGATGCAGACATGCTGTGACCCACTAAATCCAGTGACTATAATGTGACACTAACATGACTGAAGCAAGATTTTATACTGACAGCAGGGGACATGAAGTCAATAACTGGCAATTGACGTGAAATTTGCCCTGGTGAGGGGAATGTGAACAGCCCCATTCAGCTTACAAACATCCAAGCTCTCATGGACAGAATATGATTCTGAGGTCCACTTGGTTCATGGGCCTATTCTTCTTCTAACATGAGGATAGTGGGGTTGTGCCATTTTATATCCTGTGATATGTGAGTTTTTGTGTGTAATATGATCCATGAAACTGAATTATTCACACTGTATCTGATTCCAACATAGTAATTTATTTGTGGCCATGTGAACTAATGGGCTTTACTTGTCACAATGGAAAGTTACTGTCAGAAGATCTTGAGGCAGTTATTTCTTTGAAGAAATTCTAATTAAGCTGAGAGAATTGCATTATTGTATCACTATATTTTTAGAAAAACCAATTCTAATGATGCTGAGAGATTTGCACCATTTTGTCACTATATTCTCAGCAAAAAATCATACTAGATATCATAAAATATGGGTTTTATCATTAGAAGCAGTCCACATGACATCATTTTGTTTTCATACAATCCACAGTGACCTTCTATTTATTCTTCATATAAAATCAAGTGTCCATAATTAAAACCAACAGCTTTCTATATATTAAGCTGAGGCCAATCTAGTAAGAAAGTCAAATCAATCTTCATAGTTTTCAAGGTCAGAATGGTATTTTTCAGCATGGAAGATGGATTAGAGACTTCATAAATGCTACAATAAGACCAAATCCTTGTGAGTTTCCTCTCAGAAAACATATCACACTATTTCTGACATTTTTGGTTTCAATTGAATATATATTATTGCTTATATTAATGTTTGAAACTGGAAAATACCAAGCTTAAACAGCTCTTGAGGTTGGGATGACTTGTGGACTGTATGGTAGTGTCTAAGCTGATCCATGAAACCATTTCCCTTGTTGAATGAAAATTCTGTAATTAATCAACCTGGGAATCATGAATTTGTTTGTCATGGAAAAGTGGTTTATTTTGTTTTTGGTTCTTCAATGGGGAAGGACGCTGTGATTTTAAAAGCTGTCTTATTTCAAATGGGGCTTATGGGGATGGATTTCAGGAGAATGGAAAGGTTGGAACATCAACAGATATGTTGAAGTAATGTTCTATCTATATAATATATTCAGAGTTAAAATAAGTTAGTCTTATTCAGTTAATGTATATACTCAACATGAATATATTTCTCTTATCAATTGACATACATATTTTGTTATTTTTTGGCCTATTTGATAACACTCCAATCAAGTGCTCATACCCCCCTGTGGCTGAGTCTTATTCTGGTCCCCAACATTGGAAAAGTTCAGGAATATGATCAGAAAAATGATGATTTGGTTTAATCTTCTGTTTTTAGAACAGGTGTTGATTGGACAGGCAGGAGTTTTTCCAATTTTCAGAAAATTAAGTTGCATCATCCAATGAAACAGTCCAGCTTGTTTCAATGTTAAAAGCACTAATCAAATGGAATGCATTCTTTGTTATTTCATTCTCAAGGTCTTCTGATTTACCTGTTTTTATTTGCATTGTGGTATTCCATGCCATTAGTCTCAGTTTCAAGCTAACCAGAAAAATAAGATAAATGAAAATGGAATTCAATGAATCCAATAGTTCTGAAGATTAATACAAATCTGACCAGAATGTATTGCTACAGACACACTTATAGTTATGAACTGAAAGACAAAAAGAATACCTTTCTGTCTCAGTTGACAAGGAGGAGCTGTTCATCTCTGGATTTGTCATGTAATTAGTTCAAGCCACATTGGAGGAAATCTCAAAATTTTTGTTTGTGGAAGTTTCAAGAAGAATGAAAAAAAGTTTTCAAAAAAAAAAAAACCAAAAAAACAGAAGAATGAAATCTTTTTTGAAGAAAAAAGACAATATTTTTTAAAGAATTATTTTTAACCCTGCACATAAGCTGCACATCAAAATGAACATCAATTTCACAGAAGATGACTAATCCTTTCAAATAAAGACCACACATTAATTCAAACCTATCAGAACATCATTTGATTACTCAGAAATCACATTAATCAATGGTACATACCTATAATTACAAATTGACATGATAAATTAATCTCATTGGTCAGAATTCATGTCCAAAGTCCATAAAAAAATAACACCATCTGATTGGTCATAATTAAAATCAATTTCAGCTACATACCTATAATTAGAAATCAACATGACAACTCAATCTCATTGGTCAGAATTTAGAGCCTGTGTCATGTTGCTACACCAAACCTACATGTCTCACTAGCTAAAGCCTCTTAGCTATTATTTTTCTAAGTACCCTGTTTTTAAAAGCTATATGGAGGCCCTCTCTCCTTCATTTTTCCAATCATCATGGAACAAGTTCCCACTATCCAGCATCACAACCACCCCTGAACTAGTAGGATATCTAGATTAGTAGTAGTGTTTTAGTAATGAAGAGCTCAGTAGCCTTTCTCAATAGCTTAGTATTGCTGAGGAATGGTAGTATAGCCATAGTGAAAAGCTCATTAGCCTTTTTCAGTAGCTTAGTTTAATTGAGAAGTATTAATATAACCATAGCTAAAGCTTAGTACTATCAAAAGAAATGAAGTAGTGATATAAACTCAGTATCAAAAAATTGTTAAGGAAATATTAAAAGAATCAATTCCAGTAGTTTTATTATTATTATTCATATTGAAAAACTCATCATAATCAACATAAAACCATAAAAAAATAAATATTTTTATCAGTCTTATTGAAAAAACAGGAAACTTTAGTCTTTCTTTTACCAGCAATCTTAGCTTTAGATCAGAGTCTTGACTGAAGTGTTATTGATAGGTCTGATTTAGAGACTACTGATAAGTATTCTCTATCTCCTAAAGCTGAAAATCTTATTTCATTTTCTGATTCTCTGTAGGCTGAATATTCAGTATTATTTAGAGGAGAAACTAATACACGTTAGCACCCATGGTTATTGGACAATTCTGAGATTCAAAACAGACTTATTAATAGTTTTCCCCTCAGGATACTGCCTTCTTTCATCCCACACCAAAAGGATTTCCAAAATTGAGTGTCCCAACAGTGGAAAACAGCTTCAAAAAAATCCTTTTATCAATAAAAATCTCAAAAGCCTATAAATTCAATTTGGAATCAGAAAAATCACAAAATTCCAAATCATCATCACCATCAAGCTCTTCAATAAAATCATTTCATCATTCTTATCTAAAAAGAGGAGAGATGCCACTTGGAGAATAATCACCCATAAATTATAGTATACCAGTTGGTACACCCAGAACAAAGAAGAAAGACCACAAGGTGGTTATAGATTATTTTCAAAAATTACTCAAGGAACTATTTGAAATTAAAAAGAAAATTCCACAGAAAGAAAACAAAGAAGATATCAATATGGAGTCATAATCATCTTCAAAGATACTACATAATCCTGAGGAATTCACAGAAAGAAAATATGAATGAAGAAACCATTTGGGTACAAGAAGATATGTCAGAAGCAGAAAAACTTCATCAAAAGATGTTGTAAATGCAACAAGAATTAATTGGTCTCCTTAAGACAGAAAGAAAGAGAAAATAATCAGTTTTTACTGCAGAAAACAGCCCAATGGAAGAAACTATAACCATTACAAGAATGTTCAGACAACCAAAATAACCAGTACCATTTTCAAGGCCCATGGCCTCATCAACACCATTCACTGAAAAACAAACAGATAATCTACCAAAGAGGGTTAATATACATGCTCAGGATTCAAGCTCACTACAACAGGAACTCCCAAGAAGTAATACACCCATTGTTAAGATTAGAAAAAAGGATTATAATTTATGGTTTTATGGAAAGGAAGTGGAAAATATAGAAGAAATTCAAGGAGTAAGTGGAAGGGATATAGCAAGACAAATATCCTTTTGGAATAAATATCAAGATATTAGTTACCATATAAAAGTAATTCCTGGATATGAAACTGGGGACTGGGAGCAATTAAAATTTTATATGAAGAGAAGATGGGGAAGAGTGTCACCTTAAAGACACTACAAGATTTCCTCAATTACTCAATTATCTACAAAGATTCAAAAAGGAGGAATTAGAAATATGAAACAATATAAAAGGTTCATTGCAGAATATGAATCCATTATTGATTATCTCAGGAGGTATCAATATATACAAGGAGATATTAATCACAAACAAGAAATTTTGGGTAGTCTTTACTCAGGCTTTAAGAATCCATTTATAAAGAGAGGATAGAAGATAAGGCCATGGTGCAAGCTTTGGATGGTGGTTATATCATTTCAAGATTGGAAAGCTTACAGTTATATATGGAACAAGATTTAGAAGCCAAAGTCTTAATTAAAAAAAGGAATTTTCACAAGAAAACACACAAGAGAAGAAAGCTAGGTTTGAAGAGGAAAGCTGGGAGGAATTTTTGAAGAAAATGAAAGATCTGACCAAAAAAATTCAAAATCCTCAGCCACAACATCAATAAAGGATACTGGGAAGGAATCAGTAACTAAAGCATTGAATCAGCTCAAAGCCTTTTCAGAAGGATTTGAATCTCCAAATAAAACACAAGCAAGCAATGATAGGTATTAGAAAATTCTGCAGCGCTAACAGCCATCCAGGCCAAGATATCCTTTACCACCCATATCTTCAAGTTATCAGCCATATGTCCCAGCTCAAATGGCTCCAAGACAGCCACTGAAGTATTATCACTTCTTAGAAGAAGAAAATTCTGTAATAAGATGGAATCATCTCACAGAAAAATTTGAGAAAAGAATTGTCTTGAAGTGTTGGGGAACATATCTTTTTCCAAATTTTCAGAGAGTACCCACAGAAGGCCCTAAATATCCATAGGAATTAGTCAGACATTTTGCTAAATAAAAGGGGGATTTTACAAAGAAAGGGATGGCAAAATACAATCCACTCCCACAGAAGCAAGGAACAACAATAATTGAGGAAATCAAAGGTGAGAAGGTAAGAGGTATAGCTGAAATAGAATAATGGGAAGACTTAAAACCTCTTCAAATATCACCTGCCAATGAAAATATTAAAATAAATGTTGGCCTTAGGAAGACAAGGAAGTTAAAGCCAAACCCAGGAAGAGGAGAAAAATGAAACACAAAAAATCTTCAAAAAGAAGATACCAGGTGCCTACCATGAGCAGGATGAGGCAGAAAAGGAAGTAAGAGTTCTAATTACAACAAAATACAAAAAATCCAAGAAGGAAAGGAAAGATATAATGAAGATATTAAAATAATTTCCAATGACAGGACCAAGGAGATAACAAAACATGATTCACAAAAGATGGAATCAAAGAACAAACTAAAATCTACAGTCAATAACCCAAAGCCAATAATTGAACATGTGATGAATAAAATACTTTAACAAAAGATAAATATTACTCTTGAAGAAATAGTGTTAATTTCACCAACCTTTATTGAGAAATTGAAAAATTTAACTTCCCAACAAAAAGATGTGATAAAATAAGTTAATACATAAAATATCCAAGAACGATTACTTTCATTAAAGCTAAGGGACTATGATACCACAATATTAAATTATGCATGTCCACTTGGATTTATGGAAGTACTTGTTGGAGGAGAAGAATATCATACAAAGGCATTGGTTGACACCAGATCAAAAATTAAAATAATCCTAGAGGAAATTGAAATTAAAGCCTCACTTAAAAGTAGAAAACTCAACATGAACCTCAGACAAATTAGTGGACATACAACATCTTTGGTTGGACTCTCAGAATTTGCACCAGTTACTATGGTAAAAGGAGAAGAAAAAGAAATTAGTTTATTCATATAAAAAGGAGCTGTACACACCATAGTATGAAGACCATTTTCAGTGGATGATAATGTTAAGTTAGAATTTTCACATAAGCAAGGAGAAATATTTAGTTATCAAGAGAAATATGGAATGAGATTATGCTTACTAATATGTAACCCTCAAGCTATGGGTTGGCAAATTTCTCCACCAAGAGGAATGGAGCTTTGTGCCTCTTCAGAAATTGAAAAATGGTCAATTGATCAAGTAAAATCATCCAATAAGAAATAAAAAGAGGAAGAAGTTAAATCTTCAGAAAACTGCAAACAATATTTTATGGACCAAAAAAAGTACCCTCCTCAGTTAATTTAGATGCAAGAAATGATTTGAATATTGAAACTGAGGAAACAGCCATGAAAGCAGAATTAAAAATAAGCCTTTATAAAGCAAAATAAACAGATAACTCTTTGAAGCCAATTGGCCAAATTGAAAATCTCAAAGTGATTTTTTTTAATGAATACATGGACATCTTAGTATTTGGAAAATTCAATCAAATGATAGTTAAAAAAGTCCTAAAGTATCATTGTCATAAAAAGAAGGCATACAACCCTGAAGCTGATAGAAAATCTAAAGGGAAGGATGCAGAAAAAGACAAATTTAAGGTAGAAGATAGTGAAGAAATAGAAAAAATAAAAGAAGAACTGAAGAAGATGGGAAGAAATTTGGACATGGCCATAGCAGACCCAGAGAGCTGGCTAGCACTTGGACTAGGTGTAATGAATGAAGCACATGAGGGATAAAAGCCACAAAAGAAGTGTAAAATGGATCCCAAGCCACCCAAATCAAATTCCTCTGCAATTGCAGAAGATTATCTCAATTTCTTTCAAGAGGAAGATGGATCCATTGGTAATATTGAAAAAGATGATGTAATCAGACCATTGGCAAAAAGAAAGATAATTGAAGTTGGAATATATCAATTTGAGGATATAAATATGAACAAGAGGATAAAACAAAGAGTGGAAAAAAATCCCAAGGAAGGAAAATTGGTAGAATCAGAGGATGACTTGAATTGATATCAACAAAATAATGGAAATTGGGAAGATAATTATAAACAAGGAGAAATATTTGAATACCTAGAAGAAGGAGAGTTATCAGAAAATACACAAATCCTAGCTAGAATTACCATTCTGGAACCCAATTGGCAGGTTGGAGTCAGAAATGAGCTTTTTTATGCATATGAACAAATATACTGTTTCTCAAATATCTCACTTCCAAACTTAACTCAATCATTTGAGAAAAATCAAGAAATTAAAAACAGATTAACAAACAACAACCCGTGTATCAAAATGAAATACAGCCAAACAACCCAGAGTATGAAGATTATGTAATAATTCTAATTATAAAACTTGAAGAGCTGCACTATTATGAGCTAGATTCACCAATAAATGAAGAATATCTTTCAGATCTACCTGGATCCAATCTTACAAATTTTTATTCTTTGGAATTACCAACAACTATTGTAATCAAAGGGAACTTGAAGAATCCTTACTTGAAGAAGCCTGATGGATATTATCAAGTGAAAATAGAAGGACTGCATTACAAAATGTTATGGGCTCAAGAAGAATTGAATCTAGATGGTTTGGAAATCTTGGGAGGAGCTCTTTACTGGTGTAATTTGGGGTATATGTTTATTCTGGAATTCAAAGGTTTTTTTAAGAATTGAAAGGAAATAAATGAAGAGAAAAATATAAAACAATATTTGCAGGGATATTGAAAGACATATATATGTCTTTCAGTAATTCACAACAGAAGGTTGAAGATTTCCCATAATAACTGAAGTAATCTATTTCAATTACAAATCAAAAAAACATAAAAATAGCGAAATAATAAAAACACTCTTAAAGCCTCTTTTCTTATCTGTATCAGTATCAGGGCAGTAACCTCCTGCTTTATCAAAGAGTAATTGTAAATAATTCAAACTAACTTATAGTAAAATCCTTTTTAAACACTTGTATCACTCAGGGGCAGTGAGCTCCTGCATTATCAAATAGGAATTTAAACTCATTCAAAATTTTAAAAAAAGGCTATGTATCAGTATTCAATAAAGGACCTCAAACTCAAGATTTTCCAATATATTTTTTCAATGTAAAAGTATTATGATCTTATTTAAAAAAACAGGGGTGGTTATCTGTTCTTATGCCACCAGTTTGGGGAAGTGTGGGCCCATAGGCCTTTCTTTATTAATGTTTTTTATTTTATTTTTTTCTTTAAAAAAACCAAAAAAGAGGGTGTTCAGATACAGATAGCTTAAAATGTCAAAATTATGACCACTGGTCATAATTTGGTTCTGGGACACAGGAAGAAGGAAAATATGGAAAGGAAAACAAAAAATAACAAAACAAACTATGCCTCTCAGATACATTGAAAGAATATTAAACAAGTTAAAATGTCAAAATTATGACTGTTGGTCATAATTTGGTTCTGGGACACAGAAAGAAGGAAAATATGGAAAGGAAAACAAAAAATAACAAAACAAACTATGCTTCTCAGATACATTAAAAGAATATTAAACAAGTTAAAATGTCAAAATTATGACTGTTGGTCATAATTTGGTCAATTCAATTAAGAAAAGCAAGAAAACAGTACCTGGATAGGCAAAAACAAATAACCAAAGAAGAAAAGGTGTTCAGATACAGTAAAAAAAGAAATTGGAATATCCATATTTCAAAATTATTACCAAAAATCAAATTTTGGTCGATAAAATACAATTCTCTCATAAAGAGGTACAGAAACTCATTTATAAAAAAACAAAAAAAGTCAAAATTTGGGCCCCCACAGACAGATTAGTAGTTCAAATTGATTTCAAGGCAAAAACTGTGTCCAACTCAGTAAAGGTCAATCAGACACAGGTTATTTCTCTTATAGAATACACAAGTTTCAAATACAGGAAAAGTAGAATGTTAGAATTTTTTAACAAAATGAAAAAGAAGAAATTGGTAGCCAAGCACACAATCAATTAATAATCAAAAATGCCCATTAATTCATAAAAATAATATTATTTCAATTTATGGAAAAATCAACAAAAGAAGAACAAAAAACAGAGGTATACTGGATAATTTTAGCCCAATATATTATGGCTTATCCACTTTTTGACATACTCCCATACATCCACCTCAGAAATTCAAATTGAACATAGTTATCATAGATATGAAATAGGGTCTGTGCTCCCCAAACATAGCCAGAATATCATTCAATTAGTCCTAACAGATTCCCATTACTCAACAAATACTAGGCCATCAGTACAGAGCCCCCACAGAGTGATGAGAATAATGCCCATTGTAAGGTGTGGATATTAAACTTTGATAAAATATCAAGTACTTTTCTTGTCCTCAAAATTTTTATAAGGTAGAATTCTTTAAAAATAATAAGAAATAGTATTTTTAAAGAGAAAACACACCAATTTCATTGTTTTCAAATTTATAAGTATAAAACAATAATATAATAAAAATTTATTGTTTTACCAACAATAAAGATTTATCAAAAATACTCTACAAGAGATATTTAAGGCTACAAATGAAATTTCTTCAAGAGGAATTTCAATTGGAATTAATTGAGCAAAGGACTGAAAGAAATTAATTAAAGAAAAAAGTCTTTGAAAATATATTTAGAGAGAAAACACACCCAAAATTGACCAGAGTGAATTTGGAAACAAAGTGACAAAGTTTATAGTGAGGAAAGATGCTTTAATTCACTTTTGGGGTGGTTCAAGGGGTAAAAATGCTTATAAGAGTTACAAACAATGATTATAATTATTTTTTCACATGGTTAAAAGGTTTAAAATGACTTAAGCAGGGTGTTTGGAATCTTTTATTGATTGGTTTAACAGTGTTTGAACTAATTATAAAAGGAAAAGATTCTAACATGGAGAGAAAAGTGGGGCAAACAAGACATTCTTTTATAGCCATCAATTTTCTTACTACTCCAAAAGGGAAATTTACTCTTTTCAGTTGTGGAAAACAGTCTGACAACAGAAAAGCCAATTATGGCATCATTGAACCCTGTTTTAGACCAAAAAAGAGCTGGTTTAAGCCATTTTTTGCTATTTTAGCCATTTTAGACCCTCAAATCAGCCATTACTATAGCAGTACCTGGTCTAGAACCTTCAAAACACGTCATAATGAGCTTAAGAGGCATAGAAATTAGTTAAAACTGTTTTTACTAACATTGTTTTAACTTAAGGGTAGTTTTACCCTCTTGGCAGCAGTTAAAACTACCCTGGTTGGTATAAAAACCTCATCATCAATTGAGTCACAGACCCTGTGACTCAATTCCAGGAAAGAATTAATGAGCTTTTGCATGAATTTTTACATCTCACGCCAGTCAGCAAGGAATTTGGGGGTCTAGCTCCCCCTTAGAGCTAGAGTGTCTTTCCCCCCCAGAATTAATCTTTCTGATATATTTTTTCTTTAATTCCTCATCATGTAATGAAATTATAATTTACACATGTAAATCAATTTATTTTTCATTACAATCTGTAATTATTGATACCTCATATGTAAATTAAAGTTCACTTATGTAATACACGCGCACATTTTGACATTTCAATTGAGTTCAATTGAAAATACTTCAATTCCTCATAGCTTCTAAGCTAAACACAACACCTCAATTTTAACACAAAAATTGATGGTTAACACCACATGTGGTATGAATTAAATGAAGGTTTTGAGGATTTTCATACTTTTGTACAAAAACACTAAAAACTTAATTTAAGCTTATTTAGAGTTGAGTTACAGAAATTTCATCCAGAGGTGACCCCACTTTATTTTTTATGAGGAATCCAATGGTGTGATAATTACTTTATTTTTATTTATTGAATAAAAAGCTATAATATATTTTATATAACTTTTTATCAAAAATATTTTAATTTCACAATTTTTATTAAAAATTCATTTTTACTTAATTTTTACAAGTAAAAATGTAATTTCATAATTTTAAATTTTATTTTAATTTTGTTTTTAAATTATAATTAAATTTTGATTTTGAATATAAATTTGTATTTATATTTCAATTTTTATTTTTATAATGTAAATAAATTTATTTTATTTATATTTGTATCTTAATTTATCATTTGTGGTCTTTTGGGTATATGGAAATACCTCTAAGGCTCACATTCCCTCCCCTAAAGAAAGAATATTACTTTGTAATATTGTTATTTCTAGTGTTCCTGAACCTTCTGAGAAGTTTAGTAGCTTAAGATATGTCTTTTTCAGGCAACCATTCATCTTCACAAGCTGGGTCACTGTACCTAACAAGGTATTCCCTTACTTTGTTGGTTCTCAACTTTCTTTCTTTGAGAACTTTGGTAATTTTCTTACTACCAGATGATTTAATAGGAGGTATAACTTGAGGAAACTTATTCCTCAAGGGAAATCTTTCAGCATCACTAGATTTGTATGGCTTTATCAATCTCACTGGAAATGTAGGATGCTTATTTCTAAGTTCTTCAGATAACTCTACTTCAACTGCATTTTCCCCATGGAGGGCCTTAATAACAAAAGGTCCTGCAAAGGAGTCTTTCAGCTTTTTACATCCTTTGATGTTATTGAAGTTAGTGGTGGATAGAGGAACTAAATCCCCCACTTTGAAATCTGGAGTTGCATGTGATTTATCCCATTTGTCCTTAGCATATGCAAAAGAGTCTTCCATGCACCTTAATGCATATTTTCTAGCTTTGTCTAGCATTCCCTTGAAGCTAGCAGCTGTGGGATGTATTTCAATCAAATCTTTCCTCAAGGAATCTTGGGGTAATTTGGGGTTCCATCCCTTTTCTAGGATAGCAGGAGTTTGATTGGTACTGGCATGGATTGATGTTTTATATGCTAATTCCAGCACTGGTAACAGAGTACACCAATCATGGGTAAATCCATCACAATATTTGAATTCAAGGCCATATGCACAAAATCTTCTCACCATGTCCTCTAAGGTCTGGATCATCCTTTCAGCCAGACCATGAGTTTGTGGGTGGTAGGCTGCAGAGAGAGACAGCTTAGTGCCAAATAATTGGTGAAGATTTGTCCATGGTGCTGAAGTGAACATGGGATCCCTGTAACTAATGATATTTAAAAATATGCCAGTCCATGACACTACTGTATTCCACATCAGAAGAGCTGTATCCATGGCTGTATCATCTTTGTGACATGGTAAAAAGATTGGAGTTTTGCTGAATCTGTCTACAATCACTAGGAAAGCATTATAACTTCTGTCACCTCCTGGTGGTGGGTCAGTTACCCAATCCATATGGACAATTTCCCAAGGTCTGCTGGGTTCTTGGATTTTCATCATATTTCCAAGTCTCTTGCCAGTGAATTTATTTTCCTTTTGGCATCTGTCACAGGTTTTGCAATACTCTGCAACATCTTTCTTCCACATTGGCCACCATATGCAGGTTTTTACTTTTTCTCTTGTTCTGTCTTCAGACAGATGTCCTGAAAAGGGGCTGTAATGGCATTCTTTTAGTAAAATATTGATTAATGACCTGTCTACAACTGTCATGACACATGTGGGCTTGGTTCTGTAGTAAATTATACCCTCCAGTAGGTGAAATCTTCCTTCATAATAGGATTTCTTCCATACTTCATCCAAGGTATTTATTAGAGAGTTGTCTTTGCAGTCTTTGTTAAGTAATCGGCATAAGATGCTACAATTCTTATCTTGAGTGTAACTGTTTCTTACTTCTTCAAAGAAGGTGGTATTTGAGTCTGTAACACTTATTCCTTCTATTGGGATCTGTGGTGAAGCTTTCTCTGGCACATAAGCAGGATTATCAATATCATTTGGTAATGGCCATCTGCTTAGTCCATCTGCATTTTTGTGAACATTCCCATCTTTAAGAACAATAGTCATATTTCCCCTGTATTCTTGTATGGCTATTTGCCATCTGAGCATATGTCTGTTAGGTGTTTTCATGTTCCAAAGTGATTTGACAGCTGTACGATCTGTTATCACTTCAAAAACACATCCCTCTAAGAAAGATTTCAATTTTTCCAAGGCCCAGAAAAGGCATAGACATTCCATTTGACTTGCTCCATATCTGGCTTCAGCTTGGTTGATTTGCCTGGATATGAAACATATGGGTCCTTCTACAGGTTTATCATTTATGATCTGAACTTGGTGAAGTGCAGTGCCCAGCCCATCCCCTGATGCATCAATATACAATTTAAAAGGCAATTTAAATTCTGGAATCAGTAAGATTGAAGCAGTGGTCAAGGCTTCTCTTAGAGACTCAAAAGCTTTGACTCTGTCAACATTCATTTCAAATACTGTGTCTTTGTCACACAATTCATAAAGTGGTCTTTCTATGGATGCAAAATCTTTAATGTGTTGCCTGTAATATCCTTCAAAACCTAAGAATGACTGAATTTCCTTTTTGTTCTGAGGCATGGGTTTTAGAAATACTGCTGCAACTTTATTTTTGTCGATTCCAAGGGACAAACCAGATACAACATGTCCTAGTGCTTTAAGTTCTTTAAATCCAAAATGAAATTTTTCAAAGAGATTTTCATGTTAACTGATTGAATTTTTGTCAAACCTCTGTACAATCTGTACATGTGCTCTTCCCAAGTCTTGGAACAGACAATAATGTAATCAATGTAAGTGATTAACCATCCCTCTGAAAGTTCTTCTGGGAAGATTTCATTCATCATTCTTTGGAAGTGTGAAGGTGCATTTTTGATACCAAAGGGAATTCTTAAATATTCATAAACTCCACAATGAACAATAATTCTCAAATATTTTCTTGCTCTTGGTGTCACCACATTTTGATGGAATCCTTTAAGGGCATCCATAGTGGTTATATATATTGCTTGAGATATTTGAGTAAGGGCAGTTTGGATTTTTGGTATTGGATACCTGTCTGGAACAGTGTAAGTGTTGAGAGCTCTAAAGTCTCCAGCAATTCTGGATTTCCATTATGCTATTCCACTATGACTGGTGTAGTTATTTCTACCTCTTCATTGTGGCCAACTTTTCTTATTACACCAAGGTCTAGAAGTTCTTTGATATGAGCTTCCAGAGCTTCTCTTGACCTGGGACTTGCTGGCTATGCAGGTCTCCTTAAGAGTGGTGGATAAGGTCTTTCAATATTAAGAATGATGTCAACTTCATGACCAATAATTGCTCCTAGAGGCTCTTTGTCTGAAGCAAATTCTCTTTTGTGGTCATACAAAAGGGAAGAAAGTTCATTTTCTTGTTTATCAGTCAGATGAAGGCTTACTTCAGCCTCCCTGAACTGTTCAGATTTGAATTTCTCCAATTCTAAGCTGACTGGTGATACTTTATTTACTTTAATTTGTCTTTTAAATGCTAAAAAGGCAAATTTCTGACGCTTATTGTCTCCAATAGTAAAGTATCTGTCTTTGTTTTTATGCAAATCTATCCCATAAATGATTAAATAGTTGCTTCCAAATATAAAATGGGTACTAGAGCAATTTTCCATAACAACAAATTCAACTGTGATTCTTAAGTTCCCATTAATGTGTGAGAATATGACATTGGTCTCAAAAATTCCTAAGATTTACCAACACAAGAGCAGAAGGCTCCTGGGTCAAGCAAAAGCTTAGTGGGCTTGTTGTCAATCACCACTTCTGTTATACAGGAGTTACCAGATGTATAACCTTTTCCCCTGTTTGCTTTTGTTTTCATAAGTTGTGCATCTTGAACTTTTGATAAATCAAGTTGACCATTGCTCAATTGTGGCAAGTGGGAATAAGATTCCATGATGTCAAAAGTGGCATTAATATTTTCTATATCTTTTGAAAATTCAGAAAATATTTATGACTTATCATCTGAATTGTCTTCAATTATGTCATCTTTTTCAATATCAATTTCATTGATTTTTCCCCTTTTTGGACATGTATTGGCTAGATGGGTGGTGCTTTGGCAAATATGGTACTTTCTGACTGTATCTGCAGATTTATACTTATTATTAGAATTTCCTTTGGGGTTTTTGTCAACAGAAGCTTTCCAAGGTGTATTAAACCTTGTTTTGAGATTCACCCTACTAGAACCAATTTTGGTTCTGGTGGTTACTTCTTCTTATATATTGATAATATCCTCTGCTGAAGATTGTTCAGTAGTCCTACTTTTTACAGCATGTTCTAAGTCACCTCCACATTGTCTCAGAATGTTTCTGTGGATCATAAATTCTGAAATGTCAGGGTATAATGCTGTTAGTCTGTCTTTTTGTTGGCAAAACCATGGTAAAGCTTTGTCTTTATCAGCATTAAATTTGGCAGATTCAAAGGCTGTCTCCACTTTCAATCTCCAAGCATCATTGGCCCATTTGTTGATAATTTGGGTTTTCCACCAAATCCAACTTTGGTGTCCATGTGCTTGTCTTAATTTGATGTACCATCTGTGAGCTGATCTGGTAAACAAGGTGTTAAATCTTGCTGTTACCAATCTGTCTGGTAATTCAAAATCTTCTTTAATAATTTCAATTCCTCTGATGAATTCCATATGGTCATATTCTCCTTCACCACTGAAGTGAGGCCATTCTTTAAGTTTTGGTACTTCTTTCAAAAGTGCTTGGCCCATTGATGGTTCCAAGTTATGAAAAGAAGTGGATAATTCATTTTTTTACTGTGAACTATCAGGATCCAATACTTGTGGATTTGGAATCCTTCTTCCCCCATTTTCATTCAGAGGTGTAGACATTCTTGGTAAGGTGTTCAGTATTTGTTAAATATCATTCATTTTACTGTTGCTACACCTTTGGGAATTCCTGTATTCATGTTGGCAGGCTTGTATTAAATTTATTACTTCAATTTTATACATGTCTTCTTTATGTGTCAGTTCTTGCCATAACTCTGTCTGTCTTGTATTATCAGCAGTGACTTGATTCAATCTCATTGATAATTTTGATACTTCTTCTTGTGAAGCATCAAAACACTTTTTCAAGGAAATGGTATATGTCTTTACTTCAGTAAATGAATTTGAAATGTCATCAAGGACTTTCTTGTTATCTTTCTTGATAATATTTATGGCTTGTTTAGTTCTTGTTTCAATTATGTCATCAATATTGAACTTAGAATATTTGTCTGTTAACTCTTTAATAATGGTAGATTGTTCATTTATTTTATTTCCAAAAGAATTATCATTATTGGAAGTTTTAATTTTACTTAAAACTTTTTTAAAACACATAAGGCTTTCATTAATTTGGCACAGACTCAAGTTTTTTGCTTTAATGTTGTTACAAACGGTTTCATTTTTATCAGAAAGATGTTTTTTCACATCATTTATGGCTTCATACAACTCTGGGATGGAATCAGATATGTCAGAAATCATTTCTGGAATATTAATCTGGCTTCCTCCTTCTTCTGTGATTCCATCATGTTTCTGGCCATCTGAAATACATTTTCCATGGCATCCTGCTGAATCTTTGGAATAATGTATCCCTGGCTGTAAGGCTTTGGGGCTGGTGCCTTCCCTTTGCCCTTGTTTTGAGCTTCTGTCTGCTTTTTCACATTGGAATTGCTGCTACTGGCCACTGGGGCTAGTTTTGGCACTTGCTTTGGTGGTGGTGGGTTGTTTTTCCCTCCATTCTGCTTTTAAAAGCATCATATTCTTCTTTTCCATCAATGGATGCCATCCATTGAGTAACTTGCAAGTGTTGGGATGACCCAGGAGTTTTCTTACAGTCAGGTATGAGTTCATGCAGTTTTTCCACAGATCTGCAAGGATCTGATACTCTTCGTGCTGCAGTGCATTGTTGTAAGCCTTCTGGCTGGCTTTGCAGATGTCCACTGAGGCTTCTTGTGGCGGTGTCAGCTCTTTTTGAAGGTAAAATAGTGTCATCAGCTTCAGAATTGGACAATTTATTGTTGTGGAAGTCTTTTACTGACCCTTGTGCTTCTGCCATAATCATGTCTATGACCTTTTTGGGAGCTGCTTGGGGGCTTATAGCTTGCTCCTGATCTGGTTGAAGGCATATTTTATTATTAAAAAGGGTTTAAAATAGTAATCTTATGCCAAAAACGCACTATTTGCCAAATTTTCAGCTTTCTTAATAGTATTATTAATGTCCAAGTTGATCAATTCGCAAGAAATTGGCTCTTGTTGTTTATTCTGAGCTATAATAACAGTGCTTGCAGGAATAATGCTATTGACTGTGGAGGCTGTTTCAATGTTTTCTTGTCTTACCACATAGTCAGACACTAAAATTAATTAACAAACCAATTAATGAAGTAAAAAAGGTATTTTGAAAAAAGAAATAAAATATAAGCCTCACTTATAACATGAAAAAAGTTATTTTTTATGGATTTTTTGAATTATACGTATTTTTTATATGTTTTTTAAATTTTCCAATATAAGAAAATTATTAAAAAAGAGTAAAGCATCTTTCACAGGTAAAATATCACAGCTGGGCCCCCAAATGTAAGGTGTGGATATGGGACTTTGATAAAATATCAAGTACTTTTCCTGTCCTCAAAATTTGTATAAGGTAGAATTATTTAAAAATAACAAGAAATAGTATTTTTAAAGAGACAGCACGCCAACTTTATTGTTTTTAACTTTATAAGTATAAAACAATAATGTAATAAAAATTCATTGTTTTACCAACAATAAAGATTTATCCAAAAATACTCTACAAGAGATATTTAAGGCTACAAAAGAGATTTCTTCAAGAGCAATTTCAATTGGAATTAATTGAGAAAAGGACTGCAAGCAATTCATTAAAGAAAAAAGTCTTTAAAAAGATATTTAGAGAGAAAACACACCCAAAATTGACCAGAGTGAATTTGGAAACAAAGTGACAGAGTTTACAGTGATGAAAGATGCTTTAATTCCCTTTTGGGGTGGTTCAAGGGGTAAAAATGATTATGAGGGTTACCAACAATGATTATAACGATTTTTTCACATGGTTAAAAGGCTTAAAATTATTTAAAAAGGGTGGCTGTAATCTTTTATTGATTGGGTTAACAGTGTTTAAACTAATTATAAAAGGAAAAGATTCTAACATGAAGAGAAAAGTGGGGCAAAGAAGACATTCTTTTATAGCCATCAATTTTCTTACTCCAAAGGTAAAATTTACTCTTGTCATTCGTGGAAAACTGTCTGACAACAGAAAAGCCAATTATGGCATCATTGAACCCTGGTTTAAGCCATTTTCTGCTATTCTTAGCCATTTGAGACCCTTAAATCAGCCATTACTATAGCAATACCTGGTCTAGAGCCTTTAAAACACGTCAGACTGTGTGTAAGAGGCATAGAAATCAGTTAAAACTGCCCTGTTTGGTATCAAAACCTCATCATCAATTGAGTCACAGACACTGTGACTCAATTCCAGGCCAAAAGTAATGAGCTTTTGCGTTTATTTTGACATCTCATGCCAGTCAGCAAGGATTTTGGGGGTCTAGCTCCCCCTTAGAGCTAGAGTGTCTTTCCCCCCCAGAATTAATCTTTCTGATTTATTTTTTCTTTAATTCCTTATCATGTAATACAATTCTAATCTTCACATTTAATCCAATTGAGTTTTCATTACAATCTGTAATAATTGATACCTCATATGTAAATTAAAGTTCACTTATGTAATACACGCGCACATCTTGACATTTCAATTGAATTAAATTGAGAATACTTCAATTCCTCATAGCTTCTAAGATAAACACAACACCTCAGTTTTAGCAAAAAATTGATGGTTAACACCACATGTGGTGTGAATTAAATTAAGGTTTTGCGGATTTTCATACTTTTGCACAAAAATACTAAAAACTCAATTTAAGCTTATTCAGAGTTGAGTTACAAAAATTTCATCCAGAGGTGACCCCACTTTATTTTTTATGAGGAATCCAATGGTGTGATAATTCGTTTATGTTTATTTATTGGATAAAAAGCTATAATATATTCTATATAACTTTTTATCAAAAATATTTTAATTTCACAATTTTTATTAAAAATTCATTTTTACTTAATTTTTACAAGTAAAAATGTGATTTCATAATTTTGAATTTTATTTTAATTTTATTTTTAAATTATAATTAAATTTTGATTTTTAAATATAAATTTGTATTTATATTTCAGCTTTTATTTTTATAATATAAATAAATTTATTTTATTTATATTTGTATCTTAATTTATCATTTTTGGTCTTTTGGGTATATGAAAATACCTCTAAGGCTCACATTCCCTCCCCCTAAAAAAGAATATTACTTTGTAATATTATTATTTATAGTGTGCCTGAACCATCTGAGAACAGAAAATCATGAAAAAATAAATATTCTTATCAGTCTTATTAAAAAACAGAAAGCTTTAGTCTTTCTTTTAATAACAATCTTAATTTTAAATAAAATTCTTGACTGTAGTGTTATTGATGTCTTATTTAGAGACTACTGATAAGTATTCTCTATCTCTCAAAGCCACAAATCTTATTTTATTTTGTGATTCTCTGTAGGCTGAATATTAAGTATTATTTAGAGGGGTAGCTAATACACCTTTGCACCCATGGTTACTGGAAAATTATGTAATTCAAAATAGATTTACCAATAATTCCCCCCCAAGTTACTGCCTTATTTCATCAGGCACCAAAAGGAGTTCCCACAGTGGGTGTTGCAAATGGCTCAGCTTTACCATGGTATAAAAGACCATCATTGGACAACATGCAATTCTCTTTTTTTTCTCACCGACCTCACTTGAATCTCATATCCCAGTGCATATTTCACTCTTAACAAACTTCTGCTCCCTTCTATTTTACCAAACTAACTACTCCCCTTTCATTTTTCTATATTATTTTGCCGATCCACACTTCTGTCTACAAAGTGTGGCATCTTCTCAATTGAAACCTTTTGTAGATCTTATGTTCTGCTATTCATACTAAATCTTCTTTATGACTTTTAGAACCTCACTACTTGGGCTTTGTTATTTTACTTCCATTTCCATTTTCATATTCATCATACATATCAGAGTTTGCTTGAGCTATTACTCTTCTTTCCAATGCTAACAGGATTTGACTTTTTTACATTTTGTGCACTTGGTGATCCAAGCGGGTTATCCCCTGCATCTTCTCCTCTGTGATGCTTGCCAACAAGCACACAAGAAATTTTCCTTTTTTGAATTCCCCTTCTGCCCATGAGCCCAGAGGAGTTCCTGCACCAGACACCCTTGTGGTGACTCCTTTGCAGTTGACACTGATGAAAGTATTACCAAGCAATAATGGACCCAGGGTCCCAAAAAAGGGACAGGAATACTTTTCACAATTAGCCCAGCCCCCTTGAGTATTCATTTTTCCACTCCACCATCCAATTTCACTGCACTCCTTGACTGGAGCAAGGTGATTATCCTGCTGAAGAAGGATTGGGATGGAAAGAGGAAAGTTCAATATGGGCTAATTGTCACCATGACTTTTCACCCATGGGATTAAAACTCCAAAGTAAATTTTATTTCTTTTCCTTGACTCATTTTTCTTCACAGAATCATACTGACTCTTCTTCATTACCCACTAAATCCCCCTCAACAAGACTCTCCTGTTCTCTGTATTCCTTGCAAGCAAACATAACGGAAACCCACTCCTGGCCCAAGTGGTGTCTGATGGTCGGAGGACTTGTTCCACAGTAGCCAGAAAGTTTCTCCTCATGAAATTTGAAAGTTAAAAATAAGTAGTATGACTCTGCCTCCTTTTGTAGTGTGGGAACTCCTCTTGTGTGGGATTAAAATGAGGCAGTACCTGGCGGGGGAAAGCACAGGTAACTAGTTTTGAATTGCTAATAACTCCTGTAACCAAGGGTGGCAAGGGTGTATTGCCTGCCCCTCCTAAAATACTGAAAAAAATCTTCCTTGGAGCTCACAAACCAAAATGAAATTAGTAAGTGGCTTTACAACTGCAGAAGACAAAATTCAGCAGTCTCAGATCAGACCTGTTCAATATATAATATGAAAAAAAGAATGTCAGTTATTTTGGTTAAATTTGAGATTTTAATGAGATATTTGTCTTTTTAATTTTAATATTTTTGGTTAAATTGAGGTGAGTTTTTTCTTCTTGGTGATAAATCCTTGGTAGGATGGGTTATTTAATGTTTTCTGGAAAATTTGATTGGTGTTGATAAAGGTAATTTTGTTAAGGTATAGCTATGATAGAGTAAAATAATTTTTGAAAGGTTTGTTATTTTCTTTAAGAGTGTTTCATAATGAGATAAAATTGTATTTATTAAATTTAAGAGGTAAGATTCTTTGATATTTAATATTTTTTAAAGGGGTAAGTGAATTTTAAATCTTGATAAATGGTGTTAATTTTACTGGATAAAATATTTTAATAGAGTAGTAACCCTAATCTTGGGTACTGGGTAACTTTTATTTTTATTTTAATGATAATAAGATTCCACTGAGCTTAGCTACTGGGTAATCTTCAACAATATAATTCCACTGAGCTTAGCTACTGGGCAAGTGAATTTACTATAATATACTAGACTACCTCCCAGGTGAGGGATGAATTATTCCTATGCCTCTACTGTGCAGGGGATATAATGTGCATGGGGGGGATTTTGAAATTTGGGGGAGAGGGCCCCTCTATTTATACCTTTTGGGAGCCCAGGGGGCCCTCCATGGGAGCTGTCTTTTTCCACTTTAATTCCTCTTGATTTCATAATGTGACTCCACTTTTGGTGAGGACCTTTCTTGCATGGGTCAGGTGATTTAAGGTTGGGTGATAATTTTTTCTCTGCACAGCCTCCATTCATCACATGATGGTCTTTTGGTGAACTAATTATGATGTGATATTCTTGGATTTTCCTTGCATGCATGAGCTTATTTCATTTTGGCTGAGGATTTTTGTTGTGCATAGCCTCTTTTCTGTCACCCAATATTCTGTTGGTGGATGAAGTATCACATGATGAACTTGAAATTCCTTTGCATATGTCATATTTTAGGCTTGGTAGAAGTTGCTGTGTAATTTATGCAAGTGTCATGGTTGTTTTTCTTACTTTTGAACTTTAAAATGAGGTCAGGTGATAATTTCTTGCACTGATGAATTTGCTGTTATGTATGAGATGATGTGATTTTTGAGTTTGGCACATGCTGTGCATAGTCATGTGGTTGAGATTTAATTAGAATTGTGTACTGCATGCAGCCTGTTGTAACTAGCTTTGGTTGGCATGAGGTGATGAGTTGTTTAAATAATTTTGATTCTGTTTTAAGTTTTTAAGTGGGGTTACTGTGGATATAAGATAAGGTACTCCTGTGGCTGTGTTGTAAATGAATTGCAGGAATTCCATGGGCTTTAGTTTTGAATCATGTGACTTCTCTATATTGAGTTCTAGGTTGCTGTGTAATTCATGCAGGTGTCCTTTTATTGCTGCATTAGTCCTGTGGCTATAATGGGGTGTGTAATTTGAAGGGTGGTACCTTGTTTGTTGTAACTAGCTTACTGTATGTAACTTGATTTTTACATATACATAATGAAATTGAATAATTTATTTAAGCACATACACTTCCCTTTGGTGCCTGTGCAATGGGTTCATGAGTTAAATCCAGCTTCTTGCTGTAGAATTGACCTTTTGGTGTAAAATTGGAGTGTAAGTATGCATGTAGGCTGGATTTACCGCTGTTAT
The DNA here is from genome assembly GCA_023105745.1 of Austropuccinia psidii. Classification (NCBI taxonomy): domain Eukaryota; kingdom Fungi; phylum Basidiomycota; class Pucciniomycetes; order Pucciniales; family Sphaerophragmiaceae; genus Austropuccinia; species Austropuccinia psidii. The sequence goes on along the minus strand of JALGQZ010000003.1, from coordinate 35,964,237 downwards.
AGGGTACTATGAGCTTGAGCCTGGTAGAAAAAATGGTATGGAATACCACATCCCCCTCTCCATTTAATGCTGTCCCCAGCATTCCAGGTAAGAGCTCCGTATTCTTCATCTGATTCTGTGGTCTCCTCAAATACCTCTTCCTCACTTATTGATTCATCTTCTTCACTTTGTTCTTCTTTTGTGTCTTCTTTTGTGTTTATCACCTTTCCTCTTGGGTAGAACCTTTTGACTTGAGAGGCTGCAAATCTTCTTGCTAATTCTGTTCCATCCAGCTCCCCAAGTTCATATGGTCAATTGCTTATTTGTCTGATTACTCTGTAGAGTCCATTCCATTTTTTTTGAAAAGTAGTCCCCAATTAGTTTCTATTGCTTTGTTGTAAACCAGGACCAAATCTCCTGGATTGAGTGGTGATCTTAGTTGGTGTGCCATTCTTTTATCCCAATATTTCATTGAGTCCTCCCTTGATTTTTTGAGTTTTTCTGCTGCTTTCTTTCTCATTTCTTCTTTCCCTTCTAATTGTTTAGCTCTGGCTTCCAGTAGTTCCTCAGTTGTGGATATTTTGTGCCATTCTACTGCTAAAAATGCTTTTGTTTCAATGTCAATGGGTAATACTGGTAGCTGTCCAAATTGGAGTTCATATGGTGAGAAACCAGTTGTCCTTTTTGTTGAAATTCTGTTGGCAAAAGTAACCAAAGGCAGATATTTTTTCCATTTTCCTCCATTTTCTCCACACATCTTGACTAGTGCATCTTTGAGTTGCTTATGGCCCCTTTCAACCATTCCTTGGGACTCTGGGTAATAGGGTGTGGTGACTCTGATCCTTGATCCTGCTTTCTTTACTGCATCTTGCAATTATTTTCCAAACTCTGGCCCCCCATCAACAGTTACTTCTTTTGGTGAGCCATACCTGCATATCCATTCTGAGGTGAACCATTCTGCAACTGCTTTTGCTGTTGATTTAACTAGTCCAACTGTTTCTGGCCATCCTTAAAAATCATCTCTTGCCACAACCATATACTTCCATCTTCCAGATTTGATATGGACTGCATCCATACTGACCCTCTCAACGATTGTTGATGTTTCTGTAAATTTTCCTTGTTCCTTTTGTAAGTTTTGACTTCTCTTTTGGCTGGCCAGGCAATATTGAACCCATTTCTTGACTGATTTCTTCATTCCTTCCCACCAAAATCTTGCTTTAATTCTTCTGTAAATTTTATTTTCCCCTCTGTGGCCCATGTCTTCATGAAGTTACTTTAGAAAGTAGCTTTGAACTTCTTGACTTGATATCACCAGTTGAGGGTTGGGGTTTTTTCCACTTTTAAGCTGGCCATCTTCCAAGAAAAAGTTGGGTGACCTTCTTTTAATCCTTCTAAACTCTTCATCTTTGCTTGATTGTGGTTTTTTCATTTTACTTAAGTATTCTTGCATTCTCTTCCAAAATCCTTCTTGTTTGGTTGGTAATTGTACTCCTGAAAAACGGAATAAATTTACATTCTTAGCCCCAAATCCAGGGTGTGGCTTGATCCAATCTTCTTCTTCTTCAAATTCTGGTGCATCTTCATCTTCTTCTTCTGAGTTTTTTGGTCTTCTGGATAGCCCATCTGGCATAGTGAAAGTTTTCCCTGGTTTGTGTACTAAATCAAAGGAAAATAGTTTAATGAAAGCCACCCATCTTGTCATGGGGGCATTGGGTAAGCAAGGGGTGTTTATCATTTCAACTAAGGCCTTGGCATCAACCTTTAATTCAAAATGTTGTTCCCAAATTATTGTTTGAAGCTTCTTGAGAATTATTGCAACTCCACAGAGTTCCAATTTGGGTTGTGAGTATTTTGATTCTAATTTTGAAAAAGTTATTGATTCATATAATACTGGTCTGTCTTTTCCTTCTTTTTCTTCTTGAGTGAGTACTTCTCTTGCAGCAATGTAGCTTGAGTCTATTGCTAGCTTAATTTTTCCTTCTCCTTTGTCATAATCCAATTTCTTGAGGGTTATTTCTTCTCCAACTATTCCATTGAGTTATGGAAATCTTCTTCACATTTTTGATCCCAATCCCAGTCAATATCTTCTCTTGTGAGCCTTCTGAGTGGTGATGCAACTTGTGAGAAGTTTCCAATGAACATCCTTACATAGGCACAAAGTCCAAGAAATCCCCTTATTTCCTTCTTGTTAAGAGGTGTTGGCCAATTCTGAATTTTGTTAATCTTTTGTTTTGAAATTGTTCTTCCTTTAAATGATACAACATGCCCTACTATGTCCAAAGCTGGAACACAGCATGCAAACTTTGATTCTTAAATAGTAAGTCCTGCTTCTTCAATCCTGAATAAAACTCTTTCTAAGGTTATGTCATATTCCCATATAAATCTTCTGATTGAGGGGTTTTCTGGTAGTGTTTCCTGGTTGTAAAGCGATCTTGGTCCTTTATTCCTCCATCATCAATGAAAATTCCTACACTTTCTGGTATTTCTTCTTGGAGTATCCAGGTCAATTGGGCTTGGTATACTGCTACTGAGTTGGTGGCTCGTTGGGGTAGTCTTGTGAGTTGCATCCTTCCAAGGGGTGTTTCAAAAGTGGTGAGGGGTCTTGTAGTGACATCTAATTCTCTTTCATCATATCCTCCCATGATTTCTCCTAGTCCATAGCATGCTCTTCCTGCAAATTCATCTACAAATTCTTCAATATGATGTGGTAAGCCAGCATCCCTTATGGCAACTTTGTTGAGTTCTTGAAGGTCATGGACAATTCTGAGTTTCCCATTGGATTTGGCCACACAAAAGATTAGGCTTGTGTAGCTTGAGGTGGATTGCTCATAGAGTCCAGTCCTGATTCTTTCTCTGATTAATTCATTAAACTGAGGTAAAATATATTTGGGAATGGGAATTGGTTTCTTCTGCCAAGTTTCATGAGGTATTACTGGTATTTTGTAAGGTTTTCCATATGAGTGTTTGAATAATCCTCTTTCTTCTTCACAGAAGGATATTGCTTTTTCCCTTAAGGTAATAACATTTTTGAATGAATTGATTTCTTCATTTGATTACCATCCTGGTGGGCCAAAATTTACTGCTTGCAGTCTTTCATGGGTGACTTTGAAGGTTTCTTGAAATGTAGGTGGGCTGGGTGATAAGGGTGTTTCATAAGGATCTCTTGACAAAGGTGGGTTAAGGTCTTGAGGTATTGGCTCATTGACTGGTCTCACCTTCTTCAGGACTGATTTGTATTTGGCTGCTAAAACTTGGTGATCCATCTTCAATTAGTTATTTTGTTTCTTCTCTCTTTTTTTTTAATGATTTCTAAGAATTTGCTAGTGTCCTGAAATCTTGAGTCCTTCACAATTCTTCTTTCTTCTTTCTTTCATAAAGAATGTAAGTTAAGGTCATACAGGACCTACAACTAGGTATGTAACCCCTGTATATTAGGTATACAAGTCCTGCAGTTTAAGTCATGCAAGTACCCCCTGGCATATCCAAGGGCTTATCTTGATTCTTGAGCTCCTTTGGGTTTGATTTTGGATTCCACTTGACTCTTTCTTTATTCTTTAATCTTCAGGATTACCACTTGATGAAAAATTCTTCTGGTTGTTTTATTTCTTGATAAGGAATTTTCTTGTCTTAATTGATGGCTTGGGATTGCACTTTGTTCATTTTGGCCAATTTGATAATTCTAAAAACCTGTGAAACCCCTTGTTCCTGTTACACAAAGGGAGCATTTTATTGTCATGCTAAGGACAAAGATGGTCCTTCAGCACTTCTCCTGACTAGGACAATCCCCTCCAGCTTCTTGGCTGTTTTTTCATAAGTTTCCCTTCCCAAGTCTACAGGGGAAGCAGTTTGGTGTCATGCTGAGGACCTCTTGAGTCTTCAAGCTTCTTTAAAATCTCAAGGGCAATTTTAGTTGAGTGTTTTACATCATCTTGTTAGTCCATCATGTTGAGTGAGTCCTGAGTCAATAATTAATCCAGTGAGTCATCCTTCAGTCCATAAATCCTGGCCAGTGATTCTTGAATTCCAAATGAGTTCCAATCCAGAATCAAAGAAACTTACAAGGTCTGGTGTTGTCCAAAGGTCAATCCATAAGGAACTCCTGCTTTTCTTCATAAAGAATCTTGTTCATTTTCAGTATTCTGAATAATGGTCCTATGATGAGTTGTTTCAAAATTCTCTTGCTATTTCTTCAAAATAATTCATGTTGTTTTATTCTTCTGTATTCCTGAATTATACCTGTTATAAAAAAATGAAAAATGAAACAATTATAATAATAAGATGATCTATAATTGATTTTCATATTGATTGATTGATTTTTTAATAATATTTTGTTTTGGATGAGGGCCCCCCTCTCCATTTAAAAATCTTCAGTTGGTTTTCAAATTTTGAAGAGAATATGTTCTCATTCCCCCAAAACTTCCACTATAATGGATAGTGTAAGAAATAAGTTTACCCACCCCTTATTTTTTATAGTGATTTTGATGAGGATAAATAATTATACAGTAAATATACAAAATTTTATTTTAATGATGATTCAATAAATATATATTTTTTTTATTTTTTATTTTTTTATTCTTTTTAATGTAAGTATAAAATACCCATTAACTGAGATATCTGAGTAAAAAGCACAATTCAAATGAAACAAACCTGAATCACAATTAAGATCATGGAACTGTTTGGTTGAAGGTGGGAATTTGTGCCATTTAGCAAAAATTGCTTCTCTTGAGAGTATTCATAATTAATATAGCATATTTGAATAATCATAATTTGAGTCCTTTGTTCATATATTGACCCTTATGATGCCACAGCTCTTCCTTTTGGAATCATCATTGTGACTCAGACTTTATTTCAAGTCCATCCCCTTTATGGTTCAGATTCCCTGTTACCCATAAATGCATTTGAGTTGTTAAAAAATATAAACAGTGAAATTAAAGATTTTTACAATTTAAAAAAAACTCTTGTTTGATTTTTTTTTGGGAGGGGGGCTTTTAAATTCCATTTAGAGTAAACAGCACATTAAGGTGTTATTAATGTGTAAATTCCCCAGATTATGTCATCAATTTAGGAGTTTTTTAATATAAATAACTCCTTCAGATTTCAATTAATGCGTTCATGGCACGAATACACCTTATTTTCAAACAAGCTCAAATCACTTTCTTGTAATTCAAGAAATATTTCAAATAAATTGATCATTTCAAAAAATTACTTGATGTAGAGTTTTTTTTCTTGAGTTCAAACATTAAGCCAATTTAATGGCTTTTGCTGTAATAGTAGGAGAAGTATAATAAAGATAATAAATAAATGGAATATTCTTGAGATTATGAATGGGATATGCCCCTAATTCTTAGTGAAAATGAACAAATAAATTTAAAAAAGAAATAAAAAAAATATGCTCAAAAGGTTCAAGTCAGTATATCTTTCTAAAACTTGTTTATAATGACATGAAATCAGAAAGTAAAAAAAGAAATGAAACCTTAGGTAGTTTATAGTCTTGCCTAGGACTTATCCTCCTTTGATATTTTCTTTATTTCTTTAATTAGGCAGTTTATGGTCTTGCCAAGGACCATTGGTTGATTGTGTTTTAGCTTTGAGTCCTTGTTGATAATTTTAATGGTGGGCAGCTTATGGTCTTGCCAAGGACCATTGGTTAATTTTTCTTAATTATTGTTGATAATTTGAGTGGGCAGTTTATGGTCTTGCCAAGGACCTTATCTTGTGTCCAGGCACTTCTGTTTGATGCTTTTGGTTTTCATGACATTTGATTTATCTTCAAAGTCAAGTTTTAAATTAAATTCAACAGTTTATAGTCTTATTGAGGACTTATTTTCATTTTAAAAGCATTTTCTTCAGCTTATAAGATCCTGAAAGTGTTTTTTAATGTGTAATACCTGTAAAAGCCAAATCAAATATGTTTGTATAGTTATTATTCAACATAAAAAGAATAAAAGATCAATTAGCAGTTTAAAGCCTTGCTTAGGGCTTTTTGTTATTTTGTTTTATTGTTTTTTTAAGCCCATCAGCTTAAAGTCTTGATGAGGGCTTTTATTATTTTTCAATCCTCATTCTGCTATATATGTTGATCTTTCTTTTGCTATTATATATATATTGATTCATAAAGAACTGTAAAAAAAATAAAAAAAAATAAAAAAAATCACAACCAAATTGTCAGTAAAATAATTAAGTCAATAAAAAAATAAAATAATAGAAAACTGAGCAGTTTAAAGCCTTTCCCGGGGCTTTTTTGTTATTTGTAGCCCTGTAGCATAAATTCAAATGTTAATAATAATTTATTATTATTATAATTATGGTTATTATTATTATTATTCTTTTTTTTTTGGTTTTTTTTTGATTGCGTTATTGCATTTTTCTTTTGAAACAAAAAATTAGTAATTCAAATTAAAAAATTTTAGTAATAAAAGTAGTTAGTTTATATATTTAGCTACTATTGTTATTATTATTGATGTACTTCTGATTTCATTAAATTACCAGTATGGTTTAGACTTATTTTGGTGGTCTCCATGAAGTTGAGCTGCTGATTTTAGCTAATGAGGTGGTTTGGCTGCCTCTTGAGGTGCAATTCAGGCTATGTTAAGCTAGTATATGCCAAGTGAGGCTTAATACCACTTTGGGTTACTGTTTTCTTTTGGAACAGACCTCTAGATGTGTTGTACTACTCTCTCCCTACCATTTAATAAGCAAAAGTATGTTCATATTTTTTTCTTTTCTTTTGTTTTTTACTATGTTATTAACTCGATTGGGTGTGCTAATTTACTCATAGAAGCACTCCTGTAAGGCTTCAAGACAAACCTTTACTTTTGGAAGTCAAGTCGTTGAGGTGTATGGTACTCTAATGGGCTCAATAAGCACTCTCTCATGCTCATACAGCTTCAGGTGAGCTCTTCTCTTTTTTTTTCTTAATGATATTCTTTTCAAAAAAAAACTTTTATTGTGCTTTTGAATCACTTCACATTAATTTTTTTTAGTTTCATCAATCTTTTAAAAGTAGATTGGATGGATTGTTTTGGGTTTCTGGATGGTTATTTTATCATTATTACTGATTTGTTGGCTGTAATGATTTTGACTGCTAGAGGGTTTTTTCCACCCTTTTACTTTGTGAAAGTGGATTGGGTGAGTCATTTTTGTGGCTGGTCAGCCTTTTAAACCCTTAAAATCTCTTTGGGTCAGAAGCTTTTGGCTCATGTAAGTAAAAAAAACCATTTGATGCAGCTTTAATGCTTCACGTTGATTTGGGCTGAAGTATCAAAGTGATATAGGTGCTCCAATATACCATTGAGGGATCATCTTGCTAATCTTCAAGTCGATTTGATGGATTTGGTTGTTTAGAGTGAGTTTTAATGATTGAATTCTACTCCGGCTTTGTTTAAGGGTTAAATTTAACTTTTTTAATCCTTGAAATCACTTTGCATTGGCTGTTTTTAGGTCTCTGTGGAGCCATAAGATCTTTTTACCTATGTATAATTTGCTAAGGTTGTTTCAGATGTCATTACACTTTCATGGTGCTTAGAAGAATATCGGGTTGTTTCATTTTCTGGTGGGTGAGTGCTTTTGGTAGTCAATTGAAAGCTCTTATGTCCTTCTTACTACTCAAAGCAATTAAATAGCTTTGGGAAGTTGTTTTCATTTATTGACTCTTTGGGTATGGTTGCTAGGCTCCTTCAAAAGGTCGCAAAATGTGATCCTAACCCAATCAATTGGTAATGGTAGGCATCAAATCTTTTCCCCGAGCTAAATCCGCTACCAGAATTGAACTTCTCATTCCTGGTGTGCTAGTGAGGCGTTAGTGATTAAGATCCTTGTATGGTAAGTGAGATTCTTCATAATTCCTGGCCTGTTTGGCTTCAAACAACATGCGTTGCTTTTTCCATCTTCCACAGCTGTTTATTGTACAGTAGCTCTTTTGGTACAGCATTAAGACTGTGTACTGATGTCAGAATTCCGGAGTTTCCTTGATCACTGTGCTTGATAACATGCCAATGCACAATTGCATAGCTATTTCATGCTAAATCCTTTATCTCTTTTATAGATGTCATGAACAGTAAACAGTAGTCTTGTCATGTTATTAGCAGTGTATTTTCAGCAGAGAATGCAATTAATGGCGTCGGAGGAGCTGTATTCTTGTACCTTTTTCAGCTTGTAATCTTCATTTCATTTCTTAGATGACTGCATGTGGTGGACATGTGCAGTGTTGTCACTTGACTCAAGTAGTACTGATGTTTGAATATTGCTGTTGGAAATTAAGAAGGCACAGAAGCCTTCTTGCTTGGCTGTTTGCTGATGTAAGATCACATTTTCTTTCATCTTTTCATTTTTGTCTTACTAGGCTCCTCCGTAGGCGTTTGTGAGGTTATATGAAGGCAATAGGGCTCAAAACTGTCCTTTTCTGCAGTTTTTAAATAGGAGTTGTTGGTAATTATGTTGTTTGGTTACACCTCATAATTCCTCGGAGACGTTTAACATGACAGGTTCCCTTTTAGCTCTGTTCTCTTGTTGAGGCCTGTCAATTGCCTTTTTGAGACTGCAGCCAGGGTGTAGGAAGCTGATGACTATAAATACCCCCCTCTCTGATCCACATAGCCCCCGTTTTTTTTTTCTTCCTTTTGAAAAAATATAGATAAATAATAATAAATGAATTAAAGTTTGAGCTCATCTTTGGTTAATTAGTACCTCCGTTTGAGCTTAATAGCCCCAGTAGTTTGAATTCTGATTTAGGGATCATTCTGTTATATGTTGATTTAGGTTGTCTGACAGCTACTTATGAAGCTTTAGTGTTGCGTTCATCATTATTTTATTAGGGTCCTTTGGGGTCTAACCACCCCTTAAAATTCTTAGGTTTCAGCTGGGTATCCTCTTTGTTCAAGGTGTGCACTGTAGAAATGGTACATTTTTCATTTTGCAATTTTCTATGTACCCTTCATTTGTTATGACTTGATACTTTTTGTTTCAAAGTACTGTAGTATCTGTATTATTTCTCATAAATATTGTACTCTTCATCAGTTAAAGCATGAATCTTTCATTGTAAGCTATGTATAAAAAAAGATAAAATGAAAAAAATCAAATATTATCATATTTTTGTCCTAGTTGTTGTTGTCCCATTATTGTATATGCAATACATCATCTGTACCAGCTGCTCTGCTACTGGATTATTATTATTATTATTTTTGAATTCCTCCTTTTATCTTCTTTGTATCAGCTCAGAGAACCCAGAAGCAGGACCTCCTGGATGCATCGGAGTACTTGCTCATATTTTTGTCTTTATCGCTTTCTCCTTCTAAAAATCCTCAGCAATCTATCTTGGAGCTCAATAAAAAAAACTTCATTGAGCTCATAGTTGAGGAGATAAGTTGGTCATATGAATCAGTGACAGCAAATAAAAGATAAAGAAGATTTTTTTTGAGCTCTGATCAATAAGTGTATAGAGGCCCAAGAAAGTTCTTTGGTAAGCTGTATCAGGAGATACTGTAGCTTATAAAAAATAAAATAAGAAATAAAAGAAATTATAAAATTTATCTAGAGTTAATTTCATAAGACAAATAATTACTTGTATTTTATTATTTATTATTAGTTTTATTTTATTTTTTTTGAAAAATAAAAAAAAAAAAAAAAAAAAAGTGAAACAAATAAAGTACTGGAATGATAAGCTAAGAAAATAATAAAGTAATAGAATAATAGAATTAACTGATAAGCATAATACTGAAGTTATAGTCTGTATTTCATTATTTATGATATTTCTCTAAGTATATGCTATATTTTAAAAATATTCATATTATTATCTTTTTGGTAAAATTTATATATTAATAAAACAATTATCTGAAGAATAAGTGATTGAAGCTTTTTGTAAATACTAGCTCTCTCACACATCCTGTTTTGAAAAATAAAATTTTTCAAAGGTAATGTAATTTTTTAATTTTTTTTTTAATTTGTTAATTGATAAAATTAGAAATGAGATAGAATAAATTATAAAGTTATAAAATAATAAAATAGAATTTTAATATCATGTAAGATATTTTTCCTTTATAGTTATCATCTACTAATGTGAATTAAACTGAAACTAACTGTGCTTTTATTTTTAGAATTAATGATTATAATTACTTATATATATATATTTGATGTTGTGAAAAAAGAAATATAAAAAATATTGAATATCAAGCAGGTTTATATTTTAATTCTTCCTGCTAAGCTTATATGAATTGAAGTTTTTTTTGTTTAATGTTTGATATTTTAATTTTTAGATTGAATTTTGAAGAAAAATCAAATAATAATAATAAAAATATAGATGAATTAATACTAAAATGATAGATAGAAGGAATCAATAATGATAATATTAATGGAAATAAAATGGATGATATATCAAAGAATTGGGGACTTAGCAGGTGAGATCTATTTCAATTCCTTGGACCAAGTATTTTTTTTACTATTTCATACTTGATGACATTTGCACCCCTCCACTTTTCTCTTTTCAGACTTTTGAAAAAGTATTCTTGACAAAATTATTTCCAATCTTCTATATTAAATTTAGTTGTACCACTTTTAAGTGTGAGGATTGCTGGTATAAGTGTTTCTTCCCAGTGGCAATCCCATGTGGCATTTTTTACAATATAATTTCCTGATATTTTGCTAATTGATCCATTTTGAATTCCAAAATTCTGAAGGTTGCACCAGTCTTGGAATTCCCAGGTCCTCCAAAATAGTGATTTCGTGAGATTTTCATCCATGGGGAATATTTCATTCCAGTATGGGTTTCCAAGGTTGCCATCAATTCCGTCCCAGGTAAGTAACTCCAGGAATTCATATTCTGTAAGTTTGAACCCAGGTAATTCTTTCCGTGGATTAGGAATGACAATTTCTGATGGTGTTTCTTCTTTTTCAAAGATGTTCTCAAGCTCAATATATGGAAGGATTATTGTGGAGATATCTGGACAGGTTTCTGGTTTTGTTTGTAAGAGCCATCCAGGATATTCACTTGCTTGTTGGGGATTATTGTAATTAGCCCAGACTTCTTTTTCTTCTATGCAGCTGATTTCTGATTCCATTGATTAAGTACTTTCTTGAAGTAATGGCCATGATTGCATTTTGAAGGATTTGGTGGATTTTTGAAGTGTTAAAAGGTAATAATATTTGAAAATTTTGTCAGATTTATTTATCAAAATAGTTTTAGGGTAGGTTTATTGGGTTTTGGATGGTAATTTTTTGTAAGAACTTGGATATTCCTCTTTGATAAGGCAGGAGGAAAATGGTGATTTTGGTTGCTAAGAAATGATTTTCCTCTTTGATAAGACAGGAGGTCACTGCCTAGTGATTTTATGGTTAGTTGTTGAGTGAGTATTCTTAAAGTGCCAAAAGGGTTTTCTTTATTGATATCTTTATATTCTGGTTTCCAAATTGAATATTCAGTGATAATTTAGTCTCTTTTGTATGAATTCTTCCCCATAGGATTCAAAAAGCTGGTGAATTGGCCATGGTGGAGGTAATTGTTTTTATTGTAAGCTTTTTCTGTTTATATTTTATATTTTATATTTTTTAAGAAATAATTTGTTGATGAATGTCTTCTTTTTTAAGGCAGGAAGTCACTTCCCCTAAGAGAAAAATTGATAAAGGAAACTAATGATACATTTTTTGAATAATACTAATACATTTTGAGAGAAATAATCTTGATTTTGTTGTTTTTATTCAGAGTTGAGCTCCTTCAAGTGGGAAAGGTGAGTGTCTGTTGAGTAACCTGGCCAAAATCAGGTCTTTGAGGGCTTCCACAAAGCTATTTCTTTCCCCAATGTCTGGTTCTGATGGAAATTCTGACCACCATAAGTCTTCATCAATGAATATATATCCATCTCCAACCCATTTCAATTTTCCAGTTTGGTATGTTGATCCATTCAATCCAAGGTACCACTTGGCCCAAATTTGATTGAAATAAAGTCCTCTTCTTGGTAGTGTGGCCATTTCAAGTATTTCATCCCAGAATTGATTTTCAAGGTTACCTTTAATTCCCTCTTCAGTTAATAAATCTAAGAATTGAATATTGTTCAAGTTTGCTCCTGGAAGATGACATAAGGATTTGTCTTCACATAAAATTTCTTGAGATTAATCCTCATAAATGTCTTCAAAGGCAATATATGGCAAGTAAATATAGTTGTATTCATTTTCTAGGATAGATTCTGTTTCATCATCTTCATTAAGTGGTTTCTGGATGAATTCAGGGTTTTCCAGCTGCCATTCATAAGGTTCTTCTTGGTTGTCCAATGGTCTGTCCAAGAAGTTGATATGGTATGTGTCTTTTGAATTTTTTTTTTCTTTCTTCCATAATTTTGAGGTCTTTTTCAATTCCATTTATAATCTCTTCATCTGAGAGCTCATGATGCTCACTAAATCTGACTTTCTTCTTTTTAGGTTTAGGTTTGAAAGGTTTTCCATGTATTTTCTCATTTCCATCCACCAAAATTTGGAATGTTTCTTTATTATTTTTAATTGGCTTGCAGCTTATATTGGGTAATTTATCTTCAGAGGTTGAGTCTTCAAGTTTTCTTTTGAGGTTGTTTACCCATTGGTTATTTTGTAAATCTGGACCAAATTCATCACTTTTTGGAGATATGGCTGCCTCTTGCGTCTTCTGGGTCAAATTTATCATGGTATTTTCTCTTCTTGCATTTCCCAGCTTCTTTCCTGGAGTATTTCTGACCAATTTTGCCATATTGCATAAATCCATTCCTCTAGGTGGACCAGTTTGCCATCCAAGTGCTTGAGGTTTGCATATTGGCATGCATAATCTTCTTCCATCAGGTTCTTGATAGCTCAGTATTTCTCCTTGTTTGTGAGGAAGTTCCAGCCTAATGTTATTGTCTGCCAAAAAAGGGTCTTCCAAGTACTGTATGGAAAGATCCTTTTGCAATGAAAAAGTGTATTTGAGTTTCTTCACCTGAAGCCAAGATGATTGGAGTAAATTCTGAAAGTGCCTCCAATGAAGTAGTATGGCCTCCAATTCCCCTAAGGTTCATGTTAAGATTTCCTGTTGTGAGCGAGGCTTTTATTGCTATTTCTTCTGGTATGATGTTTAGTTCTGCACCAGTGTCCACTAATTCTCTGACAGGATATTCTTCCTTTCCAATGAAGATTTCCATAAATCCCAAAGGACAAGAATAATGAATATTGGGCTTTGGTATTTCTTTGGATCCAAATGATAATAGTCTTTCTTGAAGATCCATTGAGTTGAGTGATTTAATTTTCTCCTTATCTTTTTCTGATAATTGCTGTAATTTATGGACAAAATTTGGTGACATCCTCAAAATTTCTTCAATGGTGAGGTTGATCTTTTTTTGCATAATTTTCTTGATAATTTTATCAATTTCCAATTTATTTTCAACTTGTATCTTTTGAGGTTTTCTGATCTTCTTTTCTTCTTTTGTGATTTCTTCATCTTCATTCTTATTGGCAATATTTTCAATTTCCTTGTCAGGTTTGTCTGGTTTTGGAATATTTGAATTTTGGAGTTTGGTAGGAATTATGACTCTTTCCTCTTCTTTTTCTTCTTCAATGTAAGTTCCTGGAATAGCTTCTTTCTTCTTTGACTCTTGATTTTGGGCTTGTCTTTTCATCCTTTGTTTAGTCTTCCTTAGTCTTCCTTAGTCCAATGTGTGATTCAAATGGGTCATTGGCTGAGGAAATGGTAGGTGGTTTCCAATTTGACCAATCTTCAACATGTGCAATTGAGGTTGATTTATCTTCTGATTTATTTTCAGTGGGCTTAACCTCTTCTTCTTGTTTTTGTTTTACCACAGGTTTCTCCATAAATTTCTTGTTGAGTTCTGCTTGTTCCTTTGCAAAAGCTCTGAATATGTTTTTGACACTTTCATTCCCTTCCATAGGTACTCTCTGATAGTTGGGAAATAGGTAAGATGCCCCTTGAGTTCTGACAATTCTTTTGTCCAAATCTTCAGCAAGGTGAGTGCATCTAGTGGCTGAGTAGCCTTCTTCCTTGCAGTAAGCACATTTTAATGGTGGTCTTGGGGCCATTTGAGCTTGTATTTATGGTTGATAACTGGATGAGAATGGTGGTAAAGGATTCCTTGGCCTGTATGGCTGGTTATTTTGGGGAAATCTTTGCTCTTTATTGTTCCAGTTCCTTCTTGGTGGATTAACTTCTTCTGAAAGTGTTTTGAGTTGATTTAAAACCTCTTTAACTGATTCTTTCCCCTCATTTCTTGGTTGAGGCTCTAGTTGTGGAGGATTCTTGATCTTTTGGGTGAGTTCTTTTACTTGTTTTAAAACTTCATCCCAGCTTTCATCCTCAAATCTTGTTTTCTTTTCTGCAGGTTTTGGTTTAGAAAATTCTTTTTGTTGTATCAGAACCTTGGCCTCCAATTCCTGTTCAATGTATAATTTCAAAATATCCAATCTTGGAATGATTTAGCCTCCATCCAAGGCTTGAACCATAGCTCTGTGTTGAATCATTTCTTTGTAAATTGATTCTTGAACACTAGTGGAAAGGCTGGCCAATATTTCCTTGTTATGATTGATATCACCTTGGATATATTGGTATCTTTTGAGGTAAGTGATAATTGCTTCATATTCCCCAATGAATTCTCTGTATTGAGTCATATTTCTTATTCCACCTTCTTGTTGAGGTTTTGTGAATAAATCAGTGATTAAGGATAATCTGCATCTTTTTTCAGGTGAGACTGTTCCCCATCTTCTTTTCATATCCACTTTTAATTGCTCCCAATCAGCTGTTTCATATCCTGGCATTTCTTCAATATGATAACTGATTTCTTCATCTTTTGTCCAAAATGCTATTTGTCTTGAAATGTCTCTTCCACTTGCTCCTTAAATTTCTGCAATATTTTCAACTTTCTTGATGAATCTTTCAACATCCTTTCCATCAAACCACAGATTATAGTCCTTGGCTCTGATTTTCACTATTGGAATAGTATTTATTGGGATTTCTTGATGTAATTGAGTTGGTATTTGTGCAGAAATGTTGACTCTTCTTGGTAAAGTTCTTGGTGTTTGTCCTGTATAAGGTGTTGATGTGGCCATGGGTCTTGGATAAGGTGAAGGTGATTCATGTGGACTGAATGATCTTGGAAGGGTGGTCTGTTCTTCAAGTGGACTATTTTGTGGAGTATAACTTGATGATTTATTTTTTCCTTCCTTTTTGATTAGTGCTAGTAATTCTTCTTGCATTTCTAGCATC
This sequence comes from Austropuccinia psidii, assembly GCA_023105745.1. NCBI lineage: Eukaryota > Fungi > Basidiomycota > Pucciniomycetes > Pucciniales > Sphaerophragmiaceae > Austropuccinia > Austropuccinia psidii. The sequence goes on along the minus strand of JALGQZ010000003.1, from coordinate 35,949,053 downwards.
TTCTGCTGAAGTCTCTCTGTTGAAGACATTTCTTCCTGTCCTTCAACAGTCTCTTCATTAAGGTTTTCTTCCTGAATTTCTTCAATACTGGAGGGTAATTTTGATTATGAAGGTTTATCCATTTTTGATTTATTTATTTCTTCCTTTGATTTTGGTGTTGAGTTATGGATTTTATTTCTTTCAAGGAGATCAAGGAAGAATTTCTCCACAACATTTAAGTCCCTTTTATTGGTTCTTGGTGTTGCAATTGGGAAATTGGAATATTTATTTGATTCCTCCCCTAATTCTGTTTCTTGCTTGGATGGATAATAGTAATGATCAGAGTGAGTTGATGATTCAGATTTTTGAGATGATGGTTTTGGCTTATTTTGATTATTTGAATCCAGCTTTTTTTATAAAAAAGTATTCTGGAATAGTTAAGAATTTTATAATTTATTGTAATTTAATTGATTTTTTATTGAATTTGAGGTTGAAGGCAACTGTTGGGACACCATATGTGGGAACTCCTCTTGTGTGAGATTAAAATGAGGCAGTACCTGGAGGGGGAAATCACAAGTAACTAGTTTTGAATTGCTAATAACTCCTTTAACCAAGGGTGGCAAGGGTGTATTGCCTTCCCCTCCTAGAATACTGAACAAAATCTTCCTTGGAGCTCACAAACCAAAATAAAATCAGTAAGTGGCTTTACAACTGCAGAAGACAAAATTAAGCAGTCTCAGATCAGACCTATTCAGTATATAATATGAAAAAAAATAATGTCAGTTATTTTGGATAAATTTGAGATTTTAATGAAATACTTGTCTGTTTAATTTTAATATTTTTGGTCCAATTGCGGTGCGTTGTTTCTTCTTGGTGATAAATCCTTGGTAGAATGGGTTATTTAAGGTTTTCTGGAAAATTTGATTGGTGTTGATAAAGGTAATTTTGTCAAGGTATAGTTATAATAGAGTAAAATAATTTTTGAAAGGTTTGTTATTTTTTTAAGAGTGTTTAATAATAAGATAAAATTGTATTTATTAAATTTAAGAGGTAAGATTCTTTGATATTTAATATTTTTTTAAAGGGGTAAGTGAATTTTAAATCTCAATAAATGGTGTTAATTTTACTGGATAAAATATTTTAATAGAGTAGTAACCCTAATCTTGGGTACTGGGTAGTTTTTATTTTTATTTTAATGATAATAAGATTCTACTGAGCTTAGCTACTGGGCAAGTAAGTTTACTATAATATACTGGACTACCTCCCAGGTGAGGGATGAATTATTCCTATGCCTCTACTGTTCATGGGGGGATTTTAAAATTTGGGGGAGAGAGCCCCTCTATTTCTACCTTTTGGGAGCCGAGGGGGCCCTCCATGGGAGTTGTCTTTTTCCACTTTAATTCCTCTTGATTTCATCATGTGACTCCATTTTTGGTGAGGACCTTTCTTGCATGGGTCAGGTGATTTAAGGCTGGGTGATAATTTTTTCTCTGCACAGCCTCCATTCATTACATGATGGTCTTTTGGTGAACTAATTATGATTTGATATTCTTGGATTTTCCTTGCATGCATGAGCTTATTTCATTTTGGCTGAGGATTTTTGTTGTGCACAGCCTCTTTTCTGTCACCCAATATTCTGTTGGTGGATGAAGTATCACATGATGAACTTGAAATTCCTTTGCATATGTCATATTTTAGGCTTGGTAGAAGTGGCTGTGTAATTTATGCAAGTGTCATGGTTGTTTTTCGTACTTTTGAACTTTAAAATGAGGTCAGGTGATAATTTCTTGCCCTGATGAATTTACTGTTATGTATGAGATGATGTGATTTTTGAGTTTGACACATGCTGTGCATAGTCATGTGGTTGAGATTTAATTAGAATTGTGTACTGCATGCAGCCTGTTGTAACTAGCTTTGGTTGGCATGAGGTGATGAGTTGTGTAAATAATTTTGATTCTGTTTTAAGGCTTCAAGTGGGGTTACTGTGGATATAAGATAAGGTACTCCTGTGGCTGTGTTGCAAATGAATTGCAGGAATTCCATGGGCTTTAGTTTTGCATCATGTGACTTCTCTATGTTGAGTTTTAGGTTTCTCTGTAATTCATGCAGGTGTCCTTTTATTGCTGCATGAGTCCTGTGGCTATAATGGGGTGTAAAGCTGGGTGGGGTGTGTAATTTAAAGGGTGGTACCTTGTTTTTTGTAACTAGTTTACTATATGTAACTTGATTTTTACATATGCATAATGAAATTGAATAATTTATTTAAACACATACACTGCCCTTTGGTGCCTGTGCAATGGTTTATGAGTTAAATCCAGATTCTTGCTGTAGAATTGACCTTTTGGTGTAAAACTGGAGTGTAAGTCTGCCTGTAGGCTGGATTTACTGCTGTTATAGGGTACTATGAGCTTGAGCCTGGTAAAACAATGGTATGGAATACCACAGTAGAAGGCTCCCAACCCAATGAGCCACCTTTTTGCGCTCTCACCCCAACCATTCCAGGCCCAATTCAAGCCCCAGATTCTCAAGTGCCATCACATGAGAACAATTTGACTTGTGAGCCTCAACCTCAGGTGGCTCCATCATTATCAATGGAGGAACCTTTTGGTAAGTCCAAATTTTTGATTTTTTTATTAGCCACAATATTTCATCTCTCCTTACCCTATCTTCAGCTTGTCCCACTGGTCCTCCATCTTGCATCATCATCAACAATACCCCACTTGGGTCCTTCACCCCAGATCTCAATTGCCTCCTCCCTCCCAGGGAAATGCACCCCTCAATTGAGTTATGAGGCTCTGCAGGAATTCACCAACTTCCAATCCACCCTCATGATTCCTTGAGCATTAGTCCACAAATTGATCAACCAAGTCTTGATGGAGCATCAAGTATTGCTCCACATGATTCCCTTCATAGATGCTGATCATGGAAGTGGGATGCACCAGGAATGCTGTAAGGAACCAAACTCACTCCTTGGCAACACATTGGAGGCCTATCAAAAGAAGGAAATAATGGGAATAATCTCCAAGTTTCCTAAAAAATAAAAAATCAGAAAAATCAGTTTTCACAATATCTTCACTTTTTTCTTTTGTAATACTCTCATTTAAATAGCTTAGCTGTGATGAAAGAAAAAAATAGTTAATGTTTCTTGTATTCTTAGTTTCCTTTCCATGTTCTTATGTGAGCCACAGCTCCAATAACCTTTTTCTTGACAGTTTTTTCTGAGGAGAGCCTGACCAGCTTTATTACTAAGTATTTCTTTTTGTGAACAACTTTTTTGGAAAATATGAAAATAGCCATCATTAACACCTAACCTATTCTCAATAATCATGGGCCCACATTTTTTGTGATATTGACTGTAAAAAACTGGGTCTCCCTGCATGTGAGTAATCCACATGAGATGCATTAGTTATTGCAATTCCTAAGGTCGCACAAAATTCACCTGACATGCATAAGGGTTTGCCTGTGAATCACAGCTATACTAGAGATGGGGGAGAATGTGCATTTAACACACAAATACTAGACATATGGAAGGATGTGATTGTGACATGCATGCATACTGGAGATGTGGCCAGATTTGCATGTGACACACATGTAAACTTGACAGGCAGGCATTGTTGCATGCAACACAAAGGTATATTGAGCATGTGGCAGAATTTGTGTGAAGCATAGGGATACTTTATATGAGTATGACCACAAACCTTGCAGGATTTCTATGCCACATTGTATGTTGGGAGAGAAGTGTGTTTATATCCTGGTATATGAGCAGTCAATGTAAAGTATCATGCCCTGTACATGTGCCATTCCCACCAGTTTCCATTTGAGCTACCCTACATTCCCAATTCCTAACCATCCAATACTGGAGTATATTACATCATCACCCTCTAATTCCTACCCCCATCTAAATCCCTACATTCCTCTAGCTTGGATAAGATTTTATTACCATCCTTGATCTGATAGCCAGCTGCCTTGCCAATTTCATAATAGCCTTGGCTCTTTCACCACATTTTTTTGGTAACTTCCTTGAGCATTGATCAGACATCCCCACTAGGGTTGTGATTTTGTTGTCCCGTTATGGATGAGTATTGTGAAAGAAAGTTCTACTTTCCCATACTACCTGAATGAGCCCATGAAAATTTGATAGATCAATCCCAAAATGCCCATTTGGGAACATCAATTTTCCCCTGGTACAATGCTTTGATGCATCCATTTGGATCCTGCTGGTCTGCATATCAGCTTGACACAACCATCCCAAAGCATACAATCATGCATCCTTATCAACATGAGGTAAATGTTTGAAGCTTTTCATGGTTAAATTGAAAGCAGGACCAAACTTAAACTCCCCCTTATTTGCAGAAATATTGGATTCATAGTTAATTTGATCAAAGGAGGGGCTCCCTAATGACTTGAAGTATGTTAAAATCTTTTGAAATAATTTATCCCCAATGTATTGTAGGGAGTTACATAGAATGCAGCCCACCAAGCTCAGATTTTCACCTCAGTTTTGCTATTCTTATTTTTTGTTTTCAATTTTCCTGAGACTTCCATAAATACCAAATTTTCTGTTCTTTGCGCTGTATTTGCACCACCCAATAGCACACATAACTCCTTTGAGTAATACCCCATTTGTTGATATTGGGTATGAAAAATTACTTTTTCAAAATAAGATTTGTGATAATTCATCCCAATTATTGACCACAACCTCACTCATTTTGGCAAATGGTCTGAATTTTACAAGGTAAATAAGTTATCTGGTGAAAGAGAAAATAGCAATGAAGCCAAAGTGAATGCGTTTGATTTGAGTGAAATTTACAATTCTTTGAAATTCACTGGTGGTTATATTTACTGATACTGGCATTTATATTTGTGCTGTTGGCTGACTGGAGGGAAAAAAATTATTCCTTTGAGTGTTTTTGGCCTTGTTTATCTTTGGGGATGTGCCACAATTCACAAGTGGTTGAGAGATAACTTAGTGTTGAAGCAGCCAAGATATCATATACTGCTGACTACCATTTGAAGCAAGCCCTTTGGGAACCCAAATGCTTCCAAATTACCAATGTGCTTTATTTGGCACACATCCATGACTTTCCTGTTGGAGCCCACATGGGATTGGCTTTATCTAAACAGAATAAATCCAATGTTTCTCAATGGGGCCCAATGAGTGCTGTCCCATGGATATATATATATATACCTTGAAAAGAACTGAGTAACTCACACTTTCCTTCCTCCCCCCAACATTTTGCTTCAAGCTCCCTCTTATGCTCCTTTTCTTTGTTGTAAATAGAATGCTTGTGCTTGAAAATGCAATGAAACAGAAGTTCTAGTGAGTATTGTGTGGATTATGATTTTGACCTAAATTTGTTGTTGGTTGGTGATGCTTTTTTCCCCACTAAAAATAAATGATTCCATTTGATTTTTTTGTATTGGAAATCTCCAGTACCTGAACAAATTTCACTAAAATTGATACTGAATTTTGCAATTTGATAGATTTATGTTTCCAGTCAATAAGATTATAATTGAATTATCTGGAATATTGCAAGAAAGCGCAAGTGGAACATGCACCCCATGGACATTCCTTAGTTTACCCCACTGTGAATGATTGATCCTTCCTGATACTCACTTTTCCAAGGTGAAGAAGGAGTGTTCAGATTTTGGGAGATTATCTGTAGGTTTTACTAATTCCTTCATCAATTGGAGATTCCAAATGTTGTTGCTTGAAAATGCTTTGGTTTCTCTGGCCTTAAAGCAATCCAATCCTATATATTGCAATGTATATCACATTAGTCAATGGCCAAATCATCATGTATCATTCACAAATATAGACCTCACCTCCATTCTCAAGAAGCTCAAGCCAGGCTGACACTTTAAGCTCTTGGTTATTGATCACCTTAAGACCAAGAGGCAGGAAATTATTAGCACCATTTCTTGGTAAATTGTTCCACCAATTCTTGTAATACTATTGATATTATCAAGCCCTCTTTTCCATGATTCTTGAGTAATGTTTGAATGATAATTCAAAATGTCTCCAAGCTCTTCAATGAAGGATAAAACATTTCCTTGATCATTAGCAGAGGTTTTTTACACTTCAATCTCACGTTCAGGCATCATATCACTCATATATCCATCCATTGTGTCATGTTTGAGCTTCTCACTTTCTTGGGATGCTTGAATATTTTGAGGAGAGGCAAGAGGGATTTTGTTGCAGATTGTCTCATTCAGTGGGGGGTGTCAGTTTCCAGACCTTCATTATTATTATTTTCAAATTCAAGATTAATAATGTGATTGCCTTTATCAAGAGAATCTTTTTGTGCTTCAAAGTTATGGAATTTTTGTTGATTTTTTGAGGGAATTTATATGTGGTCTTTTTCCTAAACCTTTGCCTGAAACACCAATCACCACTCAAAATACTTCAGGAAGAAATTCTCCCACCTCTACACCTATCCATATATTGTAATCATTCTTTTGTATCAATTTTGTATGCAATTAGTAATGGACTTACGGTTCAAATCCATCTTGAGGAGGCTCTTTGCTTCACCAATCTTGTGAGATTCATAATCAGCAATTTTACTATCATTTTCAATCTTTTTAAGCCTGGGGATTGTTTGTGTGATGTTTGAGACAAATTGAACCTTGGATATAAGCTCAACCTTTGCGCTTAAAATTACCTCATTTTTTCCAGCATCTTCGGTTGGTGCACAAAGTTAAACAGTCTTTTCCTTCTGATAGCTTTTCAAATTTGGTATTTGAGCGCTTGGAGGCTTAAAGGCTATGAAAAAATAAACAATTTTTGATATATTAAAAATATTCAAGATGGATTTATGCTCACATTATGGAAGGAGTGATGGATCATTATTATTTTCATGTGCCAAGCTTGCTACTTCAATTGCTAATTCATTACTACTGACCATATCAGATATTTCACTTCTACTCTCTGGGGAAGAAGTTGCTAGTGGATTTAATTCTGCTGAAATTCCTGGTGTTTGGCGCATAGTGGAGTTATGTTACTGAGTAAATATATGGTGACAATTTGATTGATAATTATAGAATAAAAAGGCAGGAGTTTGGAAAGTGGTGTATTTTAATTAAATACCAGATATTAATTATTGATTCTTTTTCAGTTAATATCTATATTGGAGAATTTTGGAAAGTTTTTAAGATAAATATCAATGTAAATCAGTTCAATATTTAGTGAATTTTATAGAAAAAAATAATTCTAGAACCACAAGCTCACCAAAAGAAACCTGCCCATCCACAGCATTGAAACCTTCCATCAATATCTATTGAGCTTGTAATGGATTTGCAAAATTCTATTTTTTGGGAAATTTGAGGTTATGTCTCTCATATTATTTCATATCATTCAAATGAAATCCATTCCCTGTGAGAAATGGAATACAATTGACTAGTGAGAAACCTACTAAAGTCAATTTTTGTACTATTTAACCCCCATGAGGTAAGGACTAAGCAAAGTGTTCCATTTGAATGTTATGAAATAAAATGGTTTTGCCAAAGAAACATAAGACATAATTTTTGTTTTGAATATTCTACTTATCAGGTTTTAATTTGCAAGTCTCATAGTTCAAACCCTAACCACAAAATTTTGAATATCCCCACCAATTTCTCCCATAGGATATTGGCAGAGAAGGCCACTTGGCATATTTCTGTGATTTGGTTCATCATGTAAACCAGCAAGCCACCATACCCTATGGCTCTAAACACTTACTATGATTAAATGTCACTCATATCCCCATTTCTCCCCTTCCAAGAACTGAGGAAGAGAATTAGTCATTGGGAATTGAGGGTGAGGTCAGACAGGAGGATCCTGAAACAAAATACTTGTGTGAAAGATATTTGACACCTTCAATTAGCATGAAAGAGTTTGATATCAATTCCCAATTGAAATGATGCACAAGAGAATTTTTCCATTAATGCAAGGATGGTCAATGGGGGAAATGAACAGCCCTCAGTGTAGAAGCCAATCATTTCATGAGTGTAAAGATGGTATATGGAAGAGATGCAGAAGCCACTTCTTTCATGAGATTAGGCATGGGAAAGGGGGAAGATTATCAGCTGTTGGTGTGGGAAACATCTGATGTATGAGCATGACATGATCAACTGTTGACTTGCCCCTTGAGGTTTAATTACTGGAAGATTGCAAATGGTGCTGGTAAGGGTTTTTTCTTTTAGTAACATACTCATGTGAAATTTTTGACAATTGACATTGTCTTGACTTGGACATGATGCAACACACAAATTCCAGTGGCTATAATTTGACACTAATGCAACTGCATCAAGATTTCATACTGACAGAAGTGTAACATGAAGTCAACTGCTGGCAATTGATGCAAAATAAACCCTTGTTATGATTGAAAATTGGGAGATTACAAACATCCAAGCTCTCATGGATGCAATGTAATGCTGAGGCCCACTTGGATCATGGGCCTATTCCCCCTCCAACACAATGATAGCTGAGCTTTGTCATTTCAGATCCTATGATATGTGAGTTTGTGGGTAATTTTATCACTGAAATTTGCATATTTACACCATACCCAATGTCAAAATAGTAATTTATTTGTGGCCATGTGAGCTCATGGGCTTTACTTGTCACAATGGCATGTTACTGTCACCAAATATTGAGGCAGAATTCCTAATGAAGATGAGATAATTTCATCATTGTATTACTATATTTTCAGCAAAAATAATATACTACATATAATGAAATAAGGGTTTCATCATTACAAGCAGTCCACATGAAATCAATTTGCTATCATACAATCCACAGTGACCTTCTATTTCTTCTTCAGATATAATAAAGTGTCCATCATCAAATCCAACAGCTTTACAAATATTGAGATGCGTCCAATCTAGTAAGAAATTCCCATCAACCTTCAAAGTTTTTAAGATCAGAAAGTTATTGTTGAGCATGAAAGATGGATCAGAGACTTTAAAATGCTATCAATAGTACCAAATTGTCATTAGTTGCCCCTCAGAAAACATATCACACCATTGCTGACATTTTTGGTTTCAGTTGAATATATATTGTTGCCAATATGAATGTTTGAAACTCAAAAATACCAAGGCGAAACAATTCTTCAAGTGGAATGGCTTGTGGAGTGTATGGGAGTTTCCAAGCTGGTCCATGCATCTATTTCCCTTTTTGAATGAACAATCTGTAAATACTAAACCAGAGAATTATAGTTTTGTTGGTTATGGTGCAGTGGTTTATTATATTTTTGGTGATTAAACAGGGCAGGAGGCTTTGATTCAAAAAGTTGTTTTATTTCACATGGGGCTGATGGGGATTTCAGAATAATGGAAAGGTGATTTCATGTGGACTGCTTGTAATTATAGGACCGTTATTTCATTATATGTAGTATATTCTTTTTTCTGAAATATAGTGATACAATAATGCAATTATCTCATCTTCATTAGGAATTTCACTAGAGAAATACTGCCTCAAGATTTGTTGATCTAATACAGAAAAAAAAATAAAAAGGTAAAATCAATAAAATATTATCATCGAGTGGAAATAAATATGGGAAACTCAATTATAAAAATCTAATAAGACAATTAAAAGCAAAATAAAAATAAATCATCCCCTGTATAATGACTTACAGCCTCAACAAGTTGGGTTCAGCAAGTCTTTCACAGGCAAGCATCCATCCAGAAATTGAGTTGTACTTCTCAAATCATGATCAAGGTCAAGCACCCTCAAACACAATAAGGTTCCAAAAACAATTAGGTTTTTCCAGAATTGAGGAACACAATGATACCAAGCTGCATCACCAAGCTTGATCAAGGCTCAGTGTATGCTACCCAGAATGGTTACCCTATTCCCAATACTGACAGGTCTGGCAGCAGAATCACTTCCAGAGGGGGAATTGAACCCGTTTCAAAGTTGGCGCTGAAAAGAAAAACTGCTTTAGTACCCACTACCACATTGGGAAAAAGGGTTAAATTGCATTAGCAATGTCATTCCAACCTTTCTGTGACTTTGCATCTAGACCCTGCCCAACATGAATTGATAAAGCTAACACAGCTTTGACTTCAAGATTGATCCTTTCTCCACCAATTCATAGTATTTCCCTTTTTCCATAGTGCATTATTTGCTTCCACTTCTTGAATATCTCTCCCCTGTTGATCTTTAGCTCTTACCACACTTGCTTTATGGAGGTATGCACTGGTCAAAAGTGCATAGCCTTTCAGTGTAATGATCAAGATGGTTTCCAAATGCAAGGGGTTCTTTTTTTGAAGAAAACTCATAATAAACACTGGTAAAGTTTGTGTCAAACAGATCATTCCATTTTCTATTCATCCTCTAGGCTTTTATTTTTATAAGATAGCTCAATTAGTAACAATCAAGTTTCAAGTGATGAGTCTGAAAGATCAAAAACATCCTCCACTCATAAAATTAATGCTTCAAAATTAACTAGTAAGTTTTGATTTCACATAGCTTACATATTGGCTCTCTTTCATGGCATGGTTGAACCTCTCTTGTGAATACAGCCATCAAGAATGTTTTATTTCATGAAATTAATTGGTAAAATTGATTCAAGCTTCTAAATATAGAAAAATAAGAAGATACATTCAAAAACGCATTCTCATAGATATACAAACAACTTTAAAAAGACTCAAACTACACTCTTAAGTTGAAAGGTTAAAAAAAATCAATTGCAAGTTTTGCAGCAGAACTTAAACTGCATTGAACTGAGAATGAGTGAACAAGGCCATGAAAGAAATAAGGTCGGGAAATCCCAAATCATGTCTACTAAAGTAGCAGAACTTGGGAAACTGTTGTCTGAATAAATGAAAGAGCTTCAGCTAACTCTGGTGAGTCTTTTCTATTGTCTTACTTTTGTGACCATTATAATCCTTATTAATTTGAAAAATTCAGCAGGTGAAAATTTCAACCAGCTATAGAAAAATCTCTGATTGGCAATATGTTTTTATTTCATGTACTTTCATAAATTACTTCATATGTAACTAATCATCTAATCTAATGTAAAATAATTCATTAACCTGCCAACTACACAGCTTTCTTACCAGCATTTCAAAGGCATATGACCCAACAATTTGAAAAAATTTAATTGATGAAATTATCTTTCTGATTTGACTTCTCAGCAATTTTTAGAAAGGTGAATTGTCTGAAATAATTATATTAGTTAGCAAGAAATGATTAAATTTAGAAGTGATGTTGCATTTAGATGCAACATCAGCGCAACATTGCAGGTGCAACATCAAGCCTTTTCCTGATGTGAAAACACAACTTCAACTGATAATATCACTCCTCACACCAACACCTCCTACAACAAATTTCAAAATTTTCTCCTGAAAAATGATAATCAAAATAAAATAAAATAAATTTTGAAAATTGTATCATAAAAAAAAGATAAAATTTTAACGAAATTCAGAAAAAAAACTTTTTTTAACCAAATTCAAAAAAAATTCAACGCACAAAATAAAACAAAAAATAATGAAAATAATAAAAAAGAAGGTTTTTTCAAAAAATAAAAACCTTATGGCTATATTTAGTCCTTATATGACTATAAACTACAGAGTGGTTCCCAGATGGCCAAAATTAGTCCTTTTATTACTTTAGCCTATAGGGTGCTACCCAGATGGTCAAAATTAGTCTTTGTATGACCTTAAACTACAAGGTAGCAACCTGAAGGCTATAATTAGTCCTTGTATGACTTTAAAATACAGGGTGATTGCCAGATGGCCAAAATTAGTCCTTGTATGACTTTGAACTGAATAGTAGCAACCTTAACGCTAAAATTTTTCCTTGTATGACTTTAAACTACAGGGTAGAAACCATAAGGCTAAAACTAGTCCTTTTATGACTGTAAACTACAGGGTAGCTTCCCGAAGGTTAAAAATAATCCTTGTATGGTGTGGAATAATTCTGGAGATCAAAATAAAATTTCAGAATAACTCCAGAAAAGGAAATCAAATTGCAGAACTCTGGAACTAGGTAAATCAAACTGTAAAAAAGCTCTAGGGCATAATCAAGAAGATTAAAATTTCAACCAGAAGAATTTACCCACCTCTGTTCAAGTCTAATGGAAGTGAACTCAATAAAAAAAGCTGTCTTTTCCCCACTTTCTTCACTTCTGAGAAAAATCTCACCAGCTAAGTTATCTCACATATTTCATATGACTAGAAGAAATTTCAATTAACACAAGCTTAATTTTCCCCACTTTCTTGGCAAAAATAAACTCCCACCAGCCAAATTAGCTCAATTGAATGACATGATTTTGATAAGAAAAAAACACTACTAGCAAAGTTCTCTCAGCAAGCACATAACAAAGTCACCAAAAAGAAAAATCTCACCAGCTCAATTCTCTCAAAGAGGAAATATGACCTGAAGAAATTTCAATTATCAGAAGCTGTATTTTCCCCACTTTCTTGGAAAAAATAAACTCTCACCAGAAAAATTATCTCAATTGAATCACATTATTTTGATAAGAAGAAAACACCAGCAAACACATTGCCACACCAATGCTACACGTCTCACCAGCTAAAACCTCTCAACTATCATTTTTCTAAGTCCCCTGTTTTGATAATCTCTATGGTGGCCCAAAAGGTCTAAATAGAGGTCTTCTCCCCCTCATTTCCAAAATAAAAATGCGAAAATTCCCATGATTGAGGATCACAATCATTCCTGAACTAGCAGGTTATCTAGAGTAGTAGTCACCAGGGCAAATCTCATGTCAATCGTCGGCGATTGACTTCACTTCAAGCAAACATCAAGCAGGATAAAAGTCGAGCTCACGTCAAGCAAAAATCAAGTGAACGTTGAGCACATGTCCTACTCTTGTCTTACACCAAATCCTGTGACATCCACCAATATTGGTTCCCCTGTGCCTTCAACTCAGATTCCTCACCACCTGATCATCCCGCAACCGTCCGATGGTTGGTAAAAATTACACAAGACCCGCCTGTTTGCACAAACACACATCAAAGAGGTCCTTCAGCCAGTTTTGATGTAGGCCGGGGGTTTGACTTCACCAGGTCATCCATGAAAGGACTCCGCCTGAGCAGGATTGTCGTTTTGCAGATGACACTGGTAGAGTCCGCCGCACAACACCACGGGTGCGGGTGCGCAAGGGCTGATTCCCCTTCCAACATGATGATGGCGCAGTTAGAAATTTTGGATGCTGTGAAAGGTGAGTGTGTGGGTCATTTGATCATTGAACTTGGCTTATTCACACTGTACCCAATGTCAAAATAGTAAGTTTTTTGTGGCAATGTGAAATAATGGGCTTTGCTTGTCACAATTGCATGTCTCTGTCACTAAATTTTGAGGCAGTTATTTCACTAGCAAAATTGCTAATGAATCTGAGTGATTTGCATTTTTGTAGACTAAATATCATGAAATGACGGCTTTATCATTACAAGCAGTCCACATGACATAACTTTGTTATCATACAATCCACAGTTACCTTCTATTTCTTCTTCATATATAGTCAATTTTCCATCATCAAAACCAACAGCTTTATAAATATTGAGATGTGGCCAATCTGGTAAGAAATTCACATCAATCTTCAAAGTTTTCAAGATCAGAAACTTATTGTTCAGTATGCTAGATGGCTCAGAGACTTGAAAAATGCTATTAATAATACCAAATTGTCGTGAGTTGTCCCTCAGAAAAGATATCACACTGTTGCTGACATTTTTGGATTCAGTTGAAAATATATTGTTCCCAATATTAATGTTTGAAACTGGAAAATACCAAGGTGAGACAATCCTTGAAGTGGGAGGACTTGTGGATTGCACAGTAGTGTCTAAGCTGATCCAATCAACTATTTCCCTTGTTGCATGAAAATTCTGTAAGTACTCAACCAGGAAAACATAATTTTCTTGGTCATGGCGGGATGGTTTGTTATATTTATGGTTATTGAACAGGGCAGGTGGCTGTGATTTGAAAAGCTGTTTTATTTCACATGGCACGGATGGGGATTTCAGGAGAACGGAAAGGTTGGAACATCGACAGATATGTTGAAGTAAGGTTTTATCTATATCATCTATTCAGAGTTGCAAGAAGTTAGTCTTATTCAGTTCAGGTGCTTAATCAATGTGAACATATTGATCTTATTAATTGAGGTACATATTTTGTTATTTGTTGGCCTTTTTGCAAATACTCCAATCAAGCGCTCATAACCCCATGTGGCTGATGCTTGTGCTGGGCCCCAACGTTGGAAGGGCTTGGGAATATGATCAGCAAAATGATGATTTGGTTTACTTTTCTGTTTTGGGAACAGGAGTTGATTGGAAAGGCGGAATTTTTTCCAATGTTCAGAAAATGCAGTCGCATCATCTATTGAAACAGTCCAACTTGTGGCAATGTTGATAGCACTAATCAAATGGGATGTATTCTTGGTTAGTTCATTTCAAGTTCTTCTGACTGACCCATTTTTCTTTGAATGTTGGCGGATTGGTGTACATCTAATGACATCTGTTGACTGAGCATTAAAAATGGAATATAGACCTTATATAAGAGAGCCCATTCAGCGCCTTTTAAGCTACCATGAGAGGGGGAACCCATGTTGCGAGGTACTCTTGTCCACGATGAGGGAATTATCATCTCAGATATGATTTTTCAGAGATGCTCCAGAGCCTCACCCTTGATCTGGTGATCACTCAGTACAGTGATATCCAATTCAGAGGGGATTTCAGAAGTGGGGATGTAATCCGCATCAAATGAAGGAATCTCCGCAGAACCACTAGATGGATGTTCCGTGTGAGGGGTGGGCATTGGGAAGTAGTTTTTTTGGGTGGAAGTAGTGGGGAGTGGCTCATTTATTATTTTTGCTGTGTCTCTTCTCAGGGAGAGGGCCTCTCTCAATGTGATTTTATCAAGAGAGCTGTTGGAGGTCATGGAATCTGAGTCTGAACTGTTGGGGTCATTGGATTTCCTGCGGGACCTGAGGTAAATTTTTGATTTGGACTCTGGAATGCACAATTTGAAAGTTACATGATCCTTCAAAATTCCCAGTATTAAATTATGCATTATGTCAAGATTAACCATTCTGCTTGCATCCCAATACAGAAGGTCTTCTAAAATTGAATATCGCACTCCATACTCAGAGAAAATTGTTTGTCTTTGTGGTGGGGTTGCCCAAAGCCATTTGGCAATGGTTGATTTATGATTTTGATATGAGTGTGTGTAGTGAAATTGAGGACCAATTTCTTTGATTTGAGCTTTGTGAATGGTGCAAAAATTACAAAAGTGGTTGCCTGAATGGGAAATAAATCCAGTAAGCTTGCGCATGGCAACCACATCCGCAATGGCTTTGAGAATGGCAATGCAGATAAAGGATCCTGAAGGGCCTGTTGAGGTGGGTGAAAAATGGTAACCTTGCCATAGCTCTTTGAGCTCGTTGATGAGTGACATTAATAGGTAATTCAATTGAAGGGAAGTTGGCTCCTTCAGACCAGGGATGATTCCTGCAACATAGACATTCTCTGGCTTCAATCTTTCACTTGGGGGGAGATTAAGACAAATAAGCATGACAGGTCCAATGCCGGCCAACCGGATGGACTTTCCATGTGCATTAAACCAGTCCACATAAATGGAGAAGGCCAATGCACCAGGAATGGACATGAATGGGGGGTCATGGATATTTCTAGTGCCAGTGAAGCGTCTCCAGACCAATCCATCCCAGACGTCACATTTTGGGGAACCTTTGGGAGTTTGGGATTGTTGATGTTGATGCAGAATTTCCATAATTCCAGCCCGCTGGAGAAATCTGGCAAGCCAATTTTTGAATGGTTGATAAATGAAATGTTTTGTTGGGATAAATTTTTGCTTCATGTTGGTTGTGTTTTTGGTGCGGGGTTCAAATGAATAGATGAAT
Organism: Austropuccinia psidii; assembly: GCA_023105745.1. Lineage (NCBI taxonomy): Eukaryota > Fungi > Basidiomycota > Pucciniomycetes > Pucciniales > Sphaerophragmiaceae > Austropuccinia > Austropuccinia psidii. The sequence continues at coordinate 35,933,220 of JALGQZ010000003.1, read as the reverse complement.
TTGCCTAATGATTGTGTGCAAGGGGGATCATGATCAGTTGGGTCATTATGGCGTTGACAGTGGGGTTGGTCAGTTGTGACTGATTCAGTAAGGCCATCAAGAGAGAAACATTGAGGACAACATATATAGTTTTGAATCACTGGTTCCAATTGGAGATGCTCAAATATGGTACTCAGATCTTGAGGTATATGGAATGCAGGAGTGGGGGGACCGCCAGAGCTTGAGATGCTGGACTTGATCAGCAGGTTTAGGGCAGGGTTGAGAATGCGTGAAGCCCTGAGGGGTATATTATACCTTAATGATAGAATGGCAGATATTATCATTCCAAGGTCTTGTGGGGGAAGGGTTTGACTGCTGCTGTATGGTTTCTGTGCAGTTGAATTGAGACCCGGTGCTGTAGAGAAGGTGATTTGGGTCAATGGTGAATCATCAGCTGGGAATATTTGATCCAATAGAAGTTGTGGGCACTCAGATCCTGATGCAGAAGTAGGGATGTTTGGAAGAGATTTGGGTGCAATGGTTGATTTGAGCTTTTTAATGTGCTGTTTATATTGGAAAGGTGTGAAGGCAACTCCATGCCTATCACCCTCAGGGGAAGAGTGTGTTTGAGTTGAGCAGTGTTGACACATGCATATACGCATTGAGGAATAGCGGAGGGTTGTCATTGTTGCAGAAATTGGGAGTACGGTTGGTTTGTGTATAAATATCTATGGCTGATGTGAAAGTTTTTAGGAGTGTTATTAATTGGAAACAAAATTGAGTGATTATTTATGAAGGGGGAGATGATTTGAGCCATCTGAGAATTTTATCCCATTTGTAATGGTGCTGTGGTATTCCATACCATTTTTTTCACCAGGCTCAAGCTCATAGTATCCTATAACAGCAGGAAATCCAGCCTACAGGCAGACTTACACTCAAATTTTACACCAAAAGGTCAATTTTACAGCAAGAAGCTGGATTTAACTCATAAAACCATGGCACAGGCACCAAAGGGCAGTGTATGTGTTTAAATAAATTATTCAATTTCATTATGCATATGTAAAAATCAAGTTACATATAGTAAACTAGTTACAACAAATAAGGTACCACCCTTTAAATTACACACCCCACCCAGCTTTACACCCCCTTATAGCCACAGGACTCATGCAGCAAGAAAATGACACATGCATTAGCTATACAGCCAACTTGCATTCAAAGTCACATGATGCAAAGCTCAACACCATGGAATTCCTGCAAGTCATTTACAACACAGCCACAGGAGTACCTTATCTTATATCCACAGTAACCCCACTTAAAACATTAAAACATAATTATTTACACCACTCATCACCTCATGCAAACCAAAGCTAGTTACAACAGGCTGCATGCAGTACACAATTCTATTTAAATCTCAACCATATGACTATGCACAGCATGTGTCAAACTCAAAAATCACATCATCTCATACATCACAGTAAATTCATCAGTGCAAGAAATTATCACCTGACCTCATTTTAAAGTTCAAAAAGAAGAAAAACAACCATGACACCTGCATAAATTACACAGCCACTTCTACCAAAACTAAAATAGGACATATGAAAAGGAATTACAAGGTAATCATGTGATACTGAATCCACCAACAGAATATCATGTGACAGAAAAAAGGCTGTGCACAAGAAAACTCCTCAGCCAAAAAATTAATCACCTCATATATGCAAGGAAAATTCAAGAATATCACATCATAATTAGTTCACCAAAAGACAATCATGTGATAAATGGAGGCTGTGCAGAAGAAAATTGTCACCAAACCTGAAATCACCTGACCCATGCAAGAAAGGTCCTCACCAAAAAAAATGGAGTCACATGATGAAATCAAGAGGAATTAAAGTGGAAGAAGACAGCTCCCATGGAGGGCCCTCTGGGCTCCCAAAAGGTATAAATAGAGGGGCTCTCTCCCCCCAAATTTCAAAATCCCCCCCCATGCACAATATATCCTCTGCACATTACAAGCACAGGAATAAGTCATCCCTCACCTGGGAGGTACTCCAGTATATTATAGTAAATTTACTTGCCCAGTAGCTTAGCTCAGTGGAAGTATAGTGTTGAAGATTACCCAGTAGCTAAGCTCAGTGGAATCTTATTATTATTAAAATAAAAATAAAAAATGTTCCAGTACCCAAAATTAGGGTTACTACTCTATTAAAATATTTTATCCAGTAAAATCAACACCATTTATCAAGATTTAAAATTAACTTGCCCCTTTAAAAAAACCAATAACAAAGAATCTTACCTCTTAAATTTAACAAATACAATATTATTTTATTATTAACCACTCTTAAAAAAAATAACAAACCTTTCAAAAATTATTTTACTCTATTATAACTATACCTTAACAAAATTACCTTTATCAACACCAATCAAATTTTTCTGAACACCTTAAATAACTCATCTTACCAAAATTGTATCACCAAGAAGAAACCACTCACCTCAATTTAACTAAAAATATTAAAATCAAACAGACAAGTATTCCATTAAAATATCAAATTTAACCAAAATTACTGACATTATTTTTCATATTATTTATTGAATAGGTCTGATCTGAGACTGCTGAATTTTGTCTTCTGCAGTTGTAAAGCCACTTACTAATTTTATTTTGGTTTGTGAGCTCCAAGGAAGATTTTGTTCAGTATTTTAGGAGGGGCAGGAAATACACCCTTGCCACCCTTGGTTACAGGAGTTATTAGCAATTCAAAACTAGTTACCTGTGATTTCCCCCTCCAGGTACTGCCTCATTTTAATCCCACACAAGAGGAGTTCCCACATCTGGTGTCCCAACAGTGGCCAGATAACCTCAACTTCAATAAAAATTAAGTTAAAAACAACAAACAAAAAAATCTCAACTACTCCAAGTATATCTTTTACAACAAAAACTGGAGTCAAAAAGTCAAAATCAGCCAAAATCATCATCTCAAAAATCTGAATCATCAACTCACTCTGATCATTACTATTATCCACCAAAGCAAGAAACAGAACTAGGAGAGGAATCAGAGAAATATTCAAATTTCCCAATTGCAACACCAAGAACCAATAAAAGGGACTTGAAGGTTGTGGAGAAATTCTTTCTTGATCTCCTTGAAAGAAATAAAATCAATAACTCAACACCAAACTCAAAGGAAGAAATAAACCAATCAAAAATGGATAAACCTTCATCATCAAAATTACCTGGTAGTATTGGAGAAATTCAGGAAGAAAACTTTAATGAAGAAACTGTTTAAGGACAGGAAGAAATGTCTTCAACAGAGAGACTTCAGCAGAAGATGCTATAAATGCAAGCAGAATTACTAGCACTACTCAAAAAAGAAGGGAAAAGTAAATCATCAAGTTATACTCCACAAAATAGTCCACTTGAAGAGCAAACCACCCTTCCAAGATCATTCAGGCAGCATGGATCACCTTCACTTTATCCTAGACCCATGGCCACATCAACACCTTATACAGAACAAAGACCAAGTACCTTACCAAGAAGAGTCAACATTTCTTCCCAAATACCAACCTCATTACATCAAGAAATTCCAAGAAATACTACTCCAATAGTGAAAATCAGAGCCAAGGATTATAATTTGTGGTTTGATGGAAAGGATGTTGAAAGATTCATCAAGAAAGTTGAAAATATTGCAGAAATTGAAGGAGCAAGTGGAAGAGACATTGCAAGAGAAATAGAATTTTGGACAAAAGATGAAGAAATCAGTTATCATATTGAAGGAATGCCAGGATATGAAACAGCTGATTGGGATCAATTGAAAGTGGATATGAAAAGAAGATGGGGAATAGTCTCACCTGAAAGAAGATACAGATTATCCTCAATCACTGAATTATTCACAAAAACTCAACAAGAAGGTGGAATAAGGAACATGACACAATACAGAAAATTCATTGGGGAATATGAAGCAATCATCACTTACCTCAAAAGATACCAATATATCCAAGGTGATATCAATCATAACCAGGAAATATTGGCCAGCCTTTCCACTAGTGTTCAAGAATCAATTTACAAAGAAATGATCAAAGACAGAGCTATGGTTCAAGCCTTGGATGGAGGTTACATCATACCAAGATTGGATATTTTGAAGTTATACATTGAACAAGACTTGGAGGCCAAGGTACTTATTCAACAAAAAGAATTTTCTAAACCAAAACCTCCAGAAAAGAAAACAAGATTTGAGGATGAAAGCTGGGATGAAGTTTTAAAACAAGTAAAAGAACTCACCCAAAAGATCAAAAATCCTCCACAACCAGAGCCTCAACCAAGAAATGAAGGAAAAGAATCAGTTAAAGGAGTTTTGAATCAACTCAAAACCCTTTCAGAAGCAGTTAATCCACCAAGAAGGAATTGGAACAATAATCAAGAGCAAAGATTCCCTCAAAATAATCAGCCATACAGGCAAAGGAATCCCTTACCACCATTTTCATCCAGTTATCAACCATACATACCAGCTCAAATGGCTCCAAGACCACCAATGAAATGTGCTTACTGCAAGGAAGAAGGACATTCAGCAACTAGATGCACTCACCTTGCTGAAGATTTGGACAGAAGAATTGTCAGAACCCAAGGAGCATCTTACCTCTTCCCCAACTATCAGAGAGTACCTATGGAAGGAAATGAAAGTGCCAAAAACATAGCCAGAGCTTTTGCAAAGGAACAAGCAGAACTCAACAAGAAATTTATGGAGAAACCTACTGTCAAACCAAAGCCAGAAGAAGAGATTAAGCCCACTGAAAAGAAACCAGAGGATAAATCAACCTCAATTGCACATGTTGAAGATTGGTCAAATTGGAAACCACCTACCATTTCCTCAGCCAATGACCCATTTGAATCACACATTGGATTAAGGCAGACCAAGCAAAGAATGGAAAGACAATCCCAAAGTCAAGAACCAAAGAGGAAAGCAGAAATTCCAGGAACTTACATTGAAGAAGAAAAGGAGGAAGAAAGAGTAATAATTCCCACCAAATTCCAAAATTCAAATATTCCAAAACCAGACCAACCTGAGGAGGAAATTGAAAATATTGCCAATAAAAATGAAGATGAAGACAGTCCAAAAGAAAAGACAGTCAGAAAACCTCAAAGGAAACAAGTTGAAACTAAACTGGAAATTGATAAAATTATCAAGAAAATTATGCAACAAAAGATCAACCTCACCATTGAAGAAATTTTGAGGATGTCACCAAATTTTGTCCATAAATTACAAGAATTATCAGAAAAAGACAGGGAAAAAATTAAGTCACTCAACTCAATGGATCTTCAAGAAAGGTTATTATCATTTGGATTCAAAGAAATACCCAAGCCCAAGATTCATTATGCCTGTCCTTTGGGATTTATGGAAATCTTCATTGGAAAAGAAGAATATCCTATCAGAGCATTAGTGGACACTGGGGCAGAACTCAACATCATACCAGAAGAAATAGCAATCAAAGCTTCACTCACAACAAGAAATCTTAACATGAACCTGAGGGGAATTGGAGGCCATACTACTTCATTGGTGGCACTTTCAGAATTTACTCCAATCATTTTGGCTTCAGGTGAAGAAACTCTAATTCACTTCTTCATTGCAAAAGGATCTGTCCATACAGTACTTGGAAGACCTTTCTTGGCAGACAACAATATCAGACTAGAATTCTCCCATAAACAAGGTGAAATACTAAGCTATCAAGAACCTGATGGAAGAAGATTATGCATGCCAATATGCAAACCTCAAGCACTTGGATGGCAAACTGGACCACCTAGAGGAATGGATCTATGTAATATGGCAAAATTGGTCAGAAATACACCAGGAAAGAAGTTTAAAAATGAAAAAGGTGACAATACCATGATAAATTTGACCCAGAAGACCCAAGATTTATCCATATCTCCAAAAAGTGGTAAGTTTGGTCAAGATTTACCAAATAACCAATGGCCAAACAACCTCAAAAGACAACTTGAAGACTCAACCTCTGAAGATGAATTACCCAACATAAGTTACAAGCCAATTTACAATAATAAAGAAATCTTCCAGATTTTAGTGGATGGAAATGAAAAAATAAATGGAAATCCTTTCAAACCTAAACCCAAAAAGAAGAAAGTCAGACTTAGTGAACATCATGAGCTCTCAGATGAAGAAATTATAAATGAAATTGAAGAAGACCTCAAAATTATGGAAGAAAGAGACAAAAAATTAAAAGACACATACCATATCAACTTCTTGGACAGACCATTGAACAACCAAGAAGAGCCTTATGAATGGCAACTGGAAAATCCTGAATTCATCCAGCAACCTCTCAATGAAGATGAAGAAACAGAATCCATCCTAGAAAATGAATACAACTACATTTACTTGCCATATATCAATTTTGAAGATATTTATGGAGATGAAGCTCAAGAAATTTTATGTGAAGATAAATATTTATGTCACCTTCCAGGAGCAAACTTGAACAAAATCCAATTCCTAGAACTGTTAACTGAAGAGGGAATTAAAGGTAACCTTAAAAATCAATTCTGGGATGAAATATTTGAAATGGCCACACTACCAAGAAGAGGACTTTACTTCAATCAAATTTGGGCCCAGTGGTACCTTGGATTAAATGGATCAACATATCAAACTGGAAGACTGAAATGGGTTGGAGATGGATATATATTCATTGATGAAAACCTATGGTTGTCAGAGTTTCCATCAGAACAAGAAATTGGGGAAAGAAATGCCTTTTTGGAAGCCCTCAAAGATCTTATTTTGGCCATATTACTCAACAGACACTTACCTTTCCCCCTTGGGGGAGCTCAACCTTAAATAACATCACCAAAATCAAGAAATTTTCTTTAAAATGTATCAGTATCAGTATCACCAAAAAAAAAAAAAAAAAAAAAAAATGTATCATTAGTTTCTTCTCTATTTTTGTCCTGGGCAGTGACTTCCTGCCTTAAGAAGACATTCATCAACAAATTTTTTCTTAAAAAAAAAAAAAAAAAAAAAAAAAAAACTTACAAAAATATATCAATCACCTCCACCATGGCCAATTCACCAATTTTTGGATCCTATGGGGAAGAATTAATAAAAGAAGACCAAATTATCAATGAAGAACTTCATTGGTCACCAGAAGATGAAGATTTTAATAAAGAGAGCCTTTGGCACTTTAAGGATACTTCATCAATAACAAGAAACCAAGAAATTAAAGAAATCAAGGAATTGCTGAAAATTTTGGAGGTTTCTGACAAAACCAATGATCAAATTACTCTAGAATTAATGGACCAATTAAATTTCAAACCATCAAGGCCCATCTTAAAGACACATAACAGCTCTAAAAATCAAAAATCAAATAAAATAGTCAGATTTAAACCTCAATAATCACTAGGCAGTGACCTCCTGCCTTATCAAAGAGGAAAATAAGTTCTTATCAATTTAAATAACCATCAATCCCCAAATCAAGCAATCACTAGGCAGTGACCTCCTGCCTTATCAAAGAGGAAAATCAATTCTCATCAATCAAAATCACCAATTTCACTCACCCAAAATCAATCATCACTAGGCAGTGACCTCCTGCCTTATCCAAAAGGAATATCCAAATTCTTACCCAAGAATTATCATCCAAAACCCATTAAACCTACCCTCAAAGTATTGTGATAAATAAACCTGACAAAATTTTCAGATTTTATTACCATCAACACTTCAAAATACACCGAATCCATCAAAAATGGAATCATGGCCATTACTTGAAGAGAATCCCTGGTCATTGGACACAGATGTCAGCTGGCTAGAAGAAAAAGAAATTTGGACCAATTACATTAATCAACAAGAAATAGATGAAAATCCTGACTGGTTCTTTAAAGTAAAACCAGAACCCTGTCCTGATATTTCCACCATAATACTTCCATACATTGAGTTTGAGGACATCTTTGAAAAAGAAAACTCACCATCAGAAATTGTCATATCTTATCCATGGAAAGAATTACCTGGATTCAACCTTACAAAATATGAATTCTTGGAATTACTGACATGGGATGGAATTGATGGAAACCTTGGAAACCCATACTGGAATGAAATATTCAACATGGATGAAAATCTCAGGAAATCACTATTTTGGAGGACCTGGGAATGCCAAGACTGGTTCAACCTCCAGTATTTTGTAATTAAAAATGGAAGAATCAGCAAGATCTCAAGAAATTATATTCTAAAACATGCCACATGGAATTGGCATTGGGAAGAAACACTTATACCAGCCATACTCAGTCTTAGAGGTGGTGCAACTAAAATCAATACAGAAGAATGGAAATCTTTCTGTCAAGAATACCTTTTCAAACCTCTCAAAAGGGAAAAATTGAGGGGAGGAAAAGTTATCAAACAAGAATTAGTGAATAAAATACTTGGTCAAAGGAATTAATTTAAAGAAATCTCACCTGCTAAGTCCTCCATTCTGTATTTTCTCTGAAACTTCTTTAATTATTTTCCAAATCTAATATTTCATTTATAATCAATCAAAAAAAAAAACTCAATATAAAAAAAAACACATTGAATCAATCAACAAAAGTGACTAATCAGATTCAAGCATGAGAAAGGTAAAAGTGACAACTTACATTATAAGTTGATCCCTTTTATAAGAAGTGATGAAGCATATATTCAAAAGAGCTTCAATAAACTGTTTAAGTTCATCAGATAATATTTTTATTTGATTTTTGAGCAACATAATATTGGTATCTGTAAAATATAAGCTATAGTGTCATGAAAATTATTAACATTAAAATTACAGGATGTGATTTATTATTATTAGTAGATTAGGTCCTTTTATTTTTATTTTATTTTTTTTCAAAATTCTTTAATAAAAATTAAACCAAAAAAAAAAACAAGATTTTTTATTTGATTAGAGTTTTCTTGAAAACACTTTTTTACCTTTTATAATCCCATTAAAGTTTCTTTTCTTTCTAAAAACAAACAAACCATAATTGGCTTCAACAGATCTTAAAATTGGCTATATCATAAATCTCAAATTAAATCTTAAGTTATATTTAAATAGTTTATTTTTGGAAAACAGGAAGGGATAGACCTTAATTCTACAATACCTTTCAGCACTTTATCTTATCGGACTGAAATTTAATTTATATACTCATACCAGGGGCACTAAAAGAATAAATATTTGTGATGTTTAGATTTGATACGTCACCATGAAAAGATAACCAGCTGGAAATTACAGAAGAACCAATAGCAAATTAGTCGACTCAATAAAAAATTACTCACCCTTATCACTCAACCCACCTAATTGCTCTAAGGCTACCACTGCAGGCTTCGTTTCAAGTAGAAAGGTGGAATAAATAAAATATCAAAATATAGTTCAAAACGCCCTTCCAAGCAGCCAATAATGGTACTATTACACAATAGCATCTGCTCAATTGATATATCAGACCAGTAGTGTGGAACAAATACATAACCAAAGATTAAACACAAATAATTGACCATACAGTACTGTACAACAATAAAAATGGTATAGTAACAATTGCACAAAGTACAAAGCATGTTGGCTGACCTCCCCGATCACAAAACAGTAAAAGACAGTACAAAAAATATACCTCAAATGTAGAGTAACACTCTTAATAGCAGGCTAGACAGTCTGACAAAGAAATATAAAAAAAAGAGGAAGAAAAGCGACTAAATGCTCAACGAAGGGAGGGCTATTTATAGTCATGTTCAAAACCCCTGGGATACTAATTCCAGCTTAACCAAACGATGTAGACTAATCATACGGTACTTCCAAATATCCTAGCGTATATCGACAAAGCTTATCAAGACCCTACATTCGTTTAATTAAATAAGCCATGCATGGCTTAGCATTCTGAAAAAGCACTCAAACTCCTCCTTATCAGCTACTGGTAAAGGTAGTGCTGATGCGATGAAAGGAAAACAACCTTTCCAGCACTGAAGGAAGAATGAAAAAGTGGTGTATCACTGAATAGTTTGGAAATACGGGCAAGGCAATCTTGCATTAGCACCACATCAAGCAACGGGAAAGCAATTCACCGTCGTAATACAATTCTGGAAGAATTCCGGTGCCCCGCTGTATGCAGTATTTTAGACAGCAACACTGGCAGCTGGGTAATCACATTCGAAGCCCATAGAGGCTAATTCAAAAACTCCTCCGACGCCATTAATGGTATCCTCTGCTAAAGACATGACAAGACTATTTTTCTAACCAATCTCAAGTTTACAAGAGAGTGGGGCTTCAACAAGAACTAATTATAGGAACAACACTGCACCGTTTGCAGTACTTTATGCAATGGAATTACGACAGCTTCCAAGGAAGAACAATTAATCAGATAGCCGTTAACTCTGGTATTTGTGCTTCCATGGCCTGCAGCGGAGACCTACTGGGCAGTGCTACCTAGGCTTGGTAGAAAAACCAAGAATAAAAATGACGTGAAAAAACCAACTGGATTCAAGCTGTATAATCACAACGTCAAAACTTACAATTTCACTCACCCAAAACAAGCATGTTCCCATGCTTAGGATATCGCTACTACCGCGGCTTTGTGGAATAACAAAGGAAATAAAACAATAAAATTCAACTAACAGAATGATAGCTGTATTATCATGACAGGGGGAGCTTTCTCATTAGCTACATCACGACAGGTTGTGATGGGGCTTATCCCAATGATGGAGTTAGCCTGGGGAAGGAGTCTAAATCAGGAAACACCAATCAATATGGGGATTGCGCTTGACACCTTGTCAATGGTCAGGAAAGGCCTAGAAAAGATTATTGCATCGCCGGAGTTACGATGACAAGCGACATATGTGATTAATTTGGCTAAAGTAATCTCACTGATGAAACCTTGCTTGCTAAATCCTTCACTAGTGTACTAGGTATGACAGGTGTGATTTGGGAGGTGGATTTAGATCGGAGGAGAGTTCAAGCACCAAATACCGACAGTCGATGTGGTTATGATCACATTAGAGACCTCTTGAAGGTCCGCCAGTGATGGAAACCTCACCTAAGGAAACTACCAACCAAAACCAACTCACCCGATCCATTTCTACATAGTAAAAGGGTGGAGAAACCCTCTAGTAGTCAAAACGACCACAACCGACGTAATTAATCAGGAATAAGGGTAAAATAACCCTTGATAAGCCTAAAAGAGCTCACCCGAAGCTGTTTGAGCATGAGAGAGGGCTTATGAAGCCCATTATAGCACCCTACACTCCAATCGATTCAACTATTCAACAAAGTAAATATTTGAGAGCACCGACATATTAAAAATAAACCACCCGAAGTGGTTGAAAGCACAATAGAGTGCTTATCAAGGTGATTATGAATGGAAACAGCCTACCCGAAGCATCCTGGAGGGTTCTAAGAACTTCTAAACCATCCTGTAAAGCTTACTACCTTACCTTCTAACAATGACAGGGTAAAATAAAAAAAATAACAATAAATTAAATCACTTTCAACTATAAAAAAAAATATAATAATAAAATAAAATAAATCAAAAAAAAAAAAAAAAAAAAAAAAACAGTATTTATATACACATATATATATCATGAAGAAGAAAAAGAGGGCTTTGAAGAATAAAAACAAAAAAAAAAAAGCCCTAAGTATGGCTATAAACTGCTGGTTTTAAGTTTTCTATCTTGCATTTTTTATGCTGATTTTATTTTTATTTTTTTTAAGTAGGACTTATAAAGGATATGAGCCCTCATCAAGGCTTTAAACTGATGATTTTCTTATATTCTTGTTTTTTATGTTTACAATAAATTATACTAACATACCTGATTTGGCTTTTACAGGTATTCAACATTAAAAAAAAACACTTTCAGGATCTTATAAGATTAAGAAAATAATTTTTAAATGAAAGAAGTCCTGAACAAGACTTAAAACTGTTTATTTTCTATTTCTTTATTATTAAAGCTGGATATTACTGATGTTTTTTTTCTTTTGATCAATTTTCTAAAAAAAATCAAATAAAAAATAAAAAATATAAAAAAAAATATATAAAAGAATAAGAAAAAATATGTAACAATGAATTATATTACTGTCAACTGACAAAAGATTGAAACAACATAAAAGGGAAAAAACACATTAAAAATGTCCTCAGCAAGACATTAAACTGCTGCTTTCTTCTTTATTTTATCCTTTTGACTGTTTAATTAACTAAAAATAATTATTTAACTTTTATAGGGCTTTGAAAAAAAAAAGTTATAAGAAATGATGCTAATGATTACATATATATATATATATATATATTTACATAAGAATACAAATAAAATGCTTATTTATTTTCATTTTACTCAATATTTTATTTAAATTTACTGATGATTTTTTTACAAAGGCCTTAAAAGGAATAATAAAACAAAATAACAAAAAGCCCTCATCAAGGCTTTAAACTGATGCTTTTTTATATTTAAAATTATTTTATTTTAAAACTTCTGATCATTGATTTATACAGAAAATTCAAAATGAAAACAATAAAATGAAAGCCCTCAGCATGGCTTAAAACTGCTTAATTTCATTTATTATCATGATTTAATTAATTTGACTAACCATGTTTTTTTTATATGAAGAAACAGGGCTACAAAAAAAAAAAAAAAAAATTAAAAATGTCCTCAGCAAGACATTAAACTGCTGGAATTTTTTTCATTTTCTTATTGATATAAAATGGAGCTGACACATTTAATTGTGCTACAGGTCTTCAATATACAAATGAGCCCTTAGTATGGCTATAAACTGCTTCTTTTACTTTATTTCTCATGATCTTTTTATCTTTGATATTAAATTGAACTGACATATTTTACCTTTTATGTGCTACAGGGCCATAAAGGACAATGAAAGCCCTCAGCATGGCTTTAAACTGCTATTTTATCTTTTATGCTTTCTTATTTTTAATAATAACTATACTAAAATATTTGATTTGGCTTCCACAGATGAGTCCTCAATGAGACTATAAACTGTTTAAGATAACTATACAACTTGGCTTTGAAGATAAATTACATGCCAGGAAACCCCAAAGGCAACAATCAGGTTCCTAAAACACAAGATATGGTCCTTGGAAAGACCATAAACTGCCCACTCAAATTATCAACAATAATCAAGAAAAATCACCAATGGTCCTTGGCAAGACCATAAACTGCCCCTTCAAATATGAAAAATAAATCACTAAAATTATCAACAAGGACCAAAGCAAAGAAACCAATGGTCCTTGGCAAGACCATAAATTGCATATTTAAAGTATTCAAAAAGATTGGAAAAGGACTATAAAAACAGGAAAAGTCCTAGGCAAGACTATAAACTACCTAAGGTTTCATTTCTTATTTCTAATTTTATGTCATTATAAACAAGAGTTAGAACGATTTACTGACTTGAATGTTCTGAACATATTTTTTTTATTTTTATTTTTTTTCAACTATTTCTTTTTCCTAAGAATTAGGGGCATATCCCATTCATGATCTCAAGAATATTCTATTTATTCATTATTTCTATCATAATTTTCCTACTATTGCAATAAGAGCCATTAAGCTGGCTTAATTTTTCAACTCAATAATAACAATAATTAAAAAAAAAAAAAGAAAAAAAAAAAAAGATCAATTTATTTGAAATATTTCTTCAATTACAAAAGAGTGATTGGAACTTGTTTGAAAATAAGAAGTATTTGTGTCATGAAGGCATTAATTGAACTCTAAAGGAGTTATTTATATTAAAACCTCATACATTGATGACATAATTTGGGGAATTTACATATTAATAACACCTCAATGTGCTATTTATTCCAAATGGAATTTAAAAAGCCCCCAAAGAGCAAACAAGAGTTTTTTTTATTGTACAAAATTTGATTTTTCACTGTTTATATTTTTACAACTCAAATGCATTTATGGGCAACAGAAAATCTGAACCATAAAGGGAATGGACTTGAAATAAAGTCTGAGTCACAATGATGATTCCAAAAGGAAGAGTTGTGGCATCATAAGGGTCATTATATGGATAAAGGACCCAAATTATGATCATTCAACTATGTAATATTAATCATAAATACTCTCAAGAGCACCAATTTTTGCTGATTGGCACAAATTACCACCTTCAACCAAACAGTTCCATGATTTTGATTGTGATTCAGGATCATTTCTTTTGAAATTTGATTTTTTACTCAGATATCTCAGTTAATGGGTATTTTATACTTACAGTAAAAGAATAAAAAAAAATAAAAAAAATAAAAAATAAAAATTTATTGAATAATCATTAAAATAAAATTATGTATATTTACTGTATCATTATTTATCCTCATCAAAAGAAAAAATAACTATAAAAAATAAGGGGTGGGTAAACTTATTTCTTACACTATCCCTTATAGTGGAAGTTTTGGGGGAATGAGGATATATCCTCTTCAAAATTTGAAAACCAACTCAAGATTTTTAAATGGAGAGGGGGGCCCTCATCCAAACAAATATTATTTAAAAAAAATATATATATATATCAATATATTAATATTAAAATCAATTTTTAAATCACCTTACTATTACAATTTTTTATTTTTCATTTCTTTATAACAGGTATAATTCAGGAATAAAAAAAAAGGGACATAAATTATTTTTAAGAAATATCAAGAGAATTGGGAAACAACTTATCATAGGACAATTATTCAGAATACTGAAAATGAAGAAGATTATTTATAAAAAAAAAAAAAAAAAAACAGGAGTTCCTTATGGATTGACCTTTGGACAACACAAGACCTTGGACACTTCTTTGATTCTGGATTGAAACTCATTTTGAATTCAAGAATCACTGGCCAGAATTTATGGACTGAAGGATTACTCACTGGATTAATTATGGACTCAGGACTCACTCAACATGAAGGACCAACAAGATGATGTAAAACACTCAACTCAAATTGCCCTTGGGATTTTAAAGAAGATTGAAGACTCAAGAGGTCCTCAGCATGACACTAAACTGCTTCCCCTGTAGACTTGGGCAGGGAAACTTATAAAAGAAAATAACAGCCAAGAAGCTGGAGGGGATTGTCCTAGTCAGGAGAAGTGCTGAAGGACCATTTTTGTCCTCAGCATGACAATAAACTGCTCCCTTTGTGTAACAGGAACAAGGGGTTTCACAGGTGTTTATCATTATCAAATTGGCCAGAATGAACAAAGTGGAGTCCCAAGCCATCAATTAAGACAAGAAAATTCCTTATCAAGAAATAAAACAACCAGAAGAATCTTGCATCAAGTGGGAATCATGAAGATTGAAGAATAAAACAAGAGGCAAGTGGAATCCAAAATCAAGCCCAAAGGAGCTCAAGAATCAAGATAAGCCCTTGGATTAGGCCAGGAGGTCCTTGCATGACTTAAACTGCAGGACTTGTATACCTAATATACAGGGGTTACACACCTAGTTGTAGGTCCTGTATGACCTTAAACTACATTTTTTTATGGAAGAAAGAAGAAAGAAGAATTGTGAAGACCTCAAGATTTCAGGACACTAGCAAATTCTTAGAAATAAAAAAAAGAGAAGAAGAAACAAAATAACTAATTGAAGATGGATCACCAAATTTTAGCAGCCAAATACAAATCAGTCCTGAAGAAGGTGAGACCAGTCAATGAGCCAATGCCTCAAGACCTTAACCCACCTTTGGAAAGACCACCTTTGTCAAGAGATCCTTATGAAACACCCTTATCACCAAACCCACCTATATTTCAAGAAACCTTCAAGGTCACCCATGAAAGACTCCAAGCAGTCAATTTTGGCCCACCCGGATGGTTATCAAATGAAGAAATCAATTTACTCAAAAATGTTATTACCTTAAGGGAAAAAGCAATAGCTTTCTGTGAAGAAGAAAGAGGATTACTCAAACACTCATATGGAAAACCTTACAAGATACCAGTAATACCTCATGAACCTTGGCAGAAGAAACCAATTCCAATTCCCAAATCAATTTTACCTCAGTTTACTGAATTAATCAGAGAAAGAATCAGGACTGGACTCTATGAGCAATCCACCTCAAGCTACACAAGCCCAATCTTTTGTGTGGCCAAATCAAATGGGAAACTCAGAATTGTCCATGACCTTCAAGAACTCAACAAAGTCACCATCAAGGATGCTGGCTTACCACCTCACATTGAAGAATTTGTAGATGCATTTGCAGGAAGAGCATGCTATGGACTAGGAGATATCATGGGAGGATATGATGAAAGAGAATTAGATGTCACTACAAGACCCCTCACTACTTTTGAAACACCCCTTGGAAGGATGCAACTCACAAGACTACCCCAAGGAGCCACCAACTCAGTAGCAGTATACCAAGCCCAAATGACCTGGATACTTCAAGAAGAAATACCAGAAAGTGTAGGAATTTTTATTGATGATGGAGGAATAAAAGGACCAAGATCACTTTACAATCAAGAAACACTACCAGAAAACCCCTCAATAAGAATATTTATATGGGAATATGCCATAACATTAGAAAGAATTTTATTCAGAATTGAAGAAGCAGGACTGACTATCTCAGGATCAAAGTTTGCATGCTGTGTGCCAGCTTTGGACATAGTAGGGCATGTTGTATCATTCAAAGGAAGAACAATCTCAAAACAAAAGATCAACAAGATTCAAAATTGGCCAACACCTCTTAACAAGAAGGAAATAAGGGGATTTCTTGGGCTTTGTGCCTATGTAAGGATGTTCATTGAAAACTTCTCACAAATTTCATCACCACTCAGAAGGCTCACCAGAGAAGATGTTGACTGGGACTGGGATCAAAAATGTGAAGAAGCTTTCCATAAGCTCAGAAGAATAGTTGGAGAAGAAATAACCCTCAAGAAATTGGATTATGACAAAGGAGCAGGAAAAATTAAGCTAGCAGTAGATTCAAGCTACATTGCTGCAGGAGCAGTACTCACTCAAGAAGATAAAGAAGGAAAAGACAGACCAGTATTATATGAATCAATAACTTTTTCAAAATTGGAATCAAAATACTCACAACCCAAATTGGAACTCTGTGGAGTTGCAAGAATTCTCAAGAAGCTTCAAACCATACTTTGGGGACAACATTTTGAATTACAGGTTGATGCCAAGGCCTTAATTCAAATGATCAACACCCCTTGCTTACCCAATGCCCCCATGACAAGATGGGTGGCTTTCATTCAACTATTTTCCTTTGATTTGATACACAAACCAGGGAAAACTTTCACTATGCCAGATGGGCTCTCCAGAAGACCAAAAAACTCAGATGAAGAAGATGAAGATGCACCAGAATTTGATGAAGAAGAAGATTGGATCAAGCCACACCCTGGATTTGGGGCCAAGAATGTAAATTCACTCAATCTTTCAGGAATACAAGTGCCAATCAAACAAGAAGGATTTTGGAAGAGAATGCAGGAATACTTAAGTACAATGAAAAAACCACAATCAAGTAAAGATGAAGAATTTAGAAGGATAAAAAGAAGGTCACCCAACTTTTTCTTGGAAGATGGCCAGCTTAAAAGAAGAAATAACCCAAGCCCTCAACTAGTGATATCAAGTCAAGAAGTTCAAAGCTACATTTTGAAATCACTTCATGAACACATGGGCCACAGAGGGGAAAATGAAACTTATAGAAGAATTAAAGCAAGATTTTGGTGGGAAGGAATGAAAAAATCAGTCAAGAAATGGGTTCAATCTTGCCTGGCCTGCCAAAAGAGAAGTCAAAGCTTACAAAGGGAACAAGGAAGGCCTACAGCAACATCAACAATCTTTGAAAGGGTAAGCATGGATGCAGTACATATTAAATCTGGAAGATGGAAATATATGGTTGTGGCCAGAGATGATTTTTCAGGATGGCCAGAAACAGTTGGACTAGTCAAATTAACAGCAAAAGCAGTGGCAGAATGGTTCACCTCAGAATGGATATGCAGGTATGGCTCACCAAAAGAAGTAACTGTGGATGGGGGGCCAGAGTTTGGAAAAGAATTGCAAGATGCAGTAAAGAAAGCAGGATCAAGGATCAGAGTCACCACACCTTATTACCCAGAGTCTCAAGGAATGGTTGAAAGAGGCCATAAACAACTTAAAGATGCATTAGTCAAGATGTGTGGAGAAAATGGAGGAAAATGGAGAAAATATCTACCTTTGGTTACCTTGGCTGACAGAATCTCCACTAAAAGGACAACTGGTTTCTCACCATATGAACTCCAATTTGGACAACTACCAGTATTACCAATTGACATTGAAACAAAATCCTTTTTAGCAGTAGAATGGCACAAAATATCCACAACTGAGGAATTATTGGAAGCCAGAGCCAAGCAGTTGGAAGGAAAAGAAGAGATGAGAAGAAAAGCAGCAGAAAAAATCAAAAAATCAAGGGAAGACTCAATGAAATATTGGGATAGAAGAATGGCACACCAACTAAGATCACCACTCAATCCAGGAGATTTGGTCCTGGTTTACAACAAAGCAATAGAAACTAATTGGGGACTACTTTTCAAAAACAAATGGAATGGACCCTACAGAGTAATCAAACAAATAAACAATGGACCATATGAACTTGAGGAACTTGATGGAACAGAATTAGCAAGAAGATTTGCAGCATCTCAAGTCAAGAGGTTCTACCCAAGAGGAAAGTTGATAAACACAAAAGAATATACAGAAGAAGAACAAAGTGAAGAATATGAATCAATAAATGAGGAAGAGGTATTGGAGGAAACCACAGAATCAGATGAAGAATAGAGAGCTCTCACCTGGAATGCTGGGGACAGCATTAAATGGAGAGGGGGATGTGGTATTCCATACCATTTTTTTTCACCAGGCTCAAGCTCATAGTATCCTATAACAGCAGGAAATCCAGCCTACAGGCAGACTTACACTCAAATTTTACACCAAAAGGTCAATTTTACAGCAAGAAGCTGGATTTAACTCATAAAACCATGGCACAGGCACCAAAGGGCAGTGTATGTGTTTAAATAAATTATTCAATTTCATTATGCATATGTAAAAATCAAGTTACATATAGTAAACTAGTTACAACAAATAAGGTACCACCCTTTAAATTACACACCCCACCCAGCTTTACACCCCCTTACAGCCACAGGACTCATGCAGCAAGAAAATGACACATGCATTAGCTATACAGCCAACTTGCATTCAAAGTCACATGATGCAAAGCTCAACACCATGGAATTCCTGCAAGTCATTTACAACACAGCCACAGGAGTACCTTATCTTATATCCACAGTAACCCCACTTAAAACATTAAAACATAATTATTTACACCACTCATCACCTCATGCAAACCAAAGCTAGTTACAACAGGCTGCATGCAGTACACAATTCTAATTAAATCTCAACCATATGACTATGCACAGCATGTGTCAAACTCAAAAATCACATCATCTCATACATCACAGTAAATTCATCAGTGCAAGAAATTATCACCTGACCTCATTTTAAAGTTCAAAAAGAAGAAAAACAACCATGACACCTGCATAAATTACACAGCCACTTCTACCAAAACTAAAATAGGACATATGAAAAGGAATTACAAGGTAATCATGTGATACTTAATCCACCAACAGAATATCATGTGACAGAAAAAAGGCTGTGCACAAGAAAACTCCTCAGCCAAAAAATTAATCACCTCATATATGCAAGGAAAATTCAAGAATATCACATCATAATTAGTTCACCAAAAGACAATCATGTGATAAATGGAGGCTGTGCAGAAGAAAATTTTCACCAAACCTGAAATCACCTGACCCATGCAAGAAAGGTCCTCACCAAAAAAAATGGAGTCACATGATGAAATCAAGAGGAATTAAAGTGGAAGAAGACAGCTCCCATGGAGGGCCCTCTGGGCTCCTAAAAGGTATAAATAGAGGGGCTCTCTCCCCCCAAATTTCAAAATCCCCCCCATGCACAATATATCCTCTGCACATTACAAGCACAGGAATAAGTCATCCCTCACCTGGGAGGTACTCCAGTATATTATAGTAAGTTTACTTGCCCAGTAGCTTAGCTCAGTGGAAGTATAGTGTTGAAGATTACCCAGTAGCTAAGCTCAGTGGAATCTTATTATTATTAAAATAAAAATAAAAAATTATCCAGTACCCAAAATTAGGGTTACTACTCTATTAAAATATTTTATCCAGTAAAATCAACACCATTTATCAAGATTTAAAATTAACTTACCCCTTTAAAAAATCCAATAACAAAGAATCTTACCTCTTAAATTTAACAAATACAATATTATTTTATTATTAACCACTCTTAAAAAAAATAACAAACCTTTCAAAAATTATTTTACTCTATTATAACTATACCTTAACAAAATTACCTTTATCAACACCAATCAAATTTTTCTGAACACCTTGAATAACTCATCTTACCAAAATTGTATCACCAAGAAGAAACCACTCACCTCAATTTAACTAAAAATATTAAAATTAAACAGACAAGTATTCCATTAAAATATCAAATTTAACCAAAATTACTGACATTATTCTTCATATTATTTATTGAATAGGTCTGATCTGAGACTGCTGAATTTTGTCTTCTGCAGTTGTAAAGCCACTTACTAATTTTATTTTGGTTTTTGAGCTCCAAGGAAGATTTTGTTCAGTATTTTAGGAGGGGCAGGCAATACACCCTTGCCACCCTTGGTTACAGGAGTTATTAGCAATTCAAAACTAGTTACCTGTGATTTCCCCCTCCAGGTACTGCCTCATTTTAATCCCACACAAGAGGAGTTCCCACAGTGCGTGAGCTGCAGCTGATAGAGTGTAACATGTCTCATCTGGATGGCGGAATTGGTTAGGAGTTTAATTGGGTAAAATGCCATGCTGCTCAATGCTCATACATATTCTATTTTATTTACACATGGCAATACTGCGGTTTTGACCCTTGAGGGGCG
The DNA here is from genome assembly GCA_023105745.1 of Austropuccinia psidii. Taxonomy (NCBI): domain Eukaryota; kingdom Fungi; phylum Basidiomycota; class Pucciniomycetes; order Pucciniales; family Sphaerophragmiaceae; genus Austropuccinia; species Austropuccinia psidii. The sequence continues at coordinate 35,912,369 of JALGQZ010000003.1, read as the reverse complement.
TTCCAATAGGGATGTGTCAACATTGATTTGAAGGGATTGACATTCAAACCATGTATGCTGGCACGCCATCGTACATGGCTTAAACCTTATTATAGACATAACGATATAACTCTATTACATAAGGGGTTGGAGTGCAGCTAAAGTTTTGGTATTTGGTTTGAGTGCAGCAGGCCTTTAATCGGTTGGAATGTGATTTGGATTGTCCTGCCTTTCTTGAAAAGGTGATGTCTCTTTTGTGAGTAAATCCTTCATGAATATACCCCTTTACAGATGTACGATGCTGTGCAATTTCAATGCATATATTGGCAGTTTGGATAATTCACAAAATGTGACAATGGGGAGGCGGAAATGTTGCCAAATATGATCACTTATGGATGATGGGTCCTCTTTGAGATCAAGGGAATATTACATTATGTGGTGGTAGCCCGTGCAGGGTGGTTTCCAACAAAAGCGGAGGAGCTCAAGAGGAGGTAGGGAGGATTCTCCTAAAAAGAGGCTTATTAGACTTCCAATAAGACTCTTTTTTAGAAATATTCATAGAATATCTCTATTCTAAATTTTGAAAGATTTCATCTCATATCACTCTATTTTATCATAATACTGAGGTGTTTTATCTAGTTAGAAATATTAGTGTACTTTTTTGGCCCTTATGTCACCTTCCAAGTCACATAAATCCCGTTCTGGTTCTGTTCATGACTCAGATAGTGAATCTAGCATAGAATATGTTCAAACACAGTCACCATTGAGTCCCAACATTTCTCTCACAACCCCTATCGCATCCTCAATGAATGTATCAGGTTTTAACATTGATGTGGGAAATCCAAAGGCTCCAACTTCAAGCACTTCGTCAATCCCAAATATTTCTGTCACTCCAATTCCCCCAAATCCCACTAATACACAAACGCATGTGTCTCAGGGGCCAGAAGGCACACCTCAAATCTCATCAAACGCTAATCCCCAATCAAAATTTCCACGTGAGTTCCTCCTTAATCCCGGTTGGAATCCAGTCGCATCCCAGGATCCCTTTGGCCAAAGTAAACAGCCAACCCTCAATATTCCATCAGGATCTCAGGTTCATGTGGGAGATGAAAGGCCCATGGATGGGGTGCGACAAAAAAGACCATTGGAGAAGGTAACTTGGAGTGGTCTGTCGGAGGGAAATCCAGGATTGACGCTTCATCAAAGTAAGCCATTTGAATTTTGGAGTATAAACTTTTTCACAATTTGATATGTTTGTTTCATGGGTTAGATATGGCACCTAAAGGCAAGTCAGTCCGATCTCAGGAGCCAATTGAACATTGTGAGTATGACCAGTCTTCATTAATTTTTTGATGTGTTAACTGATGATGTGCATGGCAGGTGATGAACTTTATGCATCTTCACCTCTGGTCCATAAAGAGAAAGTCACTGGACGTCATCATCCATATGCCTCCAAACCAAGAACAGCTCATGCCAGTTCATCAAGAGAAAAAATGGTGGATGATGAGGATGAGAACATGTCTCCGACTCAAATGGAAACAAATGATGAACCAAGGAGGGACAATTTCACGGCGCATGAGCATGGCACTCAGTCAAATAGTGAGTTCACCCATCCTCAAATGCCCCTGGCCCAGAGTATGCCTGAACAATACAAGGTCAGACAGCAAAGGAACCAGGCTTGTAAAGCTCACAATGTGGCAAAACGTGCAAGCCAGAAGGAGCAACAAAAATGGCTGAAAGCAGAACTTCCAGAGAATGTCCATGGAATGAGATCAGCAGTACATGCCCATTGCCTGTTCCTACTCAAAGTTAGGGATAAGGATTTTTCCTCACTACCAGCACCACCAAGCACAGAAGAGCGTGAAATTGCAATTCAAGTGGCTGGTCATCTTGGATATGTCCCCAAGGATGTTTTCAATGAGCCATCAACACAGGTTCAGTCTCAGGGCTTCCAAGGCTACTGCAAAAATGAGCTCCACAAGCTAGGACTAAAGCAATTCACTTGGGACTGGGAGAGCTCATGGCAACATCCGTTCAATGAGCTGATGTCTATGGTGTTTTACCGTACATTCCATCTCACACTGGTCAGCACCGAGTATCATCATTACTGTTGGAACAAGGATCATAATAACTATGGGGTTGTAGTGGCTTTAATGGAGCAATATTTCACTTATTTGAAAAGAGAATGGAAGTCTATTCAAAAGGATGCCGATTATTTGGTTAAAAAGAAGGAGAATCAAAAGCTCGCAAAGATTTGTCAAAGGGTTAGTTAATGTATCTCTTCTTCATTGTGAGCAAAGACTGATGATGATCTACTTGATTATGTGCAGACCTGTGAGCGCCATCGTGAATGGTGTGATACGGCTAAATTTCCCATTCTAGCATCACAATCCAATGACCCTCAAGTATGTTCAGATACTGAGGAGGTACTGGAAAATGGCCGTCAAGTTTACCGCAAAGTGGGAGTACGCTGGTGCTCCAAGTTATTTAATGAATTGGTATTAAAAATGGATTGAGACATAGAGTTTTGTAATTGCATTAAAAAAAGGGTAAAAAAACTATTGATAGATTGCCAGAATTACAATCGACAGATGATGGTGATATTCTGGAAGGCTTATCATTTCAGCTATTTGATCAAAATTGGCTCAAAGGCTGTAGTAAGATGCAGACTAGCGCCCTCAAAATACTTGACATGCCAGTTATTAGGCCGAATGGTGATGCTCTGCAATAACTTAGTAATATAAATGTATAGCACCATTACAAATTAACATTTTGTGAATTATTTGTGCAGGTGTAATACAATCTGATTATTATTTCTTAAAGATGCAACAACTTGCTAAATATGTCAGAATATAGACAATATGAGTTGGACTGTATCACCGTCTCCCTTAGAAATAATACTCTATTGCTCATTTTCATTGAGGAAATATTGAAGGAGTTTGATCCAGCTCATGGTGTTCATAATTGTGGACCTGTGCCAGGGTGCGCAGGTGTGAACAACTTGCTCAAACGCAAATTATATAATATCAGTAAGGCTCACGCAGTTAATGATTTTTCCTTTTCTTGGACCTATTGGTGTTTGGAAAATTGCATTTCCATATGGAAGGATTTTAGAATAGCAATACAATTAGGGTCAAAGATGAGGTTGAAAGTTACCTTCCGCATGTTGACCTCAACTGAATGAGGAGTGATATAGTGGATGACCTTTAAAGGTTGTTGTTGGCCAATACAATGGACTTGATCAACAGCCTGAGCCTCAATGGCTGGGTTCCAATTGGGCTCCTGGAAATGTGGATTTCAGGGTCCGAAAATCAGGGTAGAATTTTGGGGGTCCCCTCACCATTAAATAGACAATATTAGCACAAGTTATATTGAGGCCAGTTCCAGCTGCGGCAATGGATGCAATCAGTACTTCACATTCAGGATTATTGAAGAAATTCTCCAATGCCTTCTCCTGTGCTTGTGCTGTAATTGTTCCATAAATTCGTGCTGAAAGGATAGAGTGATGGGCAAGTGCAATACCAATTCTACAATATAAAAAAGTCAGATGGATTCAATTGGTAATGGAAGCATATTAGAATTAACGCACAAATCTAGAAATTGGGTCCATTGGGTATAAACCACCGATTTGGTTGGACCACACCTTGTTTGTTTGTTCTTCATTAAGCTTTGTAGGAGGTGTGCAATTTTACTACTCATCATGCATGTTTCCACATCCACAATAGTTTGTGTGATTGTTGGGGAGTTATCCTGAGTGCTCCTGCCCTTGGGGTCTTCCAAATCGGCCTCTGCAATTGTGTTAAGCATGATGTGATGGTTACAACATATTCGCAGTTTATTGATATTTCTGAAAAATTCTCCTGGTCCTTTGCTTTTGGATGATAGGAATTCTTCATATAATGTGGAATATTCTTTCTGCATGGTTGGGTTGAGTGGGAGCAGCTCATAATGATGGCTAATAGTGGGGAGGGATTCAAGATGTGTGGTTTTGGTGCGGCGCAAACTTAAATGCCGCAATGCCAAATGCAATATATCATTGCAACCTTTGGAAAGACTACTCAGGATGAATGGTGACCAGTTATCTTGATTGGCGCTCTGGGGTTGAGTGATGAATGATATTATGCCCAAAAGGTCATAAATGGTGTTGTGAATAGGTGTGCCCGTTAAACATATTTGATGGGATGAAAGGAGGCTATTAATGGCACGGTGAGTGGCAGTGTATTGAGAGCGAATATAGCTATAATATGGGGCAAGGGTTATTGGATATAAAAGGTAATTTGAATCATTTAAGCTCAGCCACTCACTGTGCTTCATCCAAGATTATACAATGCCGATTGATTTGAAAAATGAATGATGTAGAGGGATTGGTTTGCTTAAATTCTTGGGTGATAGTATTGTAAGAAGTGATGATGATATCATATTTTAGGATGTTGGCTTGGGATAATGAGTGATGAGTGGGACCATGGTAGATTTTGGCATGCAGCGCTCCAGCCTGAGCATGCTTGGATATTTCTGATTGCCAGTTGGTAATTAAGTGAGGGGGGCAGATGATCATGGTGGGCATGGAGCAATGGGGGTTTGCAATCATCCGCTCCTTGGAGGTACCAATTAGAGCAATGGCCTGAATGGTTTTACCTAATCCCATATCATCTGCGAGCAGTCCTCCAAGAGGGGTATTGGTCGAAAGGGATTCAAATGAGCTAACAACCTTTTTTGTAATGATGTGCCTGGCATTAAAAGTGGATCCTGGGGGTGAGGTGGCCCAAAGGTTACGGGCTGATTGGCCAGTGGGGATTTCTCGATCCCACAGAAAAGCTAGTCCAGTCTTTTGATGAGGGAGGAGGGGGGTTTGAATAATGGCATGGGGAGGTCTGATCCACTGGGTAATTGTATCAGTTTTTGCTTGGAAATCAATGATGAAACAGCAGGATATGAAGCGGGAAATGTCGGAGTAAAGAGTTGACATTGACTATGAGTATTACAGTCATATTCTTTGGGCATTTCAAGCTTGAAATATTGTGTTCAAAAGCTTTCCATTATGAATAAGATGTTTGGATACCATGTGAAGAACATCAATGCTAGATTGGGTTTCTGAGATGAGGAGGGATCATTTTCATCAGTCATAAATACTCCCTCAACAAATAATATTTGGGTAGGATTGGATTGGCAATTTTCAATCCATGCCCCACCAGGACCACAGTGCATGAACATTTTTGGTGCCCCAAGGAATGGTATCAACGTTTTGGAAAGGGTTCCAGGTAGAGAGCCAATAGCACGCTGGTGATTGGGGAGATAAACAAATATGTTGTGTTGATTGTGCCATATGATAATCCAAGACGCTGAGTGGGAATTCTCAGGATTTAAGGCTATATTACTATTTATTTGAATACGAATATTAATCATCCCAATGCAAAGTGGTTGTGAAGGGGTTGACATGATGGCTATTTTAAATTATTTGGGGACAGTTGGAAATTATATGATTGGGAGGGGGTAGCTAAACGGAATGAAGACAAATAAGCGCAGGTGACGAACTTATATGAGAGGCAGCAATGGGGTCAAGGGGGGATGGCCTGTGGTTGCGTGCATGGTCTTGATGGGGGTGGGCCTCTTGGGCTCATAATTTTCATATGCAATTTGGGGCATATATCAAGGCAAGGTGGCCAAAATGTGGGTGCACTGATATGACTGCTGGATCTGCAGCAATTTATGAAACCTTTGGTGGAACAAGGTTGACATTAGCATATCCGAAATTGGGTGGGTTGTAGTAACTTATTGTGGAGGGCATATTAGAGGCATGCAGTCATGTTTGCTGGTGTGACAGCAAACATGGGTGCATATCTTCCCCAGGTTAATTGTTGCACAGGGACCTACTGGGCAATGTTGGCCGTTTCAAAGGGCAATCTCACTTTGGGGATGTTTGTGTGTGGGCGGGTGAGATATGCTCGGTGGCATGCCACCAAACATTACTTTGGTTTTGCCTGAAGTTTTTTGCTCACTGATGCCTACTGGGCTTCCAGGGGGGAATGTGTGGCATGATCAAAGGAGGCGCCAGCTGTGAGCCGTGATCCACATATACATTCACCCCTATTGCGTTTGAGGCGGGTACTAATCCACCGAGATTGGCATCCGTGTCTTTGCCTCACGCATGTACAAAACTCCAGCGAAAGAGGCCACCCACCCAAGGGAATTTTTGGCTGCAATCCAGGTGCCACAACTTGCACGGGGCGTGTGAGAACATGAAGAAAATGACCCGCGGTGGGAGATACCCATGCAAACATAACCAGCCTCAGCAATCATAGGCTGGGATTATTCTAATGTGGATGAGGCTGAAGCAAATCCACACTGATTGGTCTCAGGTTTCCACACGCGAGCATGTGAGCGTCTGCAGTCAAGCTGACCACCCAACCAAGAAAATAGCCAGTCGGAACGCTGGCAGTAAAATGTCTTCCAGGCGTGTGAAAGTTGCCTGTGTATGACCTGTCGGGGGGTGCGTATGAAAGCGTGTGGCTGCCCGACAATGAGCACGCGCAATGAACAAGCGGTGTGGAACTCCTTTTAGTGTGGGATTGGATAAGGCAGTCCTTGAGGGGGAAATCACAGGTAAACAGTTTTGAATTGCTGAATGATCCTGTAACCAAGGGTGCTAAGGTGTATTAGCTGCCCCTCTGAATTTACTAAATAATCTCCCTATAGAGCTCACAAATCAATATTTAAAATTGTGGCTTTACAACTAGAGAAGACTTTCAGCAGTCTCTATCAGACCTACTCAATTGTTAGATAAATAACTTTCATGATTATTATATATATAGAAAATGGCTTAATACCACTATTTTATAGGTTAAAGGTAATATTTTAAATATAAATTTAAGTATTGATAATATATAATTATATAGATGTATGATATTTTAAACTATATGTGTTTATTTATATTTTTGGGTTAATTATTGATTATAAGGCTCATTAACAATATAATATATAGAATATACTTGATAGAATACTATAATGTTTTTCTTTTATTATAGAAGGGTGGGTTTTTATATTTATTGATTTATTTTTTTAAGGGATCTTATGACCAATATAGTTAATAATACTTATTTGATAAGAATATATATTCCTTAATGGATTCAGGATTTAATAATGACAAGGATAAGATAGCTATTAATATTAACTCTAATAATAATAACTTCTTTGAGTAGTACTCTATGACTACTACTAATATTTGTTATGATAATACTATTTATGCAATATTAAACTCTTTCATTAATACTGTAAATATTTTCTTTTATCAATAATTTCTGACTACTAATATTTATTATGATAATACTATTTATTCAATATTAAACTCTTTCATTAATACTGTAAATATTTTCTTTTATCAATAATTTCTGACTACTAATATATGCTTCTGAACTTTGCTACTGAGCTTTATAATTTTATTTTGCTAGTTATCCTACTAGAATAGGGATGGATGGATCCTTTAGATTGAGGATTAGATTTCCATTTAATGGGGAAATACTTCCATGAGCATGGGGGAAAATGAGGGAGAGAGGCCCTCTATTTATATTCTTTGGGCCTTCCATAGAGGCACTCAAAAACAGGGGACTTAGAAAAATTTTACCTTGAGGTATTTTAGCTGGTGAGTGTTTTTGAAATGGTGTCATTTGATAAAGATATTGCACCATATGTTTAGATTATTGCATCATTCTGAACTTTGTTGATGTTTATGCACAGCCTTGAGCTAATTTTTCTGGTGAGTAATTTTGAGATGGTGTCATTGGATCAAGATATTGCACCATATGTTTGGTATATTGCACCATATTTTAAAACTTTATTTTTAATTAATTAAACTTTAATATTATTATGCACAGCCTTGAGGGAATTTAGCTGGTGAGTAACTTGGAGATGGTGTCATTTGGTAGAGATATTGCACCATATGTTTGGTAAATTGCATCATTTCCTCAGTGATTATGTAATCTGAGGTGTTTTTGATGTTGATTATTATGTTGGATGGTGTCATTTGACTTGATTATTGCACCATTTATTTGGTCAATTGCACCATTTTTCATTCTTTTGATTATGTAATCTTATTAAAGTTTATTTGGTGTTCCTTTGGATATCAGTTGATTTAGTACAATTATTGTATCATTTGTTTGTATTATTTTTGGCCATTCATGGAATTCTTTCAAGCTTATATGTAACTTTCTATGCATGAAGTTAATTAAGGTTTGATTCAGTTCCATCTTTTTATACAATGGATGTGTATTCATACTTTTTTAGTTGATCTTATTACATAAAATCCATTTTGGTGACTGTAATTCTTAGTAATCTAATGTTTTTTGTGGCTTTAGGGTTTCTTTATGTATTAAACTAAACTTTTTTTTGTTTTTTTTTTCAATCTTATTTGTATGCTATCTGCTAAAGTCTTCCTTTATTCAATACTATCCATGTTACTTTTTAGCTTATGTGATTTTGAAAGTGTCTTTTGAGCTGAGATATCCTAAATTGACCATTTAAGATTTGATATTTTGAAATTTTCACCCTCAATGTGCTTGAAGCTGGCCAAGAAAGGTATGGAATACCACATCCCCCTCTCCATTTAATGCTGTCCCCAGCATTCCAGGTTAAAGCACATTTAAACATTATTTTCTCATTGGATCATTATTTCATTATTTTAAGTTTCTCATATTTTCAGGACTTTGAAGTTTTCTTCATAGCTTTTCATCTTTGATTCTTGTTTATTTCTCCAATATTGATATTAATGAGCTTCATTTGAGGCTCATGAAGATTTCCATGAATTTCAAAATTTTCAGTATTCAGGTATTGCAATTCCTTTGATCATTCAATATGTTAAGAGTTTGTTTATTTTTCCAATGAGTATTCTAGATTCATCTTCTCTTTAATTTTGACAAATAATCTGAAAGAAATGTTCTTATTTGATACTTCTTTCCCCTTAGTTATTGCTTTAAGGTTAGTCAATCCTGTCTTTTAATGTCATACAAGGACAGTCCTTTGTCATCATGAGCAAAGTATGCAGTTTAGGGTCATGCTTAGGACCCTCCTGAGTCCTATTTGTTGGATATAATGGTTCAGGGGCTATTTATTATTATTATTTGATTCTTTGTCTTAGATATTGATAAAAATGAATTTTTGAGATAATAAAAAGGTTTAATAAGCTTTCTTTCTTCAAATTGGTATGATCTTGGAATTCTTCAATTGAAACTGAATTTTTAAATTATGAGGGCTGCCTTCATTAGAATTATTCTCTGTTATTTTTATGTATTTTTTTCTTCCTGTTTTAATGAATTTATGATCAATTTGTATTATTGGGGGTTGCAGCCCCCTCTCCATTTTTATTTATGTAAATCCTTTATTTTTTCAATAATCTTTTATGAATAAAGTGTTGATCTTTGGATTATTGTTCATTTATTATTATTGAAGTTTTTCTATTTATGTTGATTATTGTTTTGTTGAATCTTTGGTAGTCTATGTTATATATATGAATACTGATTTTTTATCTTTTGAAGTATAAATTTGGAGTTGTGAATCCAATAATTTTTTAGGGTAATATTGAGATATTTAAAATAAAAAATTTCATTTCAAGGTCATGGTGGTAATGAATATTTCTGTGGAGTATGATAGGATTATGATTAGAAATCGAGTATTAATTAAAATAAATGATAATTAAAGGAATAACTTTCCAGTTTAAGGTCATGGGGGACCAGTTTCTTTAAGTTCCACTATAATTAATCCCAAAGTAAGGCTTAAAGTTTATGTGGTCATTAATATCTTTATAGATTATCATATGAATAGAAATTAAGTATCAATTAAAATAAATAATAAGTAAAGAAATAATTTTCCAGTTTAAGGTCATGGAGGACCTACTTGTTTTAAGATTCTACTATAATCAATCTTATAATAAAGGCTATAGCTTATGTGGTAATGAAGAGTTGTATAGATTATGATATAATTATCATTAAAAATCAAGTATTTATTAAAATGAATAATAAATAGAGTAATAATTTGCCAGTTTTAGGTCATGGGGGACCTGCTTGTTTTGATTTTATGATGTTATTGTCACTATCAATATTTATTGTGAATAATTTCTTTTAATGATAATAATGAAGGATTTAATTCTGAATTTTAAATCTTTTTCATTAATTATATTAGTATTATACACCTATAGCTTCAATGTTATTTTATTTATCTATATTATTTAATAAAAATTGTTTTATTTTTATTTCATTTTTTATTTTATGTCTTTTTTGTGATTTTTTATTTTGATTATTATTGTATTCAGTTTTTAATACAGTATATCAGTTTTACATTACAGTACTTCACTGTACTTTATTTTATATCTCAATTGCTTCTTTTTTTTTGGATTTTATATATATATAGTTTTTATTGTAATTTTAATTTGTTGTGTAATGTTTTTTTTTTGTTTGCGGTCAATATTTTTTTTTAATTTAATACAGTAGATACTATCTACAGTACAGTACTGTACTATACTATACTTTGTTTTACTGTACAGTATTTAATTTTATCTTGCAATTGTTTCTTTTTTTTTTTATAATTCTATTTTTTTTTTTTGTATAGTACACTACTTTGCTTTGAAGTGCTGTATTTTATTTTAAAACCTGATTGTTTATTTTACTTTTTTGTATGTTTTTTTTCTTTGTTGATTTTTTTTTAGTACAGTACAGTAGCATAACTGTACATGTACTGTGCTGTACTATTTTTTTTTGATCGTGAATGTTTTTTTTTTCATATTAGTTTTTTTTTATTTAATCGCACCAGCATTTTTTTAATTTAAATTTATAATAATATCTTCTTTTTTTTATTTAAATTATTAAATTTATATTTAATATTGTTTTTTTATATATTATTATGTTTCTTCTGATTGCAATTTGAATCGCACGTGTAAGTTTTTTTTTTTTACAGTATAATTACTGTACTTTACAGTCTAGTACTGTAATCAATCTTTTATTTCTAAAACTAATAGTTATTCTTTTTTGATTCTTTTAAAATTAATTGTACAGGCATTCTTGGTTGCATGAATATTTGGGCAATGACGGTTGGAATGTGACTGGAAACGCTGTGTATTGATCTGTACAGGCTTCTATCAGAGGTTAAGTGGCTTTTTATTTATTGTTATTATTATTATATTTCCAATTCTAACGTGATTTATTTTTAATTTTATAATTTATTTTCATTCCACTTCTACTTTTAGGTTATTTTACTTCACAGCCATCCTTTTGTTTTTTTTATAATTTGAGTCGTGTTTGGGTTTGATAAAAGTTTAACTAGGTGGTGTCCATTGCATTTTTCATTTGAGTGATTTAATGGTTTTTCTTTTCCTTTTTTTGGAATGAATTAGATAACCTTAATAACTTCAACAAAATTGAAAGATAAGGGCTTTTGTCCGCTTTCATTGTTTGTTTGTTTGTTTGTTTTTATCTAAATGGCTCTAGTATTATTTTCTTTTTCTTTTTAAAGAGCCTTGACATTAACTTATTCTTTGTCTCAAACTGACTCCCCAATGTTTTTTTTTATAGGAGGTAATTAAGAATGATGAATATACAATGAGTTTTGAAGATTCTTTCCGATTGGAAACCAATTTTATTAATGAAGGGTTTGTTTATTCCTATGTGGAATTGTTTTCTTTCATTTTAATATATTTGATTTGTTTTATAGTAGTTGAAGCGAAAAAGAAGAAAAATAATTATAGAAATGTGGTATTTGATATAAATACCACTTACGATCGATCAACTTCTCTTTTTTTTATAAAATCCCAAAAGTACGTTAACTGCTCCTATATATATATATATTTGCCTTCTTTGGTGTTTTTTACTTGATATATTATTATTATTATTTTATTTTATTTTTGTTTTATCTCCTTAGTACATATTTTCAGCTTTAATCGTTTTTAAGCTCTGTGTGTGTGTGTGTTTTTTTACAAATAGCTTAAGCATAAAAACATGAGCCCTATTGTAACTCGTAGTGTTAGTAAGGATGCAGAAGCTTGGATTCGCTGGCCTGCCTCATCTGATGTTGTTGAGGAGGAAATTCGTATTTTTTAATGAAAAAAAAACCAAGCCCCATAAAATGGGCAACAATCGATAGTTCCTCCCTGCGTGATTTGGTTTTTAGTGTCCAGACTCGCTCCTCTGTACTTCGTAATGCAAATATCAATCCCTTTTTATCAACAAGTCCAAAGTACTCGCCCCCCGCTCTTCCTCGACTTGCTAGCTACTTGAGTGAAGATGAAGAAGCACTTATACTTCCCAAGCTTCTCTTCAAGGAGGAAGGAAAACCAATTATCCGTTCTCCCAAAAAAAAGTTGCCTGTCCCACTTGTGAAGACTTATAGCTTAAGGCCTCGCAGCTCTTCAGGAAAGGTTCTTTTCAAAAAGAAAAGTTATGCAACCAGGTAAGCCTTTCTCAGTTTTAGATTACAATAGTTCAATTTTCAGTTGCTAATTTTGATAACTAAATATGTATGAGCTCCTAGGCTATTTTTTGGAACATTCGGTTAATCTGCAAGGGCTGAAAGACCTAGCTTAGTACTAGTTTGATGGATTCTCTTCTCTTGGTTTTTATTTTTTTAATTTTTTTTTAAATGATCTGCTTGTTTTGCTTTTTTTGTTTTTTTTTGTTTTTGTGGAACAATAAAAAAAGAAATGAGAAAAAATTGACTGCTTATTTGTATTTTTTTATGGGAATTGTTTGTATCCCATATTATTATGATATTACAATCCTGCATCCACAGCTTAATTCTGAAGCTTGGATTTATTCTTCTTTTGGATTCTGTATTTCTATGATGTTGTACTTTCCTAATTGAACGTCTTAGGTTGATTTGATTGAAAGCTGTCTTCATCAGACTTGGCATGTCTCAATTCTTCTTTTTTTTTTTGTTGCTTGCAGATGAAAATATCCACATCTCTTCTACTCTCAATAGAAAAAATGTTCTTGAAAATTTTGTGATTTAATTTAAAATTAATGTGAGCTGGGAAAATATCTGGGAGGTTGAGTAATAGGCTTGAAAATTAACTAATGAAGCTTTAAGCATATTAAATTGAATTAAAAAAATTATTTAATTTAATGAAAAGAATTCAGGAAACAAATCTCAGAATAAATTAAAGGATAAAATAAGCTCAACCCCCTTTTTTTAATAAAAAGAATTGATCAAAACATTGAGCTAAGAATGAGCCCTTTCTTTTGTATATGTTTATTTTTACTCCTCTGTATTTCTTTGTATTGATTGATTTCTTTTACTTCAATTGTTTTTTTTTTATATTTTTTTTATTAAGAAATATATTTATGATTGTTTGATTATATTTATTTGTTTTTTTATTTATTTGATTTAATTTCTTATTTGTATTCATTTATATTAATTCATTCAATTTTGATTTGTTTGTATTTATTTATATTTGTTTATGTTTATCCATCTTTATTTATATTGAATTTGTTGTTATTTGTATTCGTTGATATTTTTTTATTTATTTATATTAATTCGTTTAATTGAATTTTTATTTGTATTTATTTGTATTAATTTATATTTATTTATATTTATTTATTGATATAAAATTCAATTCAAGATAAATGAAACCTTGAAATTAATCAAAAAATAGATTATAAAGTAAATTAAACCTTAAAATTAATTAAAGATTAATTAAAAATTAAATTAAACCTAAAAAAAATGCAAGGGAACAACATTTAATGTTGCTTTTAGTGCTATGAAGGCCAAGTTTTGGGTGAGCTAAAGATTTTTTTTCTTCAATATAAAAGGAGCTACTTTTCCAAGATTCTTCTCAAATTTCTCTTCCCATAATTATTTTATTATAATTCTTTTTTTATTCATGAAGTTATTGGTTTGAATATTATTTTAAGTTACTACTATTTTTATAAAGTGATATTAAGGAATAAAATATGTAGGGTCAACCTGGCCAGTTGCCTCTATGTATTTGTTTTTTAATTAACCTTGATAATATCTATAAAAATATATATTCAAGGTAAAAAATGTTATTCTGAATATTATAACATTTAATCCATAAGGTGATTTATATTTATTCATCATTGAGGGACATATCCCTTTTACTATAGCTATTATTTTATTCATTCAATTTGACATTATAATTTTTTAATAGCATTATTTGATAATATTCATATGTATCAACATTATTTTGATATAAATAAATAATGTTATTAAATTGAAATAATATTTGGTTTAAGTATTATTTATTTATTGGGATTATATATCATTCCTTAGAATGTAATAATTTTATCTCATTGCATTATTAATATCATATACTATGATATGCCTAAGATTAAATTATTAATTTAATTGTATCTTTTCTTTGAGTTTTTTTTAGCTGTGTATTTTTTTTTAGATATTCATTTTCTTTTTAAAGCAAGGGGGGGTTATCAGTCTCTTTTTTTTATTAATTTTTTTAGAGAAATAAAAAAATTAAAAAATTAAAAAATATTAAAAAACCAAAAAAAAACCTAAATTCAAAATCTGGTAACCCTTCCTTGTGAGCTGGGTTATGTATTTTCTTGTGTGGGTGTGTATACTTCATTTATGTGTATGCTGTTTAATGTTTTGTTTGGACCTCCTTTCAATATTCCTGTATACTAAAAGGACTGTTTTTTTTTGGTAACCAGTGGTTATTGAAGTTTTCTAGATATACCTAATCTTTTATTTTTATTCTTTGTTAATTGTTCATTATTATAATACTTCTTTTGAATTTTCGGTTTATTTATTTTGGCTAGAAAATCTTGACATCTTCACTTTGATATTAAAAATTTATTATTATAAGAAAATTGGGTTGCAGTTTAAGGCCATGCTTGGCCAGTTATGTATAATTGTTCCTTGCATGTGTTGATATATTCCTTTTATTTTTTTGGATGTCTTGATTTAAAATAGAATAATAGATAGATCAATAAATAGCTGAATTGCAGTTTAAGGCCATGCTGGGCCTAATATGTATCATTGGTGTGTTTCTATGTTTGGTTTATTGATTTAAATAAAAAGTAAATTGAAAATTCATTAATATAAGAAAATTGGGTTGCAGTTTAAGGCCATGCTGGGCCAATTATGTATAATTGTTCCTTGCATGTGTTGATATATTCTTTTTATTTTTTTGGATGTCTTGATTTAAAATAGAATAATAGATAGATCAATAAATAGCTGAATTGCAGTTTAAGGCCATGCTGGGCCTAATATGTATCATTGGTGTGTTTCTATGTTTGGTTTATTGATTGAAATAAAAAGTAAATTGAAAATTCATTAATATAAGAAAATTGGGTTGCAGTTTAAGGCCATGCTGGGACAAATATGTATAATTTCTCATTATTATTACTATTATTATATATATTTATTCATATATATTGATACTTTTACATTGAAAAGATGAAACCAAAACCTTTATTTCAAAACTCTTTTTTTTTATATATTTTATATTTTCTTTTTTTATATATTTTTTTATATATCTTTTATATATATATTTTTATATTATTTTTATGTTTACTTATATTTTTTTACTAACACCCTTTATAAAATGAGAAGTATATTGAAAATAATATAGTGAATTTATTGAAATATCAGAGGAATATCTTCAGGTTTGTCCCTGAATTTAACTGTTGTTTCATAAAGCTTATTTTTGTGTTTAATATTTGAGTGTTCACTATTTTCATTTATCATATGTCCTGTACAGTCATTACTTTGGATTAAATATTGATATTGCTGTTCCAACTGGTTTTTTAATCTCTGTCTTATTTTCTTATTCTTGGTCATCCAAAGATAATTTTTATCTTCTTGACTGTGTTTATCCTTTGTTTTTTCTAACTTTTTTGTTTTAGTTTTACTCAATCCTTCATACCAATTGACATCCTGAGGTAAGAATTTATTTTCTTGACTTAAAACCTTATTTGTTATATTACAATTAAAATTACTGAGAGGCTTCAGATTGATGTAGCCTTCCCAAGGAAATTCCTGTTCAGTAAGTAACCCTTTTGTTTCATCTTCTGTCTCTTTTGGCTCATTACAATCTTCAAGCTTTGAAAATCCACAAACTTACATTCCTTTTGGTGGGTCTTCTCTCCATCCAACCTTTTGTGGTGAACAAATTGGTAAACAAAGTCTTCTACCATCTGGCTCTATGTAGCTGAATATTTCACCCTTCTGTTGAGAAAAGTCTAGTCTAATATTATTATCTGCAAGGAAAGGTCTTCCAAGTACTGTATGAATTGCTCCTCTTGCTACGAAAAGGTGTATATTTCTTTCCTCCCCAGTAGCCATAGTAATTGGGGTAAATTCTGCTAATACAACTATTGAAGTACAATGCCCACCAATTCCCCTCAGGTTCATGTTAAGACATCTTGTTGTTAACCCTGCTTTTACTGCTATATCTTCTGGTATTATATTCAATTCAGAGCCTGTATCAACTAAAGCCTTGATTTCATATCCTTCTTCTCCAACATGGACTTTCATAAGTCCCAATGGGCAGGCATAATGTAATTTAGGTGCTTCATATTCTCCCAAATGATGATGTATAAGCTCCACTTGAATATCTTTTGTGTCAATTGAGTTTATTGAATTCTTTTCTTCATCTGACAAATTTTTTAATTGATTGATAAATTGAGGTGATATGGCCAAGATTTGTTCCAAGTTAAGGTTAATCTTCTGTTCTAAGACTTTATTTATAATTTGGGTCATAATTTTTTGGATATCTTTCTTCTCTTCCTTAATAATACTTTTATTGAGTTCAATTTTAGTTTTTTCTGTGATATTTTCAGTTTTATCATTTTGGCTTTTCTTAAAAAGTCCTTCCTCTTCATCTTGAACTTTATGCTTCTTGTATTTTGCTGGGATAATTGTCTTGTTTTCTGTTTTTGTATCATCCTCAATATATGCTCCAGGTATGTTTTGCTTTTTCATGATAGGTGTTTCCCCCTCTTTTGAATGTGATCTTATATTTTCTTGAATTGGGTTCTCTTGTCTTGCAGATCTTTGTTTAGTGCTTCTTAGCCCATAATTGCTTGAAAAGGGATCATTCACTGAAGATATTATAGGTGGTTGCCAATTTCCCCAATCTTCAACTTTAGCTATGGCTGCTTTAGCCTCTTCCTTCTTTAACTCTATAATATTTGGTTCTTCTATCTTTGGCTTTGAAGCTGTAGCTGATTTTTCCATTATTTTTTTTGTTAGTTCTGCCTGTTCCTTGGCAAATTCTCTGACTAATTCCCTAGGACATACTGAGCTTTCATATGGTATTCTTTGGAAATTTGGAAAAAGGAAGGAATTTCCCTGTTTCCTTACAATTCTTTTCTCCATATCTTCATTGAAGTGTGAACACCTTTCTAATGTATGTGTATTTTCAAAGCAATAATGACATCTCATTGGAGGTCTTGGAAATAATTGTGCAGGTTGATAAGGTATATGACTTGAAGAAACTGGTGGTAAGTTATCTCTTTGCTTGTAATTTTGATTAAAGGGCTGATAAATTTGCTTTTGTGGTTTATAGGACTCTGTTATTCCTTTAAGCTGCTCTAATACTTCTTTTAGTGGCTCTTTCTCTTTGAAAATCTCCCTTTGAGGTTGTGCTTTACTTTGTGTATTGACCTTTTTGGAAAGCTCCTTAACTTGTTGTAAAACCTCCTCTAAGGTATCTTCTTCAAATCTAACTTTTGCTTTTGGTTTAATATTGAATTCTTGTTGGGAAAATTCTTTTCCTTGAATTAAGAATTTGGCTTGCAAATCTTGTTCAATGTATTCCTTTAGAACTTTAAATTTTGGTATGATATATCCACCATCTCTGGCTTGCACCATTACTTTATCTTTAATCATTTCTCTGTAAATTGAACCTTGAACTTCTTGGGAAAGGCTAGCCAGAATTTCCTGATTGTGGTTCACTTCCCCTTCAATGT
Organism: Austropuccinia psidii; assembly: GCA_023105745.1. NCBI lineage: Eukaryota > Fungi > Basidiomycota > Pucciniomycetes > Pucciniales > Sphaerophragmiaceae > Austropuccinia > Austropuccinia psidii. The sequence continues at coordinate 35,894,466 of JALGQZ010000003.1, read as the reverse complement.
ATTCATATCTTCTGAGATATGTGATGATTGATTCATATTCTCCAATGAATTTCCTATACTGAGTAATATTATTAATTCCACCTCTCTGCTGTGTTCTCTCAAAAAGAGAATTGATTGAGGAAATCCTGTATCTTCTTCCAGGCTCAACTGCTCCCCACTTTCTTATCATATCAATCTTTAGTTTCTCCCAATCACCACTCTCATATCCAGGCATTCCTTCAATATGGTAGCTTATTTCTTCATCTCTTGTCCAAAATACTATTTGTCTTGCTATGTCTCTTCCACTGGCACCTTCAATTTCAGCTCTACTTTCTACTTTTTTAATGAATCTTTCTACTTCTTTTCCTTCAAACCAAAGGTTATAATCCTTGGCCTTTATTTTGACTATGGGTCTTATTTCTCTGGATAATTGTTGCTGTAATGGGCTTGGGTGAGTTGGTGTGGATACAAATACTCTTCTTGGAGCATTCTGTGATCTTTGTTCTGTTACTGGGGTAGAGGTTGCTCTAGGAACAGGTGTTGGTGATATTGGTGACTCTTCAGGTCTGACATGTCTTGGTAATGTGGATTCAATTGGACTACCTCCAGGGGTGAAGGTTGTTGACTGTTTTCTCTTTCCTTTCTTTTTACTTTGAGTTAGCAATAAGTCCTGCATTTGCTTCATCAAACTCTGTATCTGTACAGTTTGATCTTCTTCATCACTTTCCTCTGCATACTGTTCTTCCACAGTATCATCAGGCAATGGTGGTAAATCAGATGTTGATGGTTGATTCATGTCTACTTGATAAACTATGCCTTCAATTTCCTTTTTAGAATATTTTTTCTTCTTTGATTCTTGAATAAGCTTGAAGAAAAACTTTCTTAATTCTTCTTTCTCTTTTTTTTCTGTTCTTGGGGTTGAAATCAGTAGTCTGTGATCTGTGGGTGTTTGATTTACAGGTGTCCTGTTTCCTTTAATAGGGTAATAATAATGGTATGATTGAATAGAAGATTTTGATGATGATGATGGTGATTCTCTTGATTCAGTTCTATTTTCTGATTCCAGGTTGGTTAATCTTTATTATTATTATTATTTTTTATGAATGTTTAATTTGAGTATCTCTTGTATTTGAATGAATTTTCTTTGATATTGATTGAGGGTTGAAGTAGTTGATTGGCCACTGTTGGGACACCAGATGTGGAGCTCCATTTAGTGTGGGATTGGATAAGGCAGTCCTTGAGGGGGAAATCACAGGTAAACAGTTTTGAATTGCTGAATGATCCTGTAACCAAGGGTGCTAAGGTGTATTAGCTGCCCCTCTGAATTTACTAAATAATCTCCCTATAGAGCTCACAAATCAATATTTAAAATTGTGGCTTTACAACTAGAGAAGACTTTCAGCAGTCTCTATCAGACTTACTCAATTGTTAGATAAATAACTTTCATGATTATTATATATATAGAAAATGGCTTAATACCACTATTTTATAGGTTAAAGGTAATATTTTAAATATAAATTTAAGTATTGATAATATATAATTATATAGATGTATGATATTTTAAACTATATGTGTTTATTTATATTTTTGGGTTAATTATTGATTATAAGGCTCATTAACAATATAATATATAGAATATACTTGATAGAATACTATAATGTTTTTCTTTTATTATAGAAGGGTGGGTTTTTATATTTATTGATTTATTTTTTTAAGGGATCTTATGACCAATATAGTTAATAATACTTATTTGATAAGAATATATATTCCTTAATGGATTCAGGATTTAATAATGACAAGGATAAGATAGCTATTAATATTAACTCTAATAATAATAACTTCTTTGAGTAGTACTCTATGACTACTACTAATATTTGTTATGATAATACTATTTATACAATATTAAACTCTTTCATTAATACTGTAAATATTTTCTTTTATCAATAATTTCTGACTACTAATATTTATTATGATAATACTATTTATTCAATATTAAACTCTTTCATTAATACTGTAAATATTTTCTTTTATCAATAATTTCTGACTACTAATATATGCTTCTGAGCTTTGATACTGAGCTTTATAATTTTATTTTGCTAGTTATCCTACTAGAATAGGGATGGATGGATCCTTTAGATTGAGGATTAGATTTCCATTTAATGGGGAAATACTTCCATGAGCATGGGGGAAAATGAGGGAGAGAGGCCCTCTATTTATATTCTTTGGGCCTTCCATAGAGGCACTCAAAAACAGGGGACTTAGAAAAATTTTACCTTGAGGTATTTTAGCTGGTGAGTGTTTTTGAAATGGTGTCATTTGATAAAGATATTGCACCATATGTTTAGATTATTTCATCATTCTGAACTTTGTTTATGTTTATGCACAGCCTTGAGCTAATTTTTCTGGTGAGTAATTTTGAGTTGGTGTCATTGGATCAAGATATTGCACCATATGTTTGGTATATTGCACCATATTTTAAAACTTTATTTTTAATTAATTAAACTTTAATATTATTATGCACAGCCTTGAGGGAATTTAGCTGGTGAGTAACTTGGATATGGTGTCATTTGGTAGAGATATTGCACCATATGTTTGGTAAATTGCATCATTTCCTCAGTGATTATGTAATCTGAGGTGTTTTTGATGGTGATTATTATGTTGGATGGTGTCATTTGACTTGATTATTGCACCATTTATTTGGTCAATTGCACCATTTTTCATTCTTTTGATTATGTAATCTTATGAAAGTTTCTTTGGTGTTCCTTTGGATATGAGTTGATTTAGTACAATTATTGTATCATTTGTTTGTATTATGTTTGGCCATTCATGGAATTCTTTCAAGCTTATATGTAACTTTCTATGCATGAAGTTAATTAAGGTTTGATTCAGTTCCATCTTTTTATACAATGGATGTGTATTCATACTTTTTTAGTTGATCTTATTACATAAAATCCATTTTGGTGACTGTAATTCTTAGTAATCTAATGTTTTTTGTGGCTTTAGGGTTTCTTTCTGTATTAAACTAAACTTTTTTTTGTTTTTTTTTCAATCTTATTTGTATGCTATCTGCTAAAGTCTTCCTTTATTCAATACTATCCATGTTACTTTTTAGCTTATGTGATTTTGAAAGTGTCTTTTGAGCTGAGATATCCTAAATTGACCATTTAAGATTTGATATTTTGAAATTTTCACCCTCAATGTGCTTGAAGCTGGCCAAGAAAGGTATGGAATACCACAGCAGGGCCAGTCATTGTTTGCCCCAACAATGGCACCAGATTGAATCAACTGTTTGTGTATGACCCAAATATTAAGTCATCCCATTATGACCCACTTACATTAACTTAGATTACATGCACATCTGTGCCGTAGTTAGGCAGAGCTGTCCAACAAGGTGCATCAAAGGGATGCAGGTGAGAGATATGACTCCATGGCTTGACGTGATTGCATGTTACATTGTTGAACAGCTTTTGCTCTGCCCCACAGCATACATTTACAAAGGTGTACTGCGTACTACAGTGTTGGCTGTACAGCTCAGGAGGGTGTAATACTACTTGAGCCTGCATATACGTAGCTCATGTGCCACATGCTCAGCATTGCGTTTCACCCAATTTGCACATGCAAGCTGAGCATGTCATGGTCAAAAGCACCGTGTGAAAGTGCTCAGTAAAGCCATGGTCCAGACCATTTTTGCGATATTTCATTGGAAGGCTCAGTTTGGAGCACTTCACCAAAGCGTGTGAAATGCTGCACCTGGCTGAAATGTCATCCTATGCTGTGCCAAATGCTCAGATTGTGTGCATACAAAAACGACCGAGCAATTCCTCAGCATGGTGCATTTGATATTGTTATATCAATAGTTCAATTACTATGCAATTAAAATGTTCAGCCACTGAGCATTTCAATTATGACCTGAAAGCAAACCTGTGCAATGGGTTGAGGCCAGCTCACACTGTATTCACTTGTCTTACAGCCCCCCCCCTTTGTTCAAACACTATTACCAGGCCATAGGGCCGGTAATCTCGCCGCGGTCAATTGTGACCAAATGCACCACGTTCTTTTCTGAATGGGGCATTTGGGAATTGCACCCACCAGGGACATTCAACAAGGGCCTCACGACCACCCTCCTGGGTGATCGGGTGGCTATTTAAGGAAACAAAGGGGATTTGACTGAGCTTGACAATTCAATCAATAGAAATACTCAGCCAGAACCCCATTGTTGTTCTGCCTCACACCAGCATTTCCCTTCTCAGTTGCAGCATTTGCTGACACTGAGCTTCAATTTAGCCCACACGCCTTGAATCTGAGACTTTTGCGGGTGCTGCAACTGCTGAGATTGTCTCAGCTTCACCATGGTATAAAAGACCATCTTCACACAACACGCCCTTCACTTTCTTTCTCACCCGCTCCACTTCATTCAACCTCACCTGCGTTTGTCCTTCTTGTGCATATTCCCCTTGGTCTTCCTGCCTTTCTACTTTTGTCTTTTGCACTCCACTAAACCCACTCCCCTTCCTTTTGCCTGTTTGTTTATTCTGCTGATCCATTCAGAACCTCATGCGTTACCTCTTTTTTTAACTTTTGTTGACATTATGTACCAATATTAATACTTATTTTTCTTCACAACTCTCTTCCAGACTTTTAAAAACTTTGGACTAGAGCACTTTTTTTTGTTTCCATTTGAAATTCATAATTCATCGTACGTCTTCATTTTCTTTCTTGATTGTTTACTTTCTATTCAGTTACTAACCTCAATTTTTTTGTTTTTAGATGTCATGCACTTTATGCACCAAGCGGGGTATCCCCTGCATCCATTCCTCGACAACAACCAACGCTTGTGATGCTTGCCAACAAGCACACAAGAAATGTTCATTTGTTGTCCGCCCCTTCCGACCACAAGGCCAGAGGAGTTCTTGCCCAAGATGCCCCCGCGAGGACTCCTTTGTGGTTGACAATGATGAAACAATATCTGAGCGCAAATGGACACCGGGAACGATTCCGGATGATTAGCCTTGTCCCCTCAAGCATCAATTTGTCCACCCCCCCTCCTAGGCCACCATCCAATGGTCACTTCACTCCTCGACCTGAGCGAAGTGATTATCTGGCCGATGAAGGATGGTGATGGCGAGAGGACATTCAAGCTTGGGCTGATTGTCACCAATGGGATTCAAACCCCAAAGTAAGTTTTCTTTCTCCTCCTTATCTCATTTCTCTTCACGCAAAAATACTGACTTTTTTCCATTACTCAAAAGACAAAACCCCCCGAATCCCCCCCTTACAAGACTCTCCTGTTCCTAGTTTGCCTTGCGAGCAAACCCCGCGGCAACCCACTCCAGGCCCAAGTGGCACCCGATGGTCTGAGGAATTATTCCGCGGTAATCAGCCAAAGTTTCATTTCATTTTCACTTTCACTTTCAAGTCAAGTGAACTGACTCTTACTCCTTTTTTAGAACCCTCCCAAGCCAATGAGCCACCTATTCCTGGCCCAAGTCCATTGTCCCAACCACCTGAGGACCATACAACTCATGAGCCAGAACCTGAGGTGGCTCCTACGCAATCCACGGAGGAACCTTTTGGTAAGTCAAAATTTCATCTTTTTAACTCTACTCAACTTTTCCTCACCCCTCCTTTGACCATCTCCAGCTCGTCCCGCCACTCCCCGCTCCATAATAATCATCAACAATACGCTGGTTGGATCCCCCCTCTCATTCCCACAATGACGCTCGCCAGGAATTCACTGACTTACGACCAACTTTAATGATTCCTCGAGCCATCGTCCACGAATCCGTCAACCAAATCTTGTTGGAGCATCGCCGCTTGCTCCACATGATTCCTTTTGTGGATGCAACTCATCGAAATGAGATGCACCGGGAATTCCGGGAGGAACTAAACTCCCTCCTTTCCCAGGCACTGGAGGACATCACCGGGATAGTCTCAAAATACTTAGAAAAATAAAATTAAAAAAAAATCTCATTATTTCCTCTTTTTATTATTTGTAATACTTTCTTTTAAATATATTATTTGTATCAAATGTTTGTTATTTTCCATTTCTATTACATTCTTTGCTCACATGAAATTATATTTTCCTCAATGGTTCAAATGTCCTATTGCATGAGAAAAATTTTTATAAGTGCCCCACCAAAGGTTTGAGTGAGTATTTGTTTGTGTGACCCTCTTTTGCCAAAAATGCGCCAATAGTCGCCGTTACCGTCTCCTATATTTTCTTCTTCCATGGTTTGGAGCCATATCAATTCTTAGCTGTAAAAAAGGGGTTCTTGCATGTGAGCAATCCACTCCAGATTCATGAGACATTTCCTTTCCTTTGGTCACATGCTATTAATCTTAGTCATGTATTGAATTTCTTAAATTGTTGGGAACCTTCACAAGCGTAAGGGTTGGCATGTGAATTGTTGGGAGCCTGTACAGGCGTAAGGAATTTTTAGCATTTTGGGAGCCTTCACAAGGGTAAGTATTGGCGTGTGAATTGTTGCGAGCCTGCACAGGCGTAAGGATTGGCGTGTGAATTCTTGGGATCCTGCACAGACGTAAGAATTGGCGTGTGAATTCTTGGGATCCTGCACAGGCGTAAGAATTGGCGTGTGAATTCTTGGGATCCTGCACAGGCGTAAGAATTGGCGTGTGAATTCTTGGGATCCTGCACAGGCGTAAGAATTGGCGTGTGAATTCTTGGGATCCTGCACAGGCGTAAGAATTTGTCATCATTTTTGGCAACCTTCACAAGCATAAGGATTGGCGTGTGAATTGTCGGAAGCCTGTACAGGTGTAAGGAATTTTTGCCATTTTGGGGAACCTTCACAAGCATAAGGATTGGCCTGTGAATTTTTGGGAGCCTGCACAGGCGTAAGGATTGGCGTGTGAGCTGTCGGGAACCTGCACAGGCGTAAGGATTGGCGTGTGAAGCATTGGCAGCCCGCATAGGCGTCAGGAACTTTTAGCATTGTCAGAACCTGCACAGGCATAAGGATTCGCGTGTGAAGCATTGGCATCCTGGACAAGAGCAACAAACCAGGACATATGTAAAATGGCATGCCACCGTACATAATTCACTTCACCCCTTTTTCATGTGAGACACCCCATCTCCCACACTCGAATCCATCCAATCCTGGTGTCTATTGTCCTCTGCCTTACCCCACCATTATTTACCCAACACACATTCAAATCTCCTCATTCTTTGAATTGGGATGAGATTGTATTACCATCCCTGATTTGATAGCCCGCTCTCTCGCCAATCTCATAATAGCCATGGCTTTTTTGGCACATTGTTTTTGCTAACCTGCTTGAGAATTGTGTGGACATACCCACTAGTGTCGTGCTTTTGTTGTCCTGTGCTGGATCAGTATAATGAACAAATGTACTACTGGCCCACACTACCTGAATGAGCCCATGACATGCGGATAGATCAATCCAAAAATGCTCATTTGGGAAAATCAATTTTCCCCCTGTACACTTCTTTGACGCATCTCTTTGAATTTGGCCAGTCCGCTTATCAGCTTGAAACCACCATCCCGAAGCATACTTCGATGCGTCCTTATCAAGATGAGGTGAGTTTTTGAATCCATTCATGGTGAAAGTGAGTGTGGAAGCAAACTCACATGCACCCTGATTTGCCGGAATATTGCCTTCATAGTTGACTTGATCAAAAGACAGAACCCCCAATGAGCTGTAGCAATTTTGAATCTTCTGAAATAAATTATCCCCAACATATCGTAAGGATTGACCTAGAATGAAACCCACCAAGCTAAGATTGGCACCTCGGTTCCGCCATTCATCTTTTGTGTTTTCAATTTTCCCTACACTTCCATAAAGACCAAATTGTTCATTCTTTGTGCTGCATTTGCGCCACCCAATTGCAAACATAAATCCCTCCAGTAATGCTCCATTTGTTGCAATTGGGTCGGTGAATCTCTTTTCGCGAAATAAGAATTGTGATAATTCATCCCATGGATTGACCTTGACTTCACTCATTGTTGTAAATGGTCAGAATTTGACAAGGGCAATGAGTAATCCGGTTGAAGAGAAAATTGCCACACGGCCAAAGTGAATGCGTTTGTTGCGCTCATATGTCTTTCGGGATCTCCCACTATTCCTGAGTGGTTGAGGGATCACTATCTGTTGAAGCACACAAGATATCAGATACTGCTTCCTGCCATTTGAAGCTAAGGATCCTTGAGTCCAGAATGGTGCCCAATGCCCAAGGAGCTTTCTTCGGCACACATCCTTTGACTTCCCTGTTGGAGCCCACATGACATTGGCACAATCTGAACCGACTAAAGCCAATGTTCTTCCGTGGGGCCCAATGAGGGTGCCACATAAATGTGGAAGCATATATATCTATATATATACACTGAGATTAAGTGAGCAACTCACACTTTCCTTCCTCAGCCCGACGCTTTCTTGCGAGCTCCCTTTTACGCTCTTTTCCTTTTTTCGTGAATGGCATGCTTGCAGCAGAAAATGAAATGAAACCAAATTATTACTGATTTATTGATATCACCTAAATTGAATTGCGGTCGATGAATCTTTTTTAATTGCGGCTAAAAAGAAAGCTCACACCTGACCTTCGCGAATTGGCGATCTCAAATACCTGAACCTGAAAATTGCAGTGGATAGTGCATTATTCAATTTGACATTGATGTTCCCATGCAATCACTTTCCAATCCAACCTTCTGGAATATCGCAAGCACACGCAAATGCAATATGCATCCTGCTGCGAATCCCTAGTTATCCTAGTCCTCTTGAAAGACACAGGAACATTTGGCCTATTATGGGCTGGCGGGAAGTGATAAACGCGACCTCCTGCAATGCCCCCGCGTGTGCTACTCGCGCGCACAACTGCCTGACTCAGCTTGTGTCTTGTCGGAGGCATGCCGCCGTACAATTACTATTGGTATTCATACTGTGGGCTCCGGGCAGTAGTAGGATAGGAATTCATGATTATTAAATTCAATTATAATCTATCTAGTACAAAGCTAATCTAAAACGGGTCAATCCTGGTTGTGAGTTTAGCTGACCTGGGTACAGTCAAGGTGACCTCATCACTTGAACCAAGACCGCACTTTGCCACCCAGGCATCACCAAAGTCTAATACTAAGCATCGTGAAAATTCAAATCTAAGAGGTACAGTGGGGTTAAAAGACTCTGATGAGAAGAAACTTTTATTCAGTAAATTACATATATACTTATTAGTATGTAGCCACACTGGCTCCACTAGATTTTTACCCTCTGAAAGTTCTGCGGAAATGTCAATTAGTGATAAATCCCCTTTAACTGAGCTTTTCCTCCAGTCATCTGAGCATACCATCAAACCACAAATCCCCGCCGCACAGAATGCCGCTAATATACCATAGCAAATTAGATTTATTCCAAGATTCTTGTGACACGTCAAAAGATCTTTGATGGCCTCATTTTTTTGAGTTTGTGAGTTTGCCTTTGATGCCATCAACTTCAACCTTTGTATGTGCACATACCATGTTGTACGCAATCATCAAATGGATAACTGTATCCATTAGATCCTCCAGGTTCTTGTGCGGATTTGTGGATATCTCATTGTCAGCCCCACCACCTTCAATGCTGAGTTGGGTTGCACGTTGCTTTGATATACTCAAGCAGGAGGCAAGGTATTCAACTGCTCCCCGTTTGAGTCCAAGAGGATCAGTCAAATTTGATATTGGTGCAACATATGGTTTGGGTGCAACCACATCATATGAGACTAAACTAATGGATTCAAACATAACATTTGCCCAAAAATGTTTAACTGGATTGGCGGGGTAAAGAAGGCTCTGAACCATTTTGAAGAAGGAGTGTTCAGATTTTGGGAGATTCTCTGGAGGTTTAGCTGATTCCTTCATCAATTTGAGATTCCAAATGTTGTGATCAAAAAACGCTTCTGTTTCTGTTGGCTTAAAAAAATCTAACCCTGTATATTGCAATTTATATCACCAGTCAACAGCCAATAAACATGTATCATGCACAAAGATAAAACTCGCCTGCCATCTTGAGGTCATCCAGTCAGGCCGACATTTTAAGCTCTTGGTTACTGATCACCTTAATACCAACGGGCAGGAATGTATGAGCATCTTTTGTTGGTAAATTGTCCCATCAATTTTTGTAAATACTATTGATATTATCAAGCCCCCTTTTCCATGATTGTTGAGTAATATTGGAATGATAATTCAAAATGCCTGCAAACTCTTCCATGCGGGATAAAAATATTCCTTGAAAATTAGCAGACAATGACACTTTGGGCTCAGGGTCAGGAATTATATCAGTCATATCTCGTCCCATTGTATCATGTTTAATTGTTTTCCTTTCTTGAAAGGCTTGAATATTCCAAGGAGAGGCGGGAGGGGTTTCATCATGCATTGTTTCATTGGTTATCAGGGGGCTTTCAGTATGTGGAGCTTCATCATGGATTGTTTCATTGAGTATGGGGGGGTTCAGTATGCGGAGGTTCATTATCAATATGGTCCCCTTCAACATTGATCATTTCATCACCTTGATCCCAAGAATCCTTTGCGGCTTCAAAGGTACGGCGTTTTTTTTTGTTTTTTTGGTTGCATGTATATTTGGTCTTTTTCCTGACCCTTTGCCTGGAAATCCAATTACGACTTGAGAGCCTTCAGGTAGAGATTCTCCCACCTCCACACCTGCCCATATATTGTAAGCAGCTATTTTTATCAATTTTGTTTTTAATTAGTAATGGACTTACAGTTCAAATCCATTTTGATCAGGCTCATGGCTTCAGCAATCTTTTGACGCACATAATCAGGAATTTTACTATCATTTTGAATTTTTTTGAGCCTTGGGATTGTTTGAGCAATGTTGGAGACAAATTGCTCCTTGGATTTAATTTCCACCTCCCCACTGAAAATTACATCATCTTGCCCATAATCTTGTGTCGGTGCACAAGGCTCAACAGTCTTTTCCTTCTCATAACTTTTAAAAATAGGTTTCTGAGAGCTTGGGGCTGACCTGAAATAAAGGCTATGACACAATATCAGGTTTTGGGAGATGAGAAATATTCAAGATGGATGCATACTCACCTTCTGGAAGAACTGGTGGATCTTGATTATCTTCATGTGACTGGCTCTCTACTTCAATGCCTAATTCACGACTACTGGCAATATCAGAGATTTCACTTCCACTCTCTGGGGCTGAAGTTGGTCGTTCATTGAATTCAGTTGAATTTCCCGGGGTTTGGGCCATAGCGGAGGTAGTTTATTAAGCAAATAGATGGTGAAGAGTTGATTGATAACTTGCTTGAAAATGTTTGAATAAAAAGATCCAAATTGAAGAAAAAAGGTGCAAGTAAAATAATCACATTTGCAAAATGCAATTTGTCGGGAAATTGAAGGAGGTGATGTGTTGCAAATTATTTCATATCATGCAAAGGAAATCACTTCCCTGTGAGACATTGAATAAAGTTGACTAGTGAGAAACCTACTAAAGTCAACTCTTGAACTATTCAACGCTCATGAGGTAAGGACTAAGCAAAGTGTTCCATTTGAATGATATGAAATAAAATGGTTTTGTCGGGGAAACAGGAGACACAATTCTTGTCTTAAATAGTCCACTTATTAGGTTTTAATTTGTGAGTCTCATGATTTAAACCCTAACCACAACATTGTGAATATACTGACCAATTTCCCCTTAGGTCCTGTTGGCAGAGAAGGCCACTCAGCATATTTCGGCGATTGCGTTCATTGTGTACTCCAACAAGCCACCGTACACTATGGATGTAGTACAGAAGCGTAAGGATAAGTCGCGTCGGGAGCATGTTGGGAGGCACTCCGCGAGCGTAAGGATAAGTGGTGTTGGGAGCATGTCGGGAGTACACTCCGCGAGCCTAAGGATAAGTGGTGTCGGGAGGGCACGCTGCAAGCGTAAGGATGGTAAGCAGTGTCGGGAGCATGTCGGGAGGGCACTACACAAGCGTAAGGATAAGTGGTGTTGGGAGGGCACTACACAAGCATAAAGCTAAGTCGTGTCAAGAGCATGTTGGGAGGCACTCCGCTAGCATAAGGATAAGTGGTGTCGGGAGAATGTTGGGAGTACACTCCGCAAGCGTAAGGATAAGTAGTGCTTGGAGCATGTCAGGAGGGCACGCTGCAAGCGTAAGGATGGGAAGCAGTGTTGGGAGGGCACTACACAAGTGTAAGGATAAGTGGTGTTGGGAGCATGTCGGGAGTGCACTCCGTGAGCATAAGTATGGTAAGCAGTGTTGGGAGGGCACCATGTGAGCATAAAGATGGTAAGGGAGGGGGTGTGAAATCATAAGGAGTGGTGAAGATGGAGATGGGGGGGCAGTGTCGGAGTCTCATGTGGAGGGCAATGTGGGCGCATAAGCATGCGAAGCGTCGGGGCGGATTAGGTGGGGATGCGGAAGCCAATGAGGTGAAATTACCCAAACATTGCGAATAGTGTTGAAATGGGTTTGGGCTTTGAGTGACATTCTCATGTGACACATGTGACGATTGATGTTGTCTTGACGCTGACGTGACGTGACCCACTAAATCCAGTGACTATAAAGTGACACTAACGCGACTGAAGCAAGATTTTATACTGACTGCGGTGCGACGTGAAGTCAATCGCCGACAATTGACGCGAGATTTGCCCTGGTGAGTAGTGTTTTAGCTGTGAAAAGTGCAGTGGCCTTTCTCAGTAGCTTAGTATTATTTAAGAATATTAGTATAGCTATAGTGCAAAGCTCAGTAGCTTATTTTTGGTGAAGAATAGTAGTATAGCCATAGTGAAAAGCTCAGTACAATTGCTTAGTAACTAAGTATTAGTGAAGAATAGTAGTATAGCTGTAGTGAAAAGCTCAGTAGCTTAGTATTAGTGAATAATCGTAGTATTACCATATTGAAAAGCTCAGTAGCCTTGCTCAGAAGCTTAGTATTGGCTTAATTGTAGTGAAATGCTCATCAGCATTGCTCAGTAGTTTAGTATTGATGAAGAATAGTAGTATTACCATAGTGAAAAGCTCAGCACCTTGGTATTAGTGAAAAATAGTATTATAATTGTAGGGAAAAGCTCAGTAGCTTAGTATTACCATAGTGAAAAGCTCACTATTCTTGCTCAGTAGCTCAATATTAGAGAAGTATAGTAGAATAACCATAGTGAAAATCTCAGTAGCTTACTATCATTCAAAGAAAGCAGTAGTGATATAAACATATTCTTATTAAAAATTTACTATTAGTATTGAATCCTGTAGCTTTATTATTAGTATTTATATTCAAAAAAAATCAAATCACAAAGTAGTGTTTTGTTTATTATAGTGTTACATAAGAGTTTTGGCTATAGAATTATTGATAGTTCTGACTTAGAGACTACTGATAAGTCTTCTCTATCTTTTTAAATCACAAAGAATATTTCAATTTTGTGATTCTCCATACGCTGGCTATTCAGTATTACCTAGAGGGGCAGCTAATACACCTTAGCACCTATGGTTATTGGACAATTCTGAAATTCAAAACAGACTTACCAATAATTTCCCCCTCAAGGTACTGCCTTATTGCATCCCACACCAAAAGAAGTTCCCACAAGGACTCCAAGTAAAGCACAAGTGCTTGAAGCTTAATTCTCCCTGGTGATTTTTCAACTATTCATAATATTTATTTTAACAATTGAGTTCTTGTTAAGTGCAAATTCTTTCAGTTCACTCCATTTTCAAAAGTTCTATATGTGTTTTGAAAGTAAAAAAGGGGGACCTAAGAATTGAAAATGTAGTTCTGCAGTTATATACAAAATTTCTGACCTCTGGGTGAACTTGAGGTAGCTTCAAGATTCACAGATATGCAGCTTCATTTATATATAAGGGTCCCCTGATTGCCTTTGGCTGAAAGCCAACTACAGCCATTATTTGTTTGCATGTTGCACAAATTATGACTGGCTGTCATAATTTGACCACATTCTTATTAAGTTAAAAACAAATTTGGATAGGGTGGCTATTAATTGACCTAATTCAGATACAGCCTTTTCTATATATGAGTGAGGTCTAATTATTTTACAAGGTTTCAAACCAATTACATCCATAATTGGTTTGTATATGGCACAAATTATGACTGGTGGTCATAGCTTGACCACATGCCTATTAATTCCAAGCTGCATTTGGAGTGTGTGTTGTTATTATTGGACCTCATCCAGATACAGATTCTTCTGTATCTGAGTGTGTCCTGATGAGCTTACAGGGCTACAAACCAATCAGAGCCATAACACAAATTATGACCAGCAGTCATGATCTTACCTCCTTACACTTAACTTCAAGCTGTATTTGAATAGGGTGGTTATATATTGACCTCATTCAGATACATCTTTTTCTATATCTTAAGGAGCTCTGATGATTCTACAGGGATTCAAACTGATTAAATCCATAATTGGTTTGCATATGGCACAAATTATGACTGGTGGCCATGAATTTACCACATTCCTATTAAGTACGAGCTGTATAAAGAGTGTTTTTTTTGCTCTTGGACCTCATCAAGATACAGCCTTTTCTGTATCTGAGTGGGTTCTGATCACTTCCAAAGGATTAAAATAAATTACAGCCTTCCTTTGCTTTTACATGATAAAAATTGTGACTGATGTTCATAATTTACCCACTTAACAACTCACTTGTAGCTGTACTCAAAATTGTCCATATGGGCTGTTGACCTGGTTCAAATAAAAAATTTTCTGTGTCTGAGTTGGGTCCAATGACCTTTCATGGATGCACACCCTTTACAGCCATAATTGGCTTGCATGTGGTACAAAGCTTTCTGGGTAATCATAGCTTTAATACAAGCTGAATTTTAAATAGGAAATGTTAGCTTTTGACCCCATTCATATACAGGGATAAACTGTTTCAAAATGGGTCTGATGACAGTCCACCAATGCAAACCAATACCTCCAGTAACAGGCTTGTATATGGTACCAATTATGACTGGAAGTGATAATTGAACCACTTTACAATTAAATATAAGTGTCATTTGGCAGGTGCCATATTCTCTTTTGAAATAAATCAGATATAGATAATTCTAAATCTAATTGGGGTTTAATGATTCTCCAGGGTTGCCAAACAATTACAGGAATAATTGGTTTTGCATATGGTACAAAATATAATGAGTAGTCATAATTTAACCACTTTAAAATCCCATACAAACCTGTATTTGAGGTCACTTCATTTAAGAAGACATTTAAAATGAACATTTCCTCCAATTTTCCCCACACCAAATGTGTAATTCAGTTTGATCTTTGAAATATCTTCATTTATATTACCTGTGAGCCCTCAAAACCATTCTTGTGACCATTGCATATTGTTTCACTTATATTTTCTATGGGGTACCCCTTACATTGAATTAGTTGAGTTCTGAAATATAAATAGTGCTGTTTTGATGATAAGTCCCTTCACCCCCAAACTTTCACCTGTTTCATAATTCAAATTCATTATCTTCTGGCTCAATACCCCATATAATGAGGCTTCCTCAACCCCCAGACTCAAATTTAACATATGATGAAATGCTTCATAATATTTTTTCAAATAACATTGACATCACTCCTCCATCTTCTTATCAACATGACCCCCTTCTACTATATCCTTGGAGCCATTTTCTATTCCCAAGTCAATAAATGAAGTGCAAGATTCTCATGAGAGATTCAACAGTCTCCATTCTACACAAACAGCTCAAAGGCCTGATATGATTCAGAATTATCAATCACCAATCCAGCTACTAAGAAACATAAATAGCCCCCCATTTCAGCTTTGTAAATATATTCTTTCCAACCTCATCTCAGAATAAGCACTCTTTGGAATAATTTTATTGAAAAAATAGAAGAAATTTTAAATACACCTAACATTAATTTTTTTACCCCACAAAGAAATCTTCAAACAAAGCAGCCCCCTCCAACTTTCCTTTGGTTTGACATTAATAACCCACATCCTCAAATACAATCAATCTCACCAGTACTTTCCTCAGAACTCACTTGAATATTCTGTGAAGAATTTTCTCTAACTCACAATTTTATCAAGAACATCCTCAATAATGCCCTGTCTGAAGCTGAAAAACATCCCATATAAGTTGAAATTGAGGATTATTTAAGAAAGGGGCTTACATTGATTTCTTAAAATGAACAACGCAATTCATATTTTTCAGTTGTAAACCCTACTTGATATTCACACTCATGCCCTCCTTTGGTAGAATTGTCTTCATCAAGAGCCATTGGCCTCATAGATGGTAACATTGAAGCCATCAAGAAAGAATCTTCCTTGATATAATCATCCCAATCTTCCTCATCAGAAGGGCTTATTCTTGATTTATCTCAAAAAAAGAAGTAAAAATTTGAACATAAACCCCCACCAAATATTTCTCGTTTCATGAAGCAATATTTCATTATTAATAATACTCAACATGTTTTTCCATTATTCCTTCCAAAACCACACCTATTGTCCCCATTTTTTCCTTCCCATCACAATTTATCAACCCTCAATTATTATTGCAAGCACACCATAATAATTTTCAATCCCCTGACACTTCTGATCATCTACCCCCTTCAATGGTTTCCCAAACTCATGAGTCTGATTTTCTTACAATAATCACTGAGAAAGAACAATCCCATCAAGTGATGGTACCTAATGAGGAAAGCCCACATTTCAATACTCCAGCGAAAAATGGCAACAGATTTTTTGAGAGCTTGTTATTCTACCTCTTAGAAAAAAGCCACCTATCCACTCAAGAGAAGATGTTCATCAGGTATCTCCAATTATTTCACCAGAAAAAATCAACAATAGAATGGATACCCATAACATTCAGTCCCCTGTGTCAACTGCACACAATGCACCTACTACTTGTGTCAGGTCATCCCACATTATACCTCAATTGAACCACCATGCCCCTCATGTGATGATTTTCCTCTTGAAAATCTGAACCCTCCTCAATCAAAGAAATCAAATTCATCCACTCCATTATATGCCCCAGCCCCAGGTCTCAATGAAACCAATCAGGAGGCTTATTTGCAGACTCAAACTTCTCCCATATTGGTAGAGGAATAACAAGCTCCCATTTCCCCTATAATTCCTTCCAATTCCCAACCCACCTCTGCCCCCAATGTTAAATTTGGTTCCTTATTTCATAATATGTTTCAAATTTTCAATTCAAGACTTCCAGCTCAAGGAAAATATCAAATTACTTTTGAATCAATTGACTCTTTGGTTAACTGGCTTCTTTAAGCTTTGGGTGGTGACAAACCTGCACAAGGCAATTTTGACTTCAACCAGTTCTCATATGTATATACCAAATGTATTGAGGAGCTAATTGATCATAGTTAGTTGTCTTATAATAATTACTTATTACAAAATATTTGAATTCATCCTATTTTGGCACAGGTTCACTATTTTTGAATTCCACCAAAGCTGAACTTTCAATCTCCATTCACATTTTTATAATCAAAGTATATGATGTGATTACACCACCTCAAATAAATATATCTCTTCCCTTTTCTCTTGATACCCATATTCATAATGAAAAGCACCCTGAAACCATTTTTGTTTTCATCTCATTTATATGGCCCAACCATACCAATTCACCATCATTTCTGCATCTATATCTTCAAAAAGGAATGAGGTTTTGTATTCCTAAACCCCCTGTGACAGCTCAAACCACGTTTAGTGAGTTACATGCTTATTTGAATATGCTAACATACTTTTAAGGATTAAAGGAACCCTTGATTACACTAATAGAGCTTATGTAAGCTATCCCACCAAATCCAAACCCGTCTGTTAGCACTATAGACACTGAACTAAATTTGGGTTTTAATTCAGATCAAAAACTCAAGTCTTTTAAAGATTAAATTTTGTATTTTATGATTTCAAACAACAGGAAAAAATGGACAGATTTTTCCCTTTCAACCAAACAGAAAAATGTAAATGTCTCAAAAACAAAGAATAAACATCTTGAAACAGATGTAACTTCTTTATTAATGATTAACCAAACACCTCAAAGAATCACAATTGTAAAAATCTAAAAAAAGTTGAGTGAATATCATATTCAACAAAGCTTTCTTCCATTTTTTTATTCCTTAATATTAGGTTTTAAGGGTTGATTCACTTCTCAAAAATATCATCAAAATTTTTCTATCTCAAATTATATGCTTATCTTATTTCCTTTTGACATATCTCATAAGCTTGTTAAGCCATCACCTCCAGAGGATCCTGTCTGGAAAAACTCTCTTTTCACCCCAACTCCTTCTTTTCTAAAGTAATTAGTCCAATCAATTATGTTCAACTTGTTTGTCTCCTTTCCAAAATCAACTAGCACAGAATATCACCAGTGATCTCTTTCATCAATGGGAAGCTCAATAAACAGTGCCATGCCTTCTTCCTCCTAGCCAGAGATTTCGTTTGACTCAGTTGTACATACTTCCTGTTTTTTATAGACCTTTTGCAATTCCCATCTTTTTACCCTTAATCTTATAGCTCACCTCTACCATTCTTTCAAATTTAAAATATCTCAGCTCGGTGAGTTCTTTTTAAGTACTTAGTTATACTACTTAATTTTGATTCTATTCTAATAATATTAA
Organism: Austropuccinia psidii; assembly: GCA_023105745.1. NCBI lineage: Eukaryota > Fungi > Basidiomycota > Pucciniomycetes > Pucciniales > Sphaerophragmiaceae > Austropuccinia > Austropuccinia psidii. The sequence continues at coordinate 35,875,917 of JALGQZ010000003.1, read as the reverse complement.
GATAGTAGAAAGCTGCTCCATATGTATTTTTTATTTATAAATTCCCTCTTTTAATTGATATTTAATATAGTATTATAGTTTTCAAATTTAAATATTAAGCTTTCTTCCCACTGTTCATACATAAAACAAGTTTCATTTTTTTGGAAGATTAATTAAAAAATAATATTTTACTAGTGAGCATGTATAGTAGAGAATATTCTAAATATAACTGTGAAACTTCACCTTTCTGTATCATATAAACATTTAAACTTGGGTGAGTTCTAAAAGTATTTTGGGCTACTATGATTCAAACAAAATTTCATTAGAATTTGTCAATTTTCTTTTGACATCATTCTTAAATCAAAATATTCTTCTAACATTATTTATAATTAATTTAAATTCATCTCAATTTTTAACTTTACTTTTTGTGGACCACATTTATTTTGAGAGAATTGAAGTTCAAAATGAAACCTAATATTATAGTCAGATTTATAAGTGAAATTAGAGTTTCTTTCTATTTACAATCTCATTTACAAGAAATTCAATAGTATTGTATGATTTAATTTTTCTATTCATGTTTCTGAACATATAGTATTATAAGATATGAAGAGTACAATCTATGACTGAACTAGTATTCTAATACTGCTTCAGCTTGAAAATATAATGTTTAAATTTGTAAACAAATACATTTGATACAGGTTCTTTCAATTGATTAAAAGTGAAAAATACAAAGTAATCAATACCAGATATATTAAGTCTTTCCCAAACTCATAATTGATACAAAAATTCCAAGCTTAATTATGAATATATATTACTATATTCAAGAATGAGAAATCATTTCTTATAATAAGAATGATAACTCACAAAGTGAGGTTTAGCTTAATTTTGTTGTTAAAATATTTCAGACATCTTTTTGAACAATATAATCCAAAAAATATCTTATCTGTAAAATACTAATTACAGTTTTTCAAAATTTGGCACATCTTTGTGCTCTTCCAATTGTTTTATCTACAAATTCTCATGTTTCTTCACCCATTTAATTAATCCATCAGAGAGTTTAAATGAGCAACAAAGTTATTTGTTGGATTATTGGTTGCTAATTCAAGAGGAGCCTTGGTTGTTTGATGTAAGATCTTTGTTGAAGGCCATGTTAATTTCATGATACTGTTGCTCAATTCAAATTCAAAATTCAAGTTTTAATCTGGAAAATAAAAGCTATGACCTATATATTTGCTTGGTGGTGATACTGGATTTCCATTTTTGATATCAATCTAACTTAATAAGCCATATTCAATATTGCTTGAATTTTTGGCACAATGAGTGTGATTATAAAAATCATTATGCATTATTAAAGCATTTGAGAATGATCTTCTCTTTCAAATTTTGTCTTTATCCTTTCCTTCAGAGTGGCACCAACTTGGTAATTTCCATTGTTTCATCAAACCTTCATTATAAGTAGAACCATCTTTTGTGAATAAATAAGATATATGAGAAAATTATTATAACTTGGTAACTTGTTCCATAATTCTTCATCTTTTCCTTTTATTTTAGGAAAACCTTTTTATCTAGTGTGTATACTCCTAAACCAAAATAAATAAATTAATCCTTTTCTTTTTAAATTACAAATACAATATTAATTACCTGCAATTCTTCCTTCATTAAATACAGCTCTGAATACAAGACATTTCATTTTCCAACCAATTATGAATTTGTTAGTTCTTTGATACATACAGCTTTGTGCCATATAATAAAAATATTGTATTATATTTGATAATTGAATGCTACTGAATTTTAATCTTTGGATTTTTCAAGTGAATGGAATTTGATCATACAAACTAAATCTTTCTTTCTTCATATTTGTAAATTCTATTATTATCATTATTAAAATTAATTTGAAACTTTGTTTGATTTTGAAGCTATTTGGAGCTTTTTAAATGAATTCACCTTCTTCTTCTTCTTCTATTTCTTCAACTTCCTTTATTTTTTGAAAATGGGAAGTTTAAGAATTTCTCCTTATGAACCCTTTTACTGAAATTATTTTGATTCATTATGAAGAAAAAATTTCCTTAATACTTCAAAAAACTATTTTTTTGTAATACTTAAAGGAATATTAGTAAAAGAAACTCAGATTTTAAATTTCAATATTTTGACCTGCTTCATCCCTCTTCTTTTTTATAATTAGAATTCAATTCATTCTTAAGCCCTTTTTTTTTTTTACTCAATTATTGAATATTATAAATCCTTCCAGCTTTTTTTATTGTCTCAATTTTTTATTCATTATATCATCACCCTTACTTCTATCTTCTCTTTTGCACCCTCCAAAGCTACAGAAAGGATCAAGGTCATTGATGTTTCAGAGTTGGTTCTGTTGATCCTGGTTTTTTGTTAGCCATCTATTAATTAATTTCCTTATCATTGTTGATATTTAAACCTTTCTATCCAATCAAATTCTTCATTATTCACAAAACAATCAATAAATTCGCTTTTGATTACCAATTTTCTATCACATTTCATTTCTTTCAACTTTTCATTAACTTGAATTTCTTGTCAACCAATTTTAAAATTATTGCCATCATTTTCATCTCTTCTCAGCCTTTTAATCAAGATTATAGATAACCTTTTACCAAGAACACCATCTTTTTTGGAAAACTTTGTGTCCTATTCCTGCTGCCACCAGCTCTGTCAATCTGTACAGCTCCAACTCCTCAATTGATATAAGCCCTACCTTTCCTTGCAATTTTCATCATATTTATCATTCTCTTCCTCACTGTGCCTCTATTAATTTGCAACATCATCATCATCTTAGACCATAAATTCATTCCCCCATATTCTCACCCATCTTTTTTGCCTTCTGAACATCTTCAGAAATCCTCTTCATCTCAACCACATCCCCATCCAAGTCATTATCAACCTACTCAATTGCATCAGTAAATTTATTCTCCTTACCCTAACCAATTTCAACCATGTCTCATTTAATCATTCTCTGACTCAGGAACCTAAAAAAAGAATTAGACACAAAAATAAAAATTCTTTCCTTAAATTGCCTATACCCCAATTTTACAACTTAACTCCATTCAAGATTTCATTTCTCTCCATTGGTTTTTCCATATTTTCATACCTCTAAGCAATTTAATTTCACCGGAAAATCTTTCAAGGTGCCATTTGCTTTTGTTGATCATCATGATTTTATTGAACAGAACCAAAGTCAACAGCCCTTAATTCCCACTCATCAATAACTTGCAAATCAAACATCCAGCTCTCATGTAAATTTAATCCCTCATATCTTGACTGGTTTCCTGTAGTCAGAGATGGTCAATAGACATCCTTCAATTCCTGGAGAGAATCCTCCTACCTTGAATTCATCTCATTAAATCTCAACGGAGAAATATAGATCAACAAATTATCATCATCTCTCCTTGGGTTAACCAAGGATCACTCAAGCTCACATGATGTTTTGTCATTAATCCAATTCCCTGCCTCCCTCTAAATTATGCCCACTAAGTGCTCCATAATGGTCAAGCTTTCCTAATCAATACCTCCTCCTTCACCTTTGGTATCTTTAACTGTTTCATCATATTCAACTGATTTTCATGTATCTCATTTGTACAGCTGTGGTCAAAACTTCAAATCCTCTTTCCATTGCTATCAACCCAAATTCTCCTCTAATAATCATCATTCAGAAAACAAAAATCAACACTCTCCTCTTTCATCCTCATATCAAAATCTTCACTCTTCAGGCCCTCCATCCAGCCTAACTTACTCGTCACACTCACATCCACATCATCATGAAGCTTTCCCACCCCTCTCCTTGGTGCACTTATGGTCATTAGGAAATCTTTATTGTGAATTATGGGGTTAGTACGTCAAAAATAGGAAGGGCAGCTGTAGCCACTATAGAATCTGTTTCCCTTAATCAAAATCATGAGAGTTCACAAAATCTGTCATAACTTGAGGACGAAGCTGTAAATGAACCCACTGATTACAGAATTATAAGATGTTCATTATCCATTACTACTTATTATGGATTCAACATCCAGCATGAGACTTGCAAGGTTTGGCAGAATGCTGTTTGCATCAAGATGCCAATTGATGAGGTATGGTTTTCATGTGGCTCATTCAATTTTATTTTATTCTTTGAAATGATTAAACATATTTGAAATAGGCTCCACAGCACTTTTTTTGATAAAAATTTGATCCATCACCAATTCATTGCAAAATACTGAGAGATATGGCACAATAGGCACAGTGCATGCAACAGAAAAGGCTTAAATGCAAGTCTAATGCACATTTTCAAGATTAGCCTATGAACCATGACCTTCATCCTACCTTATCCAAATTATAAACAGGTTCTTGTAAGCATAGAAGGACCAAAGATCTTCATGATGGTTTACTTGGTTCTTCTGGTAAAAGTGTTGTCATGAGTAGAATAAGTAGCAATGCTTGTGTTATTGAAGCAACTGGAATTGAAGGCATGCATTCAAGTCCTGAAATTTCAAGCTATAAAGGTGAAGTTGTTATCATAGATTCTGTGACTTTTGTAAAATACAGTTAAGTACATTGTTCACTATTACAAGCCTTTTTTTAATCCATCGAAATTTAGCTCAACATACCACTTTCTCAGAAAATGGCTTAGGCCTATCTGGCTCACCAGATAGCTCTATTTTTTCTGTTGTGGGTCACCTGGGGTAGATGGGAGCCTTGTAGTTTGAAGCACTCTTCTCTGAAAGACTAGGCACAAATATAGCAAATCTTCTCAACACAAGCAAGCTTTTTCAAAGAAATCCTTTGAAAAGTTTTCACCAAGCAATATAGTTGTCAGCGCACAAGGACCTGGTGGTCCAACTCTTGGTTTACACACTCAAAGCACTATTGAAGCTCCTGATGATAGGTATGAGGCTTGGTGTTACAAATACACCCCTCCTTCAAAGTATTTATATGTGGACCCAGGTTTAAAGCATTTAGTCCAACAGCTCACATCTCACTACATGAGGTTTTGTACTTTTAATGATGCCAAAAAGAAATTGGCTTATAGAATGAACAGCTGAGTAGTTAATCCATTTCTGTTTTCAAAAATCCCACACAGTTCTCTCCCAAAATTTACATTTCAATGCTATACTCAGTGGAGCCACCCAGCCTCACCTAACATCCTCTTACCTCTCCTCAAGTGAGCAATAATGAGTCAATAATCAAGGCTCTTGCATTTGGAAAAACATTGTTCATTCCAGTAATGATGACAAAAATTCTGCCTCCAATTCTACTATCATCCATTAAATTTGTACCAACCCATTTTTCCCCACATTATAATCCTCTCATGAATTTAACAACATCTTAATTACCTCAGTTAATCACTCATGGAGGTTTTGGTGCTGAATCTATTTCTGGTGGTAGCTATATTGCAAGTCTTGAAGGAACCATAACCTCTTTCAAGAATTAAACTCAAGATGTTTTTAACCAGTATGAGATATTAGGCTGCAATAAGCCCTATGTCAAATTTTTCAAGTATAAAAGAATCACTGCAAGTGCTATGGACAGCTGTCAGCTAAGTTCAATTAGTGATGGATTCATAATTGATAGTCCACAGTAAGTGAAGAAAGTCAAATTCATAATGTTGAGATTCAAATTCCAATGTTTCAGAATCAACATTCTCATCCTGACATTGTTTCTTCAGTTTCTCAAGAAAAGCTAGGTGTATCTGAGGTTGATCCTTCTGCTTTATTAGACTTGAATGAATCTCATTAAGGACCTGATTTAAGTATTAAATAATGAGCTTTTCCATCTGTTTGGTCATTGAAACCTCACATAAATCTCTCAGGTTTTATATCTGAAGTTGATGAACTGGAATCCTCACTTGATTTGAAAGATCCAGTCTCAAAGCAGGTGATTATGTTCTTAAGAATACAACCAAAAAAAGCTAGCAAAGATCAAGTATTTAATCAAGTCTTAGTAGCAGTAAAGGATGACAGCTTTGAGACCATGGATGAAAATTCTGCTAGAAGTAACTTAGAAAAACTATCTCCTGATAAGCTTTACTTCAACCTCAAAATTCAAATATTCAAACATTAATAAGCTCTTAGATTCAACTACTTGTTTGCCTCAGCCATTGGAATTGATTGGAACTACTCATATGAAACATTTAAAAGTCACAGAGTCTCCTTCTCCAGACATTTTGAATTCAGAACAGCAGGCCCTCATTACAGTGGCTGAGGCATCTCATCTAATCAATAAAGTTGCGCATATGACCCCTAATTCTGAATTTCAATCAATTATTGATGTTCAACATTTGGATCAGCTACCCCAAGTATTGTGTTCATATGAGGAAGAAGATTTGAAACCATTTTTCTTCAGACCTAATATTAATTTATAGAATAAACACCATTTACGTTTGTGGATGGACAATGCACCACAAAATCATGTATTTTAGTCTGCAGATGTGCTCAATGACAATAAAAATAGTGGAGAAGCTCCAGTTAATGTCTTTTTTATCCTGTTGATAAGCTCTTTATTTTTACTTATCTGATCTAAGATGTGTTATTTTCTTCTGAGATAAATCAATCCTTAGTGAGTGCTCTGATGATTTGAGTGAGAAATTCTTGGATTCAGATGCCTCTGCTAAAATATGAAACTCTAGTGATGAAGAAATTATATCTTTTCACTCTCCTCATTATTTGAACAATGTAAAACAAAAACATCCCAATCTGACACATTTCCCAGAAATCAGAAATCCATGTCTCCAACGACCAAGCTTCATGATAGCATCATTAGACCATCCAATAAGGTACAGCCCAAAAAAATATTAATATATATTAATTTTCACTTGATAAACCTAAAGAAGCTTTGAAGAGAAAAAGCAAGAAAAATGACTTTTTGGATTTAGACTCTGTGGAAGATGATGTTCATATTATTTCTCCAAAAATTTCTTCTGGGCACCAAATTGGTGCCAAGCCAAGGAATGCTATTCAATAATATTCAATTTCTAACCATTGTGAAAAGTACAAATTAGTAGACATAAATTCATAAGTCACCAAAGTTGAAAATTGTTTGAATTTTGGTGAATTTAGACAATTTTTGTAAGGTGTGGATATGAAACTTTGATTGAAAATCAAGTACTTTTCCTGTCCTCAAAATTTTTATAAGGTAAAAATTTGATTATAAATAGTATGAAATGGTATTTTTAAGAGAAAACATTTCAAATTTATTGTGTTTAACTTTATAATTATAAAACGGTAATATTATAAAGATTTATTGTTTTACCAACAATAAAAATTTATCCAAAATACTCTACAAGAGATATTTAAGGCTACAAAAGAAATTTATCCAAGAGCAATTTCAATTGGAATGAATTGAGAAGATAACTGCAAAAAATTAATTAAAGAAAAAGCATTTTTAAAAATATTATTAAAGAGAAAACATTCCCAAAAGTGACCAGAGTGAATTTTAATACAAAGTGACAAAGCTTACAGTGATGAAAGATTCTTTAATTCACTTATGGGGTGGTTCAGGGGTAAAAGTGATTATAAGAGTTACAAACAGTGATTATAATTATTTTTTCACGTGGTTAAAAGGTTTAAAATTATTGAACAAACGTGGTTGGAATCTTGTATTGATTGGTTTAACATTGTTTATGCTAATTATAAAAGGAAAAGATTCTAACATGAAGAGAAAAGTCAGGCAAAGAAGACATTCTTTTATAGCCATCAATTTTCTTACTCAAAAAGTAAAGCTTACCCTTTTCAGTTTTGGAAAACACTGTGACAAAATAAAATCCAATTATGGCATCATTGAACCCTGGTTTTAGCCATTTTTGACTATATTCAGCCATTTTAGACCCTTAAATCAGCCATTACTATAGTAATACCTGGTCTAGGCCTTCAACACACATCAGAATGTGTGTAAGAGCAATAAGAGCCAGTTAAAACTGTTTTTACTAAGATTTTCTTAACTTAAGGCTAGTTTTACCCTCTTGGCAACAGTTAAAACTGCCCTGGTTGGTATCAAAACCTCATCATAAATTGAGTCACAGACCCTATGACTCAATTCCAGACCAAAAGTGATGAACTTTTGCATGGATTTTTGACATTTCAGGCCTTTCAGAAAGGACTTTGGGGTTCTGGCTCCCCCTTAGAGCTATAGTTCCTTTCCCCCCCCCCAAATTAATCTTTCCAATTTATTTTTCCTGTAATTCCTCATCATGTATTATACTTGTAATTTACATATGTAATTCAATTTAGTTTTACAATAGCTTACTGTAATAATTGACACCTCATATGTTAATCAAAGTTCACTTATGTAATACATACGCACATTTTGACATTTCAATTGAAAATACTTCAATTCCTCATAACTTCTAAACTACACACAAAAATTGATGGTTACCACCCCATGTGATGTTAATTAAATTGAGGTTTTGAGGATTTCCAAATTTTGTACAGAAAATACTAAAAACTTAATCTAAGCTTACTTAGAGTTGAGTTACAGAAATTTTACCCCAAGGTGACCCCACCTTAATTTTTATGAGGAGTCCAATGGTAAAACAATTTTCATATTTTTATTTGTAGGATGAAAATTTATGATAATTTTTATTTAAATTGTTTCCAAATATATTTTAATTTTGGTATTTTTGCTGAAAATTCATTTTTACTTAATTTTTTCAAGTAAAAATGTGTTTTCACAGATTTAAAATTCAATGTAATTTTATTCTTAAATTATAATTGAATTTTTATTTTTATATATAAGTTTATATTTTTACTTTATTTTTATTTTGATAATATAGATAAATTTATTTTGTTTATATTTATATCTGATTTTATTATTTGTGGTCTTTTGGGTATATGAAAATACCTCTAAGGCTCACATTCCCTCCCCCTAAAAGAAGAATATTACTTTGTAATATTGTTATTTCTAGTGTGTCTGAACCTTCTGAGAATCTTGGTATATTCAGGTATGTCTTTTTCTGCTAACCATTCATCTTCACAGTTTGGGTCACTGTACCTAACAAGGTATTCCCTTACTTTATTGGTTCTCAATTTTCTTTCTTTGAGAACTTTGTTAATTTTCTTAATACCAGAGGGTTCAATGGGAGGTATAGCTTGGGGAGCTTTTATTCCTCAAAGAAAATTTTTCAGCATCACTAGATGTATATGGCTTTATCAAGCTGAATGGAAATGTAGGATGCTTATTGCTAAGTTCCTCAGATAATTCTACTTCAACAGCATATTCTCCATGGAGGGCTTTAATAACAAACCCTACTCTAAAATCTTCAGTGGCATGTGATTTTTCCCATTTGTCTTTAGCATATTCAAATGAGTCTTCCATGCACCTTACTTCATGCTTTATAGCTTTCTCTAGCATCCCTTTGAAGCTAGTAGCTTCAGGATTTATCTCAACCAAATCTTTCCTCAGGGAATCCTGAGGTAATTTGGGATTCCATCCTTTTTCTAGAATAGCAGGAGTTTGATTGTTACTGGCATTAATGGATGTCTTATATGCCAATTATAGTGCTGATAACATAGTACACCAATCATGTTTGAATCCATCACAATCCTCAAATTCAAGGCCATACACACAAAATCTTCTTACCATGTCTTCCAAGGTTTGAATCATTCTTTCAGCCAGACCATCAGTTTGTGGGTGGTAGGCTTTAGAGAAGGGTAATTGTGTCCCAAACAGCTGGTGAATATTTGTCCATAGTGCCGAGGTGAATTTGGGATCCCTATCACTAATGATATTTGTAAATATGCCAGTCCATGACACTACTCTATTCCATATCAGAAGAGCTATATCCATGGCTGTAGCATCTTCTTTACATGGTAGAAATATTGGAGTCTTACTAAATCTGTCAACAATCACTAGGCAAGCATTATAACTTTTATCACCCCCTGGTGGTAGGCCAGTTACCCAATCCATATGGACAATTTCCCAAGGTCTGCTGGGTTGTTGCATCTTGGTCATATTTCCAAGTCTTTTTCCAGTGAATTTATTTGCCTTTTGACATCTGTCACAGGTTTTGCAATACTCTGCAAAATTTCTGCCACATTGGCTACCATATAGAGGTCTTTATCTTTTCTCTTGTTCTGTCTTCAGACAGATGTCCTGAGAAGGGGCTGTCATGGCATTCTTGCAGTACAAGATTGATTAAGGACCTGTCCAAAACTGTCATGATACATGTATGCTTAGTTATGTGGTAAATTATACCATCCAGTAAGTGAAATCTTTCCTCATCATATGATTTTTCCCATATTTAATCTAAGGCATGTATCAAAGAGTTGTCTTTACAGTCTTTATTAAGTAATTGGCATAAAATGCTACAATTCTTATCCTGAGTATAACTGTTTCTTACTTCTTCAAAGAAAGTGGTGTTCAGATCTGTAACACTGATTCCTTCTATTGGGCTCTGTGTGGAAGCTTCTTCTGGAACATAAGCAGGATTATCAATATTATTTGGTAATTGCCATCTTCTCAGTCCATCTTCATTTTTATGAATATTCCCATCTTTTTGAACAATGGTCATATTTCCCCTATACTCTTGTATGGCTATTTGCCATCTGAGCATATGTCTGTTAGGTTTCTTCATGTTTAAAAGTGACTCAACAGTGGTACAATCTGTTATTACTTCAAAAACACATCCTTCCAGGAAGTAATTTAGCTTTCCAAAGGTCCAGAAAAGGCATAAACACTCCATTTGACTTGCTTCATATCTGGCTTCAGTTGGTTTGATCTGCCTGGATATGAAGCATATAGGTCCTTCCACAGCTTTATCATTGATAATATGTACTTGATGAAGTGAAGCACCAAGCCCATCTCCTGATGCATCAATATAAAGCTTAAAAAGGCAGCTTAAATTCTGGCATCAGTAAGAGTGGAGTAGTGGTTAAGGCTTGTCTTAAAGATTCAAAGGCTTTGACTTTGTCAACAGGCATTTCAAGCACTGTGTCCTCACAGTTTATACAGAGGTCTTTCTATGGATGAAAAATCTTTAATATGCTATCTGTAATATCCTGCAAACCCTAAAAATGACTGAATTTCTTTTTTTTCTGAGGCATAGCTTTCAGTAGTTCTGCTGCAGCTTTATTTTTGTCAATTCCAAGGGATAAACCAGATACTAAATTTCCCAGTGCTTTGACTTTTTTGAATCCAAAATGACATTTCTTCAAAGAAATTTTCATGTTTACAGATTTTATTTTGTTCAAAACTCAGGATAATCTATATATATGTTCTTCCCAAGTCTTGGAACAGACAATAATGTCACCAATGTAAATGATTAACAATCCTTCTGAAAGTTCTTCATGGAAGATTTCATTCATCATTCTTTGGAAGTGTGAAGGTGCATCCTTGATACCAAAAGGCATCCTCAAATATTTATATACTCCACAGTGAACAATAATTCTCAAGTATTTTCTTTCCCCACACCCTATTCTGATGAAATCCTTTAAGGGTATCCATAGTGCTTATATACACTGCTTGAGATATCTGGTTAAGGGCAATTTTTATTTTTGCTATTGGGTACCTGTCTGGAACAGTGTAAGTGTTCAGAGCTCTAAAGTCCCCAACCATTCTAGATTTCCCATTATGCCATGCCACTATGACTGGTATAGTTATTTCTACTTCCTCATTATGGCCAACCTTGCTTATTACACCAAGACCTGGAAGTTCTTTAATCTTAATTTCCAGAGCTTCTCTTGATTTAGTACTTTCTAGATATTCAGGTCTTCTTAAGAGTGGTGGATAAGGTCCTTCAATATTAAGGATGATGTCAACTTCATGACCAATAATTGCCCCCAAAGGTTCTTTGTCTGATGCAAATGCTTCTTTGTGGTTTTATAAAAGGGCAGAAAGTTTACTTTCCTGTTTATCAGTCAGATGAAGGCTTATTTCAGCTTCATTTAAATGTTCAGATTTGAATTTCTCCAACTCTAAGCTGACTGGTGATACTTTGCTTACTGTAATTTGTCTCTTAAATGGTAAAAAGGCAAATTTTTGACACTTATTGTCTGCAATAGTAAAGTATCTGTCCTTGTTGTTATTTAAGTCTATTTGATACATGATTAAATAGTCATTTCCCAATATGAAATGGGCACTAGAGAAATTTTACATAACAAAAAATTCAACAGTGATTCTTAGATTTCCATTTATGTGTGGAAATATGACAGTAGTTTCAAATATGCCTGATTCTTTCATTGGAATACTTGCACTATTAAGTTTTATGCTATCAATTGGCAATAAGTGATCTTCAAGATTTGGTACACAAGTCTTAAGAAGATATTTTCCCACACAAGAGCAGAAGGCTCCTGAGTCAAGTAAAAGCTTAATGGGTTTGCTGTCAATTACCATTTCTGTTATACAGAAGTTACCAGCTGTATAACCCTTTCTTCTATTTGGTTTGTCCTTCATAAGTTGTTCATCTTGAATTTTTGACAAATCAAGTTGACCATTTCTCAATTGTGGAAAGCTGGAATAAGATTCCATAATGTCAAAAGTGACATTAATATTTTCTATATCTTTTGAAAATTCAGAAAATATTGATGATTTATCATCTGAATTTTCTACATTATCATCCTTTTCTACATAAGGTTCTGTTTCAATGTCAATTTCATTGATTTTTCCCTTCTTGGGACATGCATTAGCTAAATGTGTGGTGCTCTGTAAAATATGGCACTTCCTGATTATATCTTCAGATTTATACTTCATATTATTGGAATTTTCTTTGTGATTTTTGTCCACAGAATCTTTCCAAGGTGTATTTAACCTTGTTTTGAGATTCACCCTACTAGAACAAATTCTGATTCTGGTGGTTACTTCTTCTAATATATTAATAATATCTTCTGTTGAAAATTGTTCATTAGTCCTTCTTTTGACAGCATGCTCTAAGTCACCTCCAAATTGTCTTAGAATTTTTCTGTGAATCGTAAATTCTGACATGTCAGGATATAATGCTGTTAATCTGTCTTTTTGTTGGCAAAACCATGGTAAAGCTTTGTCTTTATCAGAATTAAATTAGGAAGATTCAAAGTCTGTCTCCACTTTAAATCTCCAAGAATCATTGGCCCATTTGTTGATAATTTGGGTTTTCCACCAGTTCCAACTTTGGTGTCCATGTTCTTGTCTTAACTTGATATACCATCTGTGGGCTGATCTGGGAAACAAGGTGTTAAATCTTGCTGTTACCAATCTGTCTGGTAATTCAAAATCTTCTTTAATCATTTAAATACCTCTGATGAGTTCCATATGGTCATATTCTCCTTCACCATTGAAATGAGGCCATTCTTTAAGTTTTGGTACTTCTTTCAAAAGTGCTTGACTCATTGATGGTTCCAAGTTATTGAAAGAAGTGCAAAGTTCATTTTTTAATTGTGAATTTTCAATTTCCAATACTTGTGGATTTGTAATTCTTGTTCCCTCATTCTGATTCAAAGGTGTAGACATTCTTGGTAAGGTGTGCAGTAATTGTTCAATATCATTCTTCTTACTGCTGCTACACCTTCAAGAATTTCTGAACTCATGTTGAAAGCTCTTTATTAAATTTATTACTTCAATTTTATACATATCTTCTTGATATGTTAATTATTGCCATAATTCTGTCTGTCTAGTATTATCAGAAGTGACTTGGTTCAATTTCATTGTTAATTTTGATACTTCCTGTTGTGAGGTGTCAAAACACTTTTTCAAAGCAATTGTATATGTCTTTACTTCAGTAAATGAATTTGAAATATCACCAAGCACTTTCTTATTATCTTTTTTGATGATATTTGAGGCTTGTTTTCTTCTTTTTTCAATTATGTAATTAATATTGAATTTAGAATATTTGTCTGTCAATTCTTTAATAATGGCAGATTGCTCATTTACCTTATTTCCAAATTTATTGTCATCATTGGAAGTTTTAATTTTTCTTAAACCTTTTTCAGAACACATAAGTGTCTCATTTATTTGGATCATACTTAAGTTATTTGTCTTAAAATTGTTACAAATTGATGAATTTTTATCAGAAATAAGACTTTTTATGTCATTTATAGCTTCATACGACTCTGGGATAGCATCAAAAATGTCAGAAAACATTTCTAATATTTTAATCTGGCTTCCTCCTTTTTCTGTATTTCCATCATTTTCTGGCCATCTGAAATACTTTTTCCATGGCATCCTGCTGAATATTTGGGATTCTGTAACCCTGCCTGTAAGGTTTTGTGGCTGGTGCCTTGCCTTTGCCCTTGTTCTGAGCTTGTGGCTGCTGTTTCATGTTGGAATTGCTGCTGCTGGCTACTGGGGCTGTTTTTGGCACTTGCTTGGGTTGAGGAGGGTTGTTTTTCCTCCATTCTGCTGTTAAGAGCATCATTTTTTTCTTTTCCATCAATGGATGCCATCCATTGAGTAACTTTCAAGTTTTGGGATGGCCCAGGAATTTTCTCACAGTCATGTAAGAGTTCATGCAGTTTTTCCACAGATCTGCAAGGATTTGGTACTCTTTGTGCTGCAATGCATTGTTGTAGGCCTTCTGGCTGGCCTTTTATATATCCACTGAGGCTTCTTGTGGTGGTGTTAGCTCTGTTTGAAGGTGAAACAGTATTATCAGCTTCAGAATGAACTAATTTATTACTTTGGGAGTCATCAACTGACCCTTGTCCTTTTGTAACTGATTGGCTTCTGCCATAATCACATCTGTGACCTTTCTAGTAGCTGCTTGAGGGGTTGTAGCTGGCTCCTGATCTGGTTGAAGGCATATTTATGATTAAAAAAGCTTGAAAATAGTAATTTACGTCAAAAACTTACTATTGGCCAAATTCTTTGCTTTCTGAAGAGTATTACTTATATCCAAGCTAATTAATTCAGAAGAAATTGGCTCTGGTTTATTATTCTGAGCTATAATAATTGTACTATTATGGTAAGAATTAACAGTACTTGCAGGAATAATTCTGGTTACTGTTGAAGCTGTTTCAATATTTTCTTGTCTTACCATGTTTTCAGACACCAAAATTTAATTAAAATCCGATTGATTAAGAAAATATTTTTTCAAAAGAGAAATGAAAAATGAAGCCTCACTTATAATATGAAAAAAAATTATTTTTTATATTTTATATGTTTTTGAATTTTTCAATATAAGAAAAAGAGATTCAAGAACAGTAAAAATTATTTTGCAGGTAAAATATCACGTCTGGGCCCCCAAATCTAAGGTGTGGATATGAAACTTTGATTGAAAATCAAGTCCTTTTCCTGTCCTCAAAATTTGTATAAGGTAAAAATTTGATTATAAATAGTATGAAATGGTATTTTTAAGAGAAAACATTCCAAATTTATTTTTTTCAACTTTATAAGTATAAAACAATACTATTATAAAGATTTATTGTTTTACCAACAATAAAAATTTATCCAAAATACTCTACAAGAGATATTTAAGGCTACAAAAGAAATTTCTCCAAGAGCAATTTCAATTGGAATTAATCGAGAAAAGAAGTGCAAGAAATAAATTGAAGAAAAAAGTCTTTAAGAAGATCATTAAAGTGAAAAAACGCCCAAAAGTGACCAGAGTGAATTTGGAAACAAAGTGACAAAGTTTACAGTGATGAAAGATTCTTTAATTCAGTTATGGGGTGGTTCAGGGGTAAAAATGATTATAAAAGTTACAAAAAAGTGATTATAATGATTTTTTCACGTGGCTAAAAGGTTTAAAATTATTGAAAAAATGTGGTTGGAATCTTTTATTGATTGGTTTGACAGTGTTTATGCTAATTATAAAAGGAAAAGATTCTAAAGTGAAGAGAAAAGTGGGGCAAAGAAGACATTCTTTTATAACCATCAATTTTCTTACTCTAAAGGTAAGGTTTACCCTTTTCAGTCTTGTAAAACACTCTGACAGCAGAAAAGCCAATTATGGCATCATTTAACCCTGGTTTAGACCAAAAAAAAGGGCTGGTTTTAGCCGTTTTAGACCCTTTGATCAGCCATTACTATAGAAATACCTGGTCTAGAGCCTTCAAGACAAATCATAATGTGTGTAAGAGCTGTAGAAACCAGTTACAACTGTTTTTACTAAGATTGTTTTAACTTAAGCGTAGTTTTACCCTCTTGGCAACAGTTAAAACTGCCCTGGTTGGTATCAAAACCTCATCATCAATTGAGTCACCAACCCTGTGATTCAATTCCAGGCCAAAATTGATGAAATTTTGCGTGGATTTTGACATCTCATGCCTGTCAGCAAGGACTTTGGGGGCCTGGCTCCCCCTTAGAGCTAGAGCTTCTTCCCCTCCCCCCAAATCAATCTTTCCAATCATTTTTCCTTTAATTCCTCATCATGTATTATACTTGTAATTTACATATGTAATTCAATTTGGTTTTACAATACACTTACTGTAATAATTGACACCTCATATGTAAATTAAAGCTCAATTATGTAATACATGCACACATTTTGACATTTCAATTGAAAATACTTCATTTCCCCATAGCTCCTAAACTACACACAACACCTCAATTTTAACACAAAAATTGATGGTTAACACCCCATGTGATGTGAATCAAGTGAAGGGTTTGAGTATTTTCAACTTTTTTACAGATAATACTAAAAACTTAATTTAAGCTTATTATGAGTTGAATTACAGAAATTTTACCCAGAGGTGACCCCACCTTAATTTTTATGAGCAGTCCAATGGTAAAAAAATTTCAATATGTTTATCTTTAGGATAAAAAGTTATGATAATTTTTATTTAACTTTTTTCCAAAGATATTTTAATTTTGGTATTTTTGTTGAAAATTCATTTTTACTTAATTTTTTCAAGTAAAAATGTGTTTTCACAAATTTAAAATTCAATGTAATTTTATTTTTAAATTATAATTAAATTTTGATTTTTATATATAAATTTGTATTTATATTTTATTTTTCTTTTGATAATATAAATAAATTCATTTTATTTATATTTTTATCTTATTTCATTATTTGTGGTCTTTTGGGTATATGAAAATACCTCTAAGGCTCACAATGTTTCTGGCTTAGAAGAAATCCAATCATAGTGCTTTTAATCCCAGACTCCTAAGGTTTTACAAGTGATCAATAATCTAAGGAGTGGCTCACCATTATTTTGTACAAAGTAGCTTTATTTTATCAGATATTCTGTTATCTTGTCAAGCTTACTTGTTAACTTTTCTATTCCCACATCTGCTTGCTAAATCAGCCTACTTGTCAACCAAATTGGATTCCTTTGAGGAAAGTGAATTCAAGACCTTTTTATAGCTGTTTTCTTTCAGTGTTTTCTCCCTACTACTAAATCCAAAGATATTCTGTATGTAAATTTCCAAGATTAATACATTAAGCCACATTCCACTCCTCACTTCCCCCACACTGGTGAACATTAATAGCCAGCTATTCCCTGTAGACAAGTTGTCCACCCAATTATTTCCATTCCTGAGGCACACCTGGATTTAATGTATTCTGAGTCAAAAAATATTTGGAATATTATGCAGGAGTAAGGGACAATAAAAATATAGGTCTTAGTTGCAGCTTTCTTCAGTGTTTCAATTGGTCTGAAAAACTAGAAAGTTTTGAGATTAATCTTGACTAATAATTGTAAGAGTTGATGTGACCCAAGTCCTCAAAAAAAAAGGCCATGAGAAAACAACTCATTCCTGATATATACACCAATTTTCATTTAATTTTAACTTGATATAAATATTTACTGAAAAGAGATTAGAAGACTTGATGGTTACAGCATAATCTCATAATGAGTGTACACTTCAAAGTTTTAATTCAATAACAATTACTTATGATATATAAAAATAAGATTCAATACGTGTTTGTTTTTCTACATAATTTTTTGAATCATAAAAAAAAGAAACAGTGAAAAGCTTTAAAAAAGTTATGAATAAGTTTCTCTCAATCAAAATCATTTGCAAAAAAAATCAATTAGGCATAATCTATGATTAACCCTAAGTAAAAGTGACCATATTTTTAATCCCAGACAATCTTTCTCAAAATATTTCTTAGCTTCAGATATCAAAGAGAAATTTGTAACAATTCATGTTGATTATTCAATGTTCTCACTGAGGTTGATTCATTGTCTTATTGAGAAATTAAAATATTGGCTTATTGTAAGAAAATTTTGGTAAAATGTATAAATCATACTGATATTCAACACCAATGATTTCTTGTTTGAAATTTTGATCAGGTTGACCCTCAGCAAAACTGGTTGTTTTGGTGGATTAGAGCTGATTCATAGTATCAAACAGGAGAACGTCATTTCCTCTATCTTTATTCAAAATACAGAAAATGGATATCAATAGATGTGTTTGAAACATTTCCCCCCTTCAAAAAACACAAAAGACCAAAAAGCCCAAAAAGAAACTGTTTTTTGATTGAAGTTACATATAATTTTCAAAATATTTCACCATATCAGCTCTTTTATACCATTTTACCCCATAATTTTCTATATATTTCCTTTTGAAAATGTATTATTCAAAAATCTAGCATATTTCATTTACAACTATGAAAAAAATAAAAGAGGAATATATTATACCTCTTTTAATACTTTGATAATCAATTGAATGAACTGGCCACATTAATTGATAAATATATCTCATTAATCTCATGGTATTTAGACATTGGATCAGCCTCTTACAGAAATCAGATCTAAAACATCTTTCTTTTGTTTTTTTTCTCAGTCTTTCAGGTTTCAAAATTCTTATGTAATCTAAAAATAATCTGACCATTTTTATATGCTTATTGAAAACCCTTTCCAGTTCGTGCATTAAATTGTTATTATAAGCCTGGTGCTTTACTTCAGGCTTGAGTTCAACTAGTATAATATTCTTTATTTTTCTAAATTCATCAAAAATTCAAAAAAATTGGTGCTATCTTTGAATTGGCTTTTGATTAATTTTTGAAAAAAAAAATACATTTTATTATCTAAACTATTTTTCATGATTAAATTCATTATATGGATTTATTTTCTTTGGTTTCTTTTAGTGTTTTCACTTTTTTATAATTTAATTTGGTTAAATCAGAATTTTTGGAATATATTTCACAAAGGAGATATAATTTCCAAATTTCATTCAATTAGCAAAGTAGCTGGTGAAGGATCTTTTAAAGTAGAAGTAGAGCTCATCTATATGATTTGATATTTATTGAATAAAACATTACTCAAAATAAGTTCTAATTAGCTTAAATAGTAATGGTAAATATCTTCTATCAATTTAACTGGTGTCTATGTATCAGCTATTGGCTTCATTGGTGTATAACAAACTAAAAAACTCATAAGGTTTATTTGAGCTCATTGAATTCATTTGTGAATAATTCATTCAAGGAGGTATACTATGTATATACTAATTTTTGACAAGAAGTAACAAAAAGGTTGCGGAGTTTATTTTAAAAACAACTTACAAAGCAGAGATACAAACTCAAATCTACTAAAAGAAGGATATAAAATGAGATTTAGATTGTTTTTTATTATTAAGATCTTAATGACTATTTATTTAATATATCTCTATTTTTAATAAATATCATATGTATATAATTTTGAAAGGGTTTATCTATTTTTAATTATGAAACCTCATTTCCAAGATATTTAAGACACAAAAACTTACAAATGCCTAAATTTGTAATTTCTCAATATGGTATAAATATAAACAAAAAAGTTTTGAAGATTTCACAATTTTCATTCAATTTTAGTATTAATCAATACAATTATCTTAAATAGCTATAAGCTTCTGTATAAAGACAAATTCATGTATACTGATCAAGCTATATCTCAAGAGAATGAAAATTCAACTTATTTATGTATTCCAAATTGAATTTTTACTGAGTAATCAAGCAAAATAAATATCTATACAAATTACAAGTGTAAAAGGAAGTCTTAATAGGAAATAATTTCAATTAAAATTAAATCATACTATGGGTATTTGATATGTGTAATATTTTTTGATAACAATAATCATTTAATTAATATAGTTATTTCTTCAAGCTATATTCATTGAAGCCAGAGCTCTTATCAAATTAATCAAAGAGCTGATCTAATGAAAAGGTATATGGCAGGATTTTATCATGTTGGAAAACTTAATATTCTAGTTTCCCTTTGATTTGATTAAGTACGATTTGACAATGGATATGAAATTTTAAGCTCTTAAATACCATAAATATAAAGAAAAACTCTCACATAGCTGCATGAAAGCAGTTTGATTAATCTTGAGTTGAAATGGAAGTATAGGCCAAGAGAAAATGGAATTTAGCCTTGAATAAATCTTGTAAAAAATATAAAGATCCCATTTCCTTACTTTTTATCTTCATGGAAAATATCTGATACTATTACTTTAGGATTTTGGGAACAACCCACCCTAATCATCCCGGTGCTAAGTAGAGAATGGGTAAAAATTTCCTTTTAAGCTGAGATATGAACCAAGTGAATAATAGATTCATTTGAAAATACATATAGATATATGAATGAAGTTAATTATTAGTCAACTTTGAGTTAAACATAGAGATATTTTATGAGTTAATGCTGAGTTAACTTGGAGACACCAGCCAAGATCCTTGTAAGGGACCTGCAGGCCAGTCCAAGTCAAATCCCCCCAGTGTAGCAATATGGAGTATCCCAGATATATCAATCCCAAACATAATTTTTCATGTATGTGTTTTGAAGAGTTTTTGAAATCTCATATTCTGATATTTTTTTTTTCTTCCTTGAGAATCTTTGCACCTGGGCTGCAGGACTGGTCATTGATTGAATACCTAGTCAATATTACTAAGAACTGACTGCAAACATGATTGAAGCATCTTTTTTTGAGGCACTGCTGACTTTTTTTACACCAAAAGGTAAAATCTACTTTTTTTTATGGCCCTGTCTTTAAAAAATTCACTTAATCTTTTTTACATAAATTAAGTTTTTTGTATTGTCCTGGAGCTTTTTTGTACTTTCTATGTTTCATATTAATCTCAATTAATTAAATCAAGAGGTATGTGTCAATAATATTTCCATTTCATTTCTTTTATATATTAGGTTTGAATTTAAAAAAAGGTTTATTGCAAAAAAATTCAAATCAATTTCAATAAAACAACTCAGCTATAATATTATTAAATATTTGTGTATTCTTAAATCTTATTAATAATTGATAGCAAACCTCTTGTATATTAAAATATTTCCTTGGTTTTTTCATTCAAAAAATAATTGATCTTGAGCTCAAACACTTTTTTGGCTGAAGCATAAAAATTCAAAACTCATGTCTCAGTTAATTTATTCAATTCAATTAAGAAAGCTGAATAATTTTACTCTTTTTAAAGAATTCCTTATCATAAATATTGAAATGAAAGGAATACAGGACAAGAGACCTTTGTGGTTTGAACATAAATAACAACAGAGCCTAAGTACCTGTTTTTTATTCACTTTTTTATCAATTATAATTAAGCATAACATTTGAACAGTCAAAAAAGGAGAATATTCTTTTTATTTTGTTTTTGATTGAAAAGATAAATAAAAAAGACTACCGTTTTTCACCTTTTTGGATCCCTTTTTTTATTTTAAAGTGAAAAAAAATCAAATTAGAAAGATTATTTCAGTTGAACAAACTTAAACTCAGCTCTATTTATTTTAATCATCCAGAATTATTTATTTCAGATTCAAACTCAAAATCAATTTGAAAGAAATTTTATTTGGCTTTCTTTGGCTTGAGCTGTGGAGTTGCATTATAAACCCTATTATTCCAGTTTTGAGATAAAATTGAGTTTTTCTATTCCATTAGATAAAATAAGAAGCTTTCACTAAGTATATTTGATGTCATTTCCTCGAGTCAAATTTATTCCAAATATGTAAGAGAAGAAATTTTAAACCATTTTCTTATTTTTTTGTTTTGGTACATGATAAGAAACATTAAGAAAACAAAAACAACTCTATTCTATTTTTTCAATGGCCTTTGAGAATATCTTTGAGTTTAAATGATATTAATTAAGGAATTAAAAATTTAAGTGTTTTCCAGTTTTTTATTCACACATAGGATCTATGCTTGAAATAGTGATATTATTTTATCTTTTCTAGAGACATAAAAACAATTCTTAATTTAAAACATCTTATTTCTAAATAAATGATGAAATAAATAAACAATTAGGATCAGAATTCAGAAGTCTAATAGCATCTATTTTGTTTATTCCTTTCAGCTCACTGTGTGTACATGCTTTTCACAGAAGTCTGCTTCAGGCTGCATTAATGTTGTATGCCTCTTTTGGTGTTATACCATCAAGTTAAGTATTAAGATATTATTAAATACAGTTGTCTATTCCTTTTTTTTCCTCAATAAATAAATATATATACATTTGAAAACAGGTCTCTACTTATCTATTATTCTTAACCTTGATTTGAAATAAGAATACTCTATTTTCTGAAAATCTTGGCCCAAAAAAAGGAAAATAAAACCACACCATCATGAAAAGAAGATGTTTTTTTTCTTAAGTCTTGATTTAACATTAATAAAAATGTAATAAATAAATCAATTTTCAATGAAAAACATTTTTTTAGCTATCAACTTATATTCTTGTTTTTGAGAAAATATGAATTTATCAATTTTTCAACTTGAAATTTTGGTTAGAATTATGATATGGTTGCTTTTTGTGCTTGAATTAATTTTGGTATTGCTTTTAGTCATTAACTACCCTGAAAAACCATATGTTAGACACTTTTTTAACTTAATAATGTACTATCTCTTTTTTTTATTTAAGAATTTACGGACCTTGGGCATAGGACCTGGCAGTGTTAATACCCTAGTATAGTAATGACATAAAAATGATGCCAACATAGGTAAGACTGGAGGGTTACCCGCTACCAGGCACTGGCCTTTTTTTCTGCAGTTGAGTCTATTTTTATTGAAGCAATCTTCATAATAAAGTCCTGCCTGGTTTACAGCTTTTGCTGCCAGCTCATTATTCACTTGGCACATTGTGGTCTCATGCGGGCAATGTCGCCAGGCATCAAGGTCTTTTCTCCAAAAAACAGTAACGACCACGGTTCCAATTTTCAAAGATGCGCATTGATTGGTTGAATGTTGTAGAAATCTGGTAAAAAGGATCTCTTAACTTCGATTCGACTCAAAGAGGCGTGTTGGATGTCGTCAAACAGCAGGAAGCATTGCGTTTTAGTCGAAAGCCAGCGGAAAAGCGATGCCTCCGTCAAAATAGTCGATTGCACTGCTGCGCCGGCACATCACGCTACTCTTGAGGTCCGGCTGCTGCGCGGCCCAGGGAGTGAGACTGCGGACTCCCATCCTTGGGAAGCCCTAACCCTAAGAGCATGGTCTGATTCTTGCCAGTCCAGCCAGATCCTGGTCGCGGCCTCCCTGCCCATCACAATCATCACTGCGCCGGTCTTGCTCTTGGAATTTCATCATGGTTGGTACTTTTGCTCTGGCAGCTCGGCCTTTCGCCAGAAAAGAGTTGTTCCTTACCACCCTCTTACCTTTAGACTAAACGAACCAAAAAAGTTGGTGTTACTGGTAAATATGGCACGGTATGTACATGTTTCTCTCTCCATTAGGCCTTATTCAAATCTTCTAATGCCTCATTTATCGTGTGAAGAGGTACGGTGCCTCGCTTCGTAAGCAAATCAAGAAGATGGAGGTTACTCAACACGCCAGATATACTTGTACATTCTGTGGCAAGGTCAGCGCAATGTTTGATTTTTCTCCTCATTTTCTTGATCAATTGAAAGGCAATTTTAAATCTCTAGGATACCGTTAAGCGATCGGCTGTAGGAATTTGGGAATGCCGGTCATGCCGTAAAATCATTGCTGGTGGAGCATGGACCGTTTCCACAACAGCAGCAGCAACTGTCAGGAGGTCAGTATGCTTTTGCAGCGCAGATTGTTCTTTCACTGATTGTTTGTGTTCAATGGGAATAGTACCGTTCGACGTTTGGCCGAGTTACGAGAAGCTTAATGTGCTGCCTTGAATTGCCTAATTTCAAACATATGCAATTTATTACGCCAGGCCTTGTTCCATCTTGTCACTCCATCTGAACCATAGCCCGTTGATTTTGCCCACAAGTTCTTGCACTTTTGTCGCTACTCCTTTCCGCCAATTTTGAGTCAGCGATATATACCCATCAAATTTCCCCGTAGCTTTTCCACTTGATTCTCATCGCGATGCCGCTGTGGACCTCCATTTTATGAGTCCATAGACAGAGATGAACAACTCATTGATTGAAAGTGAAGAGATGTTATTGACTTTTGTGACGGCATGGGAACATACCTGAATCAATTATTGTTGCTTTCTATTATGCTTTGAAAATCGTATTTCATCAAAAGCGCAGCTAGCAACTTGAATATGCAAAAAAAAAAACGTCGACTAGTCAAGTTGATCTCTTACATTTCGTGAGAGTCATTCTGGTATCACCACGGAAAAGGAGCCCTGTGAAAGCTTTTTTAGTGCCTATTGCCAAAATGAAGACTTCCACGTACAGGGTGGATGTGGTGAAAATATTTGATAAAAGCTTCTCCCTCGCTGACCGATGTGTCAGTGCGATGTGATAAGGATTGATTCGGATTTCACCACAGCAAACAATGCAAAAAGACAAAATCGCGCGCATTTTGGATTTCAAGTCAAGTGTCATTAGTTGAAATCTGTTTTTTTGACTCAGTTGCTTAGGCTTGGGGTGCTATGAAAGGCATGAGCTATGAACAGGGCATTTCGCACTGGTTCGGTGAGGCAATCTTATGTCTGCTCAAGTCAACTGCAATTAATCTCTGGTGACTTAATATTTGAATAAATGGGGAAGCTTCCTAAATCTAAAGCGCCACTTTAACTACTAGAAGTGGTTAATTTAAAAAGCTCACAAGGTGCTGCTTGAGCTGTAGGAGATAGTTTCTTCACACAAGTCAGACAGATTACAAAGCTAGTTCCAATTAAACCAGTCAAGCTGTTCTTCAGAAAGTGTGACCAGGGAATTCCCTGAGAGTTCTTTTTGCTATCATTGTGATTGTCACTCAATACAGATTGGGTCAGTCTGCATTTGCAGAGTCAAAGCTAGAGCTTTAATTCCGTTTTCTAAAGATGATCAAACTTAAATTTTACTGAGCTTCCCATTTAGTAGACTTCTAACTTCCTATTGGAGATGCTCTCATTTAATAACTTCACATGTCTAATATGGGAAATTAGCCTTCTGAAGAGGTCAGAATAATTTTAAAATAATGACTTTGAAAATTGATATGTATATATTCAAAAAATTAAAAGAAATGATTTTTTCATGTATACTCAAAATTAATAATAAAAGGCACTATGTTATCATTTGAAATTGAAACATCTTGATTATTCTTAAGAATCCATTTCAAGATAGTGTGACAAGAAAGATATAACCTGAATTCATGCTTAATAAACTGATAGCAATACCAAAATGAAACAAATTATCATAGTACCAGTAAAGGTTGATGGTCCCTGAGAGATTCAAATTCATACCTTAAATATTATTCAAAAAAATAATTTAAAAAGGATTATTCACCAAAATATAGTACATTTAATTTCTCCATGAATCAACCTTCTACTATATCCTAAATTTAATAAATCAAGAATTTACTCAAAATCTATATCTAATATAAAGCTGAAGTTTCCCAATGCTATATTTATTTATGCAAAAATCTTTCTTGTGTCTTTCATTATTATCCAATTTTTGAATTATATATCCATATCCATTAATTTGAAAAAAAATGGAACTATATATGTCCTTAAGCTCATTATTTTAAATTATTATTATCATAAAATCTTTAAATGGAAAAAAATGCTATATACACTTGATTTTCAAGGGGTGAGATATGTTTCTGATTTGATTATGGTAAATTTTAAAAGAATTTGAATTGATTTATAAGATTAAAAAAAAACAAATTAGACCAAAAATTTGATAAGCCACTTTTTCATCAGTTTTTCTTTGCCATTTTTCATTATTATTTCAAATGTGAAATTTCAATACCTCAAAGAAGCTTAATCAAGATTTTTGACTATAGTTGAATTTAATATAAATAGAAAACTGGAGGATTATCTTTTATATAAAGAGTTAATTTTAATTAATTAGAATGAATATTTATAATGAAATTGTGATTCTATAATTGAATTTATTCATCAAGACTATTTTCTATTTTCTATTTTTCTACTAAATTGAAACTTTATAATGAAGGATTTCCTAATTTTTTTCAAAAAAAAAAGTTAAAAAAATCTCAAATTTTAGCTTTAATTTTTTCAACTGGTTTGTATTTTTATTTTTATTGCTTTCAAAAAAGAAGAAACTTTGGTGAGCTTTTTTTTATTTTTTAGATTTGAATTATAAAATAACTAATAGAAAATGAATAATTCTGATTCTGTAAATTGAAATCTTTTCATATATCTAAAAAGACCTAAAACCTTCCTAATATCAATCAAAAAAATATCAATCCCATTTCAAATGTCTTAGAAATTCATGTTAGAACACTATCAGAAATCCTTTCAATTATTAATTCAAAAATTCTATTTTTTTAAATAATTCAAAAGTCTTCACTTGTATTTTTAAAAGAATAAGAAAAATATGTTTTTGCCTTTTATTTGGGGGCCTCAAATAATTTTAGATCAAATTCTTAGTCATTTTGAGTTAAAAGGGACTCAAAAGGGTATTTTGAATAAATTATTAAAAAGAAAATTTTTAGATGATTCAGAATTTTCTTAAGGCATATACAGAGATTTATCTATAATATTACTTTCAAGTTGGTTGATATCAGGGGTATTAAATCCTACTAAATTCAATATTGAAATAATAAATAATTTGGAACCCAAATCCCACAGTAAAAAACCCTAATTTTTTGATCTTAAATCCTATAATATTTTTACTCATTCCCTTTCTATTTTGTTAAAATAAAAAAATTCAAAATTTCACACTCAAAATTTGAATAAATATATAAACTTACATGAACCACATTTAAAATTTGATAAACAAAAAAAAAATTGTCAAAAAAATCAAAAAAGAATGATCAAATTCCATAATCTCAATCCTGAAAATCAAATCCTTTAGCTACTTCATAAGAAACTTAGTGTGTTTTTTCGATTCAAATCAACTCTTTTTTTTGATTAAGCATATCCTTATTTGAACTCAAGCGCCTTAAATTTTAAGCAAACTTTTAGCTTAGTTTTTGAACGTAAATGAACTTTCATGTTTTTTTCTCAAATAAATTTATTTCAAAAAAGATATGTACTAATTTTCTTTTTTTTTCTTCTTTAATAGAAAAAAAAGAATAACAATAATTTTCCCCCTTCATTTTGGTTTTTTTAGTGTAAAAATGTTTTTTAATTCTATTTTATCTGATTTCATTAGCCCGACTTGCCCAGTTTCAGTATATAATGAGGAATTAGACAAAATATTTTAGCAATTAGATTGTTAAATCCTCTAAATTACTTAATCAAAGGAAAATATAAATAGTTTCTACAACTAAATGAATAAAATTTTTCTTTAAGAAAAATATTTTTCTCATTTCTCAAAAATTGTGTTTTACAAAAATTTTAGATATTGAGTACTTTGATTGGTTTTTTTATAGCTCGTTGACTGAAATAGTATGATTAGAATGATATGAAATAAAGTATTGTAAGATTAAAAATTCAAGATAATTGAATTGATATATTTTGAATTCTTGACTTCTTTAATAAATTTGAGGCTGTCAATAAAAAAATCAGTAATATTTTTGAATTGAAATTTATATTGATACCATTGATAAATCTGATTAATTATGAAATAAGGCTTTTAAGATTTGATTTTTATAACAAAAAAGTAGGAATAAAGATATATTTAGAATATAGCTTGATTAGCATTAATGGGACTACTATTATTGAAGAAATTTAA
Source organism: Austropuccinia psidii (assembly GCA_023105745.1). Classification (NCBI taxonomy): domain Eukaryota; kingdom Fungi; phylum Basidiomycota; class Pucciniomycetes; order Pucciniales; family Sphaerophragmiaceae; genus Austropuccinia; species Austropuccinia psidii. Next base: position 35,848,138 of record JALGQZ010000003.1, on the reverse strand, counting down.
GAATTTAAGAATACTAAACCAATTCAAAAAATCATTCTTTCCTTTAATGATTTTCATAATTTTACTTTTATAATCTTGTATTTTTGAATAGCATATTTTGAGTAATTGTGCCACACATCTGGTCTTTAAAAAAGGATAATTTAGCTTTAATTTGTTTTATTTTTTTTGTTGATGAATTACTTTGGTATTTTGGTATATCACATATATGTTTGTTCAAAAATCACAAAATTCTGTCACTGGGAGGAATGGGTCCCTTACATTGACTGAACTACAGCAACTAGGTATAAAGGACTTAAATTAAGGTCATTCAATGTTTTTGAAAGTGTTTAGGTTCTCAATTTTATAGAAATTTAAACAAATGTTTATAAATGTATGATAGAAACCAATATCCATTTAATTGGCTTAAACTTCAAACATTTTCTTGGTAAGAAATGTGGTATTTGGGGTGATCAAATTCATGATTTGGCACCCAAAATTGAAGGTTTTGTGCCTTAGAATACCACACCCCAAAAGGTGTGATATTTATAAAAGCTCATAGATTATATATGATATTTTCTCAAAAAAAAAACAGGATTTGTAATTCAATATTTGGTAGCTTTTCTACCCCCTATTCAAGCTGTTTAAAATTCCAAGAAATTCCATTTATGATCAGCTTGTCCTCTCTGCTGCTTTCTTTATAAAAAATATCCTATTAAAGGGCTCTATGAATTTTTTATAAGGTAATTGATATAGAACTAGCTAGGGAGCTTCTTCTAGTATATACAAAAATGCTTCTATTTTTAATTAATAGGTTCTTGTTCTCTCTTTTTTGCTAACAAAAAAACAAAAAATGGATGTTTGATTTTTTCCTGACAAAAAACAAAAGATTATTAGAAAAAAAGCAAATCAGAAATCAAAATTTTAAAAGGGTTGAAAAGGAAAAAAGGATGAGTATTGTTTTTTTCAATTTTTGTTTTACCCACCTTCCAAACAAAATAATAATAATAATAATAATAATAATAATTAAAACATTGAACTTTTTTTTGCAGACAAAAAATCTTACAAATCCTAATTCTTTAAACAACCTACTTCATAAAATAAGTTTTATTCATGATTTATATCATGAGATACATATAACCTTAGTAAAATAAAAATATATATATTTATATTTTCCACAAAAAAAAAATTCAAAATTTTCACTTTTTTGAGCTAATTTTGTTTACCTTTAATAAATAAGATTATATTGGTTATGAAAAAATCTTTTGATTTCAAAACAAACTCTCCTAAAAATAATTCAAAAGCCCAAGTCTTATTTGAGGTGATAGCCAGCATTTTTCATTATGAACACATTCTGAATTTCAACATGTATTATGTTCATTTCTCAGAGCCTCCAATGCAAGCTTTCAATTGAAATGATGGCATTTTTTGTCTTAAAAAACAAACAAGTTTTAAGGAAAAAATTTCACTCAAAGCTGTAATTTTTTAATTACAGAAAAAAAAAGTTTTTTTGTCAAAGATTTTTAATAATATTTTTTTATATAATTGAGATTTAAATAATTTCTTTATTCAAAAATTAATATTTCAAAGATTTTGGCATATCTTGATTTGTTTTTTGTTTCAATTGAAGCTATATATTGTACTAGCTAAGGTCAAATAAGTTACTAATCAAATCTTCTATAATTAATATTTAGCCCATTTTATCCTATTTAAGCTAAAATGTACATCAAGTATTAAAAGGAGCATATTCAATCTGATAATTCAAATAAATAACATATCATAGAAACTCAAGCCTTCTTGGACCTCAAATTGATTAAATTATAAATAATTCAAATAAAGAGATGTTTAAAATTGAGCTTACTTTTCATAAGCAAAATTAAAATTGTTTGTCTTTGAATAGCCTGTAATTCTTCATCCCAGGTCAAATGCTTTATGTCACATTTATTCCATTTTTTCCACATTATGGGAATCTCATTTAGCTAAATTAGCCCAGGGAATAAGTTTTCATTATTTTCTGACCACATAACCCATTTATTTCTTATGATAAGGTGTCCCAACTTCTGCAGCTCAAATGTCTTTCTAATGATTCTGTGTGTTTTCTTAGAATATAAATTAGTTTTCTATCATACAAGATTTTATTTTTATATTTGAAACCTGAAATTTTTGTTGAGCGAACATTACAAATTCAATTTTTTGGTTGGAATATTTTGCAATAGAGACTCAGAAGATTGAAGATGACAAGACAGGTGGAAATCTTTGAATAAAACTTTTAAGGTCCAATCAAATCTTCAACCCCATCACATCCAATCAGTTCCCTCAACTTCTGCCTGTTATCAACACTTATCTCAATCCAGCTTCTCACTTCTCTCATCATGCCCACTGGTCCAATCAACTTGCCAACCAGAAACAACGCCAAGTACGATCCTGCTCGGTTGTGTGTCATCAGCTTCCCGAGGGTCGATCTCGGCGCTGGTGGTCGAAAGGCCGGCGTTTATCTGAGTGGTGCACTATTCGCTGCTGGATGTGAGATATCTCATCCTGGTTTTATACTTGGATTCATTCAGCTTGTCTCCATATCAAGTTCATCGTTAACATCCACGAATCTTTGCTAATTCGATACCAAATAATTTGGAAATCTTTCTCTTTAGGGTGGGTATTCTTTGATGCTTGCACTTTATCAGCTAACATGAAACCTCCTCTCGATTCGCCTTTCGATCCTGTCCCAATTCATGTCAGATTTACTGATTGGTATGTAATCCACTCGTTTCATCCGATGCACTTCAAACCTTCAGCTCATCAACTTGGTATCCTAGGATTCCTGGTCTCTGCTCTACAGCCGGCATGATCATCGTTAATCTGATTGATAAAAAACGTCTAATCTCAGATGGATCCGAGGGCTTGTCACTCTCTGGCGAGGGTGTAGCCTGGAAAGCTCGCTTACTCTTATTCATGGGCTTCGCCCTCTTGGCTGGTGGTTTGGCTGGTAGCATAGTAAATCTTTTCTATCCTTTTAATCAATCTACTTCCATTTCGAATTAATCCCTCATCCTATTATTCCCATCGCAGACTGTTCTGGTACTAAAGTACATCATCCCAGATTGGGGAGTATATCACGTTACGTATTGGGGAGTCGCTAATGTCCTTCAAAACTTAGCTATCATGCTCTGGTAAGCCCTCCCCTTTTTCTTAGGTTCTACGCACTATGCTGACTTTTATTGGTAATCAGTACTGTCACGCTTTGGATCACACAAAGTACGGAAGTTTACGAATACCACCTCACGTGACAGATCACTCATGCATCTTAAGCAAAGAATTGGCTTTGATTGACTGATTCAAACGCTTTTGAATTAATGTTGAATATCATTCCACATGCCTACTATATCGGAATCCAACTCGCCGAATTCTCTAGACAACCCCATCTGAATGGGATTGATTTACCCGTTGGTCGTCATTGTAACATAGCTATATTTTTTCTTCTCGCCAATTGTGCAACTGTATAGATATTCGAAACCAAAAACATTAACCAGTCATATGCGACAGATTTTTCAACAACTATTCTTGCAATTGTAATTCTTTAATACTACTCAATTTCAACATTGAGCATTGATTCAGTTAAAGTTCAACTAAATTCAAAGTATGCCTAATCACCAAGTAATCATTTCCAAGCATAAACATTAACATACTTTTTTGACTTGAGTATGCCACAACAAAAACCTATTGTCTATAAAATAATTTCAGTGCCAGATTTGAAACTGAAAGTTCAGACTTTATTCTTTCATTAATCATGATTGTGGTATTAAGAAAAGAAATGAATGCAAGAAAACAAAGATCAAGTTTGCCAGCCATATTATTATTCCAGGTTGCAAAAAAGCTACTGTGACAGTATCTCACTCATTTTTTTGAAAGCAATAATGGAAAGTTCACTCAAAAAGAGCTGTTGAAATTCATGAGCTATATATATACATATGTGTTTGTTAATTCATTTAAAGGAAAAAGAAATTGTGAAGTTATAATTGAATATACTAGCTGTGAGCCTTTGAGATATGACCACATATCCAAAAAGGTCACAAAATAACTTTACAAAACTTATTTTAACAATAAGTATTGAAATTATAATCTTAAAATAAGTAAAAATGCCATCAAAAGGCATAAATTCTTGATTATCTCAGAAGCCAATGAATAAACATGTGAAATTAATTACACCATTTGATTTCCTAACAAAAACTATATATATGACATCTTTATACCATATCTGTAAAACAAATACTTACTGAGATAACCTGGGTATATGCACTTTTAGGATCAGTGCATACATTCATGGTTTTTAGCTCATAACATTTTAATTACACATGATAAAGAGTTTATTAAAGAATAGATTTAACATTAAATAAATGTAAGAATAAATATGCAAACTTTATTTTGCAAGCTATAAAGAAAGTTAAAACTTATACAGGGATATTGGGCAAAATAGCAATAGCTGTTGACCACTTTAAATTGAAAGTGATCCAAACTTAAAAAAAGGATATTCAAATTCTAATAGTTCATATGTGAATAATGATTTAGTTTTCATCATTCTATCCAAGGTAAAACCCTATGCAATCATGGATTGAAGTCAAAAATAGTAAATTTCAACAGAAAAGATGAGTTACAAGGAAAATCCTCAAAAATAGAGTTTTGATGATGTAATAAAATCCTCTTAGGAAATTAGTAGGGACATGTAAAGCTATCAGAATTCAATCTCTGAATTTCTGTAGCCTGAATGAATTAAAAGTTATTTAGGATCAAAGTCTAAGCTTAAAGATGATTATTTATGATCTTTAACTCTAATTTTATTTTAAGCTTAACCGTTGGATAAGAGATAAAAATGGTGTAGAATGGTATTCTATTATTTAGAAAACTATAATACACAAAAATAAATCATTTTACAAGCATATGATTTCATCAAATTAGAATTACAGTGATAACTCTAAAAAATGGCATAATAATGATGTAATCATCACCAAAACTTAAAATACTGATCAATTCCAGTGGGTAACATAGGTAAAAATCTACTAAAAGGTGTCTGGTCACTGGAAGGAAGGATATCTACTATAAAAGGACTTCCTCTTCCTCCTTTCCCCCCCAGATGCTACCAATACAGTAATACATTCAATAAAAGGTAAATATCTTTATTCTTTAATATGAAACTCTTATATTATTAAATACCAAAGCTGTATCCTTTAGTAATAACTATTTAATATTTGATTACATAAATATTTCTCTCTTCATTTGTTAATTTCTCTTAAAATCTCTAATTCCAATTAAAAATAGTAAAATTTGTAATTTCTTCTATTTTTTATTGTAAATACAATGTAGTATAGCTTTAATATTAATAATATTATTGTTATCAATTGGTTTTTATTATTAAATAACAATTTTTCACACATTCATTATTTGTTGGTAAAAATAATAAGTTACCATAAATATATTAATTATTAATTATTAATATATATTCATATCATCATACTACTTATTATGATATAATTTATATTATTTTATTTATTTAAATAATATAAATTTCTCTGTGCCATAATTTCAATAATTCTCTATTATTATAATTCTTTTTGACCTTATTACTCATTTAAATTGGGATATTCAGAGTACAATAAGTAGAATATTAGTAATTTTTGCTTATTGTTTCATAGTAAAATAATACATTTGGGGGCCTGGCCATGATATTTACTTAGAAGAACTTATAAAAGGATTAAAATTGGGTTTATTCAATGATAAATTATAATTATAAGCATAAAATAATATAATAAACCTGTATTTATTGATTTTAAAAGCTATTGAGGAATTTAGAAAGCAATTTTATTGTCTTACATGTGGTTTTCCATATCCTTAGACTTGAAAGAACTTTCTTTGAATGACTCTAGTTATTAAAAGGGAAATTTATATTATAATTTAGCTTTAAGAATTATATCAATTATTATATTACTCTTTAAAAATAAAGATATATAAAAAAAATAAAAATAATAAAAAAACTCATTTTATTCATTTTTTCTACTGATTTATCTTATATAAAAGATATAAAAGAAACTTTTCATGTGGAAATTGCCATATATTTCTAAAAAATAACAATTTTATAAAAAGACTTATATTTATTTATCTTTTTTAGTGTTTTAAGATAACCCACCAGAGGACAATTAGACCACTGTTGAAAGATTGGTGAAAGAAAATTGTCAAAGTTATCCACCAACAGTTGTTAATAAGAAAAGGAAATCTAAAAAATTAGTTTTTCCAGAACTTATCATTCAGGAATATGAAGGTGAGAACCTTTCTTTAAATTCCATAAAAGCATCAATCCTTCTGAAATCTTATTTTATCATTATGACTACTAGAAGAGGCTCCCAATACTACACCCAATAAGATGGAGGTGGACTCAGAAGTAGAAATTATCCCACAAAAGGGAAAAGAAAGGGTGAAATCCCCAGTGGAACAGAATCCACACAAGGAAGTGCCATATCCCAAAGTCAAGTCCCAGAAATGACCATAATCTTTGAACCAGAATTGGAACTAAGTATGAATAATTCTAACAGAGAAAAATAACATTAAGAGGGATCAACTATAGATATACATGATCCAATACAAGAAGTATTACATGGTGTACAAGGACAAGGATTGGGAAATGTTGCCACAAGTACATCAAGGAGTGATGAACTCCTAGCACAGTCTCAAAAGGTTCCTGAAAGAAGAGAAAATAGTGAAATAATTCAATGGATGAAATCCACTATAATCCAAACCTCAAATCAAAAAGATAAAGGACTGGCACAACAAAAAGAGGGAGGAAAGGAAGGAAGAAGCCCCAGTAGCTTCTACCAGAAAGCCATCAGCCAGCCAACCTCCCCAAGAAGGGAAGAAGAACAAGAAAAAGAACTGGAGGAAACCATATTACCCAAGCTACAGGATTACAAGAATCTAAAAATATGCCATGGACAATTTCTTCAACATGTCCAGAACCTTGATGGAATTTTAGGACAAAGAGGAACAAAGAATGAGAAAACCCCATTTCCCAAAGATATGCTTCTGTCTCCTGGTGGTTTAAATATTTTAACAGACATTAAAAATAGTATATTACCTCCAAAAGACTTTAAAAATAGCTTATTATCTTAACAAGAAATAAATGGTAGTTTATTATTTTCAACACAAATTTTTGTAAAAAATAAAAAAGAAATAGACAGAATTAAATTTATGGTTGAAAATAATAAACCAAAAGTTCTAATTGAAAATACTCAAAAATCAATACAAGGACAACAAGAACTGTATAAATACAAAAGAGAAATCAAAGAAAAGACTTTGAGAATGAATTATAATGTAAGTACAATCTGACAGAAGAATTAAATAAATTAAGTATTTCTGTTAAAAGATTTGAAGAAAAGTCTTCATCACACCAAAAATTACTTCTAGACCATGTAGAAAAAAGTGATGAAGCAAGAATGAATCTTAAAGATGACATTCAAAGTAAAATAAGACTTATTAATGAGAAAATGGATAAAATCAATGAGGCCAATTTCAATATTCCAAAGTTATCAACCCCATTTTCTCACATAAGAAGTCCTGTTAAACCAAGATAGGAAATGAATAATCCTTTCATAACAAACTTAAGCCATCAAGAAAACAATTAAGTCTTAATGAAGGAATCACCTCAACTGAAAGAATGGCCAACATTAAAAGGTGAAGGTGAATATGACCATATTTCATTTATTAAAACATGTGACATGTTGCAAGAGGATTATACCATACCAGATTAATTAATCACTGAAAGATTAAATTCATTATTTAGAAAATATGCAAAAAGATGGTATCATGGCATAAGACAAACAAATGGCAAAAATACCTGGTATTGGTGGAAAAATGATGCCTGAAGGTAAAAAATAGAAAATGCATTTGAAAATTCCTTCTTTGATGCAGATAAGGAGAAACCTTTAACTTGGTTCTTAAAAAAAGTTGAAAGATTAAATGCACTGTATCCAGAAATCTCACAAGAGATGGTGAAAATTAAGATACTTAAAAAATGTGGAGGAGAACTGGAACATGACCTGAGAAGCAGGTGCATAGAGCCATGTTACACAGAAGAGTATATGAAAGCACTAGAAGACATTGTAACAAGAACCAAAATTGGCAGAAAATGGGAAGAATTGGAAATAAAAATAACAATGAAACCATTTATTAAAAAGGAAAAATGAAAAGAAACCTTCAAATCCAATAATACCAATGAACAAAGAAAATTCCATAATTGTGGTAGTATTGGGAACTTCACCAATATTAAAAGGGAAAAAATAAATGAAATGGTGGAAAAAGAAGACCACAATGACAAAGTAAAAGAATATGATTATGAAAAAGACACTTAAGAATCAGATACTTCTGAAAGTCATGAGATGAATATAATTAATTCCAAATTAGAAATATTGACTTTATATATGAATTTCTGGATGTAAATTTAAATGCACCACAAAATGGAACATCTGAAACATGCCTTACAAATATACAGGATGCCAAATTACATAGAACCAAACCTGAAAAATAAATGGGATATACTTCTGGAAAATCAAGTATAAGTATGGTTATATTAAACAATCAAGAGGAAAGAGTAAATCTGGAAACAGGAGCATACTGCAGATTTTTTGGAAGAAATTTTATACAAACACTTTTACCAGATTGGGAAAATCAATTCATACCAATACAAGGAGTACAGCTTAGTAGTGCAAGTGAAAACATGAAACCCCCTGGAATCATTTACTTAACATTTATTTTAGCACATTCATTTCAATATATAAGGATGAAAGTGGAGTTTTTAGTAATGAACAATTTCACTAGTAACCATTTTATACTTGAAATAATTAATTATCAATTTATGTAATAGATATTTGATCATAGGAGATAATAAAAGACAAAAATTTGGATTGTTGATTAGTAAGAAACAGATTAATTTTATAAAACAGGAGGAAATGACCCCAGAGAAACAGTTATTCATATGTGAAAAGCTAAAAGAGGAAGAATTAAATAATGAATTAACAAAAAAAATTAAAGAAAAATTGATTGACCTATTTTATAAATACAAAAGTGCCTTTGCAATTGAAAAGGAACCACTAGGTTCCATATTTGGAGATGAGGTTGATATAATTATAAATTTAGATAAATATTATCCACCCCTGCTAAAGAGGCAAGCTTATCCAGCCATCCCAAGACTCAGAGAAGCCTTAGAAGTACACATTAAAGAATTAATGGAACTAGGGGCTCAAAGAAAGAAGGCCATAATGAGCAAGTAGAAGTAACTACACCAGCCGTCATAACCTTGCAAAATGGTAAATAAAGGATGGTAGGGGATTTTATCACTTTAAATACCTATAATAACCCTGACAGATATCCAATACCTACACTCCATGAGACACTAACCAAAATTTCAAAGGCTAAAATTATTACAGCCATGGATGCCCTTAAATGTTTCCACCAAAATGTATTAACAGATAATTCCAGAAAACTACTTAGGATAATGGTCCAATGTAAAATATATGAATACTTAAGAATGTTGTTTGGTATAAAGAATGGCCCTTCCCACCACCAGAGAATGATGAAAAGTATATTCCCTGAAGAATTATCAGAAAGATGACTGATTATCTATATTGATGATATTATAATTTGCTCAGAAACTTTGGATAATCACCTGACAAGACTTGAAAGAGTATTAAAGAAGATAGTCCAAGTAAATATGAAAGTATCATTAAAGAAATGTCATTTTGCATACAGTGAGCTAAAAGCACCGGGACATGTAGTATCTGGATCAAGTTTTGGCATAGATGAAAATGAAGTAGCAGAAGTACTACCTAAACCAATGCCAAGAGCCTATAACTGCAATAATTCTTAGGATTTTGTGGATATTACAGCAAAATATCAAAGACTTTTCCAAAATTGCAAAATCCCTTTAAAAACTCTGTGATAAGCAGACAGTCTATTAAATGACTGAAGAAAGAGTTAAGGCATATGAAGAGCTGAAAAAAGCTCTTGAAAATGCCACTTTCCACTTAATGCCAGATTGGAAGCTAACCTTCAAGCTATAAATAGATGATTGTGGAGAAGGAATAGGTTCTGTACTACACCAGACACAAATCAGCAATGATAAGGCTATTGAAGGACCAATTTTCTTCATTTCTAGACAGACTAATTAAACAGAAGCAAGATATGGAGCAAGCCAAATGGAATTCCTTTTCTTAGTGTGGGCTTTAGAAAAGCTACACTATTATTTGGATGTGCTTACAGACTGTGATTCTGTAAAATGTTTATTAAAGATCAGACACAAAACAAAAAAAAGGCTGAGATAGAAGCTTGCTATCCAAGAATATGGAGGAAATATGACCATAGTTCCCAACTAGGGGAATATTAATAAGAAAACTGTTGGTCTTAGCAGATGTGCTTCAGAAAATACACCTGAAAACCCAGAATGGGTACTACATGAAGAACATCATATAGAAGGAATATCTGTTACAGACATTTGCACAGAATTCTTCAATCAAGTCAAAAAAAGATATGATATGGAAAATAACTGTCATATCTTATTTAAAATCTTAATGAAATATTGCAAAGACCCCTAATTATCTTCCAAGCTAGATGAATTATGGAAAAAGAAATATGATGAAGGAAGATTTCACCTCCTTGATGAAATTCTTTATTATAGGACCAAAAAAACATGTTTTATGAGCTTGAAAAATAGGGCTTTAATGAAAACTATAATACATGAATTTCATGCTAGTTTTGTATTTGGACATCTCTCAGAAGATAGGAAACTAGAAAGAGTGAAAACCTGCTCTTGGTGGCCAAATTGGAGAAAAGATGTTGCGGGATCCTGCCAAACTTGTGACAGGTTCCAAAAAGAAAATAGAGCCACAGGTAAGAAATTTGGTATGATGATCCAAATCCAAGAACCAAAATCCCCATGGGAAATAGTTCATATGGATTGGGTAACAGCTCTACCCCCAGGAGGAGACAGTAGCTTCAATGCATGCCTGGTCTAATTAGATAGATACAGCAAGACCCAAACATTCTTACCATGTCACAAAGATGACACAGCTATGGACACAGCCATAATGATATGGAATAGAGTTATTAGCCATACAGGCTTATTCCAAAAATATCATAAGTAATAGAGATCCCAAATTCACTTAAGATTTATGTAAAAATATACATAACTTGTTTGGCACAAAGCTATCATTCTCAACAGCATAGTACCCTCAAACTGATGGACTAGCAGAGAAAATGATACAAACTCTAGAAGACATGATCAGAAGATTCTGTGCTTATGGCTTAGAGCTCAAAGATTCTGATGGTTTTACCCATGATTGGCATACTCTATTACCAGCTCTAGAACTGGAATATAAGACATCAATTTATTCTTCAACTGTTAAAACACTTTCAATGTTGGAACTCAAGAATAACTTATGGTACCCTTAAAAAGGACTTGATTAATATACATCCAACAGAAAACAGTTTGAAGATAATTCTTGACAAAGCAAAACATCATGAAATTAAATGTATGCAAGATTCTCTCACATATGCAAAAGAAAGATGGGACAAAAGTCACAAGACACCTGATTTAAAAATAGGATACTTAGTATTAGTATCAACTTTGAACTTCAAAGGTACTAAAGCACAAAAGAAATTAAAAGATTCTTTTTCAGGACCTTTTATGATAAGAGCCCTGCATGCCCCTAATGCTTGACAACTAGAGCTAACAGGTGAATTGATGAAAAAACACCCAGTTTTCCCTGTAAGTCTTATTAAACCCTAAAGCTCAAGTGATAAGGAATTATTTCCCCTACAAAATAAACCACCACTTGAAATTCCCCCTCTAGAAGAAGGAGAAGCAAAGAGAATCGTGAAAGTCCTTAAAGAAAGGAGGACAAGAAACAAGAAAGAAAGGGAATACACTGTGAGGTACAGAAACCAAGCTCAAGAAGATGAATGGCTACTTGAGAAATATATAAAGAATGCTGATAAACTATCAATGAGGTTAAGAAATTAAATAAGACCAAAAAAATAAGAAAATTAAGCATTATTGAGTGTCAAGACTAAAAAAGTCTATTAAAGAGATAGGAAAGTGGATGATACCCTAATTAGCTATATCAGATTGTGGTAGTAGGGAATATGAGCCTTTGGGATATAAAAATATATCCAAAAAGGTCACAAAACAACTTTACAAAACTTATTATAACAATAAGTATTGAGATTATAATCTTAAAATAAGTAAAAATGCCAGAAAAAGGCATAAATTCTTGATTATCTGAGACAAAAATGAATAAAAACTTGAAATTAATGAAACAATTGAATTCCCCATCAAAAACTACATATATGAAATCCTTATGCCACATTTGTAAAACCTGTGTATATGCACTTTTAGGATCAGTGCATATATTCATGGTTTTTAGCTTATAGCTTTTGACTTACACATGATAAAGAGCTGCTTCCAAAATAAAGCTATTATTAAATAAATGTAAGAATAAAGATATAAAATTTATTTGGAAATTTATAAACAAGGTTAAAATGTATAAGGGGATATTGGGCAAAATAGCAATAGCTGTTGACCACTTCAAATTGAAAGTGGTACAAAATTAAAAAAATGAGATATCAAGATTATAATAGTTCATAAAGGAAGAATTATTTAATTTTGATAAATATATTCAAGGTAAAACCCTATGAAATCATGGTTTGAAGTCCAAAATAGTAGATTTTGACAGAAAAGATGAGCTACAAGAAAAATTATCAAAAATAGAGTTTTACTTATGTAATGAAATCTTCTTATCAGACTAGTGAGAGAACTCCAAGCTATCAGAAATAACTATTTGAATTTCTGTAGCCTGAGCAACCTCAAAGGTATTAAGGATCAAAGGTTAGGCTTAAAAATGATGATTTATGATCATTAACTCTGATGTTATTTTTAGCTTAACAGTTGAATAAGAGATAGAACTGGTGCTTGATAGTATTTTATGATTAAAAAAGACTATAATACACAAAAATGAATCATTTTCCAAGCTTATGATGTCATAAAATTAGAGTTACAATGACAAATATAAAAATGGCATAATAATGGGATAAAAAGGTTTAATAATGATGTAATCATCACCAAAGCTTAAGGTATTTATCAATTCCAGTGGTTAGAATAGGTACACATCTACTAGAAGGAAGGATCTTTACCATAAAAGGACCTCTTATTCCTCCAATTTCCCCCCAGATGCTACAAATACAATAAAACACTAAATAAACAGTAAATATCTTTATTCTTTAATATAAAAATCTTATATCATGAAAGACCAAATATGTTTTTTTTAGTAGTAACTATTTTATATTTTATGAAAGAAATATTACAATTGCCATTTTTTAATCTCTCTTAAAATCTCTAATTCCACATAAAAATAGTAAAATTTGTAATTTTTTCTATCTTTTATTGTAAATACAATTTGAATGGGTTGTATATATATTATTAGGCATAAAGGTATTTAAAATTATTATATCAAGTGTCAAAAGTAGGTTATTTTCTTCTATTTCAATGTTTTTCTCTTTATTATTCTTTTGAATAATCCTTTTATTAATATAAATAATATTCATATTAATATATAACTTTGATATTATGAATATTATTGCTATAAGTTGTTTTTTATCATTAAAAAACCATTGTTTATGGATTCATTATTTGCTATTAACAACAATAAGCTTCTATAAATATATTACATTATTTATTATAATATAATCTCTATTATTTTATTTATTTGAATAATATGAATTTTTGTATGCCATAATTGTAATAATTATTTTGAATCTTATTACTAATTTCAAATGGGACATTCAGAGTACAATAGGTAGAATATGAGTAATTTTTTCTTATTATTTCATAGTCAAACCTTACCCTAACCTAGCAAATCCCACATTAAAAAAATGCAACTTTTAACTGAGCCCCCTGGAATTTAAATGAAATTTGATATTTTTGGCTGCAAAATTCAAGATTTCACATCTGAAACCTAATGAAAAACCCAAATTGATTTTCAAAAGCTCATGTATTTCAATGATAACCATCTTTTCATACTCCTCCACTTAAATTATTAAAACAACCTTGTCAATTGAAACTCATTATCTCAAATTTTATTTCCCTTTTCTCATTCTTACAATCTTATACACCCAAATTTGGTTCATTCACCACATTCTTCCTTTTTTGATACTTAAATACAGCCCCAAATTCTCCAAAATAAGACAGCCTGGCTTCATCATTCTCAAAGCTCGTCTGGAGGCTTATCTCATCCTTCAGGATATTTAACCTAAGGAGATTACTAATTTATAATTAATTTGTTAAAGATTCCATAAATTTCAAGGTATAATTTGCAAATAATGTATTAAAATAATTGGAAAGACTACCTTTAATACAGAAAATGATTTTTAAGCTAATGGCTCTTCTAGTTGATGATAAGTCCTATAGAATTTCTGATTTTACAGAAGCCAGAATTCAAGATAGATGGCCAAAATATAGGTAGGAATATGAAGCAGATTAAATATTTGAAAATATTAAAGAAGCTGCTTGCATAGCTGAATATTATGAAGATTAAGGCATCAAAACAACTGAAAATAGGTTCAAGAGAATGTTTCCATGCTATGAGTTACTGGATGATTTACTTGAGAAATAAACACCAAAAGTCACTCTAACTGCAAGTTATGGTTTGCAGGAAGCAGAATAAGTTGTGAAAGAGGAAATTAAACTTACTCCAATATTACAGGTGAGTAATGGAGTGATATCCTTCTTAATAATGAGATAAACCTCTCCCACCCTAAAAAAATGGGGATTGATCTGAAAGCAAAGACTGAGAAGAATTAAACTTTAATGATTTTGTCTGTGATGGATCAAAAGAGTTCTTCCCATGGGAAAGCAATGGCATTAAGAAATCTAATGAGCTTATAAAAATTGAAATCAGTAAGAAGGGAGGAGAGCCAAAAATCCATTTTATCATTATAATATCATCTATTTTTACAAAGTTTTTTGATTTACTCAATTAAATGGTGTAGCTGGTATTTATTTTCTGCAAGATTACTTGACTATTCCCTGTTAATTATCTCTTTTTTATTTTTATGGACTACTGCATAGTAGGAATATATTTTTCTTAAAAAAACATATTTTTTGTGTGTGTTTCAGGTATGATCGTAGCCTTTTAAATATCACATTTATAACAGATATTGATGTTAGTACCTGAATTGTTGATCTTTATAATTAGTGCCATTAAATGATCATGTTTTTCCTCAATATTTTTTGTTTGTTGCTAACCTTTTGAGTGCTTAATTTAGTGTTTATTCTTCATTTCTCAAATTGCTATTGATATTAACCTTTTAGCTTGTTAGAAAAATTTCAATTTTTACTGTTACATACAAGGATGCATTAAAATTGATGTCTGTTATGTTTGATATGGATGAGAAAAACCTGAGTATAATGTTGAAGGAGATAATGGGTATGCTAAATTAATTAATTAATCAAAAGATGGATTCTGAAATTTCAAGCAAACCTTTGGTCTTATCCAATTGGATATTTTAGCAATTAATAATATCTAAATGTAAGAAGGTTAGACATTTGTTCAGTTAAAGAGCCAAAGGTATGCTCATATTAATATTTCAATGGCATTAATGAAGGGTGGAAGAAATTTGGGGATGTATTTTGAGCATCAGATACTCATTCATTAGATAACCACCTAAATGTCAGGAATTCTTTTTCTCTGTTTTGGAATTCTTCTGTAGCTCTAAGATCATATATGATGGTCATTTGAATCATTTGATATAAAGAATTAGCATGGGATAAGAGAAAATAGAAAGAGAAAAATGCACCAAGAAAAGGAAATTAAGAAGAGAAAATAACAATTTAACCATGTAAAGGTATAAGATCAGATTTTTGATGAAATTATGATTTAAATAAAATTTTTGTTTCAGCAAAGGAAAAAAAGGATAGTAAAAATGAATTAGAGGAGGATAAGTTCAAGAATCATTTTAATTTAAAGAAGAGGAAGCAGAAGATAGACATTAAAGTTATTGAATTGAATTATTAACAGATCATTTCAGATGTTGAGATGATCCAAAAATTATTCAACAAGAGATAGGATTTGATAGGTTGATATTATTCCTCAGGTTAATTGGAAACTTCCATTAAAAACTCAGATTGTTGCATTATTTACTTTGCTAGATATCATGAATTAATTATGCTTAATAAAGCTTTCCTGATTACGTAAATCAAGAAATATGAAAGAAAAGGAAAAAAAAACAAAAAAGTAAATTAAGTTATTGAAGATAAATTTGAAGAATCCAATTACTTTGGACAAATGGATTGAAAAACCAAATTGAGGAGTTACAGAATGAAAATCAAAAGAATGAGCAGAGCTTATCCAATCAGCAGAAAAAACCAAAATATTTATTTGAAATAAAATATAAAGTAAATCTTTTAAGCTGAAAAAAAACTTATTTCAAATAGCTTAATGAATCCTGATTGGGATAATTACTCCTTTATTTCAAAAAAAGTCTTCTTTATCTTTTTTATTTTAATTAAAGCCTAATAATTTCAAATTATTTTCAAAATATCCAATGTTTAAAAAAATGAGAAGAATTATTCATTCTATTTCAAATCAACTCCAGTTTGAAATAAGTATATATTAGAATTCACACAGGAAAATAAACAACTTCCACTCAATTTAGATGGGTATTGGTAAACCTACATAAGAAATTTGGTAAAAAAACATGAGCCCTTATGTGGTTTCACTAAGAACTTATGTGTTTTTGTCATAAATTGGTAAAAACATGTAGGTTGTGACCTGAGCCTATTTTAAATTAAAATGAAACAAAAAAATTGTATTGGTTAAAAACCTGCCAAAACCCCCAGAAAACCCTTGCCCATTTGTTTCACTTTTTTTTCACATCCCCCCAAATAGTCCACATGATCCCCCTCAAAAACAATTTTTTTTGAAAACAGCATTACAAACCAAATTTTCCAAAGCTTTGCACACTTTTTTTTTGTTTTTTTCCGCCAAAGACTGCATTTTCCTTCAAAACAACCGGCCTCCAAGCCTCTAAAATGCCCTTTTTTTACCTTTCCTCTTCTATTATTCTTAAATTTAAAAATCATGACTTCACCTTTTCCCAATTTTTTTTGACTTTTCAAAGCTTTTATCCCTTCTTTTTCACATTTTGAAAGGTTCTTTCCTCATTCCAAATCCCCCAAATCCCCCCCTTTTTTTTGAGATTTATACATCTTTTTCACTATATAATTATTCAACCCCCCACTGAGGGTGAATTTCAAATCCTTGAGCTTCCTTTGAAGCATGTGCATAATGTTTCCAGGGCACAGGGGTATTCTCTGTCCACCTAGAGGTCCAATATGACCCACAACCAAATTGAAATAGGTTGTGACAGGTCTGGGACCCCAAATTGCCACAAAAACTACTCTGGAAAAATAACTTCAGGAAAGCTTGACTTTCCATTTAGACTTTATGCCATACAATATGCCAGAAGTTACACTTGGACTCTTAAAGTCAAAAATCCTGAACAAAGCCATGATGCCACATCCTGCTTTCAGAAACTTCAATGAGAAAGAAACATCCCAAATTTCTCAAATGTCTTAATCACTGCTAATGCCAAAGCCAATTCAGGGCCAATTGTAAAGCTGGAGGAATTCTGACAGGCCTTTAATCCTTCAAGAAGTTTACAACCAAGTCAAAAAAATCAAGAAAGAAAAATTGCAAGGCAGAAGGCCTATTGATTCTCTTTTTGACACCCTCAAAAAAGAATATTTTGTGTGGTCCTCTACAAGGGATACTAAGGGACACATTACCTCCTTGTTTTTCACTCACCCCCTTGCCATAAAACTCCTTCATGGATTTCCTCATGTAATTATTATGGATTATACTTATAAAACCAATAAGTACAAAATTACTCTTTTTCATATCGTTGGATTCTGCTCAACAAATAAGACCTTTTATTGGGATTTTTGTTCTATGAAGGATGAAACTGAACCCTCATATACTTGGGCATTGAATCAATACATAGAAAAAGTTCTTAACAACAACAATATTATTCCCCCTCCAGTTATTGTTATTGAAAAGGATTTGGCCTCAAAAAACCCTCTTAAGAATCTCTTCAAAGACTCAAAATTCATGTTATGCATTTGGAACATCAATAAATATGTATCTGCCCATTGAATGAAGGAAATTGGTTATGGTACTTAATTTGAAAATTCTAAGGGCCTTTGTAATCAAGTAATTTACTTTTATCTTTCAATTTTATTCTTATTAGTGTGTTTATTAATGACTTGGGGATTTATTTATCAGGTTATGTATTCATCCAGTGAAAGGTATTTCAAAGATAATTGGAAGAAGATTTAAAATAAAGGCAAAAATCCTGAAGTGTTGAAATATTTGGAAAAACCGGGCTTCCTGTAAAGGGGTATTATATGCCAGCCTGGACCAACTACCATTGCCACCTGGGTGCAGGCTCCACCTCAAGAACTGAAGGTGCCCATGCCATGGTTAAATGTTGGCTTCAAAAGACCACTGGTACTCTCCTGGAGGCTCCTAGGGGTCTTCACATGGCTTTGAAGAAAACATTTACTGAAATAATCAACAGAATCTCCAAAGAAATGATTTTCCATGTAAAGACTTTCCCTCCAAACATCTGTTCTCTCAATGGAAAAGTGTCTCATTACGCCCTTCAGATGGCCTTTGAAAATTCCAAAACAAAATTTTCCCTAAATAAAAAATGAGCTCACAAATAAAACAATTATCAAGGAATACCTTGCAAAAACAAGACCCAAAAGACATTTTCCAAGCGCCAAAGGCTCCAGATATCAGACTTCAAATCTCAGTGAAATTTGAATTTACCTGTGAGTTTTTTTGATCATCAAGTTCTTAGATTTTCTTTCATATTAATTTATTTTCTTTGCAATATTATTCTTAGATTGGCTATAAATGTCATGATAAAAGTGTTTAGAAAAAACAAAATAATGAAGCCAAAGGAATCTTTGAAGATACTGGGAAAAACCTTTTTCAAGGACCAATGGCAATTATCATCCCAATTCTTCAGCATTTTAAAGATGTTTTGACTGGAAAAGTCCCTTTTGATCAAATTACTATAAGTCAAGAGGATGATCAATATTATGAAGACCCACTAGAATTCAAAAATATCTACAAAAGACGTCAAGGAGCCAACAATTAAAATGAAAGAGATTCCTCAAGATTTGAAATCATTGAAAGTCAATTCAGGAGAAGATGAAGACTCCCATCAAAAGTGAACAGAACAACAAAATCAATATCACAGTAAATTCCACCCCCTCAAATTATGGAAGTGGATTCATCTGAAGATTCTGAGGCTTTATTATTGGAATCAATAACTTCATCAGATTCACTACCTTCAGAAAATTAATTGAATGAATATGGAAAATTAGGAGTCACTCTGAGAAGATCTAGAAGATTGGCAAAAGAAGCAGAACCTCACAAGGAAAGTCCCACAAGCCTGAAACAACTCAAATATTTATGATGCAATTGAATTAACCTGTGAGCATTGCCAAAGCAATTATCACACAAGTAATGAATGCTCAAAGCTCTTTGAGAGTTTTTGATCAACTTTGATGTGGAATATTTTTTTCTTTCAATGTTCATTCATTTTTTGAGAAATTTTCATCAGGTACTGTGGTATTCCATACCTTAATGGCCCAGCTTCAAGTGAAATGTCATTCATAAGGCTATAAATTGAAGAAGTAACAAAGAAAAATCAATAATTAATCAATTATAATAGAGGAATTTAGCAATATAATGGATTGAAGGTCATCAGCATATATAATCCCATAAGCAAATCCTGAAAGAATGGTCCATTTGATTACAAGAATAACAATAAAATAAGCAAAAGCAAAAGACAAGCTAGCAAGAATGTTAAAGTTACCAGTAAAAAGGGGTAGTGTAACACTCAAGTTACACTAGATCTGCTCAACCTTTGGATCACTCAGCAATTCAGTTATTAACCTGAGGACACTTCAATAAGAAATAAATTAAAACTGTATCAATCAACAGCCACAAGACAGAAAGAAAGAGAAAGCAATCAATTTATGCAAGGAAAATCCATCAAAAACCTTAAATTACACAGCATATCTGAGGAAACACAAGCACAGCCATCTGATAAGCCAGTAAATCTAAATTAAAAGCAGAATTAAGTTAGATAAAGAAAAGAAGAAACTCATACAGGACAAATAGAATCCCCACAATACACAGCATTCTCCACCTACAGTTCAAACAATGCACAGACCTATGGTGCAATAACTGTACAAAATCATCTCATACCACCAAAAATTGTGCAACAAACCAAACAAATGGTGCAATACCTTGATCAAATGACACCATCTCAAAATTCCTCACCAGCAAAAACATCTCAGATTACATAATCATACATAAATTGGTGCAAAAAACCAAAGAAATGGTATCTCACCACTATAAAGAAATTATCCCAGCCAAAAGAAGTGGAAAAATTCTAAGTCCCTTGTTTTTGAGTGCCTCTATGGAGGGCCCAAAGAATATTAATAGAGGTCCTCTCTCCCTCATTTTTTTCCTCTTTTCCCCATGAATCCAATTAGTTATATACCAAGAAGGAGAATAACTATTCATCCCTTACTAGTAGGTTAATCTAGAAATTATTATTATTATTATTATTACATTACATTAAAAGTGATTTATATATAGCTGTAGAAACAGTAGGTCTGCCTATATTATAAATTCATCTATTAGTGAAATACTCATACTCAACAAAATATTTATATTATACTCTTCTCACTAGAGGAAAATCCATATCACTATTATTATTATCACAAAATATATATTTAACATATTATCAAAACTATTTATCAATTATACTTATTTAAAATATCAAACAATATTATTATATTATCACTATTACTAAATTTTCTCATATTGAGCTATTATCCATTAAACAAAATACCTTCAACAAAGAAAACAACTTAAAATCACCACTCAGTACTATTATATATATTATTTATCTACTCAATTATTATCTTATCATCTTGAAATCACCTACAAATTCATTTATTTAAAATTATTATTATTTTATCATTAGTCTGGTTATTGAATAGGTCTGATAGAGACTGCTGAAACGTCTTCTCTAGTTGTAAGGCCACAATCTTAAATATTGATTTGTGAGCTCTGTAGGGAGATTGTTTAGTATATTCAGAGGGTCAGCTAAAACACCATTAGCACCCTTGGTTACAGGATTATTTCAGCAATTAAAAACTGTTTACCTGTGATTTCGCCCTCAAGGACTGCCTTATCTAATCCCACACTAAAAGGAGTTCCACATCTGGTGTCCCAACAGTGGCCATTTCAACTTCAACATTTAATCATCAGTCAATAATCAAGAAAGAAGATAATCAAATCAACATAACTCACAAAAATAATTACCATTATCAAGAATTAACCATCAACATTCTCATACAATCTGGAATCTGAAAACAAATCCCATTCCAAATCATCATCACCATCACAATCCTCAAATAAATCATACCATTTTTCTTATCCAGTAAAAGAAGGAACACCAGAAAATCAAACACCTCAGGATATTGATTTACTCATTGCAACACCAAGAACAGAACAGAAGGAAAAGGAAGAATTAAGGAGATTTTTCTTCAAGTTAATTCAAGAAGCAAGAAGAAACAAGAGAAGTAAAAAAGAATTTAAAGGATCAGTTTATCAAGTAGAAATGAATCAACAATCAACATCTGACTTACCCCCATTACCTGAAGATACTGTAGAAGGACAGTATGCAGAAGAAAGTGAAGAGGAAGATCAAACAGTACAGATCCAAAGTCTTATGAAGCAAATGCAAGATTTATTATTAACACAAAGTAAAAAGAAAGGAAAAAGAAGGGAAAAAACATCTTACACACCTGGAGCCAGTCCAAGTGAACAAACATTACCAAGGCATGTTAGACCTGAAGACTCACCAATATCACCTACACCTGATCCTAGAGCAACCTCTACTCCAGTAACAGAACCAAGAACTCAAAACATTCCAAGGAGAGTTTTTGTCACTACAACTAATAATCCAAGTCCATTACAGCAGAAAGTTCCAAGACAAGAAAGACCTGTAGTTAAAATTAAAGCAAAAGATTACAATCTAAATTTTGATGGAGAAGAAGTAGAGAAATTTATCAAGAAAGTGGAAAGAATAGCTCAAATTGAAGGAGAAACAGATGAAGACCTAGCAATGCAAATGGCATTTTAGACAACAAACCAAAAGGTGAGTGATGCAATTGAAGCTATGCCAGGTTATGAAGAAGGAAATTGGACACAACTCAAGAAAGATCTCATAACAAAATGGGGAAGAGTTGAACCTGAAAGAAGATACAGAAAAGACTCACTGATGAAGCTTTTTTCTGATACTCAAGAAGATGGAGGAATTGGTAGTCTATCACAATATAAAAAGTTTATGGGAGAATATGAAACTATTGTTACTTACTTATTAAGATACAGGTATATTCCTCAAGATAACATGTTCCATGAAGATTTATTTGACTGTCTTTCAGCTGATATTAAAGGAGCCATAAGTAAGGAAATGATCAAAGATAATGTAATGGTTAGAGCTGAAGATGGAGGATAACTTATACCACCTATGAAGATTCTCAAGAAGTACATTGAACAAGAATTGGAAGCCAGAATATTAGTATCAAAAAGATTCTCATCATCAAGAGATACAGGAAGGAATGTTACTGAAAATAAAAAGAAAGTTCACTTCAAGGAAGAGGTTTTCCCAGGAATGAATGAAGCTTTTAATAAGATGAAGGAAATTACTGAATCCCTCAAAGAACAAAAAATGGAAACTAGAAAGCAGGCACAAGGGGAAAATGAAGAATTCAAGAAATTTATGACTCAACTGGAAGAATTGAAAAGTCTATCCAAACCTCAAATTGGTGGGGTTACCAATAATCAATCCAATAATCAACAGTTCAAGCCAAGAAATGATTTACCACCCTTCTCACAAAGGCATGTTCCCTATGCACCAGCACAGAGCATACCAACACCCTATCTCGAATGTTATTACTGTCTTGAAGAATGACATTCAGTTAATAGATGCAACTACCTCTTTGAAGATCAAAATAAAAAATGGGTCAGCAGAAAAGGAGGTGGATTTTTGTTTCCCAATTGGCAAAGAGTTTCAACTGATGGTAAAGTAGCTCCAAAGAAGTTAGTTGAAGACTTTGCAAAAGAGCTGGAAGAACTTACAAAGAAAATGAGAGAAGATGAAGCTAAATAAGCACTACCCAAACCTAATCCAATGAACATAATACAATTAAAGAAAGATGATAGTGCAACTGCTATATCCAAAGTTGAAAACTGGGGAAGCTGGCAACCACCAACTATTTCATCAGCCAATGAGCCACTTTCAAATAATTATGGATTAAGAAATACCAAAGAAAGAAACTCAAGAGTAGAAAATACCAATCAAGATGCTTTAAGATCACATTCAAAAGTGAAAACACCATTAAACAAAAGACCAAATATACCTGGAGCTTATATTGAAGATGAGCAAAAGGAAGAAGAGAAAACAATTATTCCAACTAAATATAAGAAGCCTCAATTGGTGAAAAATGAAAAGGAAATACTTCCACAGGAACCTAAAAGTGATCAAACTGAAAATACTCAAGAACCAATCAAGAAAGTCAATGAAAGGAAAATCATAAAAGAGGAAAAAGTAGATATTCAAGAAATTATGGCACAAACTATCAAAAAGGTATTAGATCAGAAAATAAATCTCACCTTGGAACAAATTTTAGTCATGTCACCAAAGTTTTTTAATCAATTGAAGAATCTTTCAGAAGAAGAGAAGAACTCTATTAATTCAATTGATACAAAGGAAATTCAAACCAAACTTATAAATCATCATCTGGGTAATTATGAACAGCCAAAATTACATTATGCCTGTCCATTGGGATTTATGAAAGTATATTTAGGAGAAGAAGGACATGAAATAATGGCATTAGTTGAGACAGGATCAGAATTAAATATAATACCAGAGGATTCAGCAATCAAAGCAGGACTTACCACAAGATGTCTTAACATGAATTCAAGAGGAATTGGTGGGCATTGTACCTCAATAGTTGGATTAGCAGAATTTACCCCAATCACTTTAGTCACTGGGGAAGAAAGAAATATACATCTTTTTGTAGCAAGAGGAGCAGTTCACACAGTATTGGCAAGGCCTTTCCTTGCAGATAATAACATAAGATTAGACTTTTCTCAACAAAAAGGGGAAATATTCAGCTATATAGAGCCAGATGGAAGAAGACTTTGCTTACCAATTTGTTCACCACAGAAAGTAGGATGGAGAGAAGACCCACCAGCAGGAATGGAAACATGTGCAGTTTCTAAATTGGAATATTGGCAAGAATTACCAAAAGAGAATGAATTAAGCTTCAAAAACCAAGAAAATTTTGAGGAAAATTCTTATCAAGTACTTGATAGTGAAGAAGTGAAGGATTCCAAAGGCAAAGGGAAAATTCATGAGGAATTAGCTCAAATTAATACAGAAGATTTCAATTTAAAGCTTAAAGAAGAAACCTCTTCAGGAATTTTAGCCTCAAGAAAAGAAAATGGAACTACTTGTAGCCAAATATCTCAAGCTATCAAATATCATAATTTCAAGAATCCTGAAGAAATAAAAAGAAAACCACTCACCAAGCTCCTCTCACCTATCAAAGCATTAAAATCCCTTTCAAAAGGAATATTTAAGAATAATTGGAAGTCAAGTATCAAGCCAGTGGTAACAATAGTTAGTGTCACCTCAGAACCTAAAGGTTTAAATTCTCAAATTGATAAATCAGCACTCAACTTATTAAAAGAAGTTTCCCTCAAATATAACATTTCCAAAAAGAAGGACATTACTACTCAAAACCACCTCAAACTTCAGGAGGGAAATCTTGATATAATTCCAAAATCTGAAGAATCTGAAAGTGTAAATGAAATTTTGAAAGATACTATGAGAAACTCACACTACAATAACAATACTAATCCTCAAGAAAGTTTAACATCTAATGAGTGAGCAAGTAAGACATTTAATAAACATAATTTTCATCAAAGTGAATCAGTTCTTCCACAAGAGTTAATTGATCCATCACTCAGATTCAATCAAGTACCTATGACAGGAGCTACCCACAAAAATCAATTTAATAATTTTGAGAAGTCACAACCTTCTTTTCTCTCAAATTTTGAAAACATTGATCCTAGAATTCTGATGGAAGGAATTAGTGGGGAAAATAAATTATACTCTAATATGGAAAATATTGATCCAAGACTTATTAGAGAAGAATTAGACTTAAAAAGAGTAGTTGAAAGCCCTATAAGCATAAATAAACAAAATCAAGTGAAAGATATACCTTTTTGGATAGAAGAAGAACCTTTAAAAATGGAATTCCCTTGTTATACATCAACAAGAAAAGATATGGAATGCAGTTTCAGTACAGTTCAGAATATAAATGAAGCTAAAATTAATGAGTCAATATATGAAAATTCAACCAATTCACTGTCACAAATTGACATACAACAGGAATTAAATCAGCAAAAAGCTTTACCCCCTGAAGACAAATCCTCTGGGGAAGCTTATAATAACTTTAATGTTGAAAAGAAAATTAATTCAAGATTCAAAAAACTTTCATCTATTAGAAACCATTCCAGAAATGAATACATAAAAAATACAATACACTCACCAAATAGCTTAGAAGAACATCTTTCTGGATCAGGATATGAGAAGGAAGCAGGATTATTTTGTCAAATCGAAATACAAGAAGCTGAATATGAACATAAATTTATACTTACTGAAGAAGAATACCCTTGGGAAGGTTATACAAATTGGCAACCTCTTAGGAATGCCAACCTTGAGGATCACAATAAAAATAATTTTAGGGACAACTTTGAATGTGCAAACCAACATATCAAGTGGTTGGAAGATATTAGTACACCAAAGAAGAATGAATCAAATAAGCTCAAAGATAAAAGTAGCAAAAAGAAAAAGAAGACTAAGGAAGAAAAGGAATATTTTTGGATTACTCAGAATAAAAAGATATGCCCAAGCTTGCAGGCCCATTTGGCAAGACAATATGAGACCTCAACACAAAAAGAGGATTGGACAGAAAATAATGATAGAAATGGAAAATTTATACATGATTACTTTAATGAAAATGAAGATTTTCAAGATCAATATCTCAATGAAGAAAGAATAAATGAGCTTACAGCTAAGAAGGCCAAATTCAAAAATGGTCTTGACAACAAATTTTCACATTATCAATGACTTTTTTTATTAGAATAAGAAATTTTCTTTTCCTTATATCATGAATTTTAGTTTTATTTTAGTATAAAAAATATAAAAAATAAAAAAAAATAAAAAATATCAAAAATCAAAATAAAAAAAAAGTGTTAAGTGTATCAGTATCATTGCTCCATGTTATCTTATGTATTAGTATAAAAAAATAACTCAACTAAAAAAATTAGGGTGGGTGTCTATTTCTTAAATCCATCCTTTATGATTTAAGTTTTTGGGATGAAATTCTGGGGAATTTCAGTTTTATTCTATAATTTAACCCTCATCAATATTCAGTATAATAATCAATAATATCATCTTATTCAAGAATTTAACTCAAGGTGAAGAATCACACAAACAAATCAAGAATATATATGTGAAAATTTTAATGAAGTCAAATAATAAATACATAATCAAAGGAATAACTAGCCAGGTTAAACCCAAATGAAAATATCTCTTTATACAATTAATTTTTTTTATTGATTTACTTTCGATATTCAAAATAGCTTATTATGAAAGACACAGAATTATTGTTTCTTTTACTGGGGATAAGGGAGAAAAAGACCTCCTTTTATATTGAATATGGAGCAAATTTCTTCCACCCACAGATTAGCCCTTAAAGCATTTTATATACTCAAAGGCTATGCAAAACTCTAAATATACATCTTATCACCCTTTAACCCCATTTCAAATTTAATTCCCAAAGGATAAACTGCATAAATTTAAATCCACACTATATTGATTAGTTCTCAAGATTGAATTAAACTTCAATTTAATTTTTTAAAAAAAATAAAAAATAAATAAAAAATAGTGGTTAATTTAACCTTACATTATTTGGTTAAACTTAATTATCAACACCACACAACTAAATCAAACACTTAATTAAAATAAATTGAATTTTAATTTATTTTTTTATTTTTTTAATAAAAATAAATAAATCTTAATTAATTTAATATTATATTATTTGATTAAGCTAATTCTTAACTCCACTCAGCTAAATTAAGATAAATTAAACTTAATCAATTAGTACCTAATCTCAATTTTAACTTCCAATATATTAAAAGAAGTTCAATTAAGAACTGCTGAGTAATGATTAAGCTTATCTTTAGCTTTTAACATCAATAATAAAGCTAATACTTTTCAATTAAATTACAAAAAAACAAAAACCTCAAAAATTACCACTTAAATTGAATTAAAAACAAAAAAACAAAAGACTCACCTTATTAGAATGTCAACTGCCTGTAGCATTATTCTTCCCTCTTTATTCATTTTTTTATTTTTATTTATTTTTACTTTTTTTTGAGCAAAAATAATAGAAATTTATCATTACTTCTATTATCATCAATATTATAAAAAAAAAATATACAATAATTTTTTTTTTAAAACAAATTTAAAAAAAAAAAATCAATAAATAAAATATATAATTTTTTTTTAAAAAAAAAACCATGGATCACATAATTAATTTTGTTTTTTTTATATTTGTTTTATATTTTATTTGTGCTTTTTTTTTTTAAGAAAAAAAAAAAAAAAAAAAAGCATCAGAACGATGCAAAAACAGCAAAAAACACAAAAACCACAAAAACAATAAAAAAAAAAAATTGAATCATTATTTTTTTTATTGTTATTTTTTTTCTTATAAATATGTTAAAAAATTATAGATTACTTTATTTATTTTTTTTTATTTTATTTTTCCTAAAAAAAAAAAAAATTTAAAAATTTAAAAAAACAAAAAGAACAATAAAAAAATAAAAAAAAGAATCAAAAAGAAAAAAAAACAATTGATCGCGATGGATGGAGAAATGTACAGTCCAGTACTGTACTGTACTGTAAACATCAAAAATAAATAAATAAATAAAATATAATTAAAAAGAATAAATAAATATAATAAAATAAAAAGTAAAGAAGAAAAAGAAAACCGCGGCGAGTGGAGATAAGAAGTAGAGCTGGTTTATTTTGGAGTATCCACACCCAGCTACTTCAAAAAAAAAATTATTATTATATAAATTAAATTAAATTTACAATTATTATATAAATTAAATTAAATTTACAATTATTACTTAAATTAAATAAAATTTAGAATTATTATTATTTATATTAAATTAAAACTTATTATTATATAAATTAAATTAAATTTACAATTATTATTTAAATTAAATGAAATTTAGTATTATTATATATAAATTAAATTAAATTTATCATTATTATTTATATTAAATTAAATTTATAATTATTATTTATATTAATTTCAAAATATTATTATTATTTATACTAAATTATAAATATTATTATTATTTATATTAAATTAAATTTATTAGTATTATTTATATCAAATTCAATTTATTATCATAAAAATAAAAATAGAATAAATAAATTAAAAATAGGTTACGATCATTAAACGGAGAGGGGGGTGTAAATCAGCAATGGCCATAACCATATAAAAGGCCACCCACCATTAATAATAATTAATATGATTACATAATATACCTTATTATTTTTTTTTATCATCTATATGACTTGATATCAGTTTTATTATTAGCTTTTATTACTTACTTATATTATTATTATTATTTATTATTATTTTACTATTATTATATTATTATTTCTTTAATAAATTATAATACAAAAAAAAACCATATCATATATTGATATAAAATTATATTTATTTTAATTATTATATAAAGTAGATATGATGGTACAATTATTAAATGGAGAGGGGATGGCCCCACCATTTAAGGCTAATTTCAGCAAAAACAAAAACAAGAAAAAAGAACAACCCAACCAGAAAAACAAAATAAAAAGAAGAGAGGTCCTAGATAAGACCTTAAACTGTCCAAATATTTTATTTTTTATATTTTTCCAATAAACTTACCTCAAGAATAGGTCCTTGATAAGACCTTAAACTGTCTGAATAAATTCTTTATTATTTTTTATCAATTATTACTTCAAATAACTCAAGCTGTGGTCCTTAGTATGACCTTAAACTGCATTATTATTCATCAAAATAAAATAAAATAAAAGTAAAAAAAAACATTTTCTTTTATTATCAAAATACTCTTTAACAAAGAAATAAATGAATAAAATGAAAGATGAAGATCAACCAGTAAAACAAAATCAACTATATCAAGATGAAAATGATCAAAATAGTTATATTTCAAAACAAAGTCAAGAAGACAACACAAAAATAAGAAAAATAGAGGTTCAAAATTAATATAAAGAGATATCAACAGAAAATATCATTTGAAATTACTAGAATAAATATTTAAAGGAATAAAACATAGCTAAATGGAACCAAAATATTTCCTTTGAAACTGGAATGCTGGGGACAGCATTAAATGGAGAGGGGAATGTGGTATTCCATACCTTAATGGCCCAGTTTCAAGTGAAATTTCATTCATAAGGCTATAAATTGAAGAAATAACAAAGAAAAATCAATAATTAATCAATTATAATAGAGGAATTTAGCAATATAATGGATTGAAGGTCATCAGCATGTATAATCCCATAAGCAAATCCTGGAAGAATGGTCCATTTGATTACAAGAATAACAATAAAATAAGCAAAAGCAAAAGACAAGCTAGCAAGAATGTTAAAGTTACCAGTAAAAAGGGGTAGTGTAACACTCAAGTTACACTAGATCTGCTCAACCTTTGGATCACTCAGCAATTCAGTTATTAACCTGAGGACACTTCAATAAGAAATAAATTAAAACTGTATCAATCAACAGCCACAAGACAGAAAGAAAGAGAAAGCAATCAATTTATGCAAGGAAAATCCATCAAAAACCTTAAATTACACAGCATATCTGAGGAAACACAAGCACAGCCATCTGATAAGCCAGTAAATCTAAATTAAAAGCAGAATTAAGTTAGATAAAGAAAAGAAGAAACTCATACAGGACAAATAGAATCCCCACAATACACAGCATTCTCCACCTACAGTTCAAACAATGCACAGACCTATGGTGCAATAACTGTACAAAATCATCTCATACCACCAAAAATTGTGCAACAAACCAAACAAATGGTGCAATACCTTGATCAAATGACACCATCTCAAAATTCCTCACCAGCAAAAACATCTCAGATTACATAATCATACATAAATTGGTGCAAAAAACCAAAGAAATGGTATCTCACCACTATAAAGAAATTATCCCAGCCAAAAGAAGTGGAAAAATTCTAAGTCCCTTGTTTTTGAGTGCCTCTATGGAGGGCCCAAAGAATATTAATAGAGGTCCTCTCTCCCTCATTTTTTTCCTCTTTTCCCCATGAATCCAATTAGTTATATACCAAGAAGGAGAATAACTATTCATCCCTTACTAGTAGGTTAATCTAGAAATTATTATTATTATTATTATTACATTACATTAAAAGTGATTTATATATAGCTGTAGAAACAGTAGGTCTGCCTATATTATAAATTCATCTATTAGTGAAATACTCATACTCAACAAAATATTTATATTATACTCTTCTCACTAGAAGAAAATCCATATCACTATTATTATTATCACAAAATATATATTTAACATATTATCAAAATTATTTATCAATTACACTTATTTAAAATATCAAACAATATTATTATATTATCACTATTACTAAATTTTCGCATATTGAGCTATTATCCATTAAACAAAATACCTTCAACAAAGAAAACAACTTAAAATCACCACTCAGTACTATTATATCTATTATTTATCTACTCAATTATTATCTTATCATCTTGAAATCACCTACAAATTCATTTATTTAAAATTATTATTATTTTATCATTAGTCTGGTTATTGAATAGGTCTGATAGAGACTGCTGAAAAGTCTTCTCTAGTTGTAAAGCCACAATCTTAATATTGATTTGTGAGCTCTGTAGGGAGATTGCTTAGTATATTCAGAGGGGCAGCTAAAACACCATTAGCACCCTTGGTTACAGGATTATTTCAGCAATTCAAAGCTGTTTACCTGTGATTTCCCCCTCAAGGACTTCCTTATCTAATCCCACACTAAAAGGAGTTCCACAGTACCTGGCTCAGAGGACTTGCCCAAGTTTATATTGAAATACACCTTCAAGCTCATCAATGTCCAGAGGGATGGAAACTGTGGCTACGAAACAGTATCCCATTAAATTTACAAGACTCAAGATCAATGGGCTGATGTCAGAGGTGACTTGGCTGAAGAAATTCAAAAAATCAAGACATGTATGAAGCCATGAACACTTTGGTACCCTCAGTATCCTCTTATTTGGAAAGAATTGAGTGGTATGAAGATGTTGGCCAGGATCAAAAGAGCAAGTGAATGTCAATTCCTGATATGGGGGATCCAATTTCAAATATGCATCAAAGACCAGTTTCATTTTATTGCATAGTACAAGCTTTCTCCCCCCTTTTTTCTTTTCTCCAAATGAAAATCCACCCATTTTCATCTGTGTTTTTTTGGATAGCTTTTCTCATTTTGTTCCATCAGATATCATAATTTATAAAGCTTACCCCATTCCCCCTATTACTGTAAGTTGTGAATCTAAAGCCCCTGGGGTGGTCAGATAAATTGAGGAAAAAAGGATGTTATATTTGTCCAATATTCATCCCCCTCTCAGAAAAAACCCACTATTTTGGAGGTTGAGTCAGATTAATTTTTTTGTATATGTAATTTGTGCCACTTATCCCCCTCCTAAGTCCTATTTATTGCTGAAATACAACCCCAGTATCTTCTTTTATCAAAAATGTGGCACTTTTATACTTACACATAGTCATACTACAAAAATGAAAAATATTTTTGTAAAAAAACACATCTTTTTGGCCTTAACTTGTCTCACCAAAAATGTTTCAAAACTATGGGCTTCTGGGTTTTTATTCTTATGATTCTCCCCTTCAGTTTTTCAAAAAAAGGGAAACTCATAAGTGGGGACATTTTTAATCATTTTTTCTAAAAAATAGGACATTTTACAAACTGGTTGAATCGGAGAAATGTGTCAAAAGAGTATGGGGATTTTAATCTTCCATGATGGAAAGAATATGGCAAAACAAAAATTAAAAAAATCCTCAAAAAGAAGCCTGAAGTTCTTTCAAAAAATAGGAGACTTATGTGTTTTGGCCATAAATTGGTAAACACATGTAAGGGCTTTCATGGTTTCACTAAAAGCTTATGTGTGTTTACCAAAACCAGAGAGAGATACATCCTCTCACTCTATAAGTCATCTTAAATCATTTTTGTGCCTTGAGAAAAATTCTAATTTCCTCACTTCAATGTTCAATCTTATTTGATAATCAGCTTGAATGGATTTTTCTCCAATTTTATTAAGTTTATTTGTTCTAGTTTTACTATATTCCCATAATTATTTATGATATTTCCTCCACTAAAAGTCCTTCAAATCTAGTCATTTTTTTATTCAAATTTTTTTATAAATGATTTTCTGAATCAATCTGAGGATTTTTGCTAGTTACATCACTCACTGATCATGATGTTTTTTCTGAGTTTTTTATTTCCCATAAAGCTCAAGATAATCAGAACAAACTCTGAAATTCTCTCTTTTTCCATAATCAATCATGGGGCTGTTTTCTTTTGGGATTCAATCTTTTCATAATAGATTTCATTTTGACATATATTAATTTTTTGTTCAAATTAGAAAGAAATATCTTTGACTTCAACCATTAATTTAATTAAAACAAAAATTCTTCTAATGAATTGTTTTTGACTAAATTAACCTCAGAAAATAATTAGAATTATATTGTAAGTGCATTAAGCTTAAAAACTTGAATTACTGAAAGAAATAATTCTGATAATAGAATGAATTTTCCTCAATAGAAATCATACCATTGTAATAACAATCATATTGATTCCTCATCATAACCATCATTTACAGATAATAGTAATTATCATTAAGGAATGATCAAATGCGAAAGGACCTCTTATAATGAGCTTGAATTTATATATAAACCAAATTTGAATTCAAAGGAACTCAAATGATTCAAAAACACGATAAGAGGACCATCATTAATAGATTCAGATTGCAACAGAAAATTCCCCAAAAAATCTTCATATAATACTTGATCAGACTACTTCCTATAAGTTACTAGTATAAATATAAAAACTAATTCAATTTGAAGGGCCTTAACCATTGTTTTGAAATATTCAAAATATTCCCATACATTTAAAATAGAAATAAATCAAACATGATGATCACTAATTAAGGGGAATTTTTAGAGGTATTGGTTTTAAAAAGAGTTCTGATAAGGGAAAGTAAGCCTACTATTATTGAAGAAAATTAGGATTAGCTATTGAAAAAATTACTGAATCTAATTTTGAATTGAATAAAGCTTAAAGTTATGAGGAATAAATTCAAAAAATTCTCAGCTATGTATCCAAGAAATCCATCCATTAAGATTTAAATATAATGCAAAAAGCCAACTCGCAAATTTCTGTAAAGCAAAACAGAATGTAAGGAAAATTAATTACTTCATATTTCTTGAAATATTAATGAAAAAGAATGGAAACCATAATTCAGGCTCATATAGACACAAATCATATCAATTATTGGACTTATAGCATTCTATATATTATTTTAAAACACAAATTCAAACCAATTTCAATGCCTTTTATACAAGCTTAGAATGGTATGAAATTCCTGAAGCTCAAATTAATCTGAAATATTAAAATCAACATTAAATTATGGAGATAATTAGTCAAAAATTAAAGGTTTTAAAAAAATTTCAAAACAATTTATTGAATAAATTAATCATTAATCCAACCCAAATCTGTATTCCAGGTTTAGAATTTAACATGAATTATTTAGTTTTTTCAAGAGAATTCTTAATTTATCACAAGTTCAATTCAAAAACAAAGCGTATGAAAAAATAGGACAGTTGAAATAGATGAAAATTTATTTAAACATAAAAGAGAGAGTTTTGGATTCCTAAATTTATCATTTGTCAGAGATATTTAAAACTTTTGTTTTTATAACTCATAAAATCAAGAAATTGAAGAAAAAAATTGAATTATTTTTGAAATTAATAATATACATAAAATTTTTGAAAGACCCTTTTTTCTACAAGGATATATATTGAAGACTAAAATAATATTTTTTGGATCATAATTTAGGATTTCACATCAAATTTCAAATCAATTTTTTTTTCTAAATGTTTCTTTTTCTGATCCAACTGAAAAGATCTTTGAATTAATAATGAATAACTGCTGAGGAGGTCATTTTTATTAAAAAATGGTGAAGTTATTAGTGTCATTATTTATTTCAATTCACATTTTTATTTGAATCATTAATTTGGATAAATATAATGTAATTATGGAGGGTAATGATCTTCAAAAAAGGCTTAACCACTAGTCAAACACTTTAGAAAAAAAATTGTGAAATATTTACAAATACATTGCACCAGTAACAAGCCACTTTAGCTTCTTTATATAATGCACTTAGCTTCTGTTTTCTTTTGATGAAAATAATTTTTTTTTAAAAATTCTGATTTAATTATTTATCAATACTTCATATCTCTAAAGAAATAGGTTCAATATCTTGGCTTTGTCAGTTTAATCTAAAAAAAGCTTGTATTCAAAAAAAATATATGGAAAGCTTACAGATTATGAATCAGAAGGAAAGTACTTATCCTTTTAGAAGAGAGAATAAGGAACTGTTGGAAATCTTATTTGGAGTTCTAATATCTGAGCATGAAATGAAACAGTAAGATGAAAATAAAAAGGAATGAACCATTTGGTATCAAACACAAGGTATATATAAGTGATTGTTTAACTGAGAAAATTATCTTTGATTGAAGATTTAAAGCCTGATAGCCTTTTTAAACTCAAAATATACCTCCTCATTTTTTTATTGATTTTGTGAGATATAAATAAAGCTAAAACAAATAAATAAAATTAATATTAGGGATACATATTGTTGAATTTTGCCTAAACTCTTCCCTATCCTATTTCAATCTGGTGATATAGTGTATTTCATATTTTTCCAAGGATGAGACCACATGGAAAGTATATTAATGTTTTACCTTTGGTTCATTCCAAAAAAAAACTCAAATTTTACCAATGGTTAATCATCACCATTCAAGCCAAATGTTATAGGAGTCACATCTACTTGAACTTATGGATGTTGTTTGCATCATGAAAATTCTTTTTATAATAATAATCAATATTTTACTTTAAGTATGAGATATATGGAATGATTTCTTGAATTTATCTTCCAATTAATGTTCTAAATCATTTTGGGTATATATATGTAGCTAATTACAAGGATTGTAAGGAATGATGTATTTCCCTTGAAATATTTCCAGAAAACAAATAATATAATCATCAAATTGAAGATCTTTTTAATTGAGAAGTCTTTTACATACTTTATTTGAATAAAATTTGGATTCATTCTTGATGGAAGTATGTTTGGGCCATTTTTGGCACACAGAAGTGTGTGTAAAGAGATCTTGGTTAAGCTATCTCAAACCAAATGTCAAAGAAATGAATGCTTTTGGTGATAAAAAACTAATTAAGATTTTCTTCACAAAAAAAGAATGGGATCAGGTTTCCAAAAATTGAGTTTTTTTATATTAACTAATATGTCCAATTAAATTAGAGATTGACCAAATACCTATAGTTAGATGTGGAATTTGTAAGGATTGATACCCTTGATAAATTAATATTGATAGATGGAGATATTAATAAAGCTGATAATGCATTTTACAATAGTGTCTTCTAAGTCAAAGATATGGTTTTAAAAGCATATTCTTGAAACTATAATACCATATACCTTGTTTTAAAGAATATTGATTAATTGAGAATTCTTTTTTCAAGCTAAAAAATTATACTTGAAAAATATTTTGGGAGCTTTTATAAAGGGAATATATATTAGTTCTCTTAATATGATATATTCATATATTTATGAATAGATGTATAATTTGCTTTTATAAAAGGAAATTGTAAATAAAAATAATTTCAATTTCAAGTTCAATGGTGGTAGTGTGGGCTGAAAAAGGAGGGAGAAAATACAGCTAACTAGTTTTCAATTGCTAATAAATCTTGTAACCAACATTGGAAATTAAAATATCCTTTCCCTCCTAAAATACTCAGAAAAACCTTTGTTGGTTGTTACAAACCAAAATAAAATACGACAGTGGATTTACATGTAAATAATGAAAAGCTCCAAGGTCTCAGATAATACTCGAAGACAATTAATAAGAAAATATAATGTTATAAAGATGGTCAATTTTCATAATTTCAGTGAGATACTTGTTTATTTTATTTTCATTCTTTGGTGAAAGAAGGGTCTGTGGTTTCTTCTTGGTGATCAGATGTTCATGAAACTAGTCATTTGAGATGATCTGGAATATTTTTGAGTGTTTTTCAAGTTTATTTTTTTAAGTTAAATGAATGATAGAGAAATATTTTTTCAAGTGTTTAATAATTTCTCAAAGAGTATGTTATGATAAGATAGAGTGTCATTTCAGAAACTTTTTTATATTTGAAGGGGAAAATCATTTGATGTTGGATGTGAAATGGGTAAGATAATACAAAATCTTGGTAATATTTGATTTTCAACTGGATAAAATATTCTTAATGTAGCAGTACCCCTGATATTGGCTAATGGATAGACCTACTGGTCAGGTTAGTTAAATATAATTTATTTTAGTAGCTATGAGGTAGGGTATGTCATATCCATGTGCTTGGGATATAGGCTTCATGGGGTATTTTGAGATTTGGGGGGAGAGAGCCCATGGGGACCTCAATGGGAACTGTATTTTCTCACTTCAATTCCCACTGAGTCAATAATGTGAAAATATGTTGGTGAAGAATTTCCTTTCATGTATGAGGTGATATAATTCTCAGTTATTATTCTTCTTGTGAACATACCATTAAAAGAGAGGATATCCCTCCCAGAAATGGTAGCAGGTACAATCTTGCTTCCACTTTGCTTCAAAATTGTTCTAACTTTCTGTTTTTATTTATACATTTTCTCAGGCAGATATTCAGTATTGGAAGACCCTAGAGATGAAATTCAAATTATCCATACAGTATAAAATTGTTTTTTAAAATACTTTCTCCAAAAGCAGAGCTTTAAATCTAGCCAAAAACTCAAGAGTTTGAGATAATATCAATTCCAGGATATTATTGAAGCCTGCTCTTTTCTACAATTTATTTAAATATACACCATTCAATATGAAGATCTCTGAGTAAATTGTGCCTACATTTCTTGGACCAATATTACATTCCCTGCTTTATGTTATTGAAGCATATAAATAAGTGTTATTCCTCTTAGCTTATAAAATCTTCATTGATAAAAATCTAGAAAATCTCATAGAAATGACCTACAGGCCCCTTTTTGAGCAATTAAATTGGAAAAATAAAATTCTTGAAGACAATATATGATTAGGAAAATACCTGCATAGCAAATTTCTGTCATACTCTGGAGCTAATTCTCAAATTGAGCAAACTTACGCAGACAATAAAGAAATTAAATCAAGAAATTTGACCCAAAATTATTTTTCTTCCATTTATTCTAAATAGTAGGATATATTCAGCTTAAGCCTACCTCACATGAATCAAAATATTTTATAATGCCTCCATGAAGCTTAGATATACAGTTTCAGGTTGAGACACCACATAATTCAACTCAATATTATCCAATTACCTCTGTTTCTGTGGGAAATTTTGAGAATATTTTCTATCAAATTTCACTTCTTTAATAATAATAATATCACTGTTAGAAGATCTCTCATTTAAAGTTAAGTATTTTAGACATATAATTGAAAGTAGAATATGAATAGAAGTAAATATGTAGCTGGTGAAATGAAGACTGCACCAAATGATTTTAGAAAATTGAAGCATAATAATATTATAGGAAATATATCTTATTATATAATTCAAACGACTCTAAACTTAAAATAATGCTTTCTGAAAATAATAAACATTAAAAATTTAGCCTTTATTGTTCTTATTTGTCAATAAAATTGTACATTTTATTTAGGAAAAATTAAACATCCCCTTTTTAAAAATAATGAGTACATTTTCAGTGAAATATAACATTTTCTTACTTTATTCAAATTATGAAATCTAATATAAGGAAAGGATTATGTTTTTATCCAGGTAGCTTGACTTGAACATTATAAAAATAAAGGAAAAGAAATATTTTCCTATATTTTTTCCATTAATATCAAGAATTTGATATATTCTGTCATTCAACTCAGTTATTCAGAAAACTCAAGCATTAAATAATATAAACACAGAAATTTAATTATTTGATATTGAAAAAAACTAAAATATCTTGCATAAAGTAAATTGAAGTTCATTTGAGCCTCATGGTTTATGGGTTAAGTGTCAAACTGTAAGCTTTTAGCTAAATTCTAAATATTTTTCATCACACAACTGCTATTATTTTCCTCTTT
This sequence comes from Austropuccinia psidii, assembly GCA_023105745.1. NCBI lineage: Eukaryota > Fungi > Basidiomycota > Pucciniomycetes > Pucciniales > Sphaerophragmiaceae > Austropuccinia > Austropuccinia psidii. The sequence goes on along the minus strand of JALGQZ010000003.1, from coordinate 35,809,392 downwards.
TTTCAGGTAATGATTTATTGTAATCACAAATATGTTTCTAACTGAATAACACATCGTGTGAAATTTCTACTACCTTCATTATTGAAGATTTTTCCACTTTAAAGAAGGATTTAAGTAAAACATGAATTAGTTTCAAGATCCAATATTATATTGAAAATAATGAAATTGAAATTGAAATATATTTTTCTCATTTAACATTTACTTTATTGAAATATTGATTTATGTTTTTAATGGTGGTAATTTTGTTAATTCCAAAGGGTTTTCAACAAAACCTTTTTAGAGGAGCACAAATACAATTCTTTTTTCTTTTTTTGAAATTTACAATGTATTTTTAGTTATTAATTACACTTTCAAAATTCTTTGTATTCCTTTGTCAGATATTATATGTGAAACTTTCTGGATATCTTGATTTCATGAAAAAAGGAAGTTTTATTAATGATATCTACATTATCTCAGTTGGAGTTTCTGCATCCATCATTATTTAGGAAATAATGATTTGGTAATTTTTTGAAATATCGACAAAATTGAAGAAACCCATATTTAAAAAGGAAAACATATGCATGTCAAAGACAAGAGATCTTCACATAATGTATTTTCTCCTTTAGAAAGAAACCCCAAAATCAGAGTTTCAATATTCAAATTGATCTGGGAGTCAAAAATTACCAAGAATATTCAGAAAAGTACTTTCTTTATATTCACAGGTTTCATATATTTAAGTACTTTGAGACAATAATTGTGAAAATGTATGTTATGGAATATATTTAAAATACTATTGAGACCATTTAATGTCTTTCAAAGGCTTGCCATTCATGGCTTCAAAAATGTTTTATAAAGTGAATCTCTTTTCATAGAAAAGAATCGAAGAGACCACCCCATTATATTTATCATAAAGCTTCATAATTTGATTAAAATGGTATTAAAAAGCTTCAATAATCAAAAGATAATTCTCTTTTACCATCCTTTGCATGGATATCTCTTTTCTCCTACTTTGAAAGGTGCGATCAAATTCAGCCTTTTATCTAAAATGTCCTTTCTTATTAATGGAGCCAAAGTCTCTAATTCACCCAGTGAAAATATTTTGTATTTTGAAGGAATTCTACAATATTTTAATGTTTGTATATGAATAATATTCTCTTAATGATGAAATATCCCATATAAAATTATGATTTTTGATTTGTTTTTTTAGCTAAAAGCTAAAAGCTGGGAGCACAAGGAACAATTTTTTATCTTGGTACATTAATTAAATGGAGTAGCCTTTTTGAATCAAATAGATGCTTTTATTGTTTCTGAAGGATTTAGAAGGGATAAAGGCCATGAATTTCGGATAAGGCTGTGTTGAGCTATGGATTGAAATATAACACATTATGGTAAAAAATCTATGAGCTGAATAGTTCCATCCAGAATAAATCTGATATTATTTCTTTAACAATTCTGAGCCTATGGCCTTTACAAGAAAATCATTTTTTTGATTTTTTTTTCTCAGATTATTTTTCCAAAACTTATGTTTTAACTTAATTTCATTATATTAGAAAGATATTCCAGAGGAAAACAAGGAGAATAGGATGGGAATAATCACAGTAGCTTTGGATTTCTGATATTTTGCATTGATTTATTGTCTCTTTGCATTAGAAATTCAATTGAGATTTGAAGAAATTCTTTTAAGTTCCGGCTCTTTGTAGTTCAACTTAATTAAAGAATTTTGGTCTATTTAAAAGCCAAAACTATTACATTTGCTACTAGTAGTATTTTTAAAATATATCAATTGTGATTTAGCTATCATTTAATTTTGATATGCCTTTTATTATATCAGATTATTTATATTCCTTTAATTAATTAGTTAAAGGAAATAATTTTCAACAAATGTTCAAGCTTCAGTCAGACTCATTGGCTCGTTTCCTGGAGGAAAGAAGATATATTAGAAGTGGCCTTCAAATGGGAAGACAAATTGAGCTGTATTCAAAAAGATTATAATGAAAATTTTAATCAATAAATGGGAATATATGATTAATATTGAAAGTTTATTATTAATTTCAAATTAGGCTCCATGAATCAAAATATTTGATTATTTTTAACAATATTTTCATGATTTCTGAACGTATTCAATTTCTCAAATCAAATACTATAGTATTGATATAGAGTATTTTACTTTTTGCTAGCACTTTGGAGATTTGGTATGATTTATTTAGGATTCTCCTTTTTCTAAAAGATTTCACCAAATGCTTTCTATTTGGCACCAAAATTGATCTCATTAAAATATAGCTTCAACTAAATATTTATTTCTGAGGATTTCTCTCAAGGTAAAAATTAATATACTGAAATAAACATTTTCTTTTTAGCTTGAATGAATTTTTTTGAAATTGAGAAAATATTTTCAGAAATTAAATAAGATTTTGATCAATTGGGTATTTTACTAGGAATAATTGAGGGCTATACAGGATAGGATATATTGAGTAAAGCTCATCTCTGTGGAAGGAATAAAATTACTGAAAATGAAGGAATCATTTTTGAAAAAAAGGAAAATAATTGATACTTTAAAGTCATCTGGAATATGTCTGAAAACCCTTTTCTTGGAAAAATTGAACCAGGAATTGATGTTTTCAGATTTAGTATTCTTAATGAATAACTTTTAAAATTTGGGTTAAATTATGAGAGGAGAAATTCAGAGAGAAGAATTCTTTCCTAAAAAATTGATAATGAGATGAAAAATGGTTTTTTTCTCAATAAACTGGGATTTACTATAATTCTCATGGAGCATTTTCTGCCTGCCAAATATTTCTCAAAGATTTAATATTTTACCATGTTGACTTTTGGGAAGAAAAATATTTCACTTACAGCTATTTTGGATTTCTTTGTAAAGAGCTTCAAAAATAAGTTGAAAAGAAAATCTAAAATATAACAACATACAATCAAATTCTTACTTGAAGATTGTTTAAGCATTGTTTGAGAAACTAATTTGTGACTTTCACTTTGATGAACATTCCTGAAGTTAATAAAAATATAATTTTGGTCTTAAAATCATAAATTAAGTGTCATTAAATTTTTAGCAATAATCATAAGGCTAATTAATGCATTAAAATCACATTAACAACTTATTTTATGAATTAAGAAAGTAATTGAAATGAGTGGACCCAGAAGATATGTGAACCTGTGAGGTATGTATGACATACCCATAAGGCCAAAAATAAAATAAAATAATTTTGATTTTTCATAAAATGACTTTTCAAATTAACTGAAAACAAAAAACAACAGAAATAAGTATAACTTTATTTTTGATAGAAAAGTTATAAATATGATGTTATTTGTTGATTCTAAACCAAAAATAAGCTAGGATAGACCCATAGGGCTTTATAGCCAAAAATGGCTATTTCTAGTGTTATTGGAAGATTTAATAATGTCACAGTACAATTATTAGATATAAAATGTCTTACTAGAACTTTGAAATGGTTGAATTTAAGCATAATTTTAAATTTGCATAAGGTTTATGCAAGATTACCAAAATTTAGTTAAACTTGAGCTTTTGTGTATATTGACTGAATTGGCTAAGTATTTTTTATACAGTCTTTGGATCCTGAATGGGCTTAAAGCCATTGCATAGATTTACACAAATAAACTGGCAAAACCCAAGTAAAAAGGTGGGACAAGGGGAAAAATGGCAAAAGGTGCTAGGGTACCCAGCTTTTGGGATCTGGCAGAGCCCAAAGAAGGTTGTACTCCTGTATTGAAGGATCTTGAGCTTTCTTTCAATTTTAATATTAGAATTTATTTGAAAATTAAAGTTTAAGCTGGCTTATCCCCCTTTTTGACAGGAATTACAAGCTGTCACAGGGTAAATTACTATATGCAGGCTTGTAATCAAGTTTTGAGAATTTTCAAAGCTTTATTGAGTTTTTAGAAGCTTAAATACTATTAGAAATAAATTTAAAAGCATTAAAGCCTTATCAAAAGTTGAGGCTTAATGTGTGTTTCTATTTTCACAGGGAAAAATAGCAATAACTTCAAAAACTCATTGAAAATCCAATTCTCAATGTATTTCATGGAAAATTTGAAAAATATTAAAATTTAATGTTAACTGTGTTTGAATTAAGTATTAAGTATCTTTTCTCAGTAGGAATATTTGATATTTAGCCTTTAAAATACCTCTTTCAATTATTATTAAAGAAAATTAAGATTTATTTAAAAATTAATTAAAAATCTCATCTAGAAGATTTTTGCTTGAAAGATTATTTTTAAATTGCTAATATGATGATATGTAATATAAATAAATTGGTTTCATATTAAACCTCAGAAATAATAAGCTAAATTGAGGATCAAAGCTACTTGGAGTTATGAATAACACTGTAGCTTCAAATTGAGATAAACATTAAGCTACCTTACATGAAGAGCTTCAATTTTAAGTGTGGTTTTTTAGTTTTTATCTGAGAGAACCATCTTTATGCATTATTTTCCATGAGAGCTTCTCTGAAGGCATAAAAGAGGACTTTTAATCACTGTTTTTTTCCATCATAAAACTCATTCATTAAATCAATAAGACATTTAAATAAGTATACTCTTATTCAATAGAAAATATTATATTATTCAAGTAATTATCAAGTATCTTATACTTCTCAATTTATCAATCAAAGAATTGAGATCATGGAGCTCAGATTATATTGTTGGAATAGCCAATAATTCATTTTTTACTATAAAATTGTTGTCTTAAATATCTTTTCCAACAAGAAATTCCTCTAAAAATCCTTAAAATCTAATTTTATCATGAAAATTGTTCCATCTCTGTGAAATATTGATTTTTTGGTATGTTTTTAACCTATAAAAATTGTTTAATACTAGAAATCACCATAAAAAAAAACCTATTTCTTCTGGCAGGGGTAGCAGGTCCAACCCAGGTCCAAACTTCTTTCAGTAATTCTTTTGTTTTATAGGATAGCTTACTTAAATCTTTCCCTTATATATAGACAATGTTTTTGTCATTTATTCATTAGTTTTCATATGTGTTTGGAATATATTATTTCACCAACATATTTGGGTTAAACCTGTACAAAAAAATCAAGATAAATGATAAATAATATTTGGTTTTTCAAAATATTTTACCATTATCCTTATTACAAGTGATATTAATCAAACATCAACATTTTCCCACTACTCCAATGATTTCATATAGAGCTATAAGCTTCCCTTAAAACAAGAAATTTTTTGATTATTTAAGTTATTTTCCAATCAAAGCCTCCAAGCATATGAAATTTTTTAAATCTTGCAATAACACAATCTGGTCTTTATAAAATCCACCAAAATTGTTTTGCTAAATTTTTAATGGTGATAAGGGCACCTAATCAATTTTATCTTTTTTTCACAAATTATCTACATTACAATGCAAAAAATCAAATAATTTTATCTTTGAGCTTGCCATATAATGGTTTGACCTCCTTCTTTTGGCTCAGTTATATATATTGCAAAGGCTTTAGGTTTATTTGTCATTTTTTTGGTATAGAAAGCTTCATTATATACTGAAATGAAACTCAAAAAATTAAGTTAATAATCATTGGAAATTATTTGAATGGAGATTTGAATTAATTTTTTTTGACTTTTGTAGCTTTCTTATATTTATTTTAAGTTTCTATTTTTTGGTTTCTTTCTGTGTTTACCAAACTCCTCTAAATTGTCATTTTTTTTTCTAAAACTTAATTCAATTTTCTTTTAATTTCTTTATTCATTATTATTTATTTCATTTTATAATTTTTATAATTTTTATTGTTATTTTTTCCTCTTATTTTATTTAATTTATGTTTCATTTATTTTTTATCATTTTTCATTGATAGATTTCCTTTTGAGTTTTTCATTGATAGTGTTTGTTTTTCATTATTTGTTTTTTCAATTTTTTCTTCTTTTTTTTGAAGTTCCTGGGGTGGAGTTAATCTGGAAGAAGTGAGTTACAGTGATTTCAATGTATCACCACCCGAGGAGCTTTAAGAGAAAATTCAAAGAATTAAAAAAAATGAGTAAAAATAAATGAAAAAATTTTAAAAAAATCAATTTAAAAAAATTTGGATTCAAAAAAAAAAGAAATCATTTTACCTTTCAAATAAATTGAAAATAAAAATAAAAAAATCCTATAATACACTAAAATAAAATAAATCTAATATTTAAGGAAGATGGGAAAATCACCCTTAATTTCAAATAATAAAAAAAATGATTAATAATTAGCCAAAATTTGAAAAAGAAAGTGACTAAGAATTTGATAAAAATAGGTATAATTGAAAAAAAAACCCAAAATGAAAGAAATTAAATTTATAAATTCATTAAAGAAATAATACAGAAAAACAATAAATTAAATAAAAAAGAGATAAAAACAATTATAAAATTTTCAAAATCAAGAAATCAAAAAAACCAAGATGATTGGAAAACATAAGAACTAGAATGAGAAAAATTGAATAAATTCAAAGGGATAAAAAGGTTATTATTTTTATGAAATCAAGATAGGATTTCACAAAAGATACCATAGGACCTTACGCAAGAATGTTTGCTTAAAAATTGTCATTTACCTAAGAAGCTTTACACAAGTAAACCTCTAATGCCTCAAGCCCGGTGAATGAAATTTTTTAATAGTTTTTTTGATTCTTAATGTATCAATATTTATGGAAATGAAGAGAACTTGATATCACTTAGGCTGGTGTCTAACATTTTCTGATGAAATCCCAAATGACAATCTGCTTCTGATTGGATTAGACAACTTAATAGTTGAAAATGAATTTTTTCTTACAATAAAGAGATTTTCACCAGATTAGTAGTTGTTAAAGAGAAAAATTAATGGATATATTAATATTTCAAATTAAACTATTAAGCCATTTTAAAGGTGGTTTTAACAAATTTTGCCAAAAATTGCAATTAAAGATCATCAGGATGATAATTCATTGATCATGCTTTATATTTTATGGACTAAATTTGAGGTGAAAAAGATGATATAAATGACCTTCATGATTCATTTTCTCAATCAAAAACCATAAATAATGTCCATAAATGATTACAATGAAATATTTTGTTTTCTGGCTCTTTAGAAACAAAATCCCCAAGATACAAAGGTCATTGAAAAATAAAATAAGAATTTTGACTTTATGGACAAATAGCTGAGTCCAAATCATAAAGAGTTGAAAAACATCTTTTTTGCTTTAACTTTTCAATTTTTGGAAACAGTAATAGCATGGGCTTTGGAGGAAGGAAGAAAATACTATTTGAGTTTGAAATGATTATGTACTCTATTAATTGGGGCTGAATACATAGTTCATCAAAATAAATTGAATAAAAGGTTAGTAACACATTGTCAAGTCAAAATATGGGGTAAAGGTGTTTATATAAAGGAAGTTGAAAAATTTGAATAAAAATCCTAACTTGAGGGAATTATTCAAAAAATATATGAGAATTCCTAAGTCTTATATTGTCTTTCAATTCCATTATAAGAGTTTCAGAAGTCTGCATATTATCTTCTCTGAATATCATTCCTTCAATTTGACTATTTTAATCCTTGACAGAGCTCCTTTGAGTAAATTCTTATGTTTACAAAGGCAAGTAGAAAAAGGTAGTCAGAATTTCCCAGTCAGAAGCCACACTTGAAGGTTATCATTCTGTGCAAGGTTCTAGGAGATAATTATTTGGAGGAATAGGAATTTCAAAATGAAAGTTTGAAGGAACACATTCTATTTCAGAATTATCCCAAATTTTGAAGTGAAATGGAATTTTGACAAAGATAAGCTCTACTTTCAGTTTGAGACTATTACATAAATGCTAATAACATTGAAGAAGCTTTCTTAGATTGAGAATAATGAGTGAGCTCTAAATTGAAGATCTTATCATTAGAGGGAGATGTTTCAAATTTGGTATATTATTTTTATACAAAAATGAGGAATTTGTATTTAAAAATCATCATGAAGATTTTGGTCAGGTGCTAAAGATTTCTCAAATGTATCAAGCTGATACATGGGGAATTAAATTTTCTTAAAGTGTCTATTTTTATTATAGATTGGAAACAAATATTTATATACATTTACATCTATGTTGGACTAGAAATATCTACACAGATTGAATACTATTTATTAATTGAAAATGATAATTATAAATCACAAAATACTATAGTGATAATCAATTTTGAATTGTTAAAAAAATACAAATAAAAAAACAAGTCATGAAATGAACTGAAGTATTCTTTTGGAATGAATTTTTCTCAGTTGAAATACCATCATGAGCTAATTCAATATCTATAACATGAGAATTACCTCCATGAATTGAGATTTAAGCCTATGAAAAGCCTTGAAAATTAATTCCTGATTTTTGATATTATGTGAAGCTTTTTATGAACTTTCATTCAAAATAATATTTTCATTTATATGATCAAGTAAAATATCTTGAGCTAAAGTTTATTTAAAATTACCAATTTCAATGATGGGATGGTCATGTATTCCCCTTCTTTTATTGGGAAAAAGTCTTATGATATTTCTCATTCTTCTTTGAAAAAGAAAAGAAAATTGAAGGCATGCGTTGATTCTTTTGCTGCATAACAGTAGCATTTAATGGGCTTTCTCTCAATATTGATCTTATGATTAAGGAAATATGATTTCATAATATACTCTAACCAAGTAGGTTACTTCAAGCCTTCTGGGTATATTATATTTTTAATAATATTATAGGATATTTTTCTTGAAAAATAAGAGCTCCAAGGTCATCTTAGTAATTGTAGAAAGGAGTCACAAGGAGTAAATTTTGGGTTTCCAGAAAAAAAATATCTCCTCTGAGGCTTCAAAGAAAAAATGAAAGTTTGGGAATAGGGGAATAGAAAATTGTAACCAGTAAATGCATGTTCAGGAGAAAGGTATTTTAAGTGTGATAGTCACAAGGTATTTGAAATGTTGTATTCTAGTGGGCAATAAAGGAAGTGATATATTGCACCTCATGTGCAATTTCTTTAAATATTAATCAATTAAGAATCAAGAAAAAAATGAAGAATCAAACATACAAATTTGGTTCATTTGTATGAGTGAGAAATTAATTATGGGTAATTTGTTGAAAATAATTTCTTGACCTAATTATTTTCAGAGTTGGAAGTTTTAAAATGTGATATATCAAATTTGAGAAAAAGAACCATCATGGGGAATATGTGATAGGAAATGGGAAAATAGTGTACTCTGATTTTGACAAATATACAGCTACCTATTTAATGATTATTTGATTTATATTGATTTTGAAGATGTTGGTTTGGAAATGAAAGAAGTTTGTGTAATAAAGAAGTATTCAAGATCAACAGAGGTGACATCATTCAGTTGTGCTTATTTGAAGTATCCATAAAAATTGAAGATTTATCTTAGAATATGACCAAATAGTAATAGAAAGTTAGAGCTCAGTATGAATCAAACTCAAATAAAGGTTGTACCTGCTACCCTGCTGGTGGGGGTAGCTTTTTCATGGTGAATGTTGTTATTTTACCTACTGTCTCAATTGATTATTATAAGTAGGTTTTTATCTGGCTTTATATATCTTCTTTAAATAGAATTTCTTTATAAGAATTATCCCCAAACAATGTGTGTGTTAAAATTTTTTATAAATAGAATTCCTGTTATTTATAAGTGGTCAAATATCATTATTCTCAATGTGTAATTTCCTCATTAAGAGCTTTATGCTTATTATTTTGGTAACTGTCATAAAATTACAATAAAAGTAGAATAATCATATTATATTATATATAATTATCATAATTTTTAATATTGAAATTATATAATGAAATCACTCTTTATATTCATATTAATAATGTTTATATTTATATTTGTGGCTATAATACTTACTTATATCATATTTTAATTTGAGGACAGTCATAGTGCTGCTAATAATAAGTATTTTTATTAAGGGTTTCATAGAAAAACCTTTCATTTGGTGGCCTGGCCATTATTTTAACCAATTTTTGGGTCATAAATCATATTATAGATCTTATTTTACTGTTTTTGACATGAAGATGCCATATTAGCTTACATTTTGGCTTTTTGGGACTTATACATCATGAACGATCATAATAATTTTAATAACCCTTTTTTGTGAAATGATATACTCTTGAGCTATTTGGAATAAATTTCCATTGTCTAGCTAGTGGCGTTTTCAAATCACAGAGCAAAAATTTGTTCTTTGTGTTATTCTAGTATGAAGTGGATAATAAAGTATTTCAGATTAAAAATTTATCAATTGAATGATGATTATTTCTTGAAGAAAATGAAAAACTTTAGTTGAAAGTATTTTTCTACTCTCCAGACAGTTTTCTTTATTTTTGACATAATTTGCCATAAATTACTTTTGAGCAACTTTATTACATAAGCTGAGTCCTTCATTTTTCTTATTATCAGCTATGTTCCATAACAATAACTTATAATTTGATTCTAGTGTCATCTGCCACAGAAAATTCTTTTGACCCTAGCATTTCAGAGTCAGGTGCTGAAACTCAAATCAGCACAAGAGCCAGAGTATTACTTCCAAAAGAGCACTAAAAGGTTCAGAAGGTTAATTTATTCCATTTCTTAGTAAAATTTGCCCTAAAAGGACCTGAATTGACTCTCACTAGAAGTGGAAGCAATCAATAAATCAAAGCAAATGGATCTGCACCAGGAAATTAAACTCATAAATCCAAAATAGGAGAATTCCAGTTCAAAGTAGAGGCACAAATGAAGGATGCCAGAAATTCCCCCAGCTCCCAACATTTAGGCAGAAACTGTGATACTCCTCCTGAGAGTCCAGAATATGAAATTAATGATATTTCTGTTGTAAGATCTGAATCAATTCCAGGAAGCAGATTTAGAGATATACCAGTATCAGTAAAACAGCTTGTCTATGGTAGAAAAGCATCAGGAGTAGGAACTTATGCCCAGCTTGTGGATAGGGACATGTCACAGCAACCCTCAGGGGGTAAAGGGTATTCAACATTAATCCCACTCAAATCCACCAACCAGAAATTACTTTCTGTTTGTGAATATTCAGCTTCAGAAGTTCCAATTTGAAACAATCATAAAGTTGGATTAACCAATCCAACCTGTAACCACTTATACAGTATGGATTCACTAAATACAGTCTTGGACTCAAAGAACAGGAGCTTTATGATAACCCAAATTCACCACACCTCCTGTACAGACCCTGTACATTAATACAGGGCCTGTAATTCTAAAATCAATAAATATTCTGAATCAGGGCAGGTGGATTCTCACATACACCAGCCCCTCTTCCTCCCTCTGTGGACTTTTACACAATTAGTTAATATATTGGATTTATTATTTAATAAATAATTTATTATTATGCTATCCAAATATCCTATTTATAGATATTATGTCAGTATTTAAATGTTTCCTTACCTGTCAGTAGAGTTGTGGTGGCCATAGCCTTATTAACCCTTGTCTTTCCTTCTGGCAGGTTGGAATAGTAGAATTGGGCTTGTTTTTGGTTGGCTCCTTTATTTATTACCGCTTATTATTGCTTCTCCTTTTCTTATTCATTTCTAATTAGCAATCTTATTTAATTTACACTACTTAAGTGTTTCCTCTTAACCATTTGCAGCCTTCTGAAAATGCGTCCAAGCTTACTGAGTGCCAGGCCCTCTTCATTGAGAAGAGCCCCTGTGACAGGAAAATGAACTCTTAACTTCAGGTGAAGGACTTCTTGGGACCAGAAAAGAAACAAGATATTCTCTAAGGATGGACCCCAATCTCTTGCTAAAAGAAAGTCCAAAATATAAAAGCTTTGTTGAAAAACCAAAGCATGTTATCAGAGGATCAGAAGAAGGAGTTGTCCTGAAAGAAGGGAAACACCCCAGTGGAAGCTCATCCAGACTTTACAAGCACCCAAGACAAACAAGAGGGTTAGAAAAAGGAAAAGGGAAAGGGAAAGCCCAAATGGAACAAGAATTATCCCTAGAACTACAGGAGTCCAAAGAAAGAAAGGAAAGCCATGGACAATGTGTTCAATATTGCCAGAACCTTGATTGAATTCAGAAAAAAGGAGAAAGAAAGAATAAATAAATTTTTCTCAATGAAATAGAAATTGAAAATATTCTATCTTAATTTGAAAGTTGTCAAAAAGAAATTCTAACAAAATTCAACAATTTTGAGTATACCTAACAGAAGCTGGGTAGAGCAATTTTACAGGTCAAAAATCACAGAAAACCATTATAGGTCTGGGAAATGTGAATAAAGACAATATTTTGTCTTTGATGCTGTGGTATTTCATATCTTATTGGCCCAGCTTCAAGCACTTCTATTTATTTATAAGTCTATTAATTGAAGACTCAAGAAAGCAGAATCCATAATTAATCAATTATAACAGGCAAATTCAGCACTAAAATGGCTTTAAACTCATTAATATGTATAACCCTATAGGAAAATACTATAATGATGGTCTATTTAATTAAAATAATGACAATAAAACAAGGAAAAGCAAAGGAAAACAAAAAAAAAGGTTAAGGTAATTAAAGGAATGGGCAGTGTAACACTCAAGCTACCTTAGCTCTTCTCAACTTTTGGATGACTCATAAATAAAGAAACTAAACTAGGGCCACTGTAATTAAAAATTAATTAAAGCTTTATTAATCAAAAGTCACAAGGAAGAAAGAAAAATCAATCAAAACCTTAAGTTACATGGCATATCTGTGGAAATACAAGCACAGCAACATGATCAGCCAGAAACAATAAGTTTAAAATAAAACTTGAGTTCAACTAAGGAAAATAAAGTCTCATACAGGGAAAATATAACTCTCAAACTTCAGTTTAAACAGTGCACAGACCTATGGTGAAATAATTGTACAAAATCACCCCACCCCACCAATAATGGTGCAATACCTCCAAGAAATGACACCATAAAAAATTCCTCAACAAAGAATTTTTAGCCAGATTACATGATCATACATGAAATTTTGCAATACTTCCAATAAAAGACACCATTTCAGAATTAATCACCAGAAAAAAAATCTCAGATTACATAATAATACTTAAAAAAATAGTGCAATAAACCACACAAATTGTATTGCTCAACAGTCACCACTATTGAAAAATTTTGCCAGGCAAAAGAAGCCCTTGTTTTTGAGTGCCTTTATGGAGATGGAGAGCTCAAAGAATATAGATATAGGGCTTCTCTCCCTCATTTTCTCCTCTTCCCACATGCAATAAGTTATATACCAAGAAGGAGAATAATCATTAATCTCTTACTACTAGGATAATCTGTTTATATTAATAAAATATTATATAATTATAATTTCAATTAATGGGGAATCTTGATTGAAAATGGTTAACAAAAGGTCTAAATTAGATTATCCATCTGTCCTATGTTTAGATTATTAGTCTTATAGCTATAAAACTATCAATAACACTCATACTATTTAGTTTCTCCCCAGACCCTTCATATTAAAAAGGAAAAAAATTCATATTATAGGCTATAATAAAAGAAGCCTTAAAAATATATATTCTTATAGAACAAACTTACATTCATATTACATTATATCATTCACATAATTTTCAAATATTGCTTTTATATTAAGAAATACTTTAAATTTAAATTATTAAATTAATTTTTGTAATATTATATTAAAAATTACCCTCTCAAACCATTTAGTACTATAAGAAAGATATAACATTAAATTAAATTTACACTTATACTGTATTAGTAACATTATAATGAATAAACCTCTTATATTATTAAATTCTTACCATTATGTGATTTCATATTATTATTCAAACATCACATCTTATATTTTTTACTTTATAAATTACTTTTGCATTTATTAATTACATCTGATAGAGACTGCTGAAGACTCTTATCAAGTGGTAAAGCCACTGTCTTAAAAACTGATTTTTAAGCTCTATAGGGAGATTGTTTATCATATTCAGATGGGCAGCTCATACACCCTAGAACTGTTTTTTTGTAGGTTGATTTCAGAAGTTCAAAACGTTTTACCTATGATTTCCCCCTCAAGGAATCCCTTATCCAATCAAACAATAAAAGGAGTGCCACAACAAATATTTGTGAGAGGAAAGAATGTAAATTCAGATTTCTGAATAAAATAGATGAGAATTCTATCTCTTTTATTACCAAAGAATTAAAATAATTAAGAATAAAAGTTCAAAGCTTGGGAAACTCAACTTGTTAGAATGCAGATTTTTTCCAAGAACATTTTAAAAAAAGTGATAAAGCAATACTTGAATTAAAAGAAGATATTAAATTAATTTTTGAGAATACCTCCTTTGAAATAGTTTAAAAAGAGATTTTAAACCAATTGTAGACAAATTTGTGTCAAAATTTAATAATAATGATTTAAATTATAATACAATTTGAAGTAATTATGCAGAAGAAGATATTTCCTTTAAATTCAAAGAAGCTTAAACACTAGAGGGATAATATAATCCTATGGAATTTATTCCAACCATTGATATTTTCAAAGAGAACTTTCAAATAACAGATTGATACATAAGCTCCAGATTAAAAACATTAAGTACCAAATCATCCAAGAAAAAGTATTACAAAAATTAGACAAGACCATGTTAAGCACCCCTGGACTTGGTGGAAAGCTAAAGTTACTTCTAATTGGCTAATGACTCTTGGAGATTTAGAATGAAATATCCTTTTGAAGAAGCCATCTTTAATATTGAGAGGGAAAGTCCCATGTCCTGGTTTCTTAAGCAGAATGATAGATTTCCTTCCCTTAATCATGATATTTCTGAAAAAATGGTACATAAAATGAAATCAAAAAAAATTGGTGGTGATCTAGTAGAGTATGCTATAAGAAGCAGATGTATTGAGCCTTTCTCTACACAAGATTATATCAATTCTATGGAAGAAATCACTACCAGAACCAAAATTGATAGAAATTGGTATAAACCCCCAATAGAAAGTAAGACTAATGGAAAAACAATTTCACCAGAAATACCAAATAAGCCACAAGACAGAACTCCTTTGAAGTTTTATAAATGTGGAATTACATTTCATTTGGCTAATACTTGTCCTAAGAAAACAAGAATTAATAAGATAGAGCTTGCGAAGACTCAAGATACCAAAGAAATCAATGAACATAATGTACAAGAAAGAAATTTTCAACCCTCTGAGAAAGAAGAATTAACAGATGAACTTAGTATAAGTAACATCAATTTTTCCTTTGAGGTCACAGAGGTTCTTATGAATTTTCCACAATACAGTCATGCATATATGTATATTATACATTTTAAATATTCCAAGATGCATAAGCCCAAAACTGCCAGAGGTAAATTTTAGACAGCTTAATCATCTTTTATGACTAATATTGCAATAAGCAACACAAAAGAAGATATACATCTTGACTCAGGTGATTTTTTGACTTGTGTTGGTAAAAGGTATCTTATTAAACTTTATACTAATTGGAAAAATAAATTAATGAAAATTGAACATATAAAGCTCAGTAGGGCTATCCAAGATATGCACCCTTTGTAAATTTTTCAAGTGGCTAAAACATTTACTCATTCTGAAGGAAGTTTTAGAATGAAATTTGATTTTTTTGTCATGTATAATTGTACCTCACAGCATTTCATACTTGCAACTGATTATCTTAATATCTATGGTATTGATATTAATAAACATAAAGACAGATATTTAACTATAGGGGAAAATAAAAGACAAAACTTACCTCCTACTCTAGAGGAAAGAGAAATAACTGTCATAAGACAAGTAAAAAATGCTACAAAGGAAATATTTATCACTGATAAATTGATTAAAGCACAAATTAGTCCTGAATTGACATTAGAAATGAGGGAAGACCTTAATTAAGCTCTATTCAAATATAGAGAATCCTTTGCTTCTGATAATAAACCACTAGGGGCTATTAATGGTCATGAAGTGTAAATACCTCATACTATACTATTAAAAAGACCAGCTTACCCAGCTATCCCCAGATCTAGAGAAGTATTATAGTCTCATGTTTATGAATGGATGAAACTGGGAGTTCTTAGAAAATTTGGACACAATGAGGAACTAAAAGTTAAAACACAAGTCATTATTACTTAGAATAATGAGAAAGCAAGGATGTTTGGTTATTTCAGAGCATTGAGTACCAAAACTATTTCAGATAGGTAGCCAATTCCTAGAATCCATGAGACCTTGAGCAAATTATCCAAAGAAAGATTAATTACTTTTATGGATGCACTTGAAGGTTTCCTCCAGAATCTTCTTATACCTAATTCAATGCAATTATTGAGAATAATTGGTCATTGTGGTGTTTGTGAATATTTGAGGATGCCTTTTGCAATTAAAAATGGACCATTTAATTATCAAATAATGATGAATATTGTTTCCCCACATGAATTATCAGAAGGATGGCTAATAATTTATATTGATTTAGTTATCATTTTTGCAGAAACCTTGAAATTGAATTTAGAGATAATTTAATTAGTACTTGAGAAAATTCTTCAAGTGAACATAAAAATATCTATCAAGAAATTTAAGTTTGGGATTCATGAGCTAAAAGCTCTGGGAAATGTTGTTCCAGGATGACGACTTGGTATTGAAAAGAACAAAGTGGCTGAAACCTTATTAAAAAAGATGCCCCAGATCAAGAAAAAATGATGTCTTTCTAAGCATTTTCCAGTTATTACAGGTAACACCTTTCAGATTCTGAAATTAATGACAGACAATTTTACAGAATTTGTGATCAGAAAACTGTCTTTAAAGTGATACAAGAAAGGATTCAGGAATATGATAAGCTCAATAATACCTTAGCAAATGCACCATTATTATTGATAACAGATTTGAAACTCCCTTTCAAGTTTTATATTGATACATGTGGTGAATGTTTAGGTTCAGCTCTTCATCAAGTCCAAATTGTCAATCACAAGCCTTATGAAGGTCCAATTTGTTTTATCTAAAGAAAAATAAAACCTACTGATGCCAGACATTGAGCCATCCAAATGGAGTGCCTTTTCCTTGTATGGGATTTGGAAAAACTTTCTTCTTATCTTGATGGTAGGGTGTTTGAGGTAACTATGGGCTTTAATTTTGTGAAATCACTTAAAATAAAAAATCTCAACAGATATATACAAATATGGAATATTGCTATACAGGATTATGGAGGATATAAAGCTTGAAATATGAATAATAATTCTGATGGATTGCGTATATGGGAATTACAAAATAAACCTTATAATCCTTCTTATTTTCCTGCAATTTTAGATCCCCATATTTTTACTGAAGGGATTAACAACACAGATGTTGGAGCAGGATTAATTTAAGAAATTACAGGAAGCTATAAGCAAAATAAGAGTTGTAATATTATTATTTCTCCTCTTTAAAAATATTGCAAATATTTAGATTTAGATAATTCTTTGGATGATATATTAAATATTCCATTTATTTGATGGCATCCTATATCACAGGTCTAAAAAAAGATTTGTAATGGTCTTATGTATTAGATTGGTAATAAACACAATAGTAATAGAGTTCCATGACAAAATTTCTTCCGGACATCTGTCTGAAGACAGAAAAATGCAAAAAATTAAGACATTTGCTTGGTGGCCCTCTTGGAGAAATGATGTCATTAAGTACTGTCAAAGTTGTGACACATTCAAGAAAGACAATAAAGCTATTTGTAAAATATTTGGCTTGATCATTCATAACCAAGAGCAAAGAACCCCATGGGAATTGGCTCATATGGATTGAGTGACTGCCTTACCACCTGGTGGTGAGAAAAGCTACAATGTATTTCCTGTCATTATAGACACATACATCAAAACTCCATCCTTTTACCCTTTCATACAGCTGACACATCTATGAATAGAGATTTTCTTATTTGAAAAAGAATCATATCCCATACTGGTCTCTTTCAAAAAACTATCAGCAATAGAGACCCAAAATTCATGTTAACCTTATGGACAAATTTTCATAGGCTTTTGGGAACTTTTGAGCCTTAGAGGTATTTTTATATACCCAAAAGACCATAAAGAATAAAAAATTATATAATTATAAATAAAGAAAATTTATTTAAACTATAAAGACCAAAAATTAAAGTATAAAATTTGAATTTCAATCATAATTTAAAAATGAAATTACTTTGAAATTTAGAATTGTGAAAACACCTTTTTACTTGAAAAAATTCAGTAAAAATGAATTTTCATCAAAAATATTAAAATAGAAATACTTTTTGAAAAGATTAAATAAAAATATTGAAATTATTTCACCATGGGATTCCTCATAAAAAATAAGGTGGGGTCACCTCTGGATGGAATTTCTGTTACTGAACAATAAATAAGCTTAAATTAAGTTTTTAGTATTTTCTGTATGAAAATTAAGAATACTCAAAACCTTAATTTAATTCACACCAAATGTGTTGTTAACCATCAATCTTTGTGTTAAATTTGAGATGTGGTGTTTACTTTAGAAGCTATGAGGAATTGAAGTATTCTCAATTGAAATGTCAAAATGTGCACGTGTATTACATAAGTGAACTTTGATTTACATATGAGGTATCCATTCTTAAAGTTTTTTACTTTAAAAACTCAATTATATTGACTATGTAGATTACAATTATAATACAAGATCAGGAATTAAAGAAAAAATAAATTGGAAAGATCACTTCTGGGGGGAAAAAGAATCTTGGCTCCAAGGGTGCCAGACTCCCCCAAATTTTTAGCTGACAGGCATGGGTTGTCAAAATTCATGCAAACCTTTATCACTTCTGGCCTGGATTTATGATGAGGTTTTGATACCAACCAGGGCAGTTTTAACTGTTGCCAAGAGGGTAAAACTAACCTTATATTGAGAAAATCTTAGTAAAAACAGTTTTAACTGGTTTTGATGTCTCTTGAACACATTCTGACGTGTTTTGAAGGCTTGAAAGCAGGTATTACTACAGAAATGGTTGATCTAAGGGTATAAAATGGCTGAAAATAGCCAAAAATGGCCAAAACCAGCCCTTTTTTGGTCTAAACTAGGATGCAATGGTGCCATATTTGACCTTTCTGTTTTCAGAGTGTTTTCAACGACTGAAAAGAGGAAAATTTACTTTTTGAGTAAGAAAATTGGTGGCTATAAAAGAATGTCTTCTTTCCCCCAGTTTTCTCTTCATGTTACAATCTTTTCCTTTTCTAATTAGTTTAAACACTGTTAAACAAATCAATAAAAGATTAGAACCACCTTTTTCTGTAATTCTAAGCCTTTTACCCACATGAAAAAAATATTATAATCATTTTTTGTAACTCTTATAATAATTTTTACCCTTGAACTACCCTATAAGTGAATTAAAGCATCTTTAATTACTGTTAACGTTGTCACTTTGTTTCCAAATTCACTCTGGTCACTTTTTAGTGTTTTTTCTCTTTAATAATCTTGCTAAAGACTTTGTTGTAATATTAATTTTATGAAGCTCTTTTCTCAACTAATTCCAATTGAAATTTCTCTTGAACAAATTTCTTTTGTAGCTTTAGATATCTCTTGTAGAGTATTTTTGGATAAATTTTTATTGTTGGTAAAACAATAAATCTTTATAATGTTATTGCTTTAGACTTATAAATTTAAAAAAATTGGTGTTTTTTCTCTTAAAAATATTAATTATTAATATTTTGAATCATATTGTACAGTGGCCCAAAGCATGTATTTGGACACTACCTGTACAGATAGCATGCGCGCAATCATGTTTGGTTGCTTTGGCTCGCAGTTTTTTAGACTCCTCATTTTTCACTTGTCCCCTGCTATTTATCTTTATTTTTTATATTTATTTTTCAGATTATCTCCTGCCTTTGAATTTTTTATATTTATTTATCAAATCCTTTATAATTCTCAACCTCAATTTGTCCTATTGGACTTTTTTTTTCTTTTCTTTTGAATTATTCATATTTCCCAACATCAACTCGTGCTCTAAAATATTTGAATGATAGTTGTAAGAAAATGTGATTCTTTGGTTTCACAAATTGCTAATTTGTTTTTATTTTATTATGTCAAATTCTTTCACATAGATTAATGGCCCCTTATGTTGATGTTAAGCTGAGGGCACAGATTGTTGGTATGAGGCAAGCTGGAGTATCCATTAGAGGTATCTTCAATGCCATGCATGTGGCAAAGTCAACCGTTTGGGGTATCATCAATCAATACAAGCAGTGAGGTCACTGCAAGAACAACAAAATGCCTGGTCAGAAAACAATTTTGGATGACAATAACCATTCCTACCTTGATGTTTATTTGGTGGATACAATTCCTAAAGTTATTTAAAGTCGTACTGTCAGCAAAGAAATCCACAACCTTGGCAAACAATCGTGTGTGGCACCAAAAAAACTGTACCTATGTCCAGTCAATTTTGCTTGTTGCTTGGAATTCGCTCAGAAGTTTCATCTGTGTAATCCCCATCAATGGGGGTGCATCATTTGAACTAGGGAAGAAGAGAAACAAGGTGGGAGTATTGCAAACTCCAAATGAAAAGTACGATCTTGCCAACCTGAAAGTCAACCATTGATCTGGCCACTGTTCAATCATGATTTGGGCCTGTTTTGTTGGGTCCACCAAGGGGCTGCTTGTGTTCCTGAAAAGACCACTGAATGCAGCAGCATTCATTGAGCAATTATATGACCCTGCTCTCCTCCCGTTCTTCAACAAGATGGCCAATGCCCTATATATTCAAGGCCATCAAAATATAGCGCTGATGGAAGCCGGGGCCCCCATTCATATGGATTGATTGTCAAATGAATGGCACCAGGCAAATGCAATTGCAAAGATAACTTGGCCAGCACACTCTCTGGACATCAACCCCATTGAGAACGTTTGGCGCAAGATGAAATCACATGTTATCAAGCACTACAGCCCCCACACAATTTCCAAATTGTGAGCAGCTATTTTGGGGGCATGAAATGACCTTCCTGCACAATTCCTTGCGGACCTCCTCTTCAAAATTCATGATCACATGCAATTTGTAATCAATCACAATGGAGGTCCTACCAGATGGTAGGATCTTTATCCTCTGCTTTTTAGCCAAATATTCATGGAACATTCTCATTTTTTTGGGTAAATATTCTTTGCATTTCATATTCTTTTCCTAGTTACAAATATAATAATTAGCCATAGTAGAACTACTATCAATAGCCTAGTTTGTACAAGCAGTGTAATCTATAAACATGCATCACAATAGGTAAAACAAAATATTGAGAAAACAAGCCACATTTGCTTTTTGTGAATGAGTCTTCCAAGAGTGCATCAATCCTTTTGCCCAAAAAACTACAGGGGTCCATGCAGCCCTGTATTTTTTTTTGGGAAAAAAGTGTCCCAATATATGCTTTGAGCCACTGTACATTATAAAAATTTTGAGGACAGGAAAAGTACTTGATTTTTTATCAAATTTTCATATCCACATCTTACAGAACTCAGTTATCATTATCAACAGCCTATCAGCCAAAAAATGATAGATTTTCTGAAATAATGATTGAGACCCTTGAAGATATGATAAGAATATTTTGTGCTTATGGCCTGGAGGTTAAGAATCCTGATGGCTTTACCCATGATTTGTGTACAGTTATACCAGAATTGGAATTAGCCAACAAGAATCCTATCCATTCTTCATTAGGAAGAACTCCTGCAATGCTGGATAAAGGATGGAACCCCAAAATTCCAGTTTATGATTTGAAGAAAGACTTAGTATATAATCAATCAGCTGATTCAAGATTTAAATTATTTCTTGATAAAGTTAGGAATCATGAATATCAAAGCATGACTGATTCTTTTGAATATGCTCAGAGCAGAAGGGAAAAGAATCATAGGAAGAACTCCTGCAATGCTGGATAAAGGATGGAACCCCAAAATTCCAGTTTATGATTTGAAGAAAGACTTAGTATATAATCATTCAACTGATTCAACATTTAAATTATTTCTTGATAAAGTGAGGAATCATGAATATCAAAGCATGACTGATTCTTTTGAATATGCTCAGATCAGAAGGGAAAAGAATCATAAGAACCCAGAATTCAAAGTAGGGGACTGAATATTAGTTTCAACCTTGAAGTTTAAGAATATTGAAGGTTCAAAAAAATCAAAAGATTCCCTTGCAATACCATCTATCATTAAAGCCCTTCATCAAAAAAATGAAGTACAGGCAGAACTAACAGAAGAGTTTTAACAATGAACATCTAAGCTTCCCTGTTAGTCAAGTAAAGCATTATACCTCAAGTGATAAGTAATCATTTCATTTGAGGAATGAAAAAAATGTAAGAGGTGACACAACTTGATCAAAATGAAGAAAAAAAGGGGCTTAAAGTATTAAAAAAAGAAGATTTAGGGGTAAAATAAAAGAGAATGCTTAGTTGGGTACAGGAACCCACAACATTAATATGAGTGGCTTTCAGAAAATAAAATACCTTATTACCAGAAGCTTTTCATAATATTTAGAGATGGGAGGAAAACCACCCCTCAATTGGATCTAAATTATGTGCTTTAAATACTTGATATAAGTCAGTAGAGAGGTTGGACAGTGGAATTTACCCCTTGCAATTCAATTGGGGCTCTACTATTTGATGCAAAACTGTAGTACAGTTTCTTTTTTGGCCATAGGGAATGTGAGCCTGTGAATTATGAATGACATACCCATAAGGCAAAAAATAAAGTTTCATCATTTTGATTTAGTTATATACTGACTTGTAAAATGAATTGAAAAAATAATTATAGCTTTATTTTTGATAAGAAAAGTTACAAATATGATTATATTTTTGAATTATGCACCAAAAATAACCTAGGTTAGACCCATAGGGAATCATACCCAAAAATGGCTATTTCTAGTTTTATTAGAATATTGAAAAATATCAATGTAAAATTGCACAATTTGACAATTTTTGCAAAAAATTTTAGAATGTTCAATGTAAGCTTAATCTTAAAGTTGCATATGTTTTATGCAAACTTACAAGAATTCAATCAAATTTGAGGTGTTGTGTATAGTTACTGAATTGGCCAAGGATATTTCATACATTTTTTAAATTCTGAATGGGCTCAATTGGATTTGGTTTGAAGAAATTGTATGGATTTAAATGAATAAATTGAAAAAATTCACTAAAAAGGTGGGACAAGGGGAAAATAGTAGAAAGTGCCAGGGTACCCAAATTTTGGGATGTGAAAGAGCCCAAATAAGGTTTCACTCCTTTAGGGAAGGATTTTCAACCACATTCAAATTTTAATATTAGGCTTTAATAGAACATTAAAGTTTAAACTGGGTTTTCCCCCTTTTGGACAGGAATTAAAAGCTGCCACAGGTAAATCACTATATGCAGGCTTGTAATCAAGGTTTCAAGAGCTTCAAAAGCCTATTTAAGTTTAAATAAGCTTGAAGAATAAGTCAGAAGCATTTGGCCCTTATCAAAAGCTATGGTTTAGTGTATATTGCTATTTTTACTTGGACAAATAGCAGTAGCTTCAAAAATTAATACAAAGTCCAATTCTCAATAGATTTAGTTGAAACTTTCAAAAAGCTTTGGATTCAATGTTATATTTTCATAAAGAAGGGATCAACTATCTCTTATCAGTAGGATTCCCTGTTATTTAGCCTTGAAAATACCACTTTGACTTATTCTTAAAGAAAGTTAAGATTTATTCATAAATTAATTGAAAATGCTATCTGAAAGATTTTCTCTTGAAACCTTCTATTTAAACTTTCATTTGATGAAATTCAACATTAATAATTTAATTTTATATTAAGACTTGAAAAAAATAGGCATAATTGAGGGTTAAAGTCACTTGGAGTTAAAAATAACACTGGTAACTTCAAATTGAGATAAAAAATAAGCTACCTTAAATTAAGAAATTTATTTTTGAGTGTGGTTTTTCAGTTTTAATCTGAGCACGCCCTCTTCATCCATTATTAATTATGGGAGGTTCTATTAAGTCATAAAAGAAGCCTTTTCATCAGTGTTTTTTTCCTTCATCATCATTCAATCAATCAATCAATTAAATACAAATAAGTATATATAATTTTATTAAATATCATATCTTATATTATTCAAGTAATTTTCAAATATTCTAAAATTCTCAATCTGAAAATTGAAAAATTGAAATAATAGAATTCAGAGTAAATTTCTCTAATCACCAATGATTTATTTTATCTTACAAACTTTCTGTTTTCAAAATCTTTTAAATCCACAAATTTCCCTAAAAATCCTTAAAAACTGATGTTATCATAAAAGTTGTTTCATCCCTTTAAAAAATTTAATTTTGGTAGGGTTTTAACTTGAAGAAATTGTTTCATACTATGAATTTTGTTGTTTGACTTATTGTATCAAATAAATATTATAGGTAATTTCTTCTCTTAATTTCTATATCTCTTTTGTCAGGTATTGGTTTTTTGATATAGAATTTCTCTATAGGAATTATCTCTGCACAATGTGTGCTTTGAAACCTTTTATGAATAATATTCCTGTTACTTATAAGTGGTTATATATTATCATTTTCCATTTGTAATTGTCTCATTAAGAGCTTTAAACTTCTTATTATTATAGCTGTCAGTGACCTATTTCAATTATAGAATGATTATATTATCTTATATATAGCTGTTATAATTTTTATTTTTGGAATTTTTCAATAATATTAATGTTTATATATGACTTGTTTCATTAATATGAAAGTTACTGATAGTAATAAGACTTATATATGTGTTTTTTTAATGACACTTAATTATATTCAATTTGAATTTAAGGACAGTCATTTTACTCTTAATGAGGAATATCATTCTTAAAAGTTTCATAGAAAATCCCTGTAAGATAAAACAGCTACTCTCAGAGCTTTATTTATCCCTAAAGAACTCCACAGAATGTAAATGAATTTTATGTTCACTTATTTTTAATCATTAAGATAAATTCAGTTTCAATTTTAGAGAAATTTTACTTGAATTAATATTTTAATTTATCATAATGTAGTACAAAAAGCTTCTCAACCTTTGTGCCTTTCTATGTGGAAGAAACACTTGAGGTAAGTACCAAAAATATTATAAAATAACTTCAAGTTATAT
This sequence comes from Austropuccinia psidii, assembly GCA_023105745.1. NCBI lineage: Eukaryota > Fungi > Basidiomycota > Pucciniomycetes > Pucciniales > Sphaerophragmiaceae > Austropuccinia > Austropuccinia psidii. The sequence continues at coordinate 35,784,407 of JALGQZ010000003.1, read as the reverse complement.
ATTTTTTGGGGAAAACTTAGATCAATAAGGATTACTATTAAGGTTTTTCCCTCCAAATTAAATTCCCGTCAATTTTTGTTCAAAGTGGGAGTTATTAAACATTAATTGCTCAACATAAATCAAGGAATATACATTGAAACATAAATTCTCTTTTTAATTATAGGAAAATTGTTTCAAAAAGAATATGGAAGCTTCTCATTATCCTTGGAGATACAATTGTTCCTCTCTTCATCATAATTTAAGTGATGTATCTGGTTTTCACTGTTTTCTATTCAAAGTATCTGGAATATTTCACCAGGAGGTGACTATCTGACTTCCAGTCAATGGATTATTTGCTGTTCTGTTTTTTTCCATAAATCATCAATATTTGATTTATTTTAGTTTTGAAGTATTCAAGGATTTTATTTTTCCTCCTTGAATGGATCTATCTTATATTTCTGATAAAATTAGTTTGTTTTTTGGAAAAAAATATTTCTTTTCTTTTTCTATTTATCCAATACTTTTCATTTCCTTTGAAGAAAAACTTAAGAATTTTTTTCCTCAAAAACACTTTTTGAAAAGAATTTTCTTCTAATTCAGATGGTACCTGGGATGGGAGTTTACTATAAAAATGTTTTGAAATTTTGGAAAGCCTCAAACCTTTCCTGTGAGCCTTGGAGGTAATTTCATATACCCAAAAGACCACAAAATACAAAATTGACATATAAATATAAATAAAATAAATTTATTTATATTATTAAAATAAAAAATCAAAATATAAATATAAAATTAAAAATTTAATTACAATTTAAAAATAAAATTACATTAAATTTTGAAATTGTAAAATTACATTTATACTTGAAAAAATTAAAGTGAAAATGAATTTTTAATAAAATTGTAAAAAATTAAATTAATTTGGAAAAAAGCTCAATAAAAATTATTATAACTTTTTATCCAATAAATAAACATATAAAAATCATTTCACCATTTGATTCCTCATAAAAAATTAGGTGGGGTCACCTCTGAGTGAAATTCTTGTAACTCAGCTCTAAATAAGCTTAAATTAAGTTTTTAGTATTTTCAATAAAAAAGTTGAAAATCCTCAAAGCTCTAATTTAATTCACACCACATGTGGTGTTAACCATCAATTTTTGTGTTAAAATTGAGGTGTTGTGTTTAGTTCAGAAGTTATGAGGAATTGAAGTATTTTCAATTGAATTCAATTGAAATGTCAAAATATGCATGTGTATTACATAAGTGAACTTTGATTTACATATGAGGTGTCAATTGTTACTGTATTGTACTGTAAAATTCAATTGAATTACATATGTAAATTATAAGTATAATACATGATGAGGAATTAAAGGAAAAAATAAATTGGGGGGGAAAAGGAACTCTAGCTCTAAGGGGGAGCCAGACCCCCAAAATCCTTGCTGACAGGCGTGGGATGTCAAAATTCACGCAAAAGTTCATCACTTTTGGCCTGGAATTGAGTTACAGGGTCTGTGGACTCAATTGATGATGAGGTTTTGATACCAACTGGGGTAGTTTTAGCTGTTGCCAAGAGGGTAAAACTACCCTTAAGATAAAACAATAATAGTAAAAACAGTTTTAACTGGTTTCTACGCCTCTTACACACATTCTGACGTGTTTTGAAGGCTCTAGACCAGGTATTGCTATAGTAATGGCTGATTTAAGGGTCTAAAATGGCTAAAAATGGCTTAAACCAGCCCTTTTTTGGTCCAAACCAGGGTTCAATGATGCCATAATTGGCTTTTCTGTTGTCAGACTGTTTTTCACGACTGACAAGAGTAAATTTTACTTTTGGAGTAAGAAAATTGATGGCTATAAAAGAATGTCTTCTTTGCCCCACTTTTCTCTTCATTATAAAATCTTTTCCTTTTATTAATTAGTTTAAACACTGTTAAACCAATCAATAAAAGATTCCAACCACCTTTTTTAAATCATTTTGAACCTTCTAACCACGTGAAAAAATCATTATAATCATTGTTTGTAACTCTTATAATCATTTTTACCCCTGAACCACCCCAAAAGTGAATTGAAGCATCTTTCATCACTGTAAACTTTGTCACTTATGTTTCCAAATTCACTCTGGTCACTTTTGGGTGTGTTTTCTCTTTAATATTCTTTTTAAAGACTTTGTTCTTTAATTAATTGCTTGCAGTTCATTTCTCAATTAATTCCAATTGAAATTGCTCTTGAAGAAATTTCTTTTGTAGCCTTAAAATATCTTTTGTAGAGTATTTTTTTGGATAAATTTTTTATTGTTGGTAAAACAATAAATTTTTATAATATTATTGTTTTATACTAATAAAGTTATAAACAATCAAATTGGCGTGTTTTCTCTTAAAAATAATATTTATTACTATTTTTAATTGATTTTTACCTTATACAAATTTTGAGGACAGGAAAAGTACTTGATTTTTAATCAAAGTTTCATATCCACACCTTACATTTGGGGGCCCAGCCATGATATTTTACCTGTGAAAATTTTTTTTACTCTTTTTAAATCTGTTTTTCTTATATTGAAAAATTTAAAAACATTTAAAAAATACTTATAATCAAAAAATCCATAAAAGATATTTTTTTTCATATTATAAGTGAGGCTTATATTTTCATTTCTTTTTGAAAATATTCTACTTTTACTTAATTAATTGGTTTTTTCATTAATTTTAGTGTCTGACAACGTGGTAAGACAAGAAAACATTGAAACAGCCTCAACAGTAACCAGCATTATTCCTGCCAGTACTATTATTGTGACTCAGAATATTCAACCAGAGCCAATTTCTTCTGAATTAGTCAACTTGGAAAGAAGTAATAATCTTCAGAAAGCCAAAGATTTGGCCAATAGTAAGTTTTTTGACGTAAAATTACTATTTTAAGCCTTTTTTAACCATAATTATGCCTTCAACCAGGTCAGGAGCCAGCTATAACCCCTCAAGCAGCTCCCAGAAAGGTAATAGACGTGATTATGGCAGAGGCCAATCAGGTACAGAAGGAAAAGGGTCAGTTGATGACTTCCAAACAACTAAAATGGGTCATTCTGAAGCTGATAATACCATTTTACCTTCAAAAAGAGCTGGCACTGCCACAACAAGCCTCTGTGGACATATAAAAAGCCAGCCACAGTGCATACAACAATGCTCTTCCGTTCAAGGAGTACCAGATCCTTGCAGACCTGTGGAAGAATCACATGAATTCTTACCTGACTGTGAGAAAATTCCTGGGCCATCCCAATACTTGCAAATTGCTCAATGGATGGCATCCATTGATGGAGAAGAAAAACATGATGCTTTTGACACTAGAATGCAGGAAAAACAACCCTCCACAACCCAAACCAGCGCCAAAAACAGCCCCAGTGGCCAGCAACAGCAATTCCAACGTGCAAAAGCAGACACAAGCTCCAAACAAGGGCAAAGAGAAGGCACAAGCCCCAAAACCTTACAGACAGGGCTACAGAATCCCAAAGATTCAACAGGATGCCATGGAAAGTGTATTTCAGATGGCCAGAACCATGATGGAATTACAGAAGAAGGAGGAAGCCAGATTAAAATATCAAAAATGATTTCTGATACTTTTAATTGTATTCCAGAGTTGTATAAAGCTATTTCTGACGTAAAAAGTCATCCTTCTGATAAAAATACATCAATTTGTGACAATCTTAAAAAAAATAACTTGAGTCTGAGCCAAATAAATGATACACTTAAATGCTTTGAAAGAGTTTTAAGAACAATAAAAACTTTCAATAATGATAATTCTTTTGGCATTAAAATAAATGAACAATCTACCATCATTAAAGAATTAACAGATAAATATTCTAAATTCAATATTGATGACATAATTGAAACAAGAATAAAACAAGCCATAAAAACTATCAAAGAAGATAATAAAAAAGCTCTTGATGATATTTCAAAATCATTTGCTGAAGTAAAGACAAATACAATTGCCTTGAAAAAGCATTTTGATACCTCAAAAGAGGAAATATCAAAATTAACAATAAAGTTAAATGAATTTATATCTGATAATACTATAAAAACAGAATTATGGAATGAGCTTACATATAAGGAGGATGATCATAAAAAGAATGTCATAGACTCTATACAAAGCTTACAACATGAATTAAGAAATTCACAAAGGTGTAACAACAGTAAAATGAATGATATTGAACAACTGCTAAACACCTTGCCAAGAATGTCTACACCTCTGAACCAAAATGAGGAAGCAAGAATTCCTAATCCACAAGTATTGGATATTGAAAATTCACAGTTAAAAGAGGAATTTTCTACTTCTTTTCATAACTTGGAACCATCAATGGGCCAAGCACTCTTGAAAGAAGTTCCAAAAATTAAAGAATCGCCTCACTTCAGTGGTGAAGGAGAGTATGATCATATGGAATTCATTAGAGGTATTGACATGATCCAAGAGGATTTTGAATTACCAGACAGATTGGTAACAGCAGGATTTAACACCTTGTTTACCAAATCAGCTCACAGATGATACATCAAAATAAAACAAGCACATGGACACCAGAGTTGGACTTGGTGGAAAACCCAAATCATTAACAAATGGGCAAATGATGCTTGGAGGTTTAAAGTTGAAACAGCCTTTGAATCTGCCAAATTTAATGCTGATAAAGACAAAGCTTTACCATGGTTTTGCCAACAAAAAGACAGATTAACAGCATTATATCCAGACATGTCAGAATTTATGATCCATAGAAAAATTCTGAGACAATGTGGAGGTGACTTGGAGCATGCTGTCAAAAGTAGGACTACTGAACAGTCCTCAGCAGAAGATATTATCAATATATTAGAAGAAGTAACCACCAGAACCAAAATTGGTTCTAGTAAGGTGAATCTCAAAACAAGGTTTAATACACATTGGAAAGATTCTGTGGATAAAACCTCCAAAGAAAATTCTAGTAATATTAAGTATAAATCTGCAGATACAGTCAGAAAGTGCAATATTTGCCAAAGTACCACCCATTTAGCCAATATATGTCCAAAAAGAGGGAAAATAAATGAAATTGACATTGAAAAAGAACCTGATGTGGAAAAAGAAGACATAATTGAAGACAATTCAGATGATAAGTCATCCATATTTTCTGAATCTTCAAAAGATATATAAAATATCAATGCCACTTTTGACATCATGGAATCTTATTCCCACTTGCCACAATTGAGCAATGGTCAACTTGATTTATCAAAAGTTCAAGATGCACAACTTATGAAAACAAAACCAAACAGGGGGAAAGGTTATACAGCTGGTAACTCCTGTATAACAGAAGTGGTGATTGACAAAAAGCCCACCAAACATTTACTTGACCCAGGAGCCTTCTGCTCTTGTGTTGGAAAATCTTTTCTTAAGACTTGTGTACCAAATTTTGAAGACCAATTGTTACCAATTGATGGTATAAAATTCAATAGTGCAAGTAATCCAATGAAAGCATTAGGAATTTTTGAGACCAATGTCATATTCCCACACATAAATGGGAATTTAAGAATCACAGTTGAATTAGTTGTTATGGAAAATTGCTCTAGTACCCATTTTATATTGGGAAATGACTATTTAATCATGTATGGGATAGATTTGCATAACAATATAGAAAGATACTTTACTATTGGAGACAATAAGTGCCAAAAATTTGCTTTTTTACCATTTAAAAGACAAATTACAGTAAACAAAGTATCACCAGTCAACTTAGAGTTAGAGAAATTCAAGTCTGAACAGTTGAATGAGGCTGAAATAAGCCTTCATCTGACTGATAAACAAGAGAATGGACTTTCTTCCCTTTTGTATGACCACAGAGGAGCATTTGCTTCAGACAAAGAACCTCTAGGAGCAATTATTGGTCATGAAGTTGACATCATTCTTAACATTGAGAGACCTTATCCACCACTCTTAAGAAGACCTGCATATCCAGCAAGTCCAAAATCAAGAGAAGCTCTAGAAATTCATATCAAAGAACTTCTGGACCTTGGTGTAATAAGCAAAGCAGGCCACATTGAAGAAGTAGAAATAACTACACCAGTCATAGTGGCATGGCATAATGGAAAATCTAGAATGGTTGGGGACTTTAGAGCTCTGAACACTTACACTGTGCCTGATAGATACCCGATATCAAAAATCCAAATTGCCCTTACTCAAATATCTCAAGCAGTGCATATAACCACTATGGATGCCCTTAAAGGATTCCATCAAAATGTGGTGACACCAAGAGCAAGAAAATACTTGAGAATTATTGTTCATTGTGGAGTGTATGAATACTTAAGGATGCCCTTTGGTATCAAAAATGCACCTTCACACTTCCAAGGAATGATGAATGAAATCTTCCCTGAAGAACTCTCAGAGGGATGGTTAATCATTTACATTGATGACATTATTGTCTGTTCCAAAACTTGGGAGGAGCACATGTACAGATTGTCCAGAGTTTTGACAAAAATTCAATCAGTAAACATGAAAATATCCTTGAAGAAATGTCATTTTGGATTTAAAGAACTTAAAGCACTAGGACATGTTGTATCTGTTTTGTCCCTTGGAATTGACAAAAACAAAGTTGCAGCAGTATTGCTAAAACCCATGCCTCAGAATAAGAAGGAAATTCAGTCATTCTTAGGTTTTGCAGGATATTACAGGCAACCCATTAAAGATTTTGCATCCATAGCAAGACCACTTTATAAATTGTGTGACAAAGACACAGTATTTGAAATGACTGTTGAAAGAGTCAAAGCTTTTGAGTCTCTAAGAGAAGCCTTGACCACTGCTCCACTCTTACTGATGCCAGACTTTAAATTGCCTTTTAAATTGTATATTGATGCATCAGGGGATGGGCTGGGTGCTGCACTTCACCAAGTTCAGATCATAAATGATAAACCTGTAGAAGGACCCATATGTTTCATATCCAGGCAGATCAAACCAACTGAAGCCAGATATGGAGCAAGTCAAATGGAATATCTATGCCTTGTCTGGGCCTTGGAAAAATTGAACTACTTCTTGGAGGGATGTGTTTTTGAGGTGATAACAGATTGTACAGCTGTCAAGTCACTTTTAAACATGAAAACAACCAACAGACATATGCTCAGATGGCAAATAGCCATACAGGAATACAGAGGCAATATGACTATTGCTCATAAGGATGGGAATATTCATAAGAATGCAGATGGACCAAGCAGATGGCCATTACCAAATAATATTGATAATCCTGCTTATGTGCCAGAAGAAGCTTCACCACAAATCCCAATAGAAGGAATAAGTGTTACAGACTTGAACACCACCTTCTTTGAATGATTCAGGAATAGTTACAGTCAAGATAAGAATTGTAGCATCTTATGCCAATTACTTAACAAAGACTGTAAAGAAAACTCTCTAATACATGCCTTGGATGAAGTATGGAAAAAATCTTATGATGAAGGAAGATTTCACCTACTGGATGGTATAATTTACCACAGAACCAGGCACACATGTGTCATGACAGTTGTAGACAGGTCATTAATCAATCTTGTACTGAAAGAATGCCATGATAGCCCCTTTTCAGGACATCTGTATGAAGACAGAACAAGAGAGAAATTAAAGACCTGCATATGGTGGCCAATGTGGCAAAGAGATGTTGCAGAGTATTGCAAAACCTGTGACAGATGTCAAAAAGCAAATAAATCCACTGGCAAAAGACTTGGAGATATGATTAAAATCCAAGAACCCAGCAGACCTTGGGAAATTGTCCATATGTATTGGGTAACTGGCCTACCACCAGGGGGTGACAGGAGTTACAATGCTTGCCTAGTAATTGTGGACAGATTTAGTAAAACTCCAATCTTTTTGCCATGTCACAAAGATGATACAGCCATGGATACAGCTCTTCTAATATGGAATAGAGTAGTATCATGGACTGGAATATTTACAAATATCATTAGTGACAGAGATCCTAAATTCACCTCAGCACTGTGGACAAATCTTCACCAGCTATTTGGGACAAAATTATCCTTCTCCACAGCCTACCACCCACAAACTGATGGCCTGGCTGAAAGAATGATTCAAACCTTAGAAGATATGGTGAGAAGATTTTGTGCATATGGCCTTGAATCTAAAGATAGTGATGGTTTAACCCATGATTGGTGTACTCTTCTACCTGCACTGGAACTGGCATACAAAACTTCCATTAATGCCAGTACCAATGAGACTCCTGCTATTTTGGAAAAAGGATGGAATCCCAAATTACCCCAAGATTCTTTAAGGAAATATTTGGTTGAAATACATCCTACAGCTGCCAGCTTCAAAGGAATGCTAGACAGAGCCAGAAAGAATGCAGTAAGGTGCATGGAAGACTCATTTGCATATGCTAAAGATAAATGGGACAAATCTCATGCCACTCCAGATTTCAAGGTAGGGGATTTAGTACTAGTATCCACTACAAACTTCAATAACATCAAAGGATGTAAAAAGCTCAAAGACTCCTTTGCAGGACCTTTTGTCATTTAAGCCCTCCATGGGGAAAATTCTGTTGAAGTAGAATTATCTGAAGAACTTAGTAATAAGCATCCTACATTTACAGTGAGCTTGGTGAAGCTATATAAATCTAGTGATGCTGAGAAATTTCCCTTGAGGAATAAAGTTCCCCAAGTTATACCTCCTATTGAGACATCTGGCACTAAGAAAATTAGCAAAGTTCTTAAAGAAAGAAAATTAAGAACCAAGAAAGCAAGGGAATACCTTGTTAGGTACAGTGACCCAACTTGGGAAGATGAATGGTTAGAGGAAAAAGATATACCAGAAGCTACTAAACTCCTTGAGAGATTCAGACACACTAGAAATACCAATATTACAAAGTAATATTCTCTTTTAGGGGGAGGGAATGTGAGCCTTAGAGGTAATTTCATATACCCAAAAGACCACAAAATACAAAATTAACATATAAATATAAATAAAATAAATTTATTTATATTATTAAAATAAAAAATCAAAATATAAATATAAAGTTAAAAATTTAATTACAACTTAAAAATAAAATTACATTAAATTTTGAAATTGTAAAATTACATTTATACTTGAAAAAATTAAAGTGAAAATGAATTTTTAATAAAATTGTAAAAAATTAAATAAATTTGGAAAAAAGCTCAATAAAAATTATTATAACTTTTTATCCAATAAATAAACATATAAAAATTATTTCACCATTTGATTCCTCATAGAAAATTAGGTGGGGTCACCTCTGAGTGAAATTTTTGTAACTCAACTCTCAATAAGCTTAAATTAAGTTTTTAGTATTTTCAATAAAAAAGTTGAAAATCCTCAAAACTCTAATTTAATTCACACCACATGTGGTGTTAACCATCAATATTTGTGTTAAAATTGAGGTGTTGTGTTTAGTTCAGAAGTTATGAGGAATTGAAGTATTTTCAATTGAACTCAATTGAAATGTTAAAATGTGCGCGTGTATTACATAAGTGAACTTTGATTTAAATATGAGGTGTCAATTATTACTGTATTGTACTGTACAATTCAATTGAATTACATATGTAAATTATAAGTATAATACATGATGAGGAATTAAAGGAAAAATTAAATTGGGGGGAAAACAAACTCTAGCTCTAAGGGGGAGCCAGACCCCCAAAATCGTTGCTGACAGGCCTGGGATGTCAAAATTTACGCAAAGGTTCATCACTGTTGGCCTGGAATTGAGCTACAGGGTCTGTGGACTCAATTGATGATGAGGTTTCGATACCAACTGGGGTAGTTTTAGCTGTTGCCAAGAGGGTAAAACTACCCTTAAGATAAAACAATCATAGCAAAAACAGTTTTAACTGGCTTATACGCCTCTTAAACACATTCTGACGTGTTTTGAAGGCTCTAGACCAGGTATTGCTATAGTAATGGCTGATTTAAGGGTCTAAAATGGCTAAAAATGGCTTAAACCAGCCCTTCTTTGGTCCAAACCAGGGTTCAATGATTCCATAATTGGCTTTTCTAGTGTCAAACTGTTTTTCACGACTAACAAGAGTAAATTTTACTTTTGGAGTAAGAAAATTGATGGCTATAAAAGAATGTCTTCTTTGCCCCACTTTTCTCTTCATGTTAGAATCTTTTCCTTTTATTAATTAGTTTAAACACCGTTGTACCAATCAATAAAAGATTCCAACCACCTTTTTTAAATCATTTTGAACCTTTTAATCACGTGAAAAAAACATTATAATCATTGTTTGTAACTCTTATAATCATTTTTACCCCTGAACCACCCCAAAAGTGAATTAAAGCATCTTTCATCACTGTAAACTTTGTCACTTTGTTTCCAAATTCACTCTGGTCACTTTTGGGTGTGTTTTCTCTTTAATATTCTTTTTAAAGAGTTTGTTCTTTAATTAATTTCCTGAAGTTCAATGCTCAATTAATTCCAATTGAAATTGCTCTTGAAGAAATTTCTTTTGTAGCCTTAAAATATCTCTTGTAGAGTATTTTTTTGGATAAATTTTTATTGTTGATAAAACAATAAATTTTTATAATATTATTGTTTTATACTAATAAAGTTATAAACAATAAAATTGGCGTGTTTTCTCTTAAAAATAATGTTTCTTACTATTTTTAATTGATTTTTACCTTATATAAATTTTGAGGACAGGAAAAGTACTTGATTTTTAATCAAAGTTTCATATCCACACCTTACATTTCCTCTGCTTTTATTTCAGATTAATCTGAACTGTTCTTCCTGAAAATTGTGAATTATTTTGTGTTTATCTCTTTGAGCTTTTGGGATATGACCAGATATCCCAAAAGGTCACAAGAAAAATTCTATAATAATTATCTTAAAGCTAGTGAAAATACCATAAACAGGTACAAAATCTGAATTATCTCAGAATCTAATGAGTAAGAATTTGAAATAAGTGACATCATCATATTTCTCATGGTAAAATACACACATGTCATTTTTATGGCGTATCTGAAAAGTCAATAATTACTGAAGAATAAGTGATAATACCCTAAAAAAGCCATAAAATCTTATTTAACTCAGAAGCAAATGAAGCAAAATGTGAAAGAAATTGTGCCATTGGATTCCCATAAAATGTTACACATAAAAGAATTATATTAAAATTCTCTAAAGTCAATACTTAAGGAATTAAGCTGAATATATGCACTTTTTTTGGTCAATGCATATATTCATGTTTTTCAGCTGATATCTCTTGAAATATACAAGATAGAGAGTTACCCCAAAAATAAAGTCAACACGTAATTACTGTCAGGACACAGATATGAGCTTTATTACACAGTTTATAAACAAGATTATAACTTGTAAGGGTTTATTGAACAAAATCACTGGAGCTGTTGAGCACTTTGTTGTGAAAGTGGTCCAAACTTTAGAAAAAGTAGACAGTCAGATTCTACTAGTTCATAAGTTACTAATTATATAATTTCTATTTCAATATTCAAGGTATAACCCCTTGAAATCAAGGTTTGAGGCTTAAAATATTAAATTTCAACAGAAAAGATGAGCTACAAGAAAAATCATCAAAAATAGAGTTTTGATTATGTAATAAAATTCTCTTGGCAGTTTAATCAAGACATGCCAAGCTATCAGAATCAACTCTCATAATAGCTTTAGCATGTATAGCTTGAAAGTTATTAATGATCAAAGCTTAAGCTTCAAATTGATCATTTATGATCACTCACTGTAATCTTATTTTACGTTTAACATTTATATAGGTGATGAAACTGGTGAATACTACTATATTATGATTAATACTAATAGAATCCACAATGTTGAGGCTTCTTCCAAGCCTATGATGTCATCAAACTTACAGTTATAGTGATAACTCTAAATAATGGTGTAATAATGAGATAAGATGGTTTTATCATGTCTTAATCATCACTAAACCTTAAAATACTGATCATTTCCAGTGGATAACATCAGTACATGTCTACTAGAAGGCAGGAATTTACTATAAATAGAGCTATTTTTACTCTATTTTCCCCTCAGATGCATCAAAAAAATAAAAAAAAATAAATCAAAAGGTGAAAGCTATGTTCTTTATATTAATATCTTATATTATCAAAGACCAAATGTAATCTTTATGATAATAATAACTTTGGAGGTGATTACTTCAATTGTTCACCTGTTTTGTTATAATTCTCTTAAAATCTCATTTCCATGTAAAATCAAAAAAATTTGTAATTTATCTTATTTTTATTTGTAAATACAGTTTAAATAAGTTGTATTTGCAGTATTTGGTGTAAATTCTTTGAAAGTATTATATTAAGTATCAAAAGTAGGTTATTTTCTCTTATTATAATAATTTCTCTCTATTCTTACTATTAATAATTCTTCTATTAATATAAATAGTATTTATATTAATATATAGATTTAATATTAGTAATATTTTAGTTATTAATTGTTTTTTATTAACAAAGAAAATTTTTTTACGCCTTTATTATTTGTTGGTAACAATAATAAAGTGCTTTTAAATATATTCAATATTTAATATTAATATATTTACTTATTATATTATTCTTTCATAATATAAATTATATTATTATATTTATTTAATAATATAATTATTTTTTACACCCCAATTGTAATAACTCTTTATTATTGTAATTATTTTTATGTTATTTATATTATTTATAAGGACATTAAGAATAAAATAAGTAAAATATTAGTAATTTTGACTTATTTTTTCATAGTCAAACCTTACAAGCTCTATAATCATTTAATTTATTTGATTGCAGAAGGGTCATAAAGCTCTGGGAAAATGACTATTATCAGAATGTTCTCAATATTCAAATTTTTTATAAATGAAACCTTGAAGCAACCAAACAGTATAAAAAACCTAGAAATGAAGGAAAATATCACCAATGGCAGCTACTAATAACTTGAGTATGTAATAAGCCACAAAGAAGAAATAAAGGTATAGCACTACTATAAAAAGATTTGAAAACAAGGTAATAATAAGTTTTTCAATTGAATATATTCTTCATAAATTATTATTTTCTTAGCAACTTTTTTAAATTTGATTATAATTGGATAACAATGCTTCAAATTCAATAAAACCTTGAAATCTTTGGATAACTACTGATAGCTTGATGACGTTGATGAATCAAAATAAAATGAGATAAATCTTATTAAATGACTATTTATATGAATAAGAATGTGATAAATAAGATTTGATAATACTTATAGTAAACTGTTTTACTAAGGGTTTTTCCATTTTTCAAAACTATAACATGACATAGACCACTGTCAACTACTATTATTTATGAGAAGAGTAGAGATTGCTTTATTTTTTTGAGAAATGTTTTTTCAAAGGAACTTCTTATTATTTTCTTCTCTTTATTAATAGGTACTATTCTGAGACCCTATTGTCTTGGAAAAAATATTGAGAAGTTGAATTTCTATTTTCTTGAGCTCCACTATTGGGCTTAGGAAAAATAACTAGCACAGGGAGATGACCTCTATTTATAGTTTTTGGGCCCTCCTAAGGGGACTTAATTTTCAAGTTTCCAATCTTGCATTTTGAATCACATGATGTCTGAATTGCTATTTCCATCCTATATGATTGTTTTTGAATTTCCCAAATTTTCTTAGTGAAAATCTCTTATTAAGGAATTCATGTGACATTTTCATGCAAAATTTGCCATACCCAAGAAATATTTTTCCCAAAGAAAACAGTTTTTCCTAAGAGGAAATTTTTTTCAATGAAGATATAAGCCATTGTATGAAAAACTAAACAAAAATTACAAAAATAAAAGGCCTGGTATTTGTTCTTTTTTGATTTATTTACCCATTAATTCTTTCCCAAATCCAGTCTTCAGTAATGAAATATTCTGAAAGCTTGCTCAAAATATCAATGAGAAATATTTACATAGTATTTTGAGTTTCTCAAGCTTTCTCATACCACTTTTCAGGATTTTAGGTAGTAAAGGTTTTGTGTATGTTTTTTTTGAATTATTTTTGTATTAAAAAATGAATCCATACAGCCAAAGAAGATTTTGTTTTCAGATTGAGTATGAGTAATAAAACAAATGAGAAGATGATTCTTTGTCAGAAATCTTCTTATTATGAGAGCTTCTTGAGTAAAAAAAAAATAACAATGTCTTTTGTTTGAAATGGAATTTACTAAGCTTTTCAATGACCTGTGTTTTTTGAGCTAAGGGAATAGCTATAAGGGCTAAGCAGATCCTACTCAAAGGGACCTCTAATAGGAAGAAACAAAACTCTCATCAACGGAGATATTACACCTTTGAAACACAACAGGTTGCAAAATATAAAATGGCTTCTTTTAAAAAAAAATGTGATGCTTTGAAAACTAATAGCTAATAGACCTTCATGTATTTGTTTCTCTCATAAAACTTCCAGAATCTTTATGAAGTGATGCTTAGAATACTAATTTTTCAATCCAAATAACAGGTGTAAAGATTTGTTTGTTTCTCAAAATACTTCTGATTTGGATTAAATTGCATATTTCTCAAGATATTTCCTTAAAGTTTGAAATAACTTCTTGAGAATTTGGACCTTTAATATTTATAAAGCCTCATTTCATTTTGTGAGATGATATTTCCTGGGTCTTGGTATTTCCCAAAAATGACATACTGAATTTTTAACCTCTTTATAGCTTCTTGACCCATACAGAGGCTTGATAGAACAATGCTAAAGTAACAATTTCTAAACATTTTTTCCACAATTTCCAATTTCTTTAAAATTAATTAAATTATAAAATGAATAGAGCCAAATTTTCCAATTGAAATAAAACAGCCCTCATAAAGGTGAATAAGAATTTCATTTAAGTGCTTTAAATTATTCCTGTGTAAAATTGAAAAATTAAATAGTAACAAATTAACTAGCTATTTTAGAATTGCTTTCTGGTCCCAAAATCAGGCTTATTATCAGAAACCTTATATTATTTATAAATTGATATATTGAATAATGAATGATTAAATTCAGAAAATTAAAAAACACTTGCCTTTAAATTACTATTAAACCAAGAATTTTTGTATTTTTTGATATTTATTTTTCAAAATACAATTACCAGCCTTATGGAAAAATAGAGAGTCAAGCAGAGGATAATAAGTTGACTATGGTTTAAGTAAAATTGGAAATTTTATGTCAAGATAATGACAAAATGATATGGCATTTTTAATTTTTGTGAAATGAAATTGAAAAAGATACTTATGGGAATAATAATACACTCCATAAGCATTATATGGTGGCTAGCAGCAAAAGCCTCCATATATTAGCAGAATTTTTGTTAATAGGATTAATTCAAAAAATTTCAGTCCGGAATTTGTTTTCTTAAAAAAGAAAACTGGGCTTCAAATTTTGTGTTTGGATTGAAATTCAAGAATTCATATTTCCCTAAAAATCAATTGGGGGAAGTTTTTGAACTAGTATATCAAAATTCTGAAATACAACTTTGATATTATTACTGAATAAGAGGAATGAGGAAAAGCTAAGAGAAAGTTCCTTGTATAATTTTAGAAGCCTTTTATTTGAGAAAGGAAATAAAGAATATGTGAAATTGAATTTTAGGGTGTTGGTAAACATACATAAACCTTTATGTGTTTTTACCATAAAATTATGTATTTTTACTAATTTATGGCCAAAACACATAAGTGATCTATTTTTTTTAAAAAGAAATCCTCAGGCTTAGTTTTGAGAAGTTTTAATTTTTTTGGCAGTATTTCTTCCAACATAGGATGTGAAGATCCCCAATTTTTTTCAAAATTTTATTTTTCCCAATTTCTCTATTTTGGCTAATTTGGCAAAATGGCCTTTTTCAAAAAAAAGTCATTAAAGATGTTCCCACTTATGAATTTCCATCTTTTTTTTTCAAATAAAGGAAAGAATCTTGAGAATAAAAAACCAGAAGACCAAACTTTGGGGGTATTCTTTTTCTGGGATAAGTGTAGGCCCAAAAAGTCCTTTTTGTATGCTTTTTGGTTCATGTTTTTAAGCAATTTGAAAATTCCATTTATGAAATCAATGTGATTAAAAGTTGAATTTATGGCATCAGTGGAATTTCAGAATTCCATATATGGCATTAAAATCGCCATAAATGGCATCACAAATGACATAATAATTCCATAAATGGCATCAAAAATGACATACAGAAGCCATTTATGGAATTAATAATGCCATAAATAGCCTTAAAAATTTCATTAATGGCCTTAAAAATGCCATAAATAGCCTTAAAAACTCCATTGAAGGCATCAGAAATTCCATTTATGGCATTAAAAATGCCATAAATAGCTCAATTTCATTTATAAAACACCCTTATGTTCTTTTACCAATTTATGGAAAAAAGATGTAAGCTTTTATTAAAAACACATAAGTTTTTACCAAATTGCTTATGTGGGTTTGCCAACAACCAAATTTTATTCTTTAAACTTCCACTTGGTTTTTAGCTCTCTGAAACTTATTGACTTCCTTGTCATAATTTGAGAATTGGTAAGATCTTTAGCATTTTTTTTCATGAAATTAGTGGCTTTCATCATTTTAAAGGGAACTTTTTGTGTTATGTTGGCTTCAATTAGTATGCATGAAAAATGATTTTCTTATCAAAACCTCATTTTTTGGCCCAGAAATCAAGCAATTATGAGGAATAATTTATGTTTTATTCTCCTGGATTATGGAAAATTAATATTTGTTTTTGTTATGAGATAATAAGATTGAAATGAAACCCTTCTCTTAGAAATAATTGTTCACTTTCTATTCATCTATATAGATAAATACCTCTTTGAGATCAGATTTTTAGCCTGTGATCAGTAATTTTGATTATATTTATGAGGATTATCATTATTTCAACAAAATTATGTAAATAAAACTAATATTTCAAATAGCTTCTTTCAAAAATATATGAAGTAAAGCGGATGACACAAAACCAAAGAAAGGAGATGAAAATTAATGAAAGATTTCTGCTTTTGAAAAGATTTCCACTCAGCTGAATGTATCATTATATATGAAAACAATTTTGAATAAAAAATTGAAAGAATTCTTAAGGAAAGAAGAAGGAATTTATGTGAAAAGACCAAAAAGAATTCAGAAGGTCACTTAGAAAAAATTCATCAGAAAATTTGGTACCCTTTGTTGATTTATAAGCTGATAAGAATAATAACCCCTGGAAATACTTCAAATCAAATTTTTCCTGTATCATTGCTTAATATTCTAATGATTTTGAGTATGAATCATTGTGGATACATTGAAATTCAAATCTCAATTGTTATCAACAATTTCACAGCTGTGAGCCTGTGAGGTATGTATGACATACCCATAAGGCCACAAAAAGTATTTTATACTTTGTATTCAGTAATAAATTGACTTTTAAAATGGTTTTAGAGAAAAAAAAGAAAAACTACTATAGCTTTATTTTTTGATAAACAAAGTTATAATTATTTCATCAATTTTGAATTATATACCAAGAATAACCAAGGGTAAAACCATAGGGTGTTATACCCAAGAGTGGCTATTTTCAATTTAATTGGAATATTCAAGAGTCTCATAGCATACTTACCCAACTCAACAACTTTGATAAAAAAATTCAATTTTTGAATGTAACCTTGACTTTAAGGTTGCATAAGGTTTATGTGAACTGAGAAAAATTATCTTTAAATTGAGGTGTTGTGTATATTTACCAAATTGGCTAAGGATTTTGCATAAAGTCTGTAAATCATGCGTGAGCTCAATTGAAATTTCTTCAAAGAAATGGTATGGCTTTAAATGAATAAATGGGAAAACTCCATGCAAAATGTGGGAAATGAAAATAAAAAATAACAAAAATGAAGTATAAATTTATTTTTGATGGAAAAAAGCTGTAAATATTGTGTCATTTTTGGATTCTACACCAAAAGTAACCTAGAGTAGACCCATAGGGTGTTATACCCAAAAATAGCTATTTGTAGTGTTATTATGAAACTTAATTTTGTCACAGTAAAATTACACAATATAAAATGTTTTATTAAAATTCCTCAATTGTTGAATTTAAGCTTAATTTTGAAGTTTCATAAGTATTATGCCAAATTACAGCAATTTAGTTAAGTTTGAAGTGTTGTGTATGTTTACTGAATTGGATCAGGATTTTCCGTTCAGGCTTTAAATCCTGCATGGGCTTGATTTGAATTTTCTCAAAGCAATTGTATGGATTCAAATAAATAAATTAGCAAAGTTGATGCAAGAAGGTGGGACAGGGGGGAAATGGAAAAGGGTGCCAGGGTACCCAACCTTTAGGATCTGAAAGAGTCCAAATAAGGTTTTTCTCCTGTATTTATGTACTTTTAACCTCGTTTAAGCCTTAATATTAGACCTTAATTGAATATTAAAGTTTAAGGAGGTTTATCCCCAATTGGGACAGGAATTGAAAGCTGAAACAGGGTAAGTCCCCACATGTAGGCTTGTAATGAAAGTTTTAAGAAATTTCAGAGACTAATAAAGTTTGAATAAGCTTTAAATTAAAGATAGAATATTTAAAAGTATCAGAAAAAGTTAAGGTATAGTGTATATTGCTATTTTTACATTGTGAAATGGCAATAAGCTCAAAAATTCATATCAAATTCATTTATCAATTTATTTTCTCAAATGTTTCACAAATATTAATATTTAATGTTATCCTTTTATGAATAAAATTTTGGGTATATTTTATGATTAGAATTCTTTGACATCTAGTCTTGAAAATGCCTCTTTTACTTCTTCTTTAACAAAAAACATTTCTTTTATGAATTGATTGAAAATATTCATTATGAGATTTCTGCTTAAAAATTTACTTGAGTATTATTCATATGAAGAATCTTTATGGTAATATTAATTTCTAAAGAATGAAGCTATAATCAATATCCATAAATGAGTATTGAGGTCATCTGGGGTTCCAAATAAAACTGGTATCTTTAAAAATAGACTTGAAAATAAGTGACCTTATGTGAATACCATTATTTTGAAAATAATTCTTCAGTTTTAATCTAAGCATTCCCTCTATATCCATTTTTGATCATGAGAGTTTCTGTGAAGGCTTAAAACAGGCATTTTTATCACTTTTTTTGTCTATAGTCATCACAATAAATAAATTAGACTTTTGTGGTCAGTAATATTTTATTGAATATAAGCTCTTGTGTCATTGAACAATTTTTGAATATTTTCATTTTTTTATAGGATCTGAATAGATAATTGAAATTTTATAATTTTGATTATATTTGTTAAAATCACCAATAATTGATTTTATCATTTATCTAGTATTAGTTTTTAATTTAATTTATATATAAGATTTATCTCTGCGCAGTATGTGTGATAAACACTTTTATGAATAATATTCATACTATTTAGAATTTGTTAATCATTATTATTCTCCACATATTTTCTCTCATTAAGATCTATTATAATTTGTATTGTAGCTGCTAGTGACTATAATAACAAGAGAATAATTATATTTGATTGTAATTATCAAATCATTTAATTATAATAATTCTTCTTTTCTGTTGTATAAATATATCAATTCGTGGCTATAATAATTAATTTTATTATATTTTCTACTTAGGACAGTCAAATTAATCTTTATTAATATTGATATTATCAAGATTTTCATAGAAAACCTATCAAGAACTATGAGGCTACCTTATTCTAGTATATTGGGAGAAACTGACTCAAAATCTGGGCCATATGAAACTTCTGAATTTATATAGGACCTAAATCCATAGACTTTCAATAATAGTAGATGATAGAAGTATTTCAGAGGAGAAACAAGCGCTCAGCTATTATGAATTCACCTGTTAATGTGTGAAAAAAATGAAAAAAGCAGTTCTTTTAAAAATATGATTAGTTGAGATTGGTAATGAGAAAAGAAAAGAATTTCTTGAAGTATGCCTGAATTTGCGGAATTGAAAATTTGATTAAGATTTTGAATATACTGTTTTTGTGAAAACGTGAGTTGAAATTTGTACTCTCTTAATGAATAATTCTATGGGTCTAAGGAGAAATTATAATGTAAAAGAAATATTGATCATTTCTCTCTTTATATTAAGTTGATGGAGTAAGAGTGCAATATTAATGCTTACTTGATGATATTAATATTTCATTTGATGATTAATAATGTGTAACATGTCTTATAGTTCATCTTGATAGAAAAACACCTTTTCAAGAATGAACTATTTACTATTTTTGTATTGATAATTCAGCTTAGTTGGAACTAAAATGAGATGGTACAGGAAGAGTTTGTGGGATTATATAGTGGGAAAAGGAGAAAGGTTTATTCTTTTTGGGTGGGGATATAAATATCCAGAAGAATCTATTCCTAGTTACCCAAGAAAAATGTATATTTGACTGAATCAAGGTCTTTTTTGAATGGGATTTGATAATATAAAAAGGTAAAAGTGAATAAATTGAATATTTTATGGCCTAATTTTTCGGTTGAATTTTATTCTGAATGTCCAAAGATGTTATTGAGATTATCTTCAGAATATTTCAAGCTTTGGAGCCAGATTTGGAGTCAGTTTAATGGAAGATTGGAGCTGGGTTAGACCTTCTACCCCTTCCAGTGGGGAAACCTCTTTTTCATGGTGACAGCCTCCATTTTGTCACATCATATGATTTTGATGAGCTTCTTATCACATAATACTCATGAATTTTCCTTTCATGTATGAGATGATCCCATTTTTTCTGTGGATTTTTCTTTTTAAAAGCCTCTTTCATTTAACATGATTTTTTTGTATTTTACTTGAATACTTCAATTACAAGCTTGGTAAAAGTGGCTGTCTATCTTATTAAGGTGTTGTGGCTGTGTTCATTTTTTTTGGAATTTGAATTCAGTTTATGTAATTTTTTATTGTAGTGGTTAATTTCCTGCTATGCATAAGGTGGTGTGATTTTCTGGTTTTAAAAATGTTCTTCATAGCCATGTGATTCATTTTCTTGTATAATGGAATTACTAATTTTTCCAAGAAGGATTTTTAATTTCATCAATATTTCTGTTTTTACCTTTAATGAGGTGATGAATGACATAAAATTTTCTGGTGAGAATAATTGTGTACCACATCAGGTGATTAATTGAAATGAATAATATTTTGTGTCTGTGTTATGCTAAAATATTTGTTCTTTGTATATCTGAGCAGTGTAACTGAAGATATATAATGGGATATTTAATGTGGCTGTTTTGAAAATAATCTCCAGGAAATACAGTGTGTTGAATATTTTAATCATTTGACCTTCCTTCTTCTGAATGCATGTTTTTTTTGATTAATGCAGGCTTCATTTGGTGTCTGCATGAATCCAGTGGCTATAAGAAGAGTTCAATTTTTTGGAGGTTGTGTAATTTGATACGTGGTACCTCTTTTTATAGCTAACTTGCTATACATAAATTAAGTTTTGAACTATTTTTGTAACACATACACTACTTGACTACTTCCGGTACAATGAGATTCTGAGTTAAGTGCAAGTTATGGTGTAAACTTGGAAGTCTTGTGTAAAAGTCCAATTTAAGTCTACCTGTGGGTGGGATCTCTTGCTATTGCAGGCTACCATGAACTTGATCCTGGTGAGAAAATTATATAGAGAACCACAGTAGTATTGAAGATATTTTGATATAATTGACTAATTGGTGATAAGAAAGATTCTAGTAGACTAGCAAAGCCCTAGTGAATTCCTTGGATGTAGTTTAGTTTATTTTTTTTTGCAAAGCAGCTATGATATTCAACCAAAATTAACATTGAGAAATTATCTTATTATATTTCATATCTTTGAGCTTTTCCAGCTATAATTGTAAAATTTTCTTATATTTAGATGAGTAAAGTAATTAGTTAATCAGAATGGAAGTATAGTTTTATATTTATTCATTTATTTCATTTAGGTAAAGATGCAATAAGATGCTGTAAAAAATTAAACTTTTACCCATTCTATACAAAAATTAGAATGAAATATATAGAAACTTTATTTCAACTACCCTGATAAAAAGATCTTGGAAAAATGCAGTGGTATTGATTATTTCACTTCAGACAAAAAGCTAAATGAATTTATTCAATATCCTTGCCATTTATTTAAACCAATGAGCTAATTATCTACCTATATAAAACATTTTCATAGAATGATCCACAAACTATCTGATATTAAAGGAAAAGTGAGGTTGGTATTAGAAAAACAATAAATAATAAGTCATGAAGTACAAACTCCATATTAGAAGAATTAAAATATGTAAACATCTATTCCAAGCCTAAAACCAATAGTTGATCTTCAGTTTTGTAATAAGATGATCTAGAAATACCATTAATATGAAATGGGTACAATTCTTTAAGAGAACATGATCCAGATCTGTAGCTAAAAATTGCATAGATTGAAATGAGAAAATACAAGAAAAGTGGGTTTTTCCAAATGTAACATCAATATTAAATCAAATTTTTACATTTTTTCATGAATTTAATGCAGCAATTGTTTAATCAAAATCATAAAAAATTCTTGGATATTGAGAGATCTTATTTTTCAATATTATTATATCAAAAATGATTAAGCTTTTTAAGATTATTGAGAAAACCTTTATAATAAAGCTCTGTAGATATTTTTTAATAAATGAAGAGAAATAATACTATAAAACTCTTTTTTAAAAAAGCACCATTAAAGGGATTTTGTCAAAAAAGGTATAAAATCAGAAAAAAAATATTTTTCTAGAGGAAATGAAATGAAATTGAATTCATTTCTATATTCTATTTCATGACTCAAAGAGAAAAATGAAAGATATTTTTTTGGGAGAAAAACAAAAAAATATCATTATATGAATGAATTATTATTAGTGCTTAATAATTAAGAACTCTGAAAAAAAGGGAAATTTGTTCATTAATAGATTTAATATCATATAATACATAAATCTTCGAACATTTCTATATGAATACTATCTCACCTATCAAAATATGTAATAAGGCTCTTGATCAAATTAATAATTTTATTTCTTGAATGTTTTGGAGAAATATTATTAATTGAAATTCCAATATTGAATATTCACTTTATATAATACCACTCTGCTATATCCTTCTCAATTTTTTGGTTTTTTAAGTTTGGAGAAACAGAGTTTGAGTTGAGTATTTCAAGCATTTTATTTAAAAGCACCTCAAAGGAAGGAATTTGAAATAAAATTTAAATTTAGGATATTTCTGAACCAATTTCAGTTATTCATGTGTTCCCAGCTCACAACATCAGCTTGGCATAATCAGTGTTAGATTTATTCTTATTTTTTCCAAATTGTAACCAACAGGTCATTTTTTTCAATGTTTTCATTTCAAAGGAAGTTGGGGCCTTGAATTTACATACATTTTATTTTATTCTATTTCTTGGAAGATCTTGTCTCAATGGGCTATTTACCCAAAAAATGGCAAAGGAAAGACTCCCAAATATAAACTCTCAACGAAAAGAGGGCTATATTTATGGTTGGGAGTCATAGGTAGACTTTGTGGGTGTTTTGTAATGGCCTGCAGGAGGGAAAAAAGGGCAAACACAATGAAAATGGCCTACGCAAAAGGTTTTTTATTTTGAAGTGGATAAATATACTAATTGAAATAGCTGGTCCATATGTGCATTTTAGGTTGATTCAGGGTTATCTGAGGTTATTTTACTGTTGAGATGACTGATAAGTAGCTTCAGAGAAGTTAAATCATGTGATCTTATGCAGGTACAGGTCTTTTAAGGTGATTCATGGTGTTCCTAACTGTAATTGTGTGCTGAAGCTGGATGCTTTATTTCAATTTGGCTAAAAGCCAACTTTTGTGATATTTGTGATAGAATTCTGGGAATTTCCTGAAACTCTATTATTCTAGGGTGTAATTTTGATCTTTTAAAGAGCTCTCCCTGTTAAATTGATTATTGCCAGGATGGTTGAAGCAGAAAAACATAATTAAGGTTTTATATGGTAGCTCTAAAATATTAAGGTGGATCATCAAGGATATGGATAATTTTGAGCAGGTATATCCTTGTTATATTAAGATTAAATTTCATTAATTGAATTGGTAAAGTAATCATCTTCACCTGGGAGAATGTTACATCAATTTTGGGCAATTTACTTCACATCAAGCAAGATAAAAGTGAAGTTCATGTCAAGCAAAAAACAAGCAAAAATTGAGCATATGTCACACTCTGGTCTCACACTAAATCCTGTGACATCCACCAATATGGGTTCCCCTGTGCTTTCAAATAATATTACGCACACCTGAGCCTCCTGCAGCAAACTGAAGGTTGCTTAAAATAACAAAAGACCCACCTTTTTCCACATACAAACATCAGAGAGTTCATTCAACCAGTTTTGATGTAGAGGAGGGGTGTGTGACTTCCCCAGGTCATCTATGAATCAGCTTGGAATGTTAAATTGGTGGGGGCAGCTGCACAATTCTGCATGTGTGGGTGTGTAAGTGTGATATGCACACAAAGGCAAAAGCATGTGTGGGCTTAATTTTGCAGGGTATTGACAATTTGTTTGTGACCCCTGTGGAGCCAGCTGCAAATTTCTTAGGGTGAAGGTGCATAAGTGTGACAAACACACACCAAGGCAAAAGAATGTGTGGGCTTAATTTTGAGTGGGATTGACAATTTGCATATGACCCCAGTAGAGCCAGCTGCACAATGCTGTGGGTGCATAAGTGTGACATTCACAGAAAGGCAAAAGCATGTGCAGGATCAATTTCTAGTGGGATTGACAATCTGTGTGTGAAATGGGTGGAGCCAGCCCCACAATTCTGAGGGTGTGTGTGCTTAAGTGGAACACACACATAAAGTCAAAACCATGTGTGGGCTTAATTTAGCGTGGGATTGACAATTCAGGGGTTAAATGGGTTGAGCCATTTAAGATCCTGTGATATGTGTGTGTGTAATATGATCTTTGAAATTGACTTATTCACACCATAGCCAATTTCAACATACTAATTTATTTGTGGCCATGTGAACTGATGGGCTTTACTGGTCAAAATGGCAAGTTTCTGTCACAAAATATTGAGGAAGTCATTTCTCTGGGAAAAATCCTACTTAAGCTGAAAGAATTTCATTATTGTGCTACTATATTTTAAGAAAAGATAAACATACTAAATATCATGAAAAAAGGGTTTTATCATTACAAGCAGTGAACATGACATCACTTTGTTCATATAAAATCCACACTTACCTTCTATTTCTTCTTCAGATATGATCGAGTGTCCATCATCAAAACCAGTCACTTTATCCATATTGAGATGAGGCTAATCTAGTAAGAATGTCAAAGTAATATTCAAAATATTTCAAGATCAGAATGTTATTGTTCAGAATGGAAGGTGGATCAGAGACTCTAAATATGTTATTAATAATACAGTATTGTTGTGAGTTGTCCTGTAGAAAAATAATCACACTATTTCTGACATTTTTTTGTTTGAGTACATATTGTTGTTTATATTAATGTTTGAAACTGGAAAATACCAAGGTGAACCAATTCTCAAAGTGGGATGACTTGTGGATTGTACCAGATAGTCTAAGCTGATCCAAGGAATAATTTACCTTGTTTAATGAAAATTAGGTAGGTACTCAACCAGGGAATCATAAATTTGTTGGTCATGGCAGAGTGGTTTATTATATTTTTGGTTATTTAATGGGGCAGGAGGCTGTGATTCAAAAAGATGTCTTATTTTACATGGAGCTGATGGGGATTTCAGGAGAATGGAAAGTTCACAACATCAAAAGATATGTTTAAGTAAGTTTTTATTCATATCATCTATTCAAAGCTACATGAGTTTAGTCTTATTGAGTTCATGTGTATAATCAATTTGAATATATTTATCTTACCAATTAACATACATATTTTGTTATTTGTTAGAATTTTTGCAAATACTCCAATCAAGAACTCATACCCCCATGTGACTGAGGCTTGTTATGATCCCTAACATTGGGATAGTTCTGCAATATGATCAGAAAAAGGATTATTTGGTTTACATTTCTGTTTTTGTAACAGGTGCTGATTGGACAGGCGCAGTGTTTTTCCGATGTTCAGAAAATGCAGTTGCATCATCCATTGAAACAGTCCAGCTTTCTGAAATTTTGATAGCACTCATAAATTGGAATGTATTCTTCATTATTTCATTTGCAAGGTATTCTGAATTACCCATTTTTCTTTTCATATTGGGGGAATTGTGCTCATATAATGAAATTTGTTGACTGAGCATTAAAAATTGAATATAGACCCTGTATAAGAGAGCCCATTCAGCAGCTTTTGAGCTACCATGAGAGGGGGAACCCATTTTTCTGGGAAGTCTTGTCCATGATGATGGAATTATGGTATCAGATATGATTTCTTGGAGATGCTCCAGAGCCTCAACCTTGATCTGGTGATCACTCAGTGCACTGATATTTAACTCAGAGGGTAATTCAGAAGTGGGGATGTAATTGGCATCAAATGAGGGAATCTCTGCAGGACCACTAGATGGATGTTGTGTGTGATGGGTGGGGAGTGACTAATTTATTATTTTATCTGTGTCTCTTCTCAGGGAGAGGGTCTCACTCAATGTGAGTTGATCAAGAGAGTTGTTGGAGGTCATGGAATCTGAGTCTGAACTTTTGGTGTCATTGGATATAAAGATAGAATGGAAGGTATTATCATTCCAAGGTCTTCTGGGGGTGGGTTTTGACTCCCACTGTATGGTTTCTGTGCAGTGGAATTGAGACCCGATGGAGTGGAGAATGTGGTGTGGGTCAATTGAGAATAATCATTTGGAAAAATTGGCAGGCTCTCAAAATCTGATGCTGAAGTAGAGAAGTTTGGAATAGATCTGGTTTCAATGGCTGCTTTGGACTTTTGAATGTGATTTTTATATTGGAAAGGTGTGAAGGAAACTCCCTTCATATCAACCTTGGGGGAAGAGTGTGTTTTAGTTGCGCAGTGTTAACACATGTATATATACACATTGAGGAATAGCAGGGATGGACACTGTTGCAGGAATTGTGAATATGGTTGGACTTTTCACAAATATCTATGGCTTGTGTGAAATTGTTTAGAAGAGTGATTAATTGAGAAAAAACTGGAGTGATTATCTAAAAAGGGGGATATTAATTGAGCCAGCGGAGGATTTTATCCCATTTGTAATTGTGGCCGAGATTCAGGGGATAAGAGTAACATCTAACATCTTGATGGGGGAACTGGTTAGTAGTCTACTTGGGTGAAATTCCTTTCCATTCAATTTCTGTTCATCATCTAGTTTATTTAAACATTAAGATAAAGCTGATTTGGCTGGTGAGGTGGGTTCCATTAGTGACATGTCACCATTGAATTGAGGGGATTAACATTTAAACCATGTATGCTGGAACACTATTGTACATGGTTTAAGCCTTATTCCAGACATAAGTGTATAGCTCTATTATATAATGGTTTAGAGGTGATCTAAGCTCTTGGCATTTGTTTTGAGTGCATGGGAGCTTTCAATTGGTTAGAATGTGATTTGGAATATCTTTCATTTCTTCAAAAGGTGATTTACCTTTTGTGGTTAAATCCTTCATAAATATAACATTATACAGATATAGAACACCTAGGAATTTTGATGAAGCCAATGACAGTTTGGATAATCCCCAGAATGTGACACCTGGGAGGAGGCATGAAAGCGGTTTGGAAGTGTTCATTGAATCTTATTACCTATGCAAAATGGGTAACCTTTGAGATAAAGAAAATATCACATTATATGTTGGTGGGCCATGCAGTGTGGTTTCTGACAAAAGCAGGGGAACTCAAGATTAGGTCAGGTGAATTCTCCTAAAAATAGTCTTATTAGACTTCCACAAGAGACTTGGTTCCCACTATTCATTGAGTTTCTCTATTATACATTTAAAATCACACCATTTTTTCATAATACTTGACTTTTTTATCAAGTTCAAAATATTACTGTAGTTTTCTACCACTTATGTCATCTTCTTACCCACATAAGTCCTGTTTTGGATTTGTTCATGAAGCAGATAGTGAATATAGCATGCAATATGCTCAAATTCAGTCACCAATGAGTCCCAACATTCCCCTAACAACCTCTATTGCATCCTTGATGAATGTATCAGGTCTCAACATTGATGTGGGAAATTCAATGGCTTGAAATTCAAACACATGGTCAATACCAAATATTTCCATCACTCCAATTCCCCTGAATCCCACTAATACACAAATCCATGTGTCTGTGGTACCAGGAAGCACACCAGAAATTTCATCAAAGGCTGATGCACAATCAAATTTTCCACATGACTTCCTCCTGAATAACCAGTGGGAACCTTGTGGAGTCCCAGGAACCCTTAGGGAAAAGTAAACAGCCATCCCTCAATATTCCATCAGGATTTCAGGTTCATGGTGGCTGACAAAAAAGACCATTGGAAAACGTTACTCAGAGTGGTCTTTTGGAGGGGAATCCTTGATTTAAGCTTCATCAAAGTAAGTCATCTTAATTTCTGAGTATAGCATTTTTCAAAATCTGATATCTTTGTTCCATTGGTTATATATGGTTATTAGCACTAATGGTGATTTTATTAGATAAGTTAGGAAAATAAATATATATCACAGCTACATATTGAGGTTTCATGAATAGTTGGTGTGGGTGTAATACAATCTGATGATTATTTGTTAAATGAGAAACAACCTTATAAATAAATTAGAATGTAAAAAATATTAATTTTCATGTACTATGGTTTGCCTTATCAATATTTGTCTATTGCTCATTTTCATTGAGTAAATATTGAAGAAGTTGAATCTGGCACATGGCTTTCATAATTGTGTACCTGTGAAAGCATGAAAAGGAGTTATCACTTTGTCAAACACAAATTAGATAATTTGAGAAAGGCTCATGCAGTTAGTTTTTTGGATCTATTTCTAAATAGAATATGGGATTCCCATGGAGTAAGACTTCATAATAGTAATATTATCAGTGAGACAGATGAGCTTGAAAGGTGCCTTTCACATGCTGACCTCAACTGAATGAGGAGTGATATAGTGTATAACTTTAATGGGTTTCTGTTGTCCAGGAAAATGAAGATCATCAGCAGCCTGAGCATCAATTGCTGGGTTCCAATTGTGCTCTGGGAAAGGTGAGTGTCAGAGTCAAACAACTTGGGTGAATTTTTAGGGGTCCCCTCACCATTAAATAAAAGACATCAATGCATGTGATGTTGAGGCCTTTTCCAGCTGTGCAAATGAATGCAATGAGTACTTCAAATTCAGGTTTATTGAAGAATTTTTCTATGGCCTTCTCCTTCCCTCTTTACATAATTGTTCCATCAATTTGTGCTGAAAGGGTAGAGTTATGGGAAAGTACAATACCAATTCTACAAAAAACAGTTGTCAGAATTATTTGATTGGGAATAAATTCATATGATAAT
Organism: Austropuccinia psidii; assembly: GCA_023105745.1. Classification (NCBI taxonomy): domain Eukaryota; kingdom Fungi; phylum Basidiomycota; class Pucciniomycetes; order Pucciniales; family Sphaerophragmiaceae; genus Austropuccinia; species Austropuccinia psidii. The sequence continues at coordinate 35,755,114 of JALGQZ010000003.1, read as the reverse complement.
TTACTCACAAATCAAGAAATTTTGTCCATTGTGAGCAAACAACCAATTTGGATGGATCACCATTTTATTGTTTGTTCTTCAGTAAGCTTTTGAGGAAATGTTGAATTTTACTACTCATAATGCATGTTTTCACATACACAATTACTTGGGTTATTTTTGATTTATTCAGAGTTCTCCCACCCTCATGGTATTTCAAATATTAATCCCCCATACTGTTAAGCCTTATATTGTGGTTGCAACATATTTGGAGCTTATTGATACTTCTGAAATTCTTCTGGTCCTTTTATGTTTGATTCCAGGCATTCTTCTTATAATTCAGAATTTTCTTTCTACATTGTGAGGTTAAGCAGGAGCAGTTCATAGTAATGGCTAATTATTGGTAGGGAGCTGAGATTTGTGATTTTGGTTAGGCACAATGCCAAATGCAAAATATCATTTCCAACTTTGAAGAAAATACTATTCAGGATGAAAGGTGACCAATTATCTTGATCTGAGCTCTGGGGTTGGGTGATGAATAATATTATGCCCAAAAGATCATAAATGGTGTTGTGAATGGGTGTTCCCCTTAAAAAGATTCAACAGGATGAATGGAGGATATTAATGGCATGGTGGGTGGCAGTGTATTGAGAGTGGATATATCTATAAGATGTGGGAAAGCTTAATGGATATAATAGCTAATGCTATATATTAAAAGCTCAGACACTCACTGTGCTTAATCCAAAATTATATTATTCAAATTGATTTGAAAAATGCATGATTTGGAGGCATTTGTTCATTTGAACTCTTGTATGATAGTGTTGTAAGACGTGATGATAATATCACATTGTAAGATGTTGGCCTCAGATAATTGATTATGAGTGGGGCTATTGTAGATGTTTGCCTGCAGCACTCCAGCCTGAGAATTCTTGGATATTTCCCATTTCCAGTTGGTGATTAAGTGAGGTGGGTGTGGAGCCTTGTAGGGTGGTAATTAGCTTCCCCTTTTACGTGCTGATTAGTGAAATGGCCTGAATGGTTTTACCTAATCCCATATCATCTGAAAGCAGTCCACCAAGAGGGGTATTTGCCAAAAGAGATTCAATTGAGATTACTACTTTGTTTGTAATTATGTGCCTTGAATCAAAAGTGGATCAAGCGGGTGAGGTGGCCCAAAGGTTACAGGCAGATTGTCCATGGGGGACTTCTAAATCCCAGGGGAAAGCTAGTCCAGTTTTTGATGAGGAAGGATGGGGGTTTGATAATGGGAAGGCTGGATCCACTGGGTAATTGTATTAGTTTTTGCTTTGATGACAAAGAACATACACCTGGATACTTGTGTGAAATTGAGTTTGAAGCGGGAAATGTCGGAATAAAAAGTTGAAATTGACTATGAAAACTACTTTCATATTCTTTAGAAAGTTCAAGCTTGAAGTCTTCTTTTTGAAAACTTTAAAGTATGAATAGAAGGTTTGGATACCATGCAAAGAAAATCAACACAATATTAGGTTGTTGGTATGAGGAAGGATAATTCTTATCAGTCATCAATACGGCCTTAAAAGACAATGTTTGAGTAGGATTGGTTTGGCAATTTTCAACCATGCCCCAACAGGACCACATTGCATGAATTTTTGTGGTTCCCCAAGGAGTGGTATCAAAATTTTAGAAAGAGTTTCAGGCAGAGAGCTAATAGGATTCCTCTGATTGGGAGATATACAAATATATTATGCTTATTGTGCCAAAGAATAATCCAAGAAGATAAGTGGGAATGAACACCAGCTGAGGATATATTTCTATTTATTGAAATACAAGTATGAATCATCCTAATGAAAAGTGGCTGTGAAGTGGTTTACATTATGGCTATTATGAATTATTTGGGGAAAGTGGGAAATAATATGATCAGGAAGGTTCAGCTAAAGGGAATGAACCTCAAGAATGTAAGCTGGAGATTATTATATGAGAGTCAGCATTGGGTCAAAAGGGGGCTGGCTTGTGGCTATGTGGATTGTGATTCAGCTCATGGGCCACTTGTATTTATAATTTCCATATTTATTTTGGGGCATATATCCAGGCAAGGTGGAAAGAAACTTCTTGCTATGCCGCATATTACACAAGGACTGGGGGACCAATGTTCACATTAGCATATCAAAGATTGGATGGGATATAAGAAATTCATTTGCAGTGGCATGACACTGTACATGAAGTTCCCATATGTGGCATGGAGCCATGTTTTCTGGTGTGAGAGTGACAGTACATGAATCTTCTGTAGGGTAATTGTGGTGGAAATGAAGGTTTCACTGTGGGGATCATTTTGGCTGAAGGATTTGAGGTATGTATGATATCATGCCACCAAACATTAAATTTACTGTGGGTGGAAACACTTCATGACCCCAGTACAAGTTTGAGTGCCAGTCCTACAAGCTATGGACTATGGGGGCATAACTAATCCCTGCAGATTTGCCTCAGATGTGTTTCTCACAGGTATGAGAATCCATGGTGTGTTTTACCACCAGTACAAAGGACTGTATTCCATGTGAGATGGTCATTCCACCAAACATGAGATTTTTTGTGGGTGGAAGCACTTGTGGACTCATGCCTACTGGCATGCAAGAAATGTTGAAGTTGATGAAGGGGCACTGGGCATAACCCATGATCCACTTACAGGCAAGTGGTATGCTATTGTTTGTGAGGCTATAATCAATCTGTGCAGATTGGTATCAGATTTTCTCCCTCATGTGTGTGAGCCTCTGCACTGACTTTGGCCACCCGCATGAGCAAACGTTTGCCCAGAAGCCAGGCCTTCCAAGTTCTGAAATGCATGTGACAATTGCCTTCATATGACACACAGTGGGATGAATTTGAATTTGTGTGCTTGCACAAAAATATCTGGCCTCATTGATCATAAGTGGGTTCCAGTCATAGTTCCCTTGGGCCTTGACACCAGAGTGGGTCCAAATTTTGTGTATGACCCTAATCCTTCCTCATCCCAATACACTCCCCTCAGAATGAGCTGGAAGATTCCAGCATCTGTGCGGGAGTTAGGCAGAGCTCTCCAACAAAGTGCATCAAAAGGATTCATTTGAGCCATTTCTTTGAATTCCTCAGTGTGATTTCAGTATTTTCTCAGCCCTGCAGCTTTCCCCAATGGTGTACTGTACACACTCAAATGTTTGCTGATCTATAATTCACGATTGTGTAATAATAGTTCAGCTTGCATGAATATTACATTTTATCATCAGAAATCCAATTGGTTGCATATGGTTTGATGCTGTGCCAAGATCTTAGTGGGGTGAATCTCCTTCATTGTACCCACAAGCTCAGCATTTATGTATTTTGTAATTTAGTGCCAAAAGATCAGTGGGGAATATTTTTGGAATGCAATGGTTGGAGTGCTTTTCACAAGAGTTTATTGGAAGAACCACTGCTGTGCACTTGACCAAAGTGTGTGAAATGCTCAGTCTGGCAGAAGTGTCTTCCAATGTTGTTCCAAATTCTCAGATTGTATGCACACTAAGATGATCTTTTCACAATGCTGTCTGCCAGACCTCAACAAAGGGAACTCTTTCCAAAAAGGCTAGTAAGCCAGTTGAAATACTGGTTAATACTGGAAAGCTGTAGATCAGATTCCACCATGTGACAGTACTCCCGGATTTAGAGCACTGCATCCTGAAGTGCATTTAGCTGATGGTATTACCCATGTCCTCTTCATGAAGCTACATTAGTCACAACAGGAGCCTAAAAGGAACCCCCAAGGGGTGCAACTCTTATATGCCAATAGAGCATAAAAACCCAGCAATTTCTGGTTTCTTGATTGAGACCCCTCCTTGTCTCAAGCTGAAATCAAACCCATGACATTGGTAACCAGTTTATTGTAACAATGCTGTCTGCCAGATCTCAACAAAGGGAACTCTTGCCCAAATGACTATTAAACCAATTGAAAGACAGGTTGATACTGGCAAGTTGCAGATCACATTCCACCATGTGACAGATATCCCAAAAGCTCTTCAGGGGAGAATTGGATATTTTTGCAGCAATAGTTCCACAGTTTTGAAATTCAAATGTTCAGCCACTGGGAATTGAATCTATGACCCCAAAGAATACCTGTAAAATGGGTCAACCCAAGCACATGCTTTATTCACTTGTCATACAGCCTCTCAACCCTTCTTGCAAGCTCTATCACCCATCCATAGCAGTAACCTGTGACCAAATGCACCATGTACTTTTCTTTATGGTGCATTCTTAGATTTCATCCACCATGCACCTTCAACAATGCTGTCACCAAAGCACTCCCAGGTGATTGGGTGGCTTTTTAACACAATAAAGGAGATCTGACTGAGTATAATAATTGATTCAATTTTTATAGTCAGTTGGAGCCCCTTTGTTTCCCTGCCTCACACAGGCATTTCCCTTCCCCTCTGCAGCACTGGCTGCAAATAAGAGCCCATGACCCCAACAAGCTTTGAAGCTGAGACCCTCCCAGGTGCTGAAACTGCTGCAAATGGCTCAGCTTCCCCATGGTATAAGATACCATCTTTTCCCAGCATGCATTTGTCTTTTTTTCTCACCCATTTCACTTTCTTCTACTTTACCCACACCTTCTTATCCTGGTGCATATTCCACTATGTCTTCACCCCTTTCCACTTCAGTCTATTGCACTAAACTGACCACTCCCCTTCCCTTTTGCTATATTATTCCATCAATAATACCTCCAGAATCCCACTTCCATATACATTTTGCATCTTTTTCCCAGTTTAAAGCTTTTGCAGATCTCATCCCCTGCTTTTCATACTAAATCTCTTTTTGATTCTTTAATCTCAGACTTTTCAACACCTTCTACTTGCACTTGATAATTTTACTTCCATTGTAAATTCATTATTCATTGTACATATTACTTTTTGCTTCAAATATTACTTTCTATTCATATACTGAAATTATTTTTCTTTATTTTATATGTCATCCACTTTGTGCTCTAAGAAGGGTATCCCCTGCAATGAAAGATGCCTGTGAGGCTTTCTGACAAGCACACAGGAAATGTTCCTTTGTCTCCTGCCCAGAGGAGTTCCTGTGTAAGACTCTTTTGTAGTTGACAATTATTAAAGCATTTCAGAGTGAAAGTTGACACCAGTACCACAAACAGGCAGATGGGAATGCTGCCGTACAATTAGACTGGTTCCCTTGAAAATCAATTTGTCCACCATCCAATGGTCACTTCACTCCTTGACCAGATCAAGGTGATTATCCAGCCAATGAAATATGGCAATGGCAAAAGGACATTCAAACTCAGGCTTATTGTCATCTATGGAATTCAACTTCCAAAGTAGGTTTTATTTCTTATCCTTGACTCTTTTTTCTTTATGCAATCATACTGACTCTTCTTCATTACCCACAGAAAAAATGCCACCAAATCCCCCTCAAAAAGACTCTCCCATTCCCTGTATGCTTTGCAAAGAAACTCCATGGCTACCCACTCCACATTGGAGGCCATATTTCACAGTAAGCAGATAGTTTTTCTCAATGCCATTTTAACTTTGAAAGTAAGTGAACTTACTTTTTCTTGTATTTTATAGCCCTCCCAAGCCAATGAGCCACCTGTTCACACCCTACCCCACTTATTCCAGGCCTGAGTGAAGTCCCAGCTTCCCAAGTACCACCAACTTAGAATGCTTCCACTCAAGAGCTTGAACCTGAGCTGGCTCCAATGAATTCAATGGAGGAACCATTTTTTAAGTCCAATTTTCAACTTAAATTTCCATTTCCAACCTCTTCAGCTTGTCCTTCCACTCCCCACTTGCTCATCATCATCACCAATACACTGGTTGGATCCCCTACCACAATGACACTCTGCAGGAATTCACTGACTTGCAACTGGCCCTCATGATTCCTCAAGAAACGGTCCACAAATTGATCACCCAAATCTTGTTGGAGCATTTCCAATTGCTCCACATGATTTCCTTTGTGGATACACCAGGAAATTAGGAAGGAGCTAAAATCCCTCCTTGGGAATGCATTAGAGGCTTATCCAAAGGAGGACATCACCGGAATTGTCTCAATGTTTCTTGAAAAATAACCAAAAAAATTAGTTTTTTCAATTTCCTCTTTTTATTTTTCTTGTAATACACTCATTTAAATAACCCAGTTGTAATGGAAAAACAAAATCTTGAATTCCTCTCATCTTCTTTGTATCATTTCTGCATTCTTATGTGACCAATGGTGCAAATCACCTCTTTCTTCAGAAAGCTTTTGGTGAGAGCCAAACCAGATTCATTACCAATTATTTCTTTGTGTGAACCTCTTTTGTAGAAAATCACCATATATTAATCATTAACTCCTGCATTTTCTGAATCCATGGGCCTCTATTGTTTGAGATATTAGCTGTAAAATACCTGGGTCTTCCTGCATGTGAGCAATCCACCTGAAATGCATGAGTCAATTCATCAAACATGCATAATTTTTTGCATGTGAAGGGGCAGGATTGTTGGCATGGGTAAGGATTTGTGTTTGAAGCACATGCATAATGATTTGTGTGTGAAGCATCAGGATCCTGGAAATGCATAAGGATTTGCATGTGAAGCACAGGTATACTGGACATGTGTAAGGATTTGTGTGTGAAGCACATGTACACTAGACATGCAGGAGTATATGTGTATGACAGGAAGTTATATTGGGAAAGCAGGAGAACTGGTGTGTGAAGCACAGGGTAACTGAATATTCATGTGGCTTTGCATGAGAAGTGCAGGGATACAGTACATGTGTATGACCCAAAACCCCTGCAGGAATTCCATTCCCTTTTGTGTGAAAATGAGGAATACAAACATAATGGAAGGTAATTCCCCTTTTTTGGGATTACCAGCTGGTCCCATTATTGAAAACCAGTGATAATTGTGTTTACAGCCTCAGTATATGACCATGTATGTTGGCATGCCATCATACATGAGCCATTTCAACCCCAGTTCATTTGAGCCACCCTGTCTCCCCAATTCCAAACCATCCAATCCCAATTTATATTGTACTCCACAGTACCACACCACTATTGTCCAATTACCCTCTAATTCCAACACACATCCAAATTCTCTCATTCTTCCAATTGGGATAAAATTGTATTACCATCCCTGATGTGATAGCCAGACCCCTAGCCAATTTCATAGGAGCTGTGGCTTTTCTGCCACATAGCTTTTGCTAGCTTCTTTGAGCATTGAGAAGACAACCCCACTAGGATTGTGCTGGCTCATTATAATGAAAGAATGTACTACTGGCCCATGAAATTTGGATAGATCAATCCAAAAATGCTGATTTGGGATAATAAATTTTCCCTTAGTGAAATTCTTGGACACATATTTTTGAATTTGGAGGGTCTACTTATCAGATTGAATCCACCATGCCAAAGCATAAAACAATGCATCCTTATCAACATGAGGTGAATTTTTGAATTGGTTAATGGTGAAAGGGAGAGTGGAAGCAAGCTCAAACTCCTCCTGATTTGCGGAAATCTTGGCTTCATAGCTAATTTGATCAAAGGAAGAGACCCCTAATGACTTGTAGCATGCTTTCATCTTCTGAAATAATTTATCCCCAACATATTTTAAGGATTGACCTAAAATTAAACCCACCAACCTCAGATTTTCACCTTGGTTCAGCCATTCTTCTTTTTTGTCTTTAATCTTCCTGATACTTCCACAAAAACCAAATTTTTTGTTTGTTGTGCTGCATTTGCACCACCCAATAGAAAACATAAATCCCTTGAGTAAAGCCCCATTTATTGATATTGGGTCTGTGAAATAATAATTGTGATAGTTTATCCCATTGATTGACCTCAACCTCACTCATTGTTGCAAATGGTCTGATTTTTACAAGGGCAATGAGTAATCCAGTGGAAGAGAAAATAGCCATGCAGCCAAAGTTAGTTTTTTTGATTTGAGTGAAGTCCATAATCCTCTGAATTTCACTGGAAGGTATATTTTCTGATACTGGCATTAATATTTGTGCTCTTTGTTTACTGGAGGAAAAAACCTTATTCCTTTAGGTAGTTTTGGCCTCATTTTCCTTTTGGGATGTGCCACTATTCACAAGTGGTTGAGGGATCACTTGTTGTTGAAGCAGACAAGATATCAGATACTTCTGACTACCATTTCAAGAAAGCCCTTTTAGATACCAAATGGAACCGAATAATGAATGGTGACCAATTCCCAATGAGCTTTATTTGGTACGCATCCATGAACTCCCTGTTGGAGCCCACATGGCATTGGCTCAATCTAAACCAACTAAAGCCAGTGTTCCTCCATGGCCCAATGAGGGTGTCACATGAATGCTGGCCTATGGATATATATATATACCTTAAAATCAACTGATAAACTCACACTTTCCATCCTCGCCCCAAACCAATGCTTTGCTGCAAGTTCTCTCTTACACTCCTTTCCTTTTTTGTGAATGGAATTTTTGTGCAGTAAAATGCACTTAAACTGAAGGATTAGTGACTTTTGTGTGGATTTTAATTTCCCCCTGAATTTTTTATTGCTTTATTATGGTTTGATTTTGCCCGCTAAAAATAAATGATTAAATTTGACTTTTGCAAATTGGCAATATCAATAATCTGAACCAAATCCACTGAAATTAATACTGTATTATTCAATTTGATAGATTTATGTTCCCATTTAGTTAGTTTCAAACCCAACCATCTTGAATATTGCAAGCAAGCACAAGTCAAAAATTCTCCTCATGGACATTTCTTCCTGCACCTGCTCGGCTCACTGATCCCTCCTGTCCTTTTGAAAGAAGTAGTGCAATTGGACCCATTATGAGCTAGAGGTGTAAATATTAGCTTCCTGCAATGCCCCTGAATGTGGTCATTGTGGGAACAACTTTGCAACTGAGTTTGTGTAAGTTCAGAGGATTTTCTATGGCTTACAGAGGGATACCACTGTACAACATTTTTTTTATTGACATTCATACTAAGGGATCCAGAGTAGGACAGGTAGTAAAAATTATTAAATTCATAAATCACGTTCTAAAATTAAATTACAAGTTATTTGCTACAAAGATAATCTGGAATGGGTCAATCCTGGTTGCAAATTTAGTTGACCTGGGTGCAGCCAATGTAAACTCTTCATTTGAACCAAAACCCCACTTCTCTACCAATGCATGACCAAGCTCTAATGCCAAGCATTGCACAAATTCAAATCTAAGAGGTACAGCTTGGTTAAAAGACTCTTATGAGAAGAAACCCTTATTCAGTAAATTGCATATATACTTATTAGTACATATACACACTGGCTCTACTAGCATTTTAAACTCTGGAAGTATTTTGGAAATTTCAATGTGTGATAAAGTCCCTTTCACTGAGCTTGTCTTCAAGTCATGTGAGAATACCATCAAGCCACAAACCCCAGTTGCACAGAACGCATCTAATATACCATAGCAAATTTGAATTATTCCAATATTCTTGTGATACAACAAAGGATCTTTGATGGCCTCATTTTTTTTAACTTGTGAGTTTGCCTTTCATTCCATATACTTCAATTTTTTTATGTTCACATACCATGTTTTATGCAATCATCAAGTGGATAACTGTATCCATTAACTCCTCCAAGTTATTGTGGGGCTTTTTCAATATTGCATTGTCTGCCCAGCCACCTTCAATTCTAAGCTGTGTTTCAAATTTCTTCAATTTACTCAAGCAGGAGGAAAGGTATTCAACTGCTCCCTGTTTGAGTCCCAGAGGATCAGTGGTATTTGTTGTTGGTGCCACATATGGTTTAGGTGCAATCACATCATATGACACTGAACTAATGAATTCAAACATAACATTTTCTCAACCATTCATAATTGGATTGGAGGGTTAAATAAAGCTCTTAACCATTTTGAAGAAGGAGTTTTCAGATTTTGGGAGATTAACTGGAGATTTTGCTGATTCCTTCATCAATTTGAAATTCCAAATGTTCTTACTATAAACTGCTTTGGTTTCTGTTGGCGTAAAAACATCTAACCCTATATATTGCAATTTATATCACATGAGTCAAAAGCCAAATCATCATTTATCATTCACAAAGATAAAACTCACCTGTAATACCAAGCTTCTCAAGCCAGGCTGACATTTTCAGCTCTTGGTTACTGGTCACCTCAATACCAACAGGCAGGAACTTATCTGCATCACTTTTTGGTAGATTTTCCCGTTGATTTTTTTAAATGCTATTGATATTGTCAAGCACTATTTCACATTATTGTTGAGTAATATTGGAATTATAATTCAAATTTTCTCCAAACTATTCAATGTGGGATGAAAAAATTCCTTGATCATTGTTTAAGGTTGACACATTGGCCTCAGGTTCAGGAATTATATCATTCATATCTTGACCCATTGTATCATGTTTAAGCTTCTCACGCTCTTGGGATGCTTGAGTATTTTGAGGAGAGGCAAGAGGGGTTTCATCATGGATTGTTTCATTGAGTGCCAGGGGGCTTCAGTTTGAGCACCTTTATTATCATTATTCTCAACTTCAGGATTGATACTGTTATCACCTTGATCAAGAGAATCTTTTGTGGCTTCAAAGGTACAGTTTCTTTTGTTGTTTTTTGGTGGAAATTATATTTTGTCCTTTACCTAAACCTTTTACTAGAACTCCAATTAACCCTTGAGATCCTTCAGGTAGAGATTCTCCCACCTCCACACCTATCCATATACTGTAAGCAAGGATTTTTATCAATTTGGTATGCAATTAGTAATGGACTTATGTCTCAAGTCCATATTGAGGAGGCTCATTGTGAGCCTTTGAGATATGACCACATATCCAAAAATGTCACAAGATAAACGTTTATAATAATTACACTCTTAATAATTATCTTAAAACCAATGAAAATGCCATAAATAGGTATAAACTTTTGATCAACCCAAAATCTAATGTGTGAAAATGTGAAATAAATTACACCATTAGATTCCTCATGGTAAAATACACATATATCATTTTTATGGAATATCTGTAAAGTCAATAATAACTGAATAATAAATAATAATATGCTAAAAAAGACATTGATTCTTATTTAACTCAGAAACCAATGAAACATGTGAAAGAAGCTGCACCATTGGATTCCCCATGAAAGGCTACACATAAAAAACTATATGTCAATTCTCTAAAGTCAATAATTCAGGAATTAAGCTGAATATATGCACTTTTTTGGTCAGTGCATACATTCATGGTTTTTAGCTAATATCTCTTGAGATATACATGATAGAGAGTTAAACCAAAATAAATTCACAGCGTAATTACTGTAGGAACACAGATATGAACTTTATTTGACAATCTATAAACTAGGTGATAACTTGTAAGGTTTTATTGAACAAAATTACTAGCGCTGTTAACCACTTTGTTGTTAAAGTGGTCCAAACTTAAAACAAAGTGGATATTCAGATTCTACTAGATACTAAATGAATAATGATGTATTTTCTATCATAATATACAAGAAAAATCATCAAAAATAGAGTTTTGATGATGTAATGAAATTCTCTTGGAAGTTTAATATCTAAATTCCAGGCTATTAAAATTCACTCTCTGAATAGCTGTAGTGTGTATAACTCAAAATTTATTAATGATCTATTTTTAAGCTTAAAATTGATCATTTATGATCACTCACTGTACTCTTATGTTAAGTTTGGCAGTTATATAAGTGATACAACTGGTGAATACTATTATATTATGATTCATACTAATAAAATCCACAAATTTTAAGCTTCTGCCAAGCCTATTATGTCTTCAAACTTGGATTGATGGTGAGAACTCTAAATAATGGCGTAATAATGGGATAAGATGGTTTGATCATGATTTGAAAATAACTAAACCTTAAGATACTGATCATTTCCACTGGATACCATCAGTACACATCTACTAGAAACCTACTGGACTCTAGAAGGGAGGAATTTACTATAAATAGAGCTCTTTTTACTCTATTTTCTCCTCAGATGCCTCAAAACAATAAAACAATTAAATCAAAAGGTAAAATCTTTATTATTTATATATAAGTCTTTTATATTATCAAAGATCAGAGATAATCCTTATTATAATCATCAATATTGATTTGATTACTCCAATTGTTCATTTGTTTTGTTACAATTCTCTTGAAAATCTTATTTCCACATAAGAATCAAGAATATTTGTATTTTCTTTTATTTCTATTTGTAAATACAGTTTAGATAAGTTTTATTTACATTATTTGGTGTAAACTCTTTCAAAATTATTATATTAAGTGTTAAAAGTAGGTTATTTTCTCTTATTACAATAATTTTCTCTTTATTATTATTTTAATAATTCTTCAATTAATATAAATAGTATTTATATTAATATATAACTTTAATATTAGTAATATTACTGTTATTAGTTGTTTTTTATTAATAAAAACGATTTTTTAAACCTTTATCATTTGTTAGTAACAATAATAAAGAGCTTCTGAATATATCAATTATTTAAATATTAATAGATTTTTTTATTATATTATTCTTTTATAATATAAATTGTATTACTATATTTATTTAATAATATAATTCTTTTTATTCCATAATTATAATGTGATTTTATTATTATAATTACCCTTATCTTATTTCTTTCATTAATAAGGACATTCAGAGTACAATAAGTAAGATATTAGTATTTTTTTACTTATTGTTTCATAGTCAAACCTTACATTTGGGGGCCTGGCCGTAATATTTACTTGAAAAGACCTATAGAAATATTGTTATTGGGTTTATCCAATGATAAAGTATAATTATATAATAATATTATATTTATTGATTTTGAAAGCTATTGAGGAATTTGGAAAGTAATGGTACTGTCTTACACATGGTTTTTCACATCCTTAGACTTGCAAAAACTTTCTTTGAGTGACTCTAGTTATTGAAAAAGTCATTTATAAATTAAAAATAATTTTATATTATAAATTAATTTCATAAAAGAATCATCTTCATTTTTATTTTATTCTTTAAAAATGTAAAAAAAACCAATAAAAAAGTTATTTTTATGCATTTTTTTCATTTCTTTATTCATTTTATTTATTCTAAGATATAAAAGCAATTTTTATGTGAAGAATTGCCATATCGTACTAAAAATAACACTTTTGATATAAAAGACTTTCATTTATTTTTCTTTTTAGTGTTTTCAGACAGCTCACCAGAGGACAACCAGACCACTGTTGAAATATTGGTGGAACAAACCTGCCCAAGTTCCCCAACACCAATTGTCATTAAGGAAAAAAAAGCTAAGAAATTAGACTTTCCGGGACCCACCATTCAGGACTCTGAAGGTGAGTACCTGCTTTTAAATTTTCCATAAAAAGAAATTCTTGTCCTGAAATTTTTTTTATTTCTTATTTCTTAAGTTATGACTACAAAAAGAGGTTCCCAATACTCCATCCAATCAGATGGAACTTGACTCAGAGGTATAATTGATCCCTCAAAAGGGAAAAGAAAGAACAAAATCCCCAGTGGAACAGAATCCACACAAGAAAGTGCCTTATCCCAAATGCAAGTCCCAGAAATTCCCATAATATCTGAACCAGAGGTAGAGCTAATTATGAGTGACTCAAACACATATAAATCACATTCAGAGGGCTAAAATAGACATTTACATGAGCCAGTACAAGCAGTACTACACAGTGTACTAGGAAAAGGATTGGGAAGTGTTGCCACAAATACACCAAGGAGTGATGAAATCCTGGCACATCCTCAAAACATTCCTCAAAGAGGAGCAAATAGTGAGACACTCCAATGGATGGAATCCACTATCATCCAAACCTCAAATCAAAAGGATCAAGAAATAACATGCCAAAAAGAGGGAGGCAACCAAGGAAGAAGCCCCAGTAGCTTCTACCAGCAAGCCCCAAGCTAACCCACTTCCCCAAGAAGGGAAGAAGAACAAGAAAAAGAATTGTAGAAAACCATATTGCCCAAGTTAAAGGATTCCAAAAATCCAAAAAGATGCCATCCACAATGTCTTTAACATGGCCAGAACCTTGTTGGAATTCAAGGACAAGGAGGAACAAAGAATGAGACAACCTCATTTCCCAGAGAAATAAGTTTGTCTCCAGATGTTGTAAATACTTTAACAGAAATGAAAATAGTATTCTACCTCTTAAAGAAATTAAAAACAGTTTATTATCTTTACAAGAAATAAATAATAATTTATCATCTATAACAAAAATTGTTGTAAAAAATAAAAAAGAAATTTATAAAATCAAATTTATTGTTGAAAACAATAAACCAAAAGTTTCAATTGACAATACTCAAAAATTAATACAAGTACAACAGGAATTGTATAAATATATAAACAATATCAAAGATAAAGCTTTGATAATCAATTATGAAGTTAGTATTGATAATATTACAGAAAAATTAAACAAATTATGTGTTTCTGTAGAAGAATTTGAAGAAATAAATTCATCACACCAAAAATTACTTCTAGAACATGTGTAAAAAAGTGATGAAGCAAGAATGAATCTGAAATATGACATTCAAAGTAAAATAATGCTTATTACTGAGAAAATGGAAATAATAAATTAGGCTAAGTTAAATATGCCAAAGTTATCAACCCCATTTTCTCACATAAGAAGTCCTTTTAAACCAAAAGAGGAAATAACAAATCCCTTCATAACATACTTGAGTCATCAAGACAATAAAAAAGTCATAATGAAGGAAGCACCTCAATTAAAAGAATGGCCAACATTCACAGGAGAAGGTGAATATGACCATATGCCATTTATTAAAACAATTGACATGTTACAAGAAGATTATTCCATACCAGATGAATTAATCACTGCCAGATTACACTCACTATTTGGAAAATCTGAAAAAAGATGGTATTGTGGCATAAGACAAACAAATGGAAAAAAAAACCTGGTCTTGGTGGAAACCAGAAATAATCACCAAGTGGGCTAATGATTCCTGGAGGTACAAAATAGAAAATGCATTTTAAAATTCCTTCTTTGACCCAGACAAGGATAAACCTTTGACTTGGTTCTTAAAACAAGTGGAAAGATTAAATTATTTTTAATTAATAATTAGGTCTTCATATATTTGAAAATAATCCTCCTTATTGAAGATCATGTAATGAAATATATTTTAAAATTTATGGAGCATGTTCAAATGTGTAAAGTGAGGACTGTATGATTCCACATTAGTGAATTTGGCTTTGTGAAATGTTACCTCTTATGTGAAGTACCCAGAAATGTCACAAAAAATGGTACACATAAAAATGCTTAATAAATGTGGAGGATAATTGGAAAATGCCCTGAGAAGCAGGTGTATTGAGCCATGCTTCACAGAAGAGTATATCAATGCACTAGAAGACATAGTGACAAGGACAAAAATTGGCAAAACTTGGAAGAAATTGGACCTCAAAATTCAAAAAAGCCATTTATCAAGAAAGATAAACCAAGAGAACCTTTCAAGCCCAATACATCCAACAGTAATGATCAAAGAAAGTGTCAAAAATGTGGAGATGTTGGACACTTAGCCAATAATTGCCTTAAAAAAGCAAAAATCAATTAAATTGTTGAAACAGAGGACCGCAATGATAGAGAAGAAGAATCTGACTCTGAAAAGGGCACTTAAGAATCAGAAACTTTTGAAAGTTATGAAATTAATTTAATTAATAAAAAAAATTAATAATATTGATTTAATATATGAAGTACTGGATGTCAATTCAAACTTACCACAAGTTGGAACATCTGACACAAGCCTGACAAACATACAAGATGCTAAACTGTATAGAACCAAAACAGCAAAAGGGTTGGGTTATACAGCTGGAAAATCAAGTATAAGTATTGTCACGGTGGAAAACCAAGGGGTAAAAGTAAACTTAGATACAGTAGCATATTGTACCTGTGTTGGTAAGATTTATTTGAAAGCAATTGTACCAGATTGGGAAGAAAAACTTATACCAATACAAGGAGTCAAATTTAGTAGTGCAAGTGAAAGCATGAAGCCCCTTGGAATAATTGACTTGAAACTTATTTTTCCTCATCCTTCACAATGCATCAGATTGAAAGTAGTGTTTGTGGTAACAGAAAACTGAACAAGTAACCATTTTATACTTGGAAATGACTACGTTTCAGCTTATGGAATAGATATATCTAACCAAAAAGATATATATTTTACCATAGGAGACAATAAAAGACAAAAATTTGGCTTCTTCAATAACAAAAAACAAATTTCAGCTATCAAGAATGAAGAAAAAAGCGCAGAAAAGGATTTTTTCTTAGCTGAACAACTTCAAGAGGCAGAATTCAGTCATTAATTCACAGAAAAAATGAAATAAAAATTGATTGACCTCTTATTTGAATATAAGAATGCCTTTGCAACTGACAAAGAACCACTAGGTGGCATAATTGGACATGAGGTAGACATAATCCTTAATGTGGAAAAAACGTATCCACCTTTATTAAAAATACCAGCTTACCCAGCTAGCCCAAGAGCTAGAGAAGCTTTGGAGGTACACATTAAAGAATTAATCTATCTTGGAGTATTAAGGAAAGTAGGACATAATAAACAGGTAGAGGTCACTACACCTGTCATTATAACTTGGCATAATGGAAAATAAAGGATGGTAGGGGACTTCAGAGCTCTAAACACCTATACCATCCTTGACAGATATCCAATACCCAGAATTCATGAGACATTAACACAATTATCACAGGTTAAGTTCATCACAGCCATGGATGCTCTAAAGGGTTTTTGTCAAAATGTCTTAACAGAGAATGCCAAAAGACTACTGACGATAATAGTCCACTGTGGAATGTTTGAATATCTGAGAATGCCATTGGGTATAAAAAATGCGCCTTGCCATTATCAAAGAATGATGAATACCATATTTCCTGAAGAATTGTCAGAAGGATGGTTGATTATCTATATAGATGATATCATTGTTTTCTCAGAAACTTGGGATAGTCACTTAAAAAGACTAGAAGGAGTCTTGCAAGATATAGCACAAGTAAACATGAAAATCTCCTTAAAAAAGTGTCATTTTGCATAAAATGAACTGAAAGCACTAGGACATGTTGTGTCTGGGCTAAGTTTGGGCATACCTAAGAACAAAGTAGCAGCAGTACTATTGAAGCCAATGACCAAACCAAAAGAGAAATGCAATCATTTCTAGAATTTTCTGGTTATTACAGATAGAATATAAAACACTTTTCAAGAATTGCTAAATCCTTGTATAAGCTCTGTGACCAACAGAAAGTCTATGAAATGACTGAAGAAAGAGTCAAGGCATATAAAGAACTGAAAAATTCCTTAACAAATGCCCCATTTCTTCTAATGCCATATTGGAAACTAACCTTCAAGCTATACATTGATGCTTGTGGAGAAGGGCTAGGTGCTGCACTACACCAGACACAAATCATCAATAACAAACCTGTTGAAGGGCCAATTTGGGCCATTTCAAGACAAATAAAGCCAGAAGAAGCAAGGTATGGAGCAAGCCAAATGTAATTGGTCTTCTTAGTGTGGGCTTTAGAAAGATTACACTATTATTTGGATGGAACAGGGTTTGATGTAATTACACATTGCAATGCTGTAAAATATTTACTTAACATGAAACTTTCAAATAGACATATGCTAAGATTGCAAATTGCCATCCAAGAATATAGAGGAAATATGACTATAGCTCATAGATCTGGTAATATTCATAAAAATGAAGATGGTCTTAGCAGATGGGCTCTGACAAATACACTTGAAAATCCAGCATGGGTAACACAGGAAGAGCACCATATAGAAGGCATATGTGTCACAGATATTGGCACAGAGCTCTTTAACCAAGTTAAAGAAAGCTATAAAATGAACGAAAACTGCAATATCTTATTCCAACTTCTAATGAATAACTGTAAATACCCATCAATTTCATCAAAACTAGATGAAATATGGAAAATATTATATGATGAAGGAAGATTCCACCTCCTTGATGGAATCCTCTATCATAGAAGTAAACATACATGTGTTATGGTTATAACAGATAGAACTCTGAAAAACATTATAATTCATGAATTTTATGATAGTGTTTCAGCTGGAAATCTCACAGAAGACAGAACACTAGAGGCGGTAAAAACCTGCTCTTGGTGGCCAAATTGGAAGAAAGTTGTTTCATAATACTGCCAAACCTGTGACAGATGCCAGAAAGCAAACAGAGACACAGGCAAGAAATTTGGAATGATGATCCAAATCCAAGAGCCAAAATCCCCTTGGGAAACAGTCCACATGGATTGGGTCACAGCCTTACCTCCAGGAGGAGACAGAAGTTAGAATGCATGCCTAGTATTAGTTGACAGATACAGAAAAACTCAAATGTTCTTACCATGTCAAAAGGATGATACAAATATGGACACAGCCATAATGATATGGCATAAAGTTATTAGCCACACAGGCTTATTCAAAAATATCATAAGTGATAGAGACCCAAAATTCACTTCATCATTATGGAAAAACCTCCACAAGCTGTTTGGAAAAAAATTATCATTCTCAACAGCTTACCACCCCCAAACTGATGTTCTAGCAGTAAGAATGATACAGAACTTAGAAGACATTATCAGGAGATTCTGTGCTTATGGACTAGAACTTGAAGATTCTAATGGTTTTACCCATGATTGGTGTACATTAATACCAGCCCTTGAGCTACCATATAAAACATCAATCCATTATTCAACTTGCAAAACACCAGAAATGCTAGAAAAAGGCTGGAATCCAAAATTTCCTTATGATACCCTCAAAAGGACTTAGTGGATATACACCCAACAGCAATTTGCTTCAAATTAATTCTTGAAAAAGCAAGACACCATGCAAACAGATGTATGCAAGATTAATTCGAATATGAAAAGAAAAGATGGGCTAAAAGCCATAAACCACCTGACTTAAAGATAGGAGACTTGGTCTTGGTGTCAACTCTAAGTTTCAATAATATAAAAGGCCCAAAGAAATTGAAAGATTCCTTTGTGGGACCAATTATGATAAAAGCACTAAATGGACCTAATTCTGTGCAACTAGAGCTCACAGGTGAATTAATGAACAAACACCCAACTTTCCCTGTAAGTCTGATAGAACCTTACAACTCAAGTAACAAGGAATTATTTCCATTAAGAAATAAACCCCCACTTGAAATACCCCCTTTAGAGGAGGGAGAAGAAAAGAAAATTGTAAAGGTCCTTAAAGAAAGAAGGACAAGAAACAAAAAGGAAAGGGAATACCTTGTAAGGTATAGAAACCCAACTCATGAAGATGAATGGCTACTTGAGAAAGATATAAAAAATGTGGATAAACTATTAAGAGGGTTCAGAAATGAAAGAAAACCTAAAGAATAGAAAATTAAGCATTATTGAGCTTCAAAACTAACAAAGTCTATTAAAGAGGTAGGACAGTGGATGATACCCTCATTAACTATATCAGATTCTGGTAAAATCTTCTTTCGTGGTAGGGAATGTGAGCCTTTGAGATATGACCACATATCCAAAAAGGTCACAAGAAAAACTTTTATAATAATTATACTCTTAATAATTATCTTAAAACCAATAAAAATGCCATAAATAGGTATAAAATTATAATTAACTCAGAATATAATGAGTAAACATGTTAAATGAATCACACCATTCACCAGGGCGAATCTCGTGTCAATCGTTGGCAATTGACTTCACGTCAAGCAAACATCAAGCAGGATAAAAGTCAAGCTCATGTCAAGCAAAAATCAAGCAAACGTTGAGCACACGTCCTACTCTTGTCTTACACCAAATCCTGTGACATCCACCAATATTGGTTCCCCTGTGCCTTCAACTCAGATTCCTAACCACCAGATCATCCCGCAACCGTCCGATGGTTGGTAAAAATTACACAAGACCCGCCTGTTTGCACAAACACACATCAAAGAGGTCCTTCAGCCAGTCTTGATGTAGGCGGGGGGGTTTGACTTCACCAGGTCATCCATGAAAGGACTCCGCCTGAGCAGGATTGTTGTTTTTCAGATGACACTGGTAGAGCCTGCCGCACAATACCGCAGGTGCAGGTGAGCTTGCATGTGCATTAGCGGGTGCGGGTGCGCTTGCGTGTGCATTGGTGGGTGCGCTTGCATGTGAATTGGCGTGTGTGGGTGCGCAAGGGCCGATTCCCCTTCCAACATGATGATGGCACAGTTAGAAATTATGGATGTTGTGAAAGGTGAGTGTGTGGGTCATTTGATCATTGAGCTTGGCTTATTCACACTGTACCCAATGTCAAAATAGTAAGCTCTTTGTGGGTATGTGAAATTATGGGCTTTGCTTGTCACAATGGCATGTCTCTGTCACTAAATTTTGAGGCAGTTATTTCACTAGCAAAATTGCTAATGAATATGAGAGATTTGCATTTTAGTAGACTAAATATCATGAAATAATGGCTTTATCATTACAAGCAGTCCACATGACAGAAATTTGTTATCATACAATCCACAGTTACCTTCAATTTCTTCTTCAGATATAATCAAGTGTCCATCATCAAAACCAACAGCTTTATGAATATTCAGATGCAGCCAATCTGGTAAGAAATTCACATCAATCTTCAAAGTTTTTAAGATCAGAAAGTTATTGTTCAGTATGCTAGATGGCTCAGAGACTTTAAAAATGCTATTAATAATACCAAATCGTCGTGAGTTGCCCCTCAGAAAACATATCTTACTGTTGCTGACATTTTTGGATTCAGTTGAAAATATATTGTTCCCAATATTAATGTTTGAAACTGTAAAATACCAAGGTGAGACAATCCTTGAAGTGGGAGGACTTGTGGATTGCATGTTAGTGTCTAAGCTGATCCAATCAACTATTTCCCTTGTTGCATGAAAATTCTGTAAGTACTCAACCAGGCAATCATAATTTTTTTGGTCATGGTGGGATGGTTTGTTATATTTATGGTGATTGAACAGGGCAGGTGGCTGTGATTCGAAAATCTGTTTTATTTCACATGGCACGGATGGGGATTTCAGGAGAACGGAAAGGTTGGAACATCAACAGATATGTTGAAGTAAGCTTTTATCTATATCATCTATTCAGAGTTGCAAGAAGTTAGTCTTATTCAGTTCAGGTGTTAATTAATGTGAATATATTGATCTTATTAATTTACTTACATATTTTGTTATTTGTTGGCATTTTTGCAAATACCCCAATCAAGTGCTCATAACCCCATGTGGCTGAGGCTTGTGCTGGGACCCAACGTTGGAAGAGTTTGGGAATATGATCAGCAAAATGATGATTTGGTTTACTTTTCTGTTTTGGGAACAGGAGTTGATTGGAAAGGCGGAATTTTTTCTAATGTTCAGCAAATGCAGTCGCATCATCTATTGAAACAGTCCAACTTGTGGCAATGTTGATAGCACTAATCAAATGGAATGTATTCTTGGTTAGTTCATTTCCAAGTTCTTCTGACTGACCCATTTGCCTTTGAATGTTGGCGGATTGGTGTACATCTAATGACATCTGTTGACTGAGCATTAAAAATGGAATATAGACCTTATATAAGGGAGCCCATTCAGTGGCTTTTAAGCTACCATGAGAAGGGGAACCCACGTTGCGAGGTACTCTTGTCCGTGATGAGGGAATTATCGTCTCAGATGTGATTTGTCGGAGATGCTCCAGAGCCTCACCCTTGATCTGGTGATCACTCAGTGCAGTGATATCCAATTCAGAGGGGATTTCAGAAGTGGGGATGTAATCCGCATCAAATGAAGGAATCTCCGCAGAACCACTAGATGGATGTTCCATGTGAGGGGTGGGCATTGGGAAGTAGTGGGGAGTGGCTCATTTATTATTTTTGCTGCGTCTCTTCTCAGGGAGCGGGCCTCTCTCAATGTGATTTTATCAAGAGAGCTGTTGGAGGTAAGGGAATCTGAGTCTGAACTGTTGGTGTCATTGGATTTCCTCCGGGACCTGAGGTAAATTTTTGATTTGGACTCTGGAATGCACAATTTGAAAGTTGCATGATCCTTCAAAATTCCCAATATTAAATTATGCATTATGTCAAGATTAACCATTCTGTTTGCATCCCAATACGGAAGGTCTTCTAAAATTGAATATCGCACTCCATACTCAGAGAAAATTGCTTGTCTTTGTTGTGGGGTTGCCCAAAGCCATTTGGCAATGGTTGATTTATGATTTTGATATGAGCGTGTGTAGTGAAATTGAGGACCAATTTCTTCAATTTGAGCTTTGCGAATGGTGCAAAAATTACAAAAGTGGTTGCCTGAATGGGAAATAAATCCAGTAAGCTTGCGCATGGCAACCACATCTGCAATGGCTGTGAGAATGGCAACACGGATAAAGGATCCTGAAGGACCTGTTGAGGTGGGTTAAAAATGGTAACCTTGCCATAGCTCTTTGAGCTCCTTGATGAGTGGCATTAATAGGTAATTCAATTGAAGGAAAGTTGGCTCTTTCGGACCAGGGATGATTCCTGCAACATAGACATTCTCTGACTTCAATCTTTCACTTGGGGGGAGATTAAGACAAATAAGCATGATATGTCCAATGCTGGCCAACCGGGTTGACTTTCCATGTGCATTAAACCAGTCCACATAAATGGAGAAGGCCAATGCACCAGGAATGGACATGAATGGGGGGTCATGGATATTTCTAGTGCCAGTGAAGTTTCTCCAGACCAATCCATCCCAGACGTCACATTTTGGGGAACCTTCAGGAGTTTGGGATTGTTGATGTTGATGTAGAATTTCCATAATTCCAGCCCGCTGGAGAAATCTGGAAAGCCAGTTTTTGAATGGTTGATAAATGAAATGTTTTGTTGGTATAAATTTTTGCTTCATGTTGGTTGTGTTTTGGGTGCGGGGTTCAAATGAGGAGATGAATTTGCCTAATGATTGTGTGCAAGGGGGATCATGATCATTTGGGTCATTATGGTGTTGACAGTGGGGTTGGTCAGTTGTGACTGATTCAGTAAGGCCATTAAGAGAGAAACATTGAGGACAACATATATAGTTTTGAATAACTGGTTCCAATTGGAGATGTTCAAATATGGTACTCAGATCTTGAGGTATATGGAATGCAGGAGTGGGGGGACCACCGGAGCTTGAGATGCTGGACTTGATCAGCAGGTTTAGGGCGGGGTTGAGAATGCGTGAAGCCCTGCGGGGTATATTATACCTTAATGATAGAATGGCAGATATTATCATTGCAAGGTCTTGTAGGGGAAGGGTTTGACTGCTGCTGTATGGTTTCTGTGCAGTTGAATTGAGACCCGGTGCTGTGGAGAAGGTGCTTTGGGTCAATGGTGAATAATCATCTGGGAATATTTGATCCAATAGAAGTTGTGGGCACTCAGATCCTGATGCAGAAGTAGGGATGTTTGGAAGAAATTTGGGTGCAATGGTTGATTTGAGCTTTTTAATGTGCTGTTTATATTGGAAAGGTGTGAAGGAAGCTCCAGGCCTATCACCCTCAGGGGAAGAGTGTGTTTGAGTTGAGCAGTGTTGACACATGCATATACGCATTGAGGAATAGCGGCGGGTGGTCATTGTTGCAGAAATTGGGAGTACAGTTGGTTTGTGTATAAATATCTATGGCTGATGTGAAAGTGTTTAGGAGTGTTATTAATTCGCAAAAAAATTGAGTGATTATTTATGAAGGGAGAGATGATTTGAGCCAGCTGAGAATTTTATCCCATTTGTAATGGTGCATGCGCTGCAGCTGATAGAGTGTAACATGTCTCATCTGGATGGCGGAATTGGTTAGGAGTTTAATTGGGTAAAATGCCATGCTGCTCAATTCTCATACATATTCTATTTTATTTACACATGGCGATACTGCGGTTTTGACCCTGGAGGGGCGTTGCAATAGGGATGTGTCAACATTGATTTGAGGGGATTGACATTCAAACCATGTATGCTGGCACGCCATTGTACATGGCTTAAACCTTATTACAGACATAATGATATAACTCTATTACATAAAGGGTTGGAGTGCAGCTGAAGTCTTGGTATTTGGTTTGAGTGCAGAAGGCTTTTAATTGGTTGGAATGTGATTTGGATTGTCCCGCCTTTCTTTAAAAGGTGATGTCTCTTTTGTGGGTAAATCCCTCATGAATATACGCCTTTACTGATGTACAATTCTGTGGAATTGCAATGCATATATTGGCAGTTTGGATAATTCACAAAATGTGACAATGGGGAGGCGGAACTGCTACCTAATATGATTACTTATGGATTATGGGTCCCCTTTGAGATCAAGGGAATATTACATTATATAGTGGTAGGCCATGCAGGGTGGTTTCCGGCCAAAGCGGAGGATTCTCATAAAGAGAGGCTTATTAGACTTCCAATAAGACTCTTTTTAGAAATATTCATAGAATATCTCTATTCTAAATTTGAAAATATTTTATCATACTACTGAGGTGTTTTATCTAGTTAAAAATATTACTGTACTTTTTCGGCCCTTATGTCATCTTCCAAGTCACATAAATCCCGTTCAGGTTCTGTTCATGACTCAGATAGTGAATCTAGCATAGAATATGTTCAAACACAGTCACCATTGAGTCCCAACATTCCTCTCACAACCCCTATCGCATCCTCAATGAATGTATCAGGTCTCAACATTTATGTGGGAAATCCAAAGGCTCCAACTTCAAGCACTTGGTCAATCCCAAATATTTCCGTCACTCCAATTCCCCCAAATCCCACTAATACACAAACGCATGTGTCTCAGGGGCCAGAAGGCACACCTCAAATCTCATCAAACGCTAATCCCCAATCAAAATTTCCACGTGAGTTCCTCCTTAATCCCGGTCAGAATCCAGTCGCATCCCAGGATCCCTTTGGCCGAAGTAAACAGCCAACCCTCAATATTCCATCAGGATCTCAGGTTCATGTGGGCAATGAAAGGCGTGTGGATGGGGGGCGACAAAAAAGACCATTGGAGAATGTAACTTGGAGTGGTCTGTTGGAGGGAAATCCAGGATTGACGCTTCATCAAAGTAAGTCATTTTAATTTCGGAGTATAACCTTTTTCACAATTTGATATTTTTGTTTCATGGGTTAGATATGGCACCTAAAGGCAAGTCAGTCCAATCTCAGGAGCCAATTGAAGATTGTGAGTATGACCAGTCTTCATTAATTTTTTGATGTGCTAACTGATGATGTGCATGGCAGGTTATGAACTTTATGCATCTTCACCTCTGGTCCATAAAGAGAAAGTCACTGGACGTCATCATCCATATGCCTCCAAACCAAGAACAGCTCATGCCAGTTCATCAAGAGAAAAGATGGTGGATGATGAGGATGAGAACATGTCTCCGACTCAAATGGAAACAAATGATGAACCAAGGAGGGACAATTTCACGGCGCATGAGCATGGCACTCAGTCAAATAGTGAGTTCACCCATCCTCAAATGCCCCTTGCCCAGAGTATGCTTGAACAATCCAAGGTCAGACAGCAAAGGAACCAGGCTTGTAAAGCTCACAATGTGGCGAAACGTGCAAGCCAGAAGGAGCAACAAAAATTGCTGAAAGCAGAATTTCCATATAATGTCCATGGAATGAGATCAGCAGTATATGCCCATTTCCTGTTCCTACTCAAAGTTAGGGATAAGGATTTTTCCTCACTACCAGCACCACCAAGCACAGAAGAGCGTGAAATTGCAATTCAAGTGGCTGGTCATCTCGGATATGTCCCCAAGGATTTTTTCAATGAGCCATCAACACAGGTTCAGTCTCAGGGTTTCCAAAGCTACTGCAAAAATGAGCTCCACAAGCTAGGACTAAAGCGATTCACTTGGGACTGGGAGAGCTCATGGCAACATCCGTTCAATGAGCTGATGTCTATGGTGTTTTACCGTACATTCCGTCTTGCACTGGTCAGCACCGAGTATCATCATTACTGCTGGAACAAGGATCATAATAACTATGGGGTCATGGCGGCTTTAATGGAGCAATATTTCACTTATTTGAAAAGAGAATGGAAGTCTATTCAAAAGGATGCCTTGTATTTGGTTAAAAAGAAGGAGAATCAAAAGCTTGAAAAGATTGGTCAAAGGGTTAGTTAATGTATCTCTTCTTCATTGTGAGCAAAGACTCATGATGATCTAATTGATTATGTGCAGACCTGTGAGCGCCGTCATGAATGGTGTGATACGGCTAAATTTCCCATTTTAGCATCACAATTCAATTACCCTTGAGTAAGTTCAGATACTGAGGAGGTACTGGAAAATGGCCGTCAAGTTTACCGCAAAGTGGGATTACGCTGGCGCTCCCAGTTATTTAATGAATTGGTATTAAAAATGGATCAAGACATAGAGTTTTGTAATTGCATTAAAAAAAAGGGTAAAAAAAACTATTGATAGATTGCCAGAATTACGATCGACAGATGATGGTGATATTCTGGAAGGCTTATCATTTCAGGTATTTGATCAAGATTGGCTCAAAAGCTGTAGTAAGATGCAGACTAGCGCCCTCAAAATACTTGACATGCCAGTTATTAGGCCAAATGGTGATGCTCTGAAATAACTTAGTAATATAAATGTATAGCACCGTTACAAATTAACATTTTGTGAATTATTTGTGCGGGTGTAGTACAATCTGATTATTATTTCTTAAAGATGCAACAGCTTGCTAAATATGTCAGAATATAGACAATATGAGTTGGACTGTATCACCGTCTCCCTTAGAAATAATACTCTATTGCTCGTTTTCATTGAGGAAATATTGAAGGAGTTTGATCCAGCTCATGGTGTTCATAATTGTGGACCTGTGCCAGGGTGCGCAGGTGTGATCAACTTGGTCAAACACAAATTATATAATATCAGTAAGGCTCACGCAGTTAATGATTTTTTTTTCTTGGACCTATTGGTGTTTGGAAAATGGTATTTCCATAAGGAAGGATTTTAGAATAGCAATACAATTAGGGTCAAAGATGAGCTTGAAAGGTACCTTCCGCATGTTGACCTCAACTGAATGAGGAGTGATATAGTGGATGACCTTTACAGGTTGTTGTTGGCCAATACGATGGAGTCGATCAACAGCCTGAGCCTCAATGGCTGGGTTCCAATTGGGCTCCTGGAAATGTGGATGTCAGGGGCCGCAAATCAGGGCAGAATTTTGGGGGTCCTCTCACCATTAAATAGACCATATTAGCACAATTTATATTGAGGCCAGTTCCAGCTGCAGCAATGGATGCAATCAGTACTTCACATTCAGGATTATTGAAGAAATTCTCTAGTGCCTTCTCCTGTGCTTGTGCTGTAATTGTTCCATCAATTCGTGCTGAAAGGATAGAGTGATGGGCAAGGGCAATACCAATTCTACAATATAAAAAAGTCAGATAGATTCAATTGGTAATGGATGCATATTAGAATTAACGCACAAATCTAGAAATTGGGTCCATTGGGTATAAACAACCGATTTGGTTGGACCACACCTTGTTTGTTTGTTCTTCATTAAGCTTTGTAGGAGGTGTGAAATTTTACTACTCATCATGCATGTTTCCACATTCACAATAGTTTGTGTGATTGTTGGGGAGTTATCCTGAGTGCTCCTGCCCTTGGGGTCTTCCAAATCCGCCTCCGCAATTGAGTTAAGCATGATGTTATGGTTACAACATATTCCCAGCTTATTAATATTTCTGAAAAATTCTCCTGGTACTTTGCTTTTGGATGATAGGAATTCTTTATATAATGTGGAATATTCTTGCTGCATGGTTGGGTTGAGTGGGAGCAGCTCATAATGATGGCTAATAGTGGGGAGGGATTTGAGATGTGTGGTTTTGGTGCGGCGCAAACTTAAATGCCGCAATGCCAAATGCAAGATATCATTGCAACCTTTGGAAAGACTACTCAGGATGAATGGTGACCAGTTATCTTGATTGGCGCTCTGGGGTTGAGTGATGAATGATATTATTCCCAAAAGGTCATAAATGGTGTTGTGAATAGGTGTTCCCGTTAAACATATTCGACGGGATGAAAGGAGGCTATTAATGGCACGGTGAGTGGCAGTGTATTGAGAGCGAATATAGCTATAAGATGGGGCAAGGGTTATTGGATATAAAAGGTAATTTGAATCATTTAAGCTCAGCCACTCCCTGTGCTTCATCCAAGATTATATGATGCCAATTGATTTGAGAAATGAATGATGTAGAGGGATAGGTTTGCTTAAATTCTTGGGTGATAGTATTGTAAGAAGTGATGATGATATCATATTTTAAGATGTCAGCTTGGGATAATGAGTGACAAGTGGGACCATGGTAGATTTTGGCATGCAGCACTCCAGCCTGAGCATGCTTGGATATTTCTGATTGCCAGTTGGTAATTAAGCGAGGGGGGCAGATGATCATGGTGGGCGTGGAGCAATGGGGGTTTGCAATCATCCGCTCCTTGGAGGTACCAATTAGAGCAATGGCCTGAATGGTTTTACCTAATCCCATATCATCCGCGAGAAGTCCTCCAAGAGGGGTATTGATCGAAAGGGATTCAAATGAGCTAACAACCTTGTTTGTAATGATGTGCCTGGCATTAAAAGTGGATCCTGGGGGTGAGGTGGCCCAAAGGTTACGAGCTGATTGGCCATTGGGTATTTCTCGATCCCAGAGAAAAGCTAGTCCGGTCTTTTGATGAGGGAGGAGGGGGGTTTGAATAATGGCATGGCGAGGTCTGATCCACTGGGTAATTGTATCACTTTTTGCTTGGAAATCAATGATGAAACAGCAGGATATGAAGCTGGCATCGAGTTTGAAGTGGGAAATGTCAGAGTAAAGAGTTGACATTGACTATGAGTATTACAGTCATATTCTTTGGGCATTTTAAGCTTGAAATCCTGTGTTCAAAAGCTTTCCATTATGAATAAGATGTTTGGATACCATGTGAAGAACATCAATGCTAGATTGGGTTTCTGAGATGAGGAGGGATCATTTGCATCAGTCATAAATACTCCCTCAACAAATCATATTTTAGTAGGATTGGATTGGCAATTTTCAATCCATGCCCCACCAGGACCACAGTGCATGAACGTTTTTGGTTCCCCAAGGAATGGTATCAACGTTTTGGAAAGGGTTCCAGGTAGAGAGCCAGTAGCACGCTGGTGATTGGGGAGATAAACAAATATGTTGTGTTGATTGTGCCATATGATAATCCAAGAAGCTAAGTGGGAATTCTCAGGATTTAAGGCTATATCACTATTTATTTGAATACAAATATTAATCATCCCAATGCAAAGTGGTTGTGAAGGGGTTGACATGATGGCTATTTTAAATTATTTGGGGACAGTTGGAAATTATATGATCGGGAGGGGGTAGCTAAACGGAATGAAGACAAATAAGCGCAGGTGGGGAACTTATATGAGAGGCAGCAATGGGGTCAAGGGGGGATGGCCTGTGGTTACGTGCATGGTCTTGATGGGGGTGGGCCTCTTGGGCTCATAATTTTCATATCCGATTTGGGGCATATATCAAGGCAAGGTGGCCAAAATGTGGGTGCACCAATATGACTGCTGGATCTGCAGCAAGTTACAAAACCTTTGGTGGAACAAGGTTGACATTAGCATATCCGAAATTGGGTGGGTTGTAGCAACTTATTGTGGAGGGCATATCTTCCCCAGGTTAATTGTCGCACAGGGACCTACTGGCGGGTTAGATATGTTCGGTGGCATGCCACCAAACATGACTTTGGTTTTGCCTGAAGCTTTTGCTGACTTATGCCTACTGGGCTTCCAGGGGAGAATGTGTGGCATGATCAAAGGGGGTGCCAGCCGTGAGCCGTGATCCACATATACATTCACCCCTATTGCGTTTGAGGTGGGTACTAATCCACCAAGATTGGCATCCGGGTCTTTGCCTCACACGTGTACAAAACTCTGGCAAAAGAGGCCACCCACCCAAGGGAATTTTTGGCTGCAAGCCAGATGCCACAACTTGCGCGGGGCGTGTGAGAACGTGAAGAAAATGACCCACGGTGGGAGATACCCACGCAAACATAACCAGCCTCAGCAATCATAGGCTGGTATTATTCTAATGTGGATGAGGCTGAAGCAAATCCACACTGATTGGTGTGAGCCTGTGAGGTATGTTTAACATACCCATAAGGCCACAAATGATTTTATAAACAATTAAATTTGTCTTAAACAGACTTTTTAGTTGAATTTAAAATAAAAAATAATAAAAAATAAGTATAACTTTTTTTTGGATAAACAAAGTTATAATTATTATGTCATTTTTGGATTCTACACCAAAAATAACCTAGGGTACACCCATAGGGTGTTATACCCAAAAACACTTATTTCTTGTGTTATTAGAAGATTTAAGAATCTCACAGTACTAATGTAACTTTTTTAACATTTTTTTAAAATTGTTAAATTTAAGCTTAATTAAGCTTAAATTTAAAGTTACATAAGGTTTATGCAACTTTACCAAAATTTTAGTTAAAATTGAGGTGTGGTGTATATTTACTGAATTGGCTAAGGATTTGCAATACAGAATGTAAATCCTGCGTGAGCTCAATTTAAAAGGGTTTAAGGCCATAGTATGGCTTTAAATAAATAAAAGGGCAAAATCCACACAAAAAGGTGGGACAAAGGAAAAAGACCAAATAGAGCTGGGGTACCCAACTTTTTGGATCTGCAATGATTCAATTAAGGTTGTCCACCTGTATTGGAGGATTTTCAACCTTATTTAAACTTTAAGATTAGACTTTGATCCAACCTTAAGGTTTAAACTGATTTTATCCTAAATTGGATAAGAATTTCAAGCTGCCAAGAGGGTAAATCCCAATAAGCAGGCTTGGAATCAAGGTTTTAAGAACTGTTAAAGCTTAATCAAGCTTAAAAAGCTTAAATAAGCTTAAAACTTTAAGGTTTCAATCATCAAAACCTTATCAAAACTTAAGGTTTTGTGTGTATTGCTATTTTACGTGGAAAAATAGCAATAACTTCAAAAATTCATTAAAAATCCAAATCTTAATGGATTTGCTTGAAAATTTCACACAGCTTAGAATTTAATATTATCAATATATAAATTAAATTTTAAGTATCTTTTATTAATAGGTTTCCTGGGTAATTAGCCTGGAAAATTACTTTTTTAATTAAGCTTAAAGAAAATTATGATTTCTTTAAAAATTAATTAAAAATTCAGTTTAAGAGATTTCTGCCTGAAACTCTGATTTTAGGTTGTTCATGTGATGAACTTTAATATAAATAAACTTATTTTATATTAAAACTTAAAATAATTAAACTAAATGAGGATTAAAGTTACTTGGAGTTAAGAATAACACTGGTAACTTTAAATTGGAAGTAAAAATAAGTTGCCTTAAGTTAAGAACTTAATTTTGAAGCATGGTTTTTCAGTTTTGACCTGAGCACGCCCTCTACATCTATTATGAATCATGAGAGCTGCTCTGTAGACATAAAAAGAGTCTTTTCATCACTGTTTTTGTCCATCATTCATAATCAATCCAAACATATTAGACATTTAAACAGGTAAAGTTTTATTAAATATAAAATCTTATTATTAAAAGTAATTCTTAAGTTATTTTTATTCTTTATTTATCAAATTAAAGAATTGAAGTCATAGAATTCAGATTATTGTTGTAATCATCTATAATAACTTTTATTATATAAAATTATCATCTTAAATATCTTTTAAAATCCACAAATTCCTCTCAAAAACTCTTTAATCATAAATTTTAGTATAAAAAGTTGTTTTATCTTTGATTTTATTGATTTTTGGCGTGTTTTTAACTTATAATCATTATTTAATATAATAACTGTTGTTTTATAACTTGTTGTATTAAATAAATATTATAAGTAAGTTTTCTTTAAAGTTCTATATTTTTTTTTATCTATTATTAGTTTTTTTATATAGAATTTTATTCTATAAAGAATTATTTCTGCACTGTGTGTGATTAATTCTTTTTATAAATAATATTTATATTATTTATAAGTGGTTAATATTCTTATTTTCCACGTGTAATTGTCTCATTAAGAGCTTTACACTTCTTATTGTTATAACTGTCAGTGACTATAACAATAATAGAATAATTATAATTTATTATAATTATTATATTTTTTTTAATATTATATTATTATAATAATAATTAAATTTATTTTTTTTATATAATTATTTTTAATAATTATATTTAAATTTGTGGTTATAATATTTCATTATATTATATTTTTCTACTGAGGACAGTCATAGTACTCTTGATATTGTTACTATTATCAAGAGTTTCATAGACAAACCTTACATTTGGGGGCCTGGCCGTGATTTTAAACCAATTTTTGGGACATAAATCATATTCTAGACCTTATTTTACTTTTTTTGACGTAAAATTGCCATATTTGTCTTAATATTGGCTTTTTTGGGACTTATCCCTTATAAATAATCTTTATAATATTGATAAAGTTAATTTTTCTTAAGAATATTGTTTGAAACAATATACTATTGAGTGACTTGGAATAAATTTCTTTTGTCTAACTAGTGGCTTTTTCACATCACAGACTTGAAATTTATTCTTTGAGTTATTCTAGTATAAAGTGAATAATAAATATAATTTTGATTAATAACTTGTTAATTGCATAATTATTATTTCTTTAAAGAAAATAATAAATCAAATAAAAAATCTTTTAAAAAATAAAAATCTTTACTAAAAATATTTTTTTTCTTTTATCTTAGACATTTTTTCTTTATTTTTGACGTAATTTGCCATAAAATTACATAAAAACAACTTTGTTCAATAAGTTGAGTTTATAAGTTATTTTCATTGTTTGATAAAATAACTTATATTTTTAATTTCTCTAGTGTCTTCCATCAGAGAAAATTCTTCAGACTCTGAAGCCTCAGAGTCAAGTATTGAAATTCAAACCAGCCCAGCACCAAGGGGTTTAATAACCAAGGAGCCCTTTAAAGGTCCTGCAGGTGAATTCAATCCATTTTTACTCTAATTTTTATTAAAATTGACGTGAAATGACTCCTACTAGAAGTGGAAGCAACTACTCCATCCAATCAAATGGATCTGGACCAGGACATTCCAGCCATAAATCCAAAAGGCAAGAATGTCCTCCCAGAGGAGAGGCACAAATGGAGGATGCCAGAACTTCCACCAGTTCCCAAAGGTTAGCCAGCACCTTTGAACCTCTTCTTGAGAGTCCAGAAGCTGACATAACTGCTATTGCTGTTAGACCTGAACCATTTCCAACAGGCAACTGTGGAAATTTATCAATCCCAATGGAAAAACTGGTTCCTGGCGTCAAAACAACAAGAGTGGGAACTCCTTCCAAGTCTTTGGATAGGCACCATGAACTCTTATCTTCAAGTGAAGAAGTTCATGGGGCCAGAAAAGACAGAAGATCTTCTATTGGGTTGGACACCAATGTCTGTCAAAGGACAAGTCCAACAGATAAAAGCTTGGTTGAAAAACCAAAGCATATTATCAGAGGATCAGAAGAAGAAGTTGGCCCAAGGCAAGGACAACAGCCAAGTGGAAGCTCCTCAAGCATCCACCAGCAAAAATCCGCCTCAACAAGCGCCAAACAAGCCCAAGCAAGCCCCAAAGACCAACCAGAAGGGCAAGCAAAAGGCAAAGCCCTACCCTCAGAATTACAGAATTCCAAAGAAGGAAAAGACAGCCATGGACAATGTGTTCAATATGGCAAGAACTTTGATGGAATTCAAAAACAAGGAGGAGGAAAGATTGAACCAATCCTTTCCAAAGAAATAGACCTTGTAAAGCTTGTAACTTACTTTGAATCTTGTAATAAAGAAATTATGGCAAAATTTAAAGCATTTGATCATGTCCAACAAAAGCTGGGCAATGAGATAGTACAAGTTAAAGACCAACAAAAGACCATTATTGGCCTTGAAAATGTTAATAAGGCAAATATTTTGTCTTTGACGCAAATTTGTGAAAGACTTGAGCATAAAGTTACCTTACTCAATCAACCAGATGAGAATTCAATTTCTTTTATAACTGGACAGTTAAGAGAATTGAAAATACAAGTTCAAAACTTGGAAAATTCAACTGGCCACAATGTAGCTCTTTTTCAAGAACGATTGGAAAAAAGTGATAAAGCAAGAGTTGAATTGAAAGAAGATATTCAATCAAGTATTAACAATATATCACTGAAAAATGAATTGCCAAGGCAATCCACACCATTTCTTGACAGAAATGTTCTTAACTTGAATAATGATTTACATCATACAATTTCAAGTAATGATGTGGAAACTGCTTGCAATTTCAAAGACATTCCAAGATTAGAGGAATGGCCAACCTTCAGTGGTGAAGGAGAATATAATCATATGGAATTTATGAAAACAATTGATATGTTCAAAGAAGACTTTAACATACCAGATGAATACATAAGTGCCAGATTACACTCATTATTTACCAAATCAGCTAAGAAATGGTATTATAAAATGAGACAAGACCATGGTAAACATTCCTGGCCTTGGTGGAAAGAACAAGTTATTTCCAAATGGGCAAATGATTCCTGGAGATTTAGAATGGAAAATTCTTTTGAGGAAGCCATTTTTAATATTGAGAGGGACAGGCCCATGACTTGGTTTCTTAAACAGAAGGACAGATTAACTGCCCTTCATCCTGATATGTCTGAACCAATGGTACATAAAAGGATATTAAGAAAGTGTGGTGGTGACCTTGAGCATGCTATAAGAAGCAGATGTATTGAGCCTTGCTCTACAGAAGATTATATCAATGCTATGGAGGATATCACTACTAGAACAAAAATTGGAAGAAATTGGTATAAACCCCCAATAGACAACAAGACTAGTGGGAAACCAATTTCAAAACCAAATAAACCACATGACAGACCTCCTTTGAAATGTCATAAATGTGGAAGCACATCTCATTTAGCAAACACTTGTCCAAAAAAGACAAGAGTCAATGAGATAAATGTTGAAAAAGTGGAAGACACAAAAGAAACTGATGTAGCCTTACATGAAAGTGATTCTGAACCTTCAGAAGAAGAAGAAACATCAGAAGAACTTAGTATAGAGAATATTAATGTTTCTTTTGAGGTCACTGAGGTACATACTCACTTACCACAATACAGTGATGAATGTATGGATCTCATACATGTGCAAGATGCCAGAATGCAAAAAACCAAACCTGCCAGAGGTAAAGGTTATACAGCTGGGTCATCTTGTATCACTAATATTGTGATAAATAACACAGAAGCCAAGATACATCTTGACTCAGGTGCTTTTTGCACTTGTGTTGGGAAAGATTATCTTGACAAAATTTATACCAATTGGCAAGACAAGTTGATGCCAATTGAAGGTGTAAAATTCAGCAGTGCTAGCCAGAATATGCATCCTTTGGGTATATTTGAAGCTACAATAATATTTCCTCACCCTGCAGGAAGTATGAGATTGAAAGCTGAATTTGTTGTTATGAATAATTGTACTTCACAACACTTTATACTTGGGAATGATTATCTCAATATCTATGGTATTGATATTAATAATCATAAGGACAGATATTTCACTATAGGGGAAAATAAAAGGCAAAAATTTGCTTTTTCTCCAGAAAGAAAAGAAATTACTGTCATTCAACAAGTAAAAAATGTTAATAAAGAAAAATTTGTGTCAGATCAATTAAGTGAAGCACAAATTAGTTCTGAATTAACACCAGAAATGAAGGAAGAACTTATTGAAATTTTATTTCAATTTCAAAAAGCCTTTGCTTCTGATGATGAACCACTTGGGGCTATAAAAGGCCATGAAGTGGATATCATGCTTAATGTGGAGAGACCTTATCCCCCACTATTAAGAAGACCAGCTTACCCAGCTAGCCCTAGGGCTAGAGAAGCATTAGAAAGTCATATTCATGAACTAATGAAACTGGGAGTTCTTAGAAAAGTTGGAGACAATGAGGAAGTGGAAGTCACAACTCCAGTAATCATTACTTGGCATAATGATAAGTCAAGGATGGTTGGGGATTTTAGGGCATTGAATACCTATACTATTCCAGACAGGTATCCAATCCCTAGAATCCATGAGACTTTGACTCAATTATCCAAAGCAAAGTTTATTACTTCCATGGATGCTCTTAAAGGCTTCCATCAGAATGTTTTAACACCTCATGCTAGGAAATTATTGAGAATAATAGCTCATTGTGGTATTTATGAATATTTGAGGATGCCTTTTGGTATTAAAAATGCACCCTCTCATTACCAAAGAATGATGAATACCATATTCCCACATGAATTATCAAAGGGATGGTTAATCATTTATATTGATGACATTATCATTTGTTCAGAAACCTGGCAATCACATTTAGAGAGACTTTCATTAGTACTTAAGAAAATTCTACAAGTGAACATGAAAATTTCTCTTAAAAAATGTAATTTTGGGTTTCATGAGTTGAAAGCTCTGGGACATGTAGTATCAGGACTAAGCCTTGGTGTTGACAAAAACAAAGTGGCTGCAGTTTTACTGAAACAAATGCCCCAGAACAAAAAGGAGATGATGTCTTTCTTAGGATTTGCCAGTTATTACAGGCAACACCTTAAAGATTTTGCAATCCATGCCAGATCATTATACAGAATTTGTGATCAACAAACTTTTTTTGAAATGACACAAGAGAGAATTCAAGCATATGATAAAATCAAGTATGCCTTGACCAATGCACCATTATTATTGATGCCAGACTGGAAACTTCCTTTCAAGCTGTATATTGATGCATGTGGTGATGGTTTAGGAGCTGCTCTTCATCAAGTTCAAATTGTCAATGACAAACCTTATGAAGGTCCAGTTTGTTTTATTTCAAGACAAATTAAACCTACTGAGGCAAGATATGGAGCTAGCCAAATGGAGTGCCTTTGCCTTGTTTGGGCTCTGGAAAAACTTCATTATTATCTTGATGGTAGTGTGTTTGAAGTAATTACTGATTGTAATGCAGTAAAATCACTTCTTAACATGAAGACTCCAAACAGACACATGTTAAGATGGCAGATTGCTATACAGGAGTATAGAGGCAATATGACCATAGTACATAAAGCTGGAAATATTCATAAGAATGCTGATGGCTTAAGTAGATGGGCATTACCCAATACACCTGATAATCCTGCCTATGTTCCTACAAGTGCAGAACCTCAAATTCCAATTGAAGGAATTAATATCACAGATGTTGGAACAGAATTCTTTGAAGAGGTTAGAGAAAGCTACAAGCAAGATAAGAATTGTCATATTCTTACTGCTCTACTTGACAAAGATTGTAAAGATGTAGCCTTGGCTAATTCTCTGGATGATATTTGGAAAACATCTTATGATAATGGAAGATTTCATTTGTTTGATGGTATACTATATCATAGATCTAAACACACATGTGTCATGGTCCTATGTAGTAGAATGTTGATTAACACAATACTACTAGAATGCCATGATAACATTTATTCTGGACATCTGTCTGAAGACAGAACAATGGAAAGAATTAAGACATGTGCCTGGTGGCCATCTTGGAGAAAAGATGTCATTGAGTACTGTCATAGTTGTGATAGATGCCAGAAAGCCAATAAAGCTACTGGTAAAAGATTTGGTTTAATGATCCATATTCAAGAACCAAGTACCCCATGGGAAGTGGTTCACATGGATTGGGTAACTGCTTTACCACCTGGAGGTGATAAAAGTTACAATGCATGTCTTGTTATTGTGGACAGATATAGCAAAACACCAATCTTTTTACCATGTCATAAAGATGACACAGCTATGGATACAGCTCTTTTGATTTGGAACAGAGTCATATCCTATACTGGTCTCTTTAAAAATATCATTAGTGATAGAGACCCAAAATTCACATCAGCCTTATGGACTAATCTACATAAGCTTTTGGGTACAAAATTATCATTTTCAACAGCCTACCATCCACAAACAGATGGACTGGCAGAAAGAATGATTCAAACCCTTGAGGACATGATCAGAAGATTTTGTGCTTATGGCCTGGAGTTTAAAGATTCTGATGGCTTTACCCATGATTGGTGTACTCTTATACCAGCATTGGAATTAGCCTACAAAACCTCCATCCATGCTTCAACAGGCAAGACTCCTGCAATGTTGGAAAAAGGATGGAACCCCAAACTTCCAGTTGATACTTTGAAAAAAGATTTGGTTGACATTCATCCAACTGCTTCAAGCTTTAAGCTGCTGCTTGATAAAGTGAGACATCATGCAAATCAAAGCATGAATGATGCCTTTGAATATGCTAAGCAGAAATGGGATAAAAGTCATAAGACACCAGAATTCAAAGTAGGGGACTTAATACTAGTTTCAACCTTGAACTTTAATAATATTAAAGGTCCAAAGAAATTGAAAGATTCCTTTGCAGGACCATTTATTATTAAAGCCCTCCATGGGACAAATGCAGTACAAGTAGAACTGTCAGGAGAGTTAGGAAACAAACACCCAACTTTCCCTGTCAGTCTTGTAAAGCATTACACATCAAGTGATAAGGAATTATTTCCTTTGAGAAATGAAACACCCTTAGAAGTACCCCCACTTGAACCAAGTGAGGAAAAGAAAGTGCTGAAAGTCTTGAAAGAAAGAAGACTTAGGGGTAAAAATGAAAGAGAATACTTAGTCAGGTACAGAAATCCACAACATGAAGATGAGTGGGTTGAAGAAAGTAAGATACCTGATTCCCAAAAGTTTCTCAGAAGATTCAGACATGAGAGAAGACCAATTCCTCAATAAAAGTTTGAATTGTGTGCTTTACATACTTGAACAGTATAAGTAGAGAGGTTGGACAGTGGATTATACCCCCCCCAAATAAC
Source organism: Austropuccinia psidii (assembly GCA_023105745.1). Lineage (NCBI taxonomy): Eukaryota > Fungi > Basidiomycota > Pucciniomycetes > Pucciniales > Sphaerophragmiaceae > Austropuccinia > Austropuccinia psidii. The sequence continues at coordinate 35,716,388 of JALGQZ010000003.1, read as the reverse complement.
TTGGGGGTATACTAGAAAAGAAAATTGTGGTACAATTTTTTTTTGGTGGTAGGGAATGTGAGCCTGTGAGGTATGTTTAACATACCCATAAGGCCACAAATGATTTTATAAACAATTAAATTTGTCTTAAACAGACTTTTTAGTTGAATTTAAAATAAAAAATAATAAAAAATAAGTATAACTTTTTTTTGGATAAACAAAGTTATAATTATTATGTCATTTTTGGATTCTACACCAAAAATAACCTAGGGTACACCCATAGGGTGTTATACCCAAAAACACTTATTTCTTGTGTTATTAGAAGATTTAAGAATCTCACAGTACTAATGTAACTTTTTTAACATTTTTTTAAAATTGTTAAATTTAAGCTTAATTAAGCTTAAATTTAAAGTTACATAAGGTTTATGCAACTTTACCAAAATTTTAGTTAAAATTGAGGTGTGGTGTATATTTACTGAATTGGCTAAGGATTTGCCATACAGAATGTAAATCCTGCGTGAGCTCAATTTAAAAGGGTTTAAGGCCATAGTATGGCTTTAAATAAATAAAAGGCCAAAATCCACGCAAAAAGGTGGGACAAAGGAAAAAGACCAAATAGAGCTGGGGTACCCAACTTTTTGGATCTGCAATGATTCAATTAAGGTTGTCCACCTGTATTGGAGGATTTTCAACCTTATTTAAACTTTAAGATTAGACTTTGATCCAACCTTAAGGTTTAAACTGATTTTATCCTAAATTGGATAAGAATTTCAAGCTGCCAAGAGGGTAAATCCCAATAAGCAGGCTTGGAATCAAGGTTTTAAGAACTGTCAAAGCTTAATCAAGCTTAAAAAGCTTAAATAAGCTTAAAACTTTAAGGTTTCAATCATCAAAACCTTATCAAAACTTAAGGTTTTGTGTGTATTGCTATTTTACGTGGAAAAATAGCAATAACTTCAAAAATTCATTAAAAATCCAAATCTTAATGGATTTGCTTGAAAATTTCACACAGCTTAGAATTTAATATTATCAATATATAAATTAAATTTTAAGTATCTTTTATTAATAAGTTTCCTGGGTAATTAGCCTGGAAAATTACTTTTTTAATTAAGCTTAAAGAAAATTATGATTTCTTTAAAAATTAATTAAAAATTCAGTTTAAGAGATTTCTGCCTGAAACTCTGATTTTATGTTGTTCATGTGATGAACTTTAATATAAATAAACTTATTTTATATTAAAACTTAAAATAATTAAACTAAATGAGGATTAAAGTTACTTGGAGTTAAGAATAACACTGGTAACTTTAAATTGGAAGTAAAAATAAGTTGCCTTAAGTTAAGAACTTAATTTTTAAGCATGGTTTTTCAGTTTTGACCTGAGCACGCCCTCTACATCTATTATGAATCATGAGAGCTGCTCTGTAGACATAAAAAGAGTCTTTTCATCACTGTTTTTGTCCATCATTCATAATCAATCCAAACATATTAGACATTTAAACAGGTAAAGTTTTATTAAATATAAAATCTTATTATTAAAAGTAATTCTTAAGTTATTTTTATTCTTTATTTATTAAATTAAAGAATTGAAGTCATAGAATTCAGATTATTGTTGTAATCATCTATAATAACTTTTATTATATAAAATTATCATCTTAAATATCTTTTAAAATCCACAAATTCCTCTCAAAAACTCTTTAATCATAAATTTTAGTATAAAAAGTTGTTTTATCTTTGATTTTATTGATTTTTGGCGTGTTTTTAACTTATAATCATTATTTAATATAATAACTGTTGTTTTATAACTTGTTGTATTAAATAAATATTATAAGTAAGTTTTCTTTAAAGTTCTATATTTTTTTTTATCTATTATTAGTTTTTTTATATAGAATTTTATTCTATAAAGAATTATTTCTGCACTGTGTGTGATTAATTCTTTTTATAAATAATATTTATATTATTTATAAGTGGTTAATATTCTTATTTTCCACGTGTAATTGTCTCATTAAGAGCTTTACACTTCTTATTGTTATAACTGTCAGTGACTATAACAATAATAGAATAATTATAATTTATTATAATTATTATATTTTTTTTTTATTATTATATTATTATAATAATAATTAAATTTATTTTTTTTATATAATTATTTTTAATAATTATATTTAAATTTGTGGTTATAATATTTCATTATATTATATTTTTCTACTGAGGACAGTCATAGTACTCTTGATATTGTTACTATTATCAAGAGTTTCATAGACAAACCTTACAATTGGTCTCAGGTTTCCACGCGCGAGCAGGTGAGCGTCTGCAGTCAAGCTGACCACCCGACCAAGAAAATAGCTGGTCGGAACACTGGCAGTAAAATGTCTTCCAGGCATGTGAAAATTGCCTGTGTATGACCGGTCGGGGGGTGCGTATGAAAGCGTGTGGCTGCCCGACAATGAGCACGCGCAATGAACAAGCAGGGCCAGTCATTGTTTGCCCCAACAATGGCACCGGATTGAATCAACTGTTTGTGTATGACCCAAATATTAAATCATCCCATTATGACCCACTTACATTAACTTGGATTACATGCACATCTGTGCCGTAGTTAGGCAGAGCTGTCCAACAAGGTGCATCAAAGGGATGCAGGTGAGAGATATGACTCAATGGCTTGACGTGATTACATGTTACATTTTTGAACAGCTTTTGCTCTGCCCCGCAGCATACATTTACAAAGTTGTACTGCATACTAAAGTGTTGGCTGTACAGCTCAGGAAGGTGTAATACTACTTGAGCCTGCATGCATATAGCAAATGTGCATGCACCTTCCAATCGTTTGCATATACGTAGCTCATGTGCCACATGCTCAGCATTGCGTTTCACCCGATTTGCACACGCAAGCTGAGCATGTCATGGTCAAAAGCACCGTGTGAAAGTGCTCAGTAAAGCCATGGAATGAACTATTTTTGCAATAGCTCATTGGAAGGCTTAGTTTGGAGCACTTCACCAAAGCGTGTGAAATGCTGCACCTGGCTGAAATGTCATCCGATGCTGTGCCAAATGCTCAGATTTTGTGCATACAAAAACGACTGAGCAATGGCACAGCATGGTGCATTTGATATTGTTATATCAATTTTTCAATTACTGTGAAATTAAAATGTTCAGCCACTGAGCATTTCAATTATGACCCAAAAGCAAACCTGAGCAATGGGTCGAGGCAAGCTCACGCTGTATTCACTTGTCTTACAGCCCCCCCTTTGTTGAAACACTATCATCAGGCCATAGGGCTGGTAATCTCGCCGCGGTCACTTGTGACCAAATGCACCATGTTCTTTTCTGAATGGGGCATTTGGGAATTGCACCCACCATGGACATTCAACGAGGGCCTCACGACAACCCTCCTGGGTGATTGGGTGGCTATTTATGGAAACAAAGGTGATTTGGCTGAGCTTGACAATTCAATCAATAGCAATACTCAGCCAGAACCCCATTGTTCTTCTGCCTCATGCCAGCATTTCCCTTCTCAGTTGCAGCATTTGCTGACACTGAGCTTCAATTTATCCCACACGCCTTGAAGCTGAGACTTTTGCGGGTGCTGCAACTGCTGAGATCGTCTCAGCTTCACCATGGTATAAAAGACCATCTTCACATGACAGGCCCTTCACTTTCTTTCTCACCCGCGTTTGTCCTTCTTGTGCGTATTCCCCTTGGTCTTTCGCACTCCACTAAACCCAATCCCCTTCCTTTTGCCTGTTTGTTTTTCCTGCTGATCCTTTCAGAACCCCACTTCTATCCACCTCGTGCGTCTCCTCAATTTAAAGCTTTTGTCCACATTATGTTCCGATATTAATTATTTTTTTTCTTCACGACTCTCTTTCAGACTTTTAAAACCTTCCGAGTAGAGCGTCTTTATTTTGTTCACATTGTAAATTTATAATTCATCGTACGTCTTCATTTACTTTTGATTCAGTTACTAACCTCAATTGTTTTGTTTTTAGATGTCGTGCACTTTATGCAACAAGCGGGGTATCCCCTGCATCCGTTCCTCAACGACAACTGACACTTGTGATGCTTGCCGACAAGCACACAAGAAATGTTTGTTTGTTGTCCGCCCCTTCCGACCACAAGGCCAGAGGAGGTCTTGCCCAAGACGCCCTTGCGAGGACTGCTTTGTGGTTGAAAATGATGAAACCATATCCAAGCGCAAATGGACACTGGCACCTCAAGCAGGCCGATGGGAACAATTCCGGACAATTAGCCCTGTCCCCTCAAGCATCCATTTGTCCACCCCCCCTCCTAGGCCACCATCTGATGGTCTCTTCACTCCTTGACCTGAGCGAAGTGATTATCCGGCCGATGAAGGATGGCGATGGCGAGAGGACATTCAAGCTTGGGCTGATCGTCACCATGTCTTGTCACCGATGGGATTCAAACGCCAAAGTAAGTTTTCTTTCTCTTCACGCAATAATACTGACTTTTTTCCATTACTCATAGAAAAAAAACCCCCAAATCCCCCCCGACAAGACTCTCCCGTTCCTAGTTTGCCTTGGGAGCAAACCCCGCGGCAACCCACTCCAGGCCCAAGTGGCACCCGATGATCTGAGGAATTATTCCGCAGTAAGCAGCCAAAGTTTCATTTCATTTTCACTTTCACTTTTGAGTCGAGTGAACTGACTCTTACTCCTTTTTTAGAACCCTCCCGAACCAAAGAGCCACCTATTCCTGGCCCGAGTCCATCGTCCCAACCACCTGAGGATGATACGACTCGTGAGCCAGAACCTGAGGTGACTCCTACGCAATCCATGGAGGAACCTTTTGGTAAGTCCAAATTTCACTTTTTTAACTCTACTCAACTTTTCCTCACCCCTCCTTTGACCATCTCCAGCTTGTCCCGCCACTCCCCGCTCCATCATAAGCATCGACGATACGCCGGTTGGATCCCCTCCTCCCCCCGGTGCAAAGCCCCTCTCATTCCCATGATGACGCTCGCCAGGAATTCACTGACTTACAACCAACTTTAATGATTCCTCGAGCCATCGTCCACGAATCCATCAACCAAATCTTGTTGGAGCATCGCTGCTTGCTCCACATGATTCCTTTCGTGGATGCAACTCATCAAAATGAGATGCACCGGGAATTCTGGGAGGAACTAAACTCCCTCCTTGCCCAGGAACTGGAGGCTTATCCAAAGGAGGACATCACCGGGATAGTCTCAAAATACTTATAAAAATAAAATTAAAAAAAAATCTCATTATTTCCTCTTTTTATTATTTGTAATACTTTCTTTTAAGTATATTATTTGTATCAAATGTTTGTTATTTTCCATTTCTATTACATTCTTTGCTCACATGAAATTATATTTTCCTCAATGGTTCAAATGTCCTATTGTGTGAGAAAAATTTTTATAAGTGCCCCACCAAAAGTTTGATTGAGTATTTGTTTGTGTGACCCTCTTTTGCCAAAAATGTGCCAATGGTCGCCGTTACCGTCTCCTATATTTTCTTCTTCCATGGTTTAGAGCCATATCAATTCTTAGCTGTAAAAAAGCAGGAGGTTCCCGCATGTGAGCAATCCACTCCAGATTTGTGAAAGTTGGCCTTTCCTATGGTCACACGCTATTAATCTTAGTCATGAATTGAATTGTTTAAATTGTCGGGAACCTTCAGAAGCATAAGGATATGGCGTGTGAGTTGTCAGGAGCCTGCACAGGCGTAAGGATTGGCGTGTGAATTGTTGGGCGCCTGCACAGGCGTAAGGATTGGCGTGTGAATTATCGGCAGCCTGCGCAGGTGTAAGAATTTGTCAGCATTGTTGGCAACCTGCACAAGCGTAAGGATTGGCGTGTGAATTGTCGGAAGCCTGTACAGGTGTAAGGAATTTTTAGTATTTTTGAGAGCCTTCACAAGGGTAAGTATTGGCGTGTGAATTTTCGGGAGCCTGCACAGGCGTAAGGATTGGCATGTGAATTGTTGGGAGCCTGCACAGGCGTAAGAATTGGCGTGTGAATTCTCGGGATCCTGCACAGGCGTAAGAATTTGTCAGCATTTTTGGCAACCTTCACAAGCGTAAGGATTGGCGTGTGAATCGTCAGAAGCCTGTACAGGCATAAGGAATTTTTAGCATTTTTGGGAGCCTTCACAAGGGTAAGTATTGGTGTGTGAATTGTTGGGAGCCTGCACAGGCATAAGGATTGGCGTGTCAATTGTTGGGAGCCTGCACAGGCGTAAGAATTGGCGTGTGAATTCTCGGGATCCTGCACAGGCATAAGAATTTGTCAGCATTTTTGGCAACCTTCACAAGCCTAAGGACTGGCATGTGAAGCGTCGGCAGCCCGCATAGGCGTCAGGAACTTTTAGCATTGTCGGAACCTGCACAGGCGTCAGGATTTGCATGTGAAGCATTGGCATCCTGAACAAGAGCAACAAACCAGGACATATGTACAATGGCATGCCACTGTACATAATACACTTCACCCCTTTTTCATGTGAGACACCCCATCTCCCGCACTCAAATCCATCCAATCCTGGTGTCTATTGTCCTCTGCCTTACCCCACCATTATTTACCCAACACACATGCAAATCTCCTCATTCTTTGAATTGGCATGAGATTGTATTACCATCCCTGATTTGATAGCCCGCTCTCTTGCCAATCTCATAATAGCCATGGCTTTTTTGGCACATTGTTTTTGCTAACCTGCTTGAGCATTGTGCGGACATACCCACTAGTGTCGTGCTTTCGTTGTCCGGTGCTGGATCAGTATAATGAACAAATGTACTACTGGCCCACACTACCTGAATGAGCCCATGACATGCGGATAGATCAATCCAAAAATGCTCATTTGGGAAAATCAATTTTCCCCCTGTACACCGCTTTGACGCATCTCTTTGAATTTGGCCGGTCCGCTTATCAGCTTGAAACCACCATCCCAAAGCATACTGAGATGCATCCTTATCAAGATGAGGTGAGTTTTTGAATCCATTCATGGTGAAAGTGAGTGCGGAAGCAAACTTGCATGCACCCCGATTTGCCGGAATATCACCTTCATAGTTGACTTGATCAAAAGACGGAACCCCCAAGGAGTTGTAGCAATTTTGAATCTTTTGAAATAAATTATCCCCATCATATCGTAAGGATTGACCTAGAATGCAACCCACCAAACTAAGATTGGCACCTTGGTTCCGCCATTCATCTTTTGCGTTTTCAATTTTCCCGACACTTCCATACAGACCAAATTGTTCATTCTTCGTGCTGCATTTGCGCCACCCAATTGCAAACATAAATCCCTCCAGTAATGCTCCATTTGTTGCAATTGGGTTGGTGAATCTCTTTTTGCGAAATAAGAATTGTGATAATTCATCCCATTGATTGACCTCGACTTCACTCATTGTTGTGAATGGTTGGAATTTGACTAGGGCAATGAGTAATCCGGTTGAAGAGAGAATTGCCACACAGCCAAAGTGAATGCGTTTGATCTGATTGACATCCACAACCCTCCAAATTTTACTTGGGGTGATATTTGCTGATACTGGCATTGATATTTGTGCTGTTGGTCGAGAGTAGGAAAAAAACCTATTCCTTTGGGTTGTTTTGCCCTCATTTTTCTTTTGGGATCTCCCACTATTCCTGAGTGGTTGAGCAATCACTATGTGTTGAAGCAGACAAGATATCAGATACTGCTTCCTGCCATTTGAAGCTAAGGAGTTTTGAGTCCTGAATGGTGCCCAATGCCCAAGGAGCTTTCTTTGGCACACATCCTTTGACTTCCCTGTTGGAGCCCACATGACATTGGCACAATCTGAACCGACTAAAGCCAATTTTCTTCTGTGGGGCCCAATGAGGGTGCCACATAAATGTGGAAGCATATATATATATCTATATATATACACTGAGATTAAGCGAGCAACTCACACTTTCCTTCCTCAGCCCAACGCTTTCTCGCGAGTTCCCTTTTACACTCTTTTCCTTTTTTCGTGAATGGCATGCTTGCAGCAGAAAATGAAATGAAACCAAATGATTACTGATTTATTAATATCACCTAAATTGAATTGCGGTCGATGAATCTTTTTTAATTGCGGCTAAAAAGAAAGATCACACCTGACCTTCGCGAATTCGCAATCTCAAATACCTGAACCTGAAAATTGCAGTGGATAGTGCATTATTCAATTTGACATTGATGTTCCCATGCAATCACTTTCCAATCCAACCTTCTGGAATATCGCAAGCACACGCAAATGCGATATGCATCCTGCTGCGGATCCCTAGTTATCCTAGTCCTCTTGAAAGACACAGGAACCTTTGGCCTATTATGGACTGGCGCGAAGTGATAAACGCAACCTCCCGCAATGCCCCCGCGTGTGCTACTTGCGCACACAACTGCCTGACCCAGCTTGTGTCTTGTCAGAGTCTTTTCAATGATGTACGGAGGCACGCCGCCGTACAATTACTATTGGTATTCATATTGTGGCCTCCAGGAAGTAGTAGGATAGGAAGTCATGATTATTAAATTCATAAATATCTTTGCAAAATTCAATTACAATCTATCTAGTACAAAGCTAATCTAAAACGGGTCAATTCTGGTTGTGAGTTTAGCTGACCTGGGTACAGTCAAGGTGACCTCATCACTTGAACCAAGACCGCGTTTTGCCACCCAGGCATCACCAAAGTCTAATACTAAGCATCATGAAAATTCAAATCTAAGAGATACAGTGGGGTTAAAAGACTCTGATGAGAAGAAACTTTTATTCAGTAAATTACATATATACTTATTAGTACATAGCCACACTGGCTCCACTAGATTTTTACCCTCTGAAAGTTTTGCGGAAATGTCAATTAGTGATAAAGCCCCTTTAACTGAGCTTGTTCTCCAGTCATCTGAGCATACCATCAAACCACAAATCCCCGCCGCACAGAATGCCACTAATATACCATAGCAAATTCTATTTATTCCCAGATTCTTGTGACACGTCAAAAGATCTTTGATGGCCTCATTTTTTTTTGAGTTCGTTAGTTTTCCTTTGATGCCATTAACTTTGACCTTTGTATGTGCACGTACCATGTTGTATGCAATCATCAAATGGATAACTGTATCCATTATATCCTCCAGGTTCTTGTGTGGCTTTGTGGATATCTCATTGTCAGCCCCACCACCTTCAATGCTGAGTTGGGTTGCACGTTGCTTTGATTTACTCAAGCAGGAGGCAAGGTATTCAACTGCTCCCCGTTCGAGTCCAAGAGGATCGGTCAAATTTGATGTTGGTGCAACATATGGTTTGGGTGCAACCACATCGTATGAGACTAAACTAATGGATTCAAACATAACATTTGCCCAAAAATGTTTAACTGGATTGGCGGGGTAAAGAAGGCTCTGAACCATTTTGAAGAAGGAGTGTTCAGATTTTGGGAGATTCTCTGGAGGTTTAGCTGATTCCAAATGTTGTGATCAAAAAACGCTTCTGTTTTGGTTGGCTTAAAAAAATCTAACCCTGTATATTGCAATTTATATCACCAGTCAACAGCCAATAAACATGTATCATGCACAAAGATAAAACTCACCTGCCGTCTCAAGGTCCTCCAGCCAGGCCGACATTTTGAGCTCTTGGTTACTGATCACCTTAATACCAACGGGCAGGAATGTATGAGCATCTTTTGTTGGTAAATTGTCCCATCAATTTTTGTAAATACTATTGATATTATCAAGCCCCCTTTTCCATTATTGTTGAGTAATATTGGAATGATAATTCAAAATGCCTGCAAACTCTTCCATGCGGGATAAAAATATTCCTTGAAAAGTAGCAGACAATGACACTTTGGGCTCAGGGTCAGGAATTATATCAGTCATATCTCGTCCCATTGTATCGTCTTTAATTGTTTCCCTTTCTTGAAAGGCTTGAATATTGCAAGGAGAGGCGGGAGGGGGTTCATCATGGATTGTTTCATTGGGTATCGGGGGCTTTCAGTATGTGGAGCTTCATCATGGATTGTTTCATTGAGTATGGGGGGGGTTCAGTATGCGGAGGTTGATTATCAATATGGTCCCCTTCAACATTGATCATTTCATCACCTTGATCCCAAGAATCCTTTGCGGCTTCAAAGGTACGGCGTTTTTTGGTTGCATGTATATTTGGTCTTTTTCCTAATCCTTTGCCTGGAAATCCAATTACGACTCGAGATCCTTTAGGTAGAGATTCTCCCACCTCCACACCTGCCCATATATTGTAAGCAGCTATTTTTATCAATTCTTTTTTGAATTAGTAATGGACTTACTGTTCAAATCCATTTTGAGCAGGCTCATGGCTTCAGCAATCTTTTGACGCACATAATCAGGAATTTTACTATCATTTTGAATTTTTTCAAGCCTTGGGATTGTTTGAGCAATGTTGGAGACAAATTGTTCCTTGGATATAATTTTCACCTCCCCACTGAAAATTACATCATCTTGCCCATCATCTTCTGTCGGTGTACAAGGTTCAACAGTCTTTTCCTTCTCATAACTTTTAAAAATCAGTCTCTGAGAGCTTGGAGGCTGACCTGAAATAAAGGCTATGACACAATATCAGGTTTTGGGAGATTAGAAATATTCAAGATGGATGCATACTCACATTCTGGAAGAACTGGTGGATCTTGATTTTCTTCATGTGACTGGCTCTCTACTTCAATGCCTAATTCACGACTACTGGCAATATCAGAGATTTCACTTCCACTCTCTGGGGCTGAAGTTGGTTGTTCATTGAATTCAGCTTAATTTCCCGGGGTTTGGGCCATAGTGGAGGTAGTTTATTAAACAAATAGATGGTGACAAGTTGATTGATAACTTGTTTGAAAATTTTTTAATAAAAAAATCCAAATTGAAGAAAAAAGGTGGAAGTAAAATAATTGCATTTGCAAAATGCGATTTGTCGGGAAAAAGAAGGAGGCGATGTTTTGCAAATTATTTCATATCATGCAAATGAAATCACTTCCCTGTGAGACATTGAATAAAGCTGACTAGTGAGAAACCTACTAAAGTCAACTTTTGAACTATTCAACGCTCATGAGGTAAGGACTAAGCAAAGTGTTCCATTTGAATGATATGAAATAAAATGGTTTTGTCGGCAAAACAGGAGACACAATTCTTGTCTTAAATATTCCACTTATTAGGTTTTAATTTGTGAGTCTCATGATTTAAACCCTAACCACAACATTGTGAATATACTGACCAACTTCCCCTTAGGTCCTGTTGGCAGAGAAGGCCACTCAGCATATTTCGGCGATTGCGTTCATTGTGTACGCTAACAAGCCACCATACACTATGGATGTAGTACAGAAGCGTAAGGATAAGTCGTGTTGGGAGCATGTTGGGAGGCACTCCGCAAGCATAAGGATAAGTGGTGTTTGGAGCATGTTGGGAGGGCACTCCACGAGCGTAAGGATAAGTGGTGTCGGGAGCATGTCGGGAGTGCACTCCGCGAGCATAAGTATGGTAAGCAGTGTCGGGAGCGTGTCAGGAGGGCACTACACAAGCGTAAGGATAAGTGGTGTCGGGAGCATGTTGGGAGGGCACTACACAAGCATAAGGATAAGTGGTGCTGGGAGCATGTTGGGAGGGCACTACACAAGCATAAGGATAAGTGGTGTAGGGAGGGCACTCCGCGAGCGTGAGGATAAGTGGTGTCGGGAACATGTCGGGAGTGCACCATGTGAGCATAAAGATGGTAAGGGCAGGGGTGTGAAAGCATAAGGAGTGGTGAAGACAGAGATGGGGGTCAGTGTCGGAGTCTCATGTGGAGGGCGGTGCGGGCGTGTAAGCATGCGAAGTGTTGGGGCGGATTAGGTGGGGATGCGGAAGCCAATGAGGCAAAATTACCCAAACATTGCAAATAGTGTTGAAATGGTTTTGGGCTTTGAGTGACATTCTCATGTGACACATGTGACGATTGACGTTGTCTTGATGCTGACGTGACGTGACCCACTAAATCCAGTGACTATAAAGTGACACTAACGCGACTGAAGCAAGATTTTATACTGACCGCGGTGCGACGTGAAGTCAATCACCAACGATTGACGCAAGATTTGCCCTGGTGATTAGATTCCTCATGGTAAAATACACATATATCATTTTTATGGAATATCTGTAAAGTCAATAATTACTGAATAATAAGTAATAATACCCTAAAAAAGACATTAAATCTTATTTAAATCAGAAACCAATGAAGCAACATGTGAAAGAAACTGCACCATTAGATTCCCCATGAAAGGCTACACATAAAACAATTATATGTCAATTCTCTCAAGTCAATACTTAAGGAATTAAGCTGAATATATGCATTTTTTTGGTCAGTGCATACCTTCACGGTTTTTAGCTAATATCTCTTAAAATATACATGATAGAGAGTTAAACCAAAAATAAAGTCACCATGTAGCTACTGTAAGAACACAGATTTGAACTTTATTTGACAATCTATAAGCAAGTTTATAGCTTGTAAGGGTTTATTGAACAAAATTACTAGAGCTGTTTACCACTTTGTGTTAAAGTGGTCCAAACTTAAAACAAAGTAAATATTCAGATTCTACTATATTTTATGTGAATAACAATTTAATATTTACCATAATATACAAGTTAAAACCCCCTGAAATGAAGGTTTGAAGTTTAAAATATTGAATTTCGACAGAAAAGATGAGATACAAGAAAAATCATCAAAAATAGAGTTTTGATTATGTAATTAAATGCTCTTGGAAGTTTGATAAAAAAATTTAAGGCTATCAAAATTCACTCTCTGGATAGCTGTAGCATGTATAACTTAAAGTTTATCAATGATCAATGTTTAAGCTCAAAATTGATCATTTATGATCACTCACTGTAATCTTATTTTAAGTTTGGCAGTTATATAAGTGATAAATCTGGTGAACACTATTATATTATGATTAATACTAATAGAATCAATAATCTTAGCCTTCTTCCAAACCTATGATGTCATCAAACTTAGAGTTATAGTGATAACTCTAAATAATGGCATAATAATGAGATAAGATGGTTTTATCATGATGTAATCATCACTAAACATTGAAATACTAATCATTTCCGGTGGATACCATCAGTACACATCTAATAGAAGCCTACTGGACTCGAGAAAGGAGGAATTTACTATAAATGGAGCTCTTTTTACTCCATTTTCTTGTCAGGTGCATCAAAACAATAAAACAATTAAATCAAAAGATAAAATCTGTATTCTTTATATATGAATCTTTTATATTAGCAAAGATCAGAGATAATCTTTATTATAATCATCAATCTTGACGTGATTACTTCAATTGTTCATTTTTTTGTTATAATTCTCTTAAAAATGTTATTTCCACATAAAAATCAAGAATATTTGTAATTTTTTTTATTTTTATTTGTAAATACAATTTAAATAGGTTGTATTTACCTTATTTGGCGTAAATTCTTTCAAAAATATTATATCAAGTGTTAAAAGTAGGTTATTCTCTCTTATTATAATAATTTCTCTCTATTATTACTATTAATAATTCTTTAATTGATATAAATAGTATCTATATTAATATATAACTTTAATATTGGTAATGTTATTGTTATTAATTGTTTTTATTAATGAAAAACAATTTTTTACACCTTTATTATTTGTTAGTAACAATAATAAAGAGCTTTTAAATATATTTATTACTTAAATATTAATAGATTTATTTATCATATTATTCTTTTATAATATAAATTATATTATTATACTTATTTAATAATATGATTATTTTTATGCCATAATTATAATTACTCTTATCTTATTTATTTCATTCAAAAGGACATTCAGAGTATAATAAGTAAAATATTAGTAATTTTTACTTATTTTTTTGTAGTCAAGCCTTACACTCATTGCTTCACCAATATTTTGACATACATAGTCAGGAATTTTACTATCATTTTAATTTTTCTCAGGCCTGGGGATTTTTTGTGTGATGTTTGAGACAAATTGTTCCTTATATATAATTTCAACCTTGCCACTGAACATTACCTCATCTTTTTCAGCATCTTCTGTTGGTCCACAAGGCTTCAGAGTCTTTTACTTCTGATACCTTTCTAAATTTGGTTTTTGAGAGCTTGGAGGCTGAGCTGAAATAAAGGCTATGAAAAAGAAATCAGGTCTTGAGAGATTACAAATATTCTACATAAACCTATGCTCAAAATCTGGAAGAACTGGTCAATCTTTATTATTCTCATGTCCCAGGCTCTATATTTCAACTACTAATTCCTTACCACTGACCATATCAGAGGGTTTCACTTCCATTCTCTGGGACAGTAGTCAATAGTTGATTTAATTTTGGGAAAATTCCTGGCATTTGGGGCATAGTGGAGGTAGCGTATTGAGTAAGTAGACAGTGACAATTTGATTGATAACTTGATTGAAAATTTTAGGATAAAAAGATCAAAATTCACTAAAAAAGGTTGGATTTCTGAAAGTGGTGGAAGTAAATTAAATTCAAGATATTAATGATTGATTCATTTGTAGGTAATATCAATATTGGAAAATTTAGGAAAGGTTGAAAGAACATAAATATCATTTCAAATCAGTTCAATATCTGGTTAGTTCTATAGAAAAAAATAATTTTAGAACCACCAGCTCACCAAAAGAAACCTTCCCATCCACAGCAATGAAACATTCCATAGATATCTATTGAACTTGTATTGCATTTGGGAAATTTTATTTGTCCAGAAATTCAAGGGGGTGATGTGTTGCAAATTATTCCATCTCATTCAAATAAAATCACTCCCCTGCAAGAAATTGAATAAAATTGACTATTGAGAAGCCTACTAAAGTCAATTTTTTCACTATTCAACCCCCATGAGGTAAGGACTAAGCAAAGTGTTTCATTTGAATGATATGAAATAAAATTGTTTTTTCATAGAAACAAAAGACACAATTATGATTTAAAATAGTCCACTTATTAAGTCAATCTGTGAGTCCTATCATTTAAACCCTAACCACAAAATTTTGAATATCCTCACCAATTTCTCCACAGAAGATGTTGGTGGAGAAGGCCACTCAGCATATTTCTGTAATTGGGTTCATCATTTATGCCAACAGGCCACCGTACCATATGGCTCTAAACACTTACTATCATTAGATGTCACTCATATCAAATTTAGGGAGAGCATTTTTCATTTGGAATTGGGGATGAGATGAGACAGGAGGATGCTGAAATTAAATACTCATGCGGCAAACGTTTGACACTGTCAATCAGAATTAAAGAGTTTGATATCAATTTCCAATGGAAATGATGTGTAAGAAAACATTTCTGTGAGAATAAGGATGGTTGATTGGAGAAATGAACAGCCCTCAGTGTGGGAGACAATCATTGCATGAGCATAAGGATGTTAAATTGAGAACATGAGAGGGCAGTGTTTGAGGGTAAGCATGATGAGATGGGGGGAAGGTGTAAGGAGGGTATACAGGAGAGATTCAGATGCCAATTGTTGCATGAGCATATGGATACTCATTGGGGAAATTAGCAGCCCTCAGTGCAGAAAACAATCATTGTGTGTGCATAAGGATGGTAAATTGAGAGGATAAGAGGGAAGTTCAGAAGTGCAATCATGATAGGATGTGGCGGTGCAAATGCATAAGGATTATAAACAGGGGAGACACAAAGGCGATCTTTCAGAAGCCAATGTTTTTACAAGCAGAAAGATTGAAAATTGGGAAAGTGAACTGTCTTTCATGCAGAAGCCAATCATTGCATGAGCATATGGGGGGTAAATTGAGAACATGAGGGATCAGTGCATGAGCGTAAGCATGGCAAGCTGTGGAGATCATGAGGCGGGGTGTGGAAGTGTAAGGATGGGATATGGCAGAGATGATGAGGCAGTGGAGGGAAAGCCAAAATTTGTGTGAGTTTAAGCATGGTTGGGTGTGGAGGCCAATTTATGTGTGAGAGTAGGCATGGTAAAGGGGGGAGATGATCAGCTGTTGGTGCAGAAGTCACCTCATGCATGAGCATGAGCATGCCAAAAAGCTGGCTTGCACCATGGGGTGTAATTACCTAAAGATTGTGAATGGTGTTGATATGGGTTTTTGCTTTGAGTAAAATATTTGATCATTGATTTTGTCTTGATGCAGACATGAAGCAACCTACTAAATCCAGTGACTATAATGTGACACTAACATGACTGAGGCAATATTCTATACTGACAGCAGTGTAATGTGAAGTCGATTGCCAGCAATTGACATAACATTTTCCCTGGTTATTTTTTTTGTTTTCTACAATTAATATTGATTAAGGTAACATCAATGGCTAGCCTTTTGAATCAAAACTTCCCTTGTGATCAATAAACTACCTTACTTCTGTCCCATTCAGCATTAGTAAAGTGGCTACACCTGACCTCAGGTTTTGCATCTGGAAATGAGATTTGACCCACCCTGGACTGAGGTTGAATGCTTTCTGTGAACTAATATGGACCATTTATTTTAATTTTTTTTATTATTCCAAATTCTTTGCAGCCACTGGAATATTGCGGAATTTCCAAGGTTTTGATCCTATTATCTTAAATTAATATTCCTTTCATTGTTAGCTTTATCTTCCTGAGAATATTACATATCATGAAATATCTGCTCTAAATCCATGTTTTAAACTTAATCACTTCTTTTCTTTATCAATCCTCAATGATTCAAAAAAAATTCAAAAATGATTAAGTCCCTTACATTTACTTATTTATGACATATTATTTTGAGCTTATACTACTGCTTATTATTTCTTCAAACAATTCTACACAAACATCACAATAAGCTATTCTCAACTGAATTTTTGATCATATTGTTCAATTTTAATAATCCCAGAAGTAAAAACTCAAATTTTTCACTTTTGGATAGAATCATTTTCAAAAAGAAATCACAAGGAAAGCTTATATCTTTTATCTTGCATTTATTATATTTTTCCAAATGAAATTGGAACTTTTTTTTATTTCTTGCTATAATTACCCAAATTTATCAATTTCCCTGACCAGTAAGAGTCAAATTTATCTTTTTTAATGAGAAATAATTGCCTAAACTTTCCTTTTTTGAAAGATTTATTTCTCAATTCTATGTTTAATTAGCAGGATATGTGCATAACAGCACCTGCTACTGAAAAAAATTAAGAAATTATCAAGGAAAAACCATTTTAACAATGAAAGGGGGTTACTACTTTAAAGTTGTTCACTATAATGGAAAAAACTAATGTAGAACTAATTACAGGACCCATACTGTGAAGGCAACAGCCATCAATTTATTTAAGTTCAAAGCCCTTTAAGGACTTCTAATGCAATTTTGAATAGAAAAAAAAACATAAAATCAAATCAAAAAAACTATTACAAAAGTGAAGAAAAGACTCAGAAAAATCTGAAAAAAATAAAAATCAAAAGGTGATAAAAGGAGACAAATAACATATAACTAGAAAATCAAACATAATAAAACTCAAAAATTAAGAATAAACTAGATAAGAAAGATTCTTTAGAATAGAAGGAAGACAGTTTGATTTATTTCATTTCTTCATAAAAGCTACAAAAGAAGCTCAATTCAATCATAAAACAAAATAATCAATCGTCAGAAATCATTTGATCCTTTCTTTCTCTGAGGCCATTCTATATTTTTATTTTAAATCTTTGTCAAAAAATCCTTTTCAAATGTTTTTCCATATGTTTTTTTCCTCTTTCAAAAATCAATAAAAAAGCTAGCAAAAACATGTGGGATGGACAAATAGAATATATTTGAATTCAGTCTCATACCAATAACACTAATTAAAGAGATAAATATTGTTTATTTCAAGAAATATGGACAAATATCCTCAAACTCTGAGGGATATCTTCCCATATTATGAATAGGTCTCTGTCATAAACATTTAAGAAATCTTTATTCCCATATAATTCTGCTCAAGGATTGCCAATATTCATATAAATTCTAGTATTTTTTTCAAAGGCTCAACAGAAATCTTCATGATTTCTAAAAATATATATTTCAAATTTTACATCAAATTTTACATCAAATTTTACAAATCAAAGAATATTAATCATGATTTCAGTGCATATTTAATCCAGTGTCTTAAAATAGAGATCATTTGCAGATTCAACATTTTCTGCAAGGACACTGTTCATTAATCTCCATTGAAAAAGGTATATACGTTGGTCCAATTATTTGGGAGCTTTTCAATAATGAGGAGTAAAGACTAGAGCAGTGGGAGGACCATATCTTTAATCTGATTTGAAATGGCTCTGAATGTATATTTATTTAATTCAAGGTTCCTCTTTAAAAGCGTCAGGCTTCTTTCCATGGCCTCTTTCTCAATAAATATTTTTTTTAATTAAGCACAAATATATGCATAAAACACAAACCCTTCTTATAACATATATTGAAAACACTCAAAAGAGCTACATTCATTATTTAATTAATAAGAAATTAAAAATAAGATTATTATTAATTTATTCTTTTCTAGGTGGTGTCAATTTATCAAATAAATTTATACTCAATATACCTCCCAGAAGCTTTACAAATGAATTTTGATTAAAGGGCTTATTTATTGCAGCTATCTTGACTTGATGTTACATAGGCTTCTCATTATTTCAAATAAATTGGATTGATTTTTTTATTTCCTCATCCATATTTAGACTTTATTATTTCTCAATAGCCATTTTAATTTTGTACTTTCTTAAATTAAAAGATAAATAATAATTCATAAGGTTTTTCCCCAGACCTTTGAGAACAATTTCATTTGTAAGAATTCAAAAATTATTTAATCTATTATTTAAGATGGTTTTATTTTTGAATTTAGTATAATTACTAAGCTCCAGAAAATATCTTGCAACATTCAAAGTCATTGAACCATCAATTTAAGTGGAAATTTCTGATTATTGAGTGCATGGAGAGCCCTCTTTATATAATACATTTTAAAATATGTTTTGAAGTTCAAGTCTGTTAGGTTACAAATGGAAAGCTTTTATATAGTACAACAAGCATAATTTTAAAATGAATGACATGGTAAGATATCCTAATTAAGTTATTTTAAATAAGAAAACTATTGATAAAAATAAGGGTCAACCATATTGATACATGAATATTACCTTTCCTCAGAATTAAACAAATACTTGAAGTGAATCTCTATAAACACAAGCTATTACATATTGACTTCACTTTTTCATACAGATCCTACCCCAATTCACTTGGAATAAGAGCTTTCCTGATATTATATTTTCACATATTAAATAAATCCACCATATTATGATGTTTAGTTGAAAAATCCTGCTTTTTTAAAAGGAATATTCAAGTTACAGCAAAGTTTGTATTAAGAAAGGGAACTATTGAATCCTCAACAATATTGGAGAGCCTTCAAATTCCATGTTTTATAGTTATGAATATTGAATATGCTATTAATGAGAAAGGAAAATTCATCATGATCAGAATTATTTATATTTTACAAAATGGGATTTTATAATGAAAAATCCCACAGTTCTTCATTTGAAACCAAATATTCAACTTTGTACATCTATGTTTTCTAGCTATAAGCTTAAAACACCCCCAAAAGAATTTTATGGTCTGAAATACTGGTGACATATAGTCAATATACCCCACACGTTTGTGAGCCACTCCTTAAAATGAATTTGTCTCATTAATATTGACAGCTGGTTTCAATTTTGAATTAGGCATTACTTCAAAAAGGGATGAAAAGAGTGGATATAGCTTCTCAATTAAACAGCTTGTAATAAGAGAAAACACTTTGATGGCAGGGTATGTTATTATAATATCCATCTTATCAGAAATTCCTCAAGTTCCCAAGCCCTTTCCACATTGAGAACAGTTTATTTCAAAAAAAATGGGTCCAAGTTTAATACTATTCATCCATTAATTTCTTGAAGTCAGCTTTAAAGAGAATTCATATTATAAGTGTAACATATGTTAAAAATATACAAGAAAGACCTCAAAGGTTGGAGGTTTTTGTTAATGACATTCTAAAAAGTAATAATGAAGAGTAAAAATGTGAGCATTAGAGATATTTTCATATACCCAAGAAACCACAAAAAATAAGAATAATTCAAGATAAAAATGATAATATTATTTCCTAATATACAAACCAAATTGAAATATCAATATAAGATTTAAATAACAAAATGAAAATTATAATCATAATTTCAAATTAAAGTTATATTAAAATTTAAAAATGTGAAAATATATTTTTACCTGACAAATTGAAGTAAAAATAGATTTTCTTCAAAAATATTCAAATTGAAATATTTTTGGTAAACATTTTAATAGAAATTATTATGAATTTTTATCCATTAAATAAACTTATGAAAATCATTTCACAATTGGATTCCTCATTGAAAATTAGGTGGGGTCACCTCTGAGTGGAAATTCTATAACTCAATTCTAAATAAGCTCAAATTAAGTTTTGAATATTTTCTGTATAAAAATCTCAAAATCCTCAAAACTTTGATTCAATTCACACCACATGTGATTTTAACCATCAATATTTGTGTTAAAATTGAGTTGTGGTGTGTAATTAAGAAGTTATCAGGAATGGAAGTATTTTCAATTGGAATGTCAAAATGTGCATGTGTATTAAATAAGTGAGCTTTTATTTACATATTGTTAATCAATAATTACCATTTCTTACTTTAAGATTTCAATTTAATTACATATGTAAATTTCTAGTATAATACATGATTAGGAATTAAAGAAAAAATAGATTGGAAAAATTAATTTTGGGGGGAAAAAGGAATCTTGGCTTCAAGGATGCCAGACTCCCCCAAATTCCTTTCTAACAGGAATAATATTCAAAAATTTATGCAACCTTTCATAAATTTTGGCCTGGAATTGAGTCATAGGGTCTGTGAATCAATTGATGATGAAGTTTTGATACCAACCAAGGCAGTTTTAACCATTTCCAAGAGGGTAAGACTACCCTTATGTGAGAATAATCTTATGAAAAACAGTTTTGACTGGATTCAAGGTCTCTTACACACATTCTGATGTTCTTTGAAGGCTTTAAACCAAGTATTACTATAGCAATTTCTTATTTAAGGGACTAAAATGGCTAAAAATAGCAAAAAATGGCTAAAACCAGCCCTTTTTGGTCCAAACAAGGGTTCTATGCTTCCATAATTTACTTTTCTGTTGTAAGTGTATTTCTCAAAGCTTATTATAGTAAATTTTACTTTGAGAGTAAGAAAATTGGTTTCTATAAAAGAATGTCTCCTTTGCCCCACTTTTCTCTTCATGTTGAAATCTTTTCCTTTTACAGCTAGCTTGAACACTGTTAAGCCAATCAATAAAACATTCAAACCACCCTTTTTGAATAATTTTTAGAATCTTAACCACATGAAAAATTATTATTCTAATTTTTTTGTAACTCTTATAATCATTTATACCTTTGAACCATCCCAAAAGTGAATTAAAGCATCTTTCATCACTGTTAACTTTTTCACTTTGTTTCCAAATTCACCCCGGTCCTTTTTACACATGTTTTCTTGCCAATTTCATTTTTAAAGACTTTTCTCTTATATTAATTTCCTTTAGCTCTTTTCTCACTTAATTCCAATTAAAATTTCTCTTGAAGAAATTTCTTTTGTACCATTAATATCTCTTGTAGAGTATTTTTGGTAAAACAATAAATCTTTATCTTATTATTTTTTATACTCAAAAAGCTAGGAAACAATAACTGTGGTGTGTTTTCTCTTAAAAATCTCAAACATTACTATCTTTAATCAAATTTACCTTATACAAATTTTGAGGACAGGAAAAGTACCTGATTTTAATCAAAGTTTCATATCCACACCTCAAAAAAGGGGGAACTAAAAGAATTCCTCTTATCATGTGTTGTTAAGTTATTTATATCTTACAGCCCTAACCAATAATTGAGAGTAAGAAATCTGAATTGAGACTCTTTGGCTTGAATTTCTTGAGAAAAATGTATTAAAAACTCATTTGGGCCCTATCTCTGACCTGAATCAAATCCATCTCCAATGTAAAATTTCAAATGTCTCACCTTCTGTCAGGTGTACCCACTTTTCACCTTGTGATTTCTTGAAGATAAGAAGAATATTAAGCTTTTTGGGATAATACAGAGAACAAACAATTAATACACAAAGTTAGTTAAGGATAACATCACATCTCCATGCTACTCAATTTGAAACAATATAAATGCAAAACTCAGAAGGGATTCACTATTAAGTCTATAATTAAGAGTTTCAAAAGATAAAAGCTAAATGATCTCCCCAAATTCTCTAAATCTATGTCTTGGTAAGCTGACATAAAAATAAATATTGCAAGGTTGTTAATTCAACTTGGAATTTGTAAAAATAAGGAAAAATGAAAAAAATCCTTTCCCTAGCTCATTCAAAAATTGAATTTAGTTCATATGTTTCAAAGGGGTTTAACTTACTACAAGCATCATCTTCTTTAAAATAAACAAGATATCAACAGGAAGTATATCTAGCATACATCATATTACATTAGAATAGCTATTGAATCTAGTTAAATACTCTCAGAGAACCATGAAAAAATCCACAAATCACCAACTCATTGGTCATGAATGAGATAATTAAAGGTTTATAGCTGGAATTATAATTAGATATAGCTTTTAATGTATTAAATCTCTGAATATATTAATTTATCATTATTCCTTTTATCTATGTTTATAGAGCCAAATTTCATGATTTTTCCTCTGGGAGTTATAAAATAGCTTCAATTAATAGTGAAAATCATATTTATGGCCACATTTTCCTCTTATTCTCCATAATTAAATAGTAATTTGATAACATAATTAAGGTGTTTCTTTTTCAAAAAATATCTATATAAAATCAAGAATTTCATTTTCCAAAAAGAATTTTTGATTCTAGAAATCTCAAATTATGAGTATCATTTCTTTCATTTCATTGTTGATTAACTTTTTCGAAATTAATTATAAGATATTTTTAACTTGGAAATACTAGATATAAAGGATTCTTTTTGTAAATTCTTTCATTTTTGATTCAAGCTGAAATTCTTAACCTAAATATATAACCATTTAATTAGTCTATAGAGCCAAATTGAATTATCTAAGATTTCTA
Organism: Austropuccinia psidii; assembly: GCA_023105745.1. Taxonomy (NCBI): domain Eukaryota; kingdom Fungi; phylum Basidiomycota; class Pucciniomycetes; order Pucciniales; family Sphaerophragmiaceae; genus Austropuccinia; species Austropuccinia psidii. The sequence goes on along the minus strand of JALGQZ010000003.1, from coordinate 35,693,361 downwards.
TTCTTTAAGACCCAAATTCATACTCTCTTTGGGGGATCTTATATTTACTCAAACCTTAGAATCCTTTTTTAATTTTAGATAGCAATATTTAGATTTAATAATAAAGCTACTAGGCAAAACAAAATACGAATTAAATAAAATAATTGACAAACCATCAAAAATTCTTGATTGCTTATTATTTGAAGCTTTAAGTTTTCAAAAAGGGAAGAAATCCCTCAAAATATTAAATGATTAAAGAATAATTATTGTTGAAACATTTGGATGGAAACATACTACATTTCTTGCCTTTTTCTCAAGGGAACTTTTAATATTTGGATTCTCTTCTGATAAATGGGGATATTTCAGATTCAACTATTGCTGGAGCTTGGTTAATTCACAAAACTAGTATGTTTAGCTTTGAATATTTAATTTTAGAGTTTAAAGAGGACTAGAATAGTCTTAGCTTTTTATATGAGTAATAAATAGGTGTTTCAAAATTCATAAGATCATTTTATTTAAATATATGGATATTCGTGAGAAATGAAAAATGATATAAGCTCAAATTTTTTCAGCTCAACCCATATGAATGATACACCAGGGAAATTCTTATGTTACTGGTTAGCCAGTCATTTAATGTGTCCTGTCTGTGACTTGAAAATGGCTATTAATGTGAAATGAATATAAACAAGATATAATTATAAGATGACCTAAGAAAAGCCCAAATATTACCTGCATGAACTTCAGTATCAGATTTTTCTTTCACAACTGGATTAGCTCAATATATGATTGAAGGAACCTTTCATAATTTAACAATCATATTTGCAAATAAAATTACATTGAGCAGAAGTGGGTTATTTCAGTATTTTGAGCAGAATCCTTTTCTTCTCAAGCACCTATTATTCAGAATTCCCCCCCTTTGAAATGTTTGAGAGATCAATAAATATTGTATGAATTGTGCTTATAGAGTCAAAAAGAAAGAAATTTTCACTTGCCCTCTGAATATGCATATTCATTTTAATGAGCTATTTTATCACTTAATGGTCTTCCAAATTAGGCTATCAATTACTCAGTAATTCTCTATGAACTATGTGATATGGGAAGAATATCTCTCAACTTAGGGATAAAAAAATGGGAATTTGATCAATTAAGCATTAATATCTATTTTTTAAGAGCACAATTTATTGCAGAAAAAAAGATCATCTTGTCTTGATATGAGCCCTAAATGTTCCATTGAGAGCACAGAATAAAAATTGATCAATATCCAAATATCAGAAATTATGAAATGGTTTTGGGAACTAATATCAAGAAGGCTCAGCCATACCCATACATTCCAAATTCAAACATTTTCATCATTTTAACTTGTTATACACTTCCCTCTGAAATGAAACACACCACCAACAATTTCTGAAAGAAGCTCTGTGGACAAGAATTAATAGTTTTCTGACAGATAAGCCATGGAAATCCTTGGAGGTTTTAAAGATTATTTGATAAGATAGACCTTTCACATTCAGAAATCATCATAATTGAAAAAATATGCTTAAATTTCATCTTTCAGGTAGAGAGAAGCTTCTTCATTCTATTTAAATTTCCAAAAATTCAGAACATATGTTTGGTAAAAGCATTTCTTCTACATTAGTATTTTCAATATACAAACATTTGTGTCCACAGTAATATGTTTTGGTGGCTTTTTTTTATAAAAGTGTTTTTGGTTTTTGGTTTAAATTCTACATAATCTACCTCAAAATTCAATTATTTTTGAATAATATCAGAAATTTAGTAGTAATCCAAAGATGTTCAACCAAAAAATGTAAATCTAAGCTCAAAGATGAGAAATTTGGGCATTATTTTTTATTAGAAATTCATCTTCACAAGTATTTTGGCTACTCCATCATTGTAGTATTATTTTCATTCTTTGCCAAAGTTTATATTATATATGAAGTATGCCACTAGAACTTCAAGTTTTGCATTCTAATTACTGTAAAAAATGAAATCATGAAGTTTATTCCCTCCTGTAAGGTTTATATTGAACCCCACTTTTTTCAAAAGGAATATGTGAACTATGAGTTGTCTTTAGGAAGGAAAAATTGACAGGTTACTCAGATGCTATAGAGTGGTGTGCACATGAATTATATTATCTGCTTAAAAGTACATCTTTAATTATAATTTCTGTTGCACCACTCACTAAATACTACTACTAATGATAAATTTCAAGCCATTAACCATTACAAAATTGAAAAATGTGAGTGTTTTTGCATAGTTGATATTCCAAAAAATATCAAATGATAGCTGAGGTTCTCCATCAGTTTCTTTCATTTCCTCTCATGATGAACCTCCCTCCAAAGATAATTAAAATTATTCCACAATTATGCTCAAATACATGGAATCATTCAGCTTGTTCCCAATGGCTTGCAGGGATAGATAATCAAAATAATATGTTCCCATACTAAAAATGTTGAGGGCTGGTTTATATCACCTTGTGCAGACATCCCCCACAAGCCAGCTCTTAAATACAGGGGTCATTCATATATGGTATTTTAAACAGCCCCCAGAACCAGCTTCAAATGGCTGAGGGTGGTTTGATCCCACTAGTGTGAAAGGCCTTATGACACCACCTCCAAGACTGTGGATTTGGTTACAAAAAGGTTTTGTGAAAAAACTCCTAAAACCAAATATAAATTGGAGGGGTGCTGTTTCCAACAACCCCCCAAAGCTAGATGTAAAAGGCCATGAGGTTGTTTGCATAAGCTAGCTCCAACAACCCCCTCAAAACAGTGGCAAAAGTATGGGGGTTGCTTGCATTAGCTAGTGAAAACAACCCCCCAAAACTGGCTGCAAAAAGCTGGGGGATTGTTTGCATCAGCTTCTGCAAACAACCCCCCGAAACAAGCAGTAAAAGGCCGGGGGGTTGTTTGCATCAGTTAGCACAAACAATCCCCCAAAACCGGCTGTAAAACACCAGGGGGTTGTGAACACCAGCCTCTGTAGTTTGGGATATTGCAGGTGGGCCCTGGTGGCACCAGTAAAGCAAAACACTGAGGTATAATGGGTGGTTTCTCTCTACAATAGGAGAGCCCCCCATGGATCTTAGCAAGGAATGCCTCATTGCCTGCCACATGGGTGATTTGAACCCATGGCAAAGTGAGAAAGTAGTGCAGATGCAAGGCTTACCAGCTAAGAGAGGAATGATTGGATGTTGCCAGTTCATCCACAATTTTGTATTAGTGTTTTTTTCAAATAAACTATTTTTGTACTAGTTTTTTTTTCAAAAAACTATTTTTGCACCAGTTTTTTTTCAAAAAAATATTTTTGTACTAGTTTTTTGCAAAAAATCTTTTTTGCACTTGTTTTTTTCAAAAAACCATTGTATTATTTTTTTAGAAAAGCTGCTTTTTTGATTAGTTTTTTCCAATTAACTGTTTGTTTACTAGTATTTTCAGAAAAGTGTTTTTGTACTACCTTTTACTATTCTTCCAAGGGTCTTTTAAAAAAACTATTTTCAAATAGTTTTGCAAAAACAAATTTTAACTAATTTTTTCATAGATGACTTTTTTGAAAGAGGGTATTTTTGTGGAAAAAGAAAAAAAATTTCAATTTTACTCTTTGTTTTTCAAAGAAACCAGCTAAATTTCCAAAATAAAAACACTTTTTTGTAATTTTAGAAGGAAAATTGATTTTTCTAGGAAAGCCTTCCCAAGTAAATTTTTATTTCTAAAATGCTGTTTTTTTCTCAAAAATATAGATTTCTTTCCAAAGAAAATTTTTTCAAAAAAAGTAGCAATTCCAAAAAAACTATTTTTTCAACAAGAAAATATTTTTCTGTTCAAAGATGTTATTTCATTTTGAATAGAGCTACATTTTTCAGAAAATCTATTCTTCTTTTCAAAAAAAACTGACCTCTCAAAAGACTTTTTCAAAGAGTCATTTTTTTGAAAAAAACCTACTTTCTCTCAAAACCTGTAATTTTATTCAAACTGAATCATTTGATTTAAAACCCCAACTTTGAAACAAGAAACCAATCTTTTTGCAAAAAAGACCCATGGAATTCAACTTAAGAAAACAAGATTTTTCTACTAAGTAAAGTGTTCTTTCAGAAAACTCTGATTTTTGTAGAAAAGAAAAAATATTTTTTTTATCAAAAATACTTTTGAAAAATGATTCTCATCATTACCCAAAGTAAAAGACCTTTCTTATCCAGAAATTAACTTCAGAAACCCTTTTTTGAGCTCAAAAAAATATGAAAATCTATAAGGAATCCTAGACTATCACTGACTTTATGAAATTTGAAAATTATGATGGGACTATTCAACAATAAAATTTGTAGTTCTCATAGAAAAACTAACTTTGAATCTTTTTGGATCACGCCTAAATGAAAAAATACTATTTATCAATCTTTCATAAAGACATTAATTCACATGTATGGAGAACATCATATTTTGGATCAGAAAATTCCTAATTTATAACTTCTTTTATTTATACAATTCACAAAAAATCAGAAGAGTATTATATTTATAGCAGCTATTTAATTATTTCTTGCTTCAAACTATTTGTGACATTCAAAACTATGTTATTCTCCCAAATTCCTTGAGCATATCACCTAATTTACTTTCAGTGATCTTAACAAGTACTTTTCTGTTCTATAGATTTAATTTTGGTTCTCTTAAGAGGTTGGGAATTTCTTTCTTTTCAGTTTCCTGGAAAAAAATATAAATACTAACTTTGGTATATTATAAGAACACAAAGGGGATTAACATTTATTATCTAATGGATAATTTATTCATTTATGTCAGATACTCTTGTAAATTATTCTCATTGAAAATCCCTGACCATTCTGTAAATTAAATGAAATGAAAGCCAACTTGTGGCAAGTCTAAACCTCTAGAATAAAGGTAAGTGAAATTTGGATTTTTGGCAATTTTTAATGTTGGATGCTTTTACTATTCTAATCAAGTCCTTCTCTTGAGAGAAATTAAAACACTGTATTTTCACGTAATAAGAAGAAAAAAGGAATCTTCAGGTGATATCAGGGTAAAAAGAAAGTCACATATCAAGAACAAACAAAGTATGCCAAATCTCTCTCCTGGCCAGCAAGGTACACCAAAAATGCCCTGGTGATAGCTACTATTGTACTCAAATACCTCATTCTTATTGACTATATGCCTAAAGTAACAGATTGTTTAGGAAATAGGAAGAGACAGTAAGATGCTTCAATTAAGTTCAAATCATTTGAGAATTATTTGATAGTTCTTTCCAAGGTCTTCATAAATTTCAAAGAAAGACAACAATATTATCTGTAAAGAGATTTCTTATGAAAATTGAAATTTTAACCAATTTTTCGGCTTAGCTTTCCTCCAATTAATGACTCTTTTTTTGAAAAAAGTGATAGAAATAAATTATTTGGGAAATCTTTTCACTAAGTTCATCAAGAAAAGAAATATTCTTGATTAAAAAACTTTGAGTTAAATATATTTAGTATTGGTATAATTCAAGAAATAATTCTTAAAGAAAAGGGTATTATCAAAATCATGGTACTTCAATGTAGTTTATTAATTAAATAATAAATTTAAAAATTTCTCAAAAAAGATATTTTCAAAAGTAAATTCTTTTGGAAAATACCATCGCGATATATTTACAAATATTTGTATTGGTATTTCTATGAAATAACCTTCAGATCCATATATATCATATTCAATTTAAAGAAAGGGGAATCCAAATATAATATTCATCAAAATGATTAAAGATAAGAATCATGAAGCTTTAATATGGAAAATAAGACATATATAATATGGATAGAAAATATATAAACTACCATTCTCTTATTTTCAAATCATATGTGATTAGATAACTACTCCAATTTTGAGAAAGAATTTTTTGAATTTTAGTCATAAAATTCTTCATTTTTGTTGTTAATACGTATCCTTCTTTAAGACTAGATCTTTTCTTTTTTTTTATAATCGACTTAATTTAATCATAGATTCAATATGACAACATAAATAAAAAATACCTCAAACATGGACTAAAACCTGATAATATAAATGAATTAAAACACAAGTATAAAAACCTGGATCACAATATTTAATTAGAAACACTCTCCAATACTATGAAAAAAATATCTGGAGAATTATTAAAGAAACAAAGACTAATTCTAATATAAAATAAACTATCAATGACTTTCAAATATAGCTTTATTACTCTATTTGAAACACTCTCATCCAGCTTAAAATTACTTTTTCAGTCCAACAGAGGACTGGGAGGTCTCAAGCAACTTTTAAAAGAAAATTATTTCAGTTATTTTGTCAGTATGTGAAGACTCAATTTTTGAAAAGAAACTAAAACAATTCTAGTTCATACATATGAATATACTGTATAGAATAGAAATAGTACAAAAAAGAACCGGAAGAGGTTTAGAGGGTAAAAAAAGTGAAATCTTGGAGGCTGGTTATTAGAGGTTCTGCACATGTTTTGAAATGTTTTCTTCGTGTTTGGAAACCAGCCAAATATTTTATATTTATCTATTTGTGACCCACAATATAGATTTATTACTGAAATCTCAATGAATCTGAAGGATTGACTCCCACAGATGTATGAAAATTTTAATGAAATAGTTTTTTCAAAAATAAATTAAAATTTTTCAAAATATTATAGATTAATCCTCAAATGAAAGATCTTTCTTCCTTCAACAAACCTCCAAAAAGCAATTAAAATCACCAAAAAAATGCCATAATTTATACCAAAGCCAAAAATAACTATGCCTTTGAGAAATACTATTCTATTTACTATGGATTACCAATTCTTTAAACTCACAGAGATCCTAGCTCCTGGTAAGATAAGACTCAAATCAAGCAAAAATAAAGAGATATAAAAAACTCTCAATAGATTTTGAAGCTCAAAGTTCCAATATTGAAATTCTCTGATTTCTTAATTAAGTCTTCTTAAGATAACCTTTATTTTATATAATCTGATAGTAGGCCTAAAATATATTATTATCATTCATAAAAGCTCATAATTAGAATAAAGTTCATTTTGAGATCAAATTATTCAGGTTACTTATAATAACCTCTTCTTTTGATAAAAATAGTTGGTAATGAAAGGAAAATAAATATCAAATATATATTCATGCCTTTCCATAATGATAAGTATGAGTTAATAAATATAAAAGCTTATAGTTTTTGGAAGAACTTGATTTAGTGATCAAATATAAAAGGTTTTTCACAAAGATGAATACTTTATTACAAAGAATTTAGTTTTTATTTCTTTAAATTTTCAAATTCTTCCAGAATATTATCATTATTTTATCTTCCTTTTCACTATAATCCTTCATTTCAAAAGCAAACTTGGATTAGGTACTATATATAATAGGCATGAATCCACTCTAAGTTTAAACTGGTACCCTTTTTTTCAATATATCTGTAATCTTAGCTTTCTTATTAGTTAAATACATCATTCCTGAAATAACTATTACTTATTTTCCTGTATCTTTTGAGCCTTCAAATAAGCTGTTTAATTGGTTTTCCTACATAATTTTTTATTTGGAATTTTAAAAATAAAATTTTTTTTTCTTGAATGTGATTTTTATACTATTGAAGACCATTCCTTTCAAGTATATATTCAAAATATATTAATTGATATTTAAAAAAACATACATAAAGATTGAGATAAAGGGAAATTATTAAAAACATTTCACAAAAATATCTCATGAGACTCCTATTTTTTGGTACTGCTTTTGTCTCTGTATATTCATTGAAGCCTTTATATCTCCCCTTAAATGAATTAATCGCAGTGTCATAGATCTTTGATCAAGAAAGCTATTACAAAATGAACATACATTTTTTTTGAATATTAATTTTTTTGAATAATTATCAATATTAGTTAGTAAATACAAAGGCTCATAGCATTTGAATTAATTCAATATGGTGATAAAATATTAAGAAATTTTCACAAAAATTAAAACTATGTAACTAAGAATTGAGTGTTCTTTGATCTTTCAAACAAGTTATTGAGTCAATTTCTCTACAGAAGTTTTTTATTTGGACTTCTATAGATAATTTTTTTCAATTGAAATTCATTTTCTACTATTGAAGACTATTCCTTCCAAGGATATTTTGAGAGAAAAACTTATTAATATGCATTCAAATATATGTAATAGTTTATCTGAAATGAATATAAATAAAAATTTCACAAAAATATCTTGTAAGCCTCCTATAAAGTTAGGTGTTTTTTTAACTCTTTTAATTCATCTCAAAATATATATCCTCTCTTATAGAAAGGAGTCCCAATTTCATAGTAACAGAAAATTTTGGAGTTTGAAAAATCTTTTTTCCTTTTAAATTCTTATATTTTGATAAATAATATTTTTTTGATATATCAACTAAATAAAATCTCAAAATACATCTTTTCTTAATAACCTACGAGATTTTGTTTATTTTTTGAGCATTTTGTGATTTCATATAGTCCTTATACAAAGATCTTACCAGCCACAGGGTTTATTAAAGCATAAAACACATTTCTCCTTCTTCTCTTGAATTTTGTTGAGGCTTTTCACACCGGGGTGACAATTAATTTAACTTTGTGTGAAATCCTTAGAGCTATTTAATGAATTAAGCTCATTATAATTAAGAGGCTATGATAAGAACATCCAAAAACAGTTTCTCTAATTGAAAACTTCAATTTTCATTTGCGTTCCAATTTTGGAATTTTTTTGATATATTCTTCATGTTTAAATATAATGAGTCTACATCAATCTTTCATTATAAATTTACAAATCATGTATTTGAATTCTAATAAATAGCTATATTCAATGTCAAAATTATACTAATTTTTGATATTTTTCTTTTTTTTTGGAATAAATTTCCTTATTCAGTGTATCTTGAAAGATTAAATTGTCAGAGAGTATTTTGGTTGATGTTCCCTGTGCTCATAATTATTTTAAAAGTCCTATCTCTTTACATCATGGATCCTGAAAGATTCATTTGAATTTCTTTTTATGGTGAAATAAGATATTAAATTACTTCCATTTCAACTAACTTAATTTCAATTATCATTATTAATCATTCATAACTAAAATGAATACCAATATAAAGGAAAAAAACATTTTTAAAAAAAATTCATGTCTCAAAGAGATTTTGAAGTAGTTACATTCTATCTATTAATCTCATTTCATAACTTAAAGTCAAAATCTGGTATAAAGTTTGCTCAAAGGTACTTTAGAAATAATAAAATATTAATAATATTGATATGATGGAAACTTAATAAAAAACAATTCTCAATTAACTGAAATTTGTTTAAATGATATTAAAGAAAATTTATGATTTGATAATATTCAAATTTTAATAAATTCACTCCTATATTCAAGTTTGATTTTCATTTCATGAAGGAAAAGCTCATTTTACTTGTTTGCAGCCAACTTGATATGAAAAAAATGAAAATTAATTTTGATTCTCTAAAATGAAAAAGAATTTTCTTTGTGATTCTTCTCAAGCCGCTCTTTTTAAGAAATGAAAATTAGAAATTGTATATAAATCTAAATCCCTTTAAGATAAGCTTTTGAATACTTTCATTTTTGTGAGTATTTTGAAGTATTTCATAAAAGTATAGAGCTTCCTTTTTTATTTCAAATGATTTATTTATTAAATAAATTACTTTATTATTATTTTTTTTATTTTAGAAATATAAATTGATTCACTGCTAAATAAACTATTTTGTATACTGCGGATCTTTTTTTAGGCATTCATTCTTAATTGGATCTATAAAAAATCAAAAGAAAATTTCTCATTCTTCAAATATATATATATATATATAAGATGGTTTCATTTATTTTAAGATTCTTTGTAAACTTCTTCTTATTTTATCAAGAAGTTAATTCCAAAAATTAAAATAAATTTTCATATATCAACCAAGATAAAACTTGCATTTGAAATTCAATTATCTATAATTCTCTGTAAAAAAAATTGGAAAAGTATTCTTTTTCAAGGAGCTTCTTTCAAAAGAAGAGAAAAGGAGGGTTTTATGAAAGTATTTTACAAAAAGAATGAAGGATTCAAACTTCCAAAATTTCAAAATAACAATATATATATATATATATATATATATATATATATATATATATATATACCTATCTTCATGTTAATCTTTTTAAAATTAAAATATATCAGAGAATGAATTTATTAAGATATTTTTTTCTCAAACTTTCAGAATTATTTAAAATTCCATTCTTATCAATTTTTATTCAATCTTTTTTAAAAAAATATAAAATTGACTCAAAATTTGAAAAAATTCCATTCAATAAAATTCAAGTAAAAAGGCTTCTTTCAAGCAGCATGATATAGTGCTTCCCCTCGATCCTACCCTCTCTCCCGCCATACACACATACAAAATAACTTATTGATTGATTGATTTGAGTTATGGCTTACCATATATTCATATGCCTGTCGGGAATTGTTTCACTCTTGGAGCTTGGGCATCAAGCCTCTGCATAGGGAGTGTCTCCACCGTAAGTATATATTCGCCAAGGAATTAAAGTTTCTGAGTCATTTGCAATAGAGCATGTCACGACAAATGTCACGCTGCTTAGCTGTTATGCGCAAGATAAACGGTAAAACTCCGCACCACCGCGCAAAAGAGCAATGCCAGCTGGAGTTGATGTGACTCAGACCCTGACTTGAGAAAGATGCACCAAGCTTGGGATGCACTCTAGCATGGGTTGTTCAGTCCCTTCAAGAATGAGTAACTTGGCTGAGATCATAAAATGAAAGTTTCCTCATAAAAAAAATTCCAGCTTGTCCATACACCTTGAGAAAACTTTTAAGGCGCGTTAAAATTGATTATCAATAGCATTTACATCGCTTCTACCACACTCTCTAAAGTCAAACAATTTATTACTTGAAAAATTACACATAGTTTCATTTCTTTCCTCATACCAAGTCACAAATTAGTTGAAGCGTCAATTTATAAGCAAGCTTCTTTATCTTTCAAAAAGCGGTATGTATACCACAATTTTCATTTTATTCCAAATGAAAAATTTAATTATAGATTTTCTTTCAAGTCTTTAAAAACTTTTTTCATCATTATCTACAAAATATTGGAGCTCTTTTACTGCATTAAAAAAGAGAAAAATCAACTAGTACTTAAGTGATAAACCTACAAATGGCCTATTCTCCAAACAACAAGAGTTACTAAATTTTTCATGACTTGTTTTAGACAGGAATCACTTGAAATCATTGATGGGATCAAATAAGACTAAGATTTTTAGCTGAAATGCTGTGCTTATTGAAGTCTTTTTCGTACTTTCTTTGAATAATAGATCCAGATTAACGCCAGGATAGCTTTAACGATCAGATTAATCACCTTGGAAACGAGAATCAAATGTCTAAGCAATCCAAATTCATCGGTTGTAAGTGAACGCGTCTGTTATGTTATCCCAACTTGAAATTTAAAAACTTTCTTCCTCATTTTTTTCAATTATTTATTCCAGCTCAAATCGATTTTAAAACAGGTCCTAGTGTTGAAGATTATGAGTTATTAAATCAAGCATATTGCTCAAATTATCAACTTAATAATTTAAAAGAAAATGTTCATTTATCATCAAAAAATAAAATTAGTAATAAAAAATTATTAATTGATAGTAACCGTCAGCCAACTTATCAATCAACTTGGAACTTTGATAGAATGTTTTCAAATAATCGTAATAATTTTGGATCTATTTCATCATCATCTTCAAATAATCTTCAAAAAATTCAAAATAGAACAAAACATCGTCTTTCAATGATTCAAAAGCATTTAAATTAAACTTCTTAACATAACTCAATCAATCGCTTATTTGATACTTTTCATTGTTAATGTTCTGCCTTATTTTGTTAATATAGCCAATTCAACATCTTTGTAAAACAAAAGTTTTTTCAATGATACAATAAAATTAGTGTTTTTTGTGGTACATTTTTATTTTTATCACGTAGATTAAATAATTATCTCTCTTTTTCAAAAAAAGAAGGAAAACTTTTTTTCATTTCTCAAATCCTCTTGTTTGGTTTGGATTTTTTTCTCAAAAAAAAAAGATGCAGAAATTTACTTGAAGATGATCATGAACCACAAAGAAAATAAAAATGAAAACATCTGAGAATCTTACAAAAAAATTGAAAAAAGGGTGTTTTTGAACCTAATTTTTTTTCTTCTTCTCAAGAAAAAAAACTATCATTACAATAATGAAAAAAAACAATTCAATTATACATAGTGTTCATGTTTAACTGATTCCAAAATTAAAAAATATTTAAATAAAATAAATCCAAATGAAGATATTCATTTGTATTTGATTTTTCAAAGAATTTTGATTTTTTTTATAAAGAAATACTAAAAGTCAAAAAACTGTAATTAAAAAAATTTCAATCCAAAAGAAAAGTTTAAACCAACTCAATTATTGATTCATTTATTTATTTTTTCTAAAAAAATTGACAATAATTATAATAATAATAAAAGTATAAAAAATTGATCTATTAAATTAAATTAAATTAATTCAATATGAAAGAAAATATGGATTGATTGGAAATATTAATAGATATTTATAGAGAATTGGTAACTTAATGTAACATTCTGGTAAACCACTTAATCCCTGGTGTTAATTTACCAAACTGGGCTTAATTCTTGTAAGTTTTGATAAATTCACAAAAGAGAGGCTTTTTAAAAAGAATTACCACATCCTAATTCAATGGTATTCATGCCAAAAAAACTTTATTTAATTATTTTTCAATAGCTTTTTGTTAAGAAGTTTCCCAAATTGGTAAATTTAGCCATGTTAATTACTTTAATAATATAAATTCAAAAATGTTGACCCACTCATGGATCTCAGATATTCTTGTTTTTGAAATTAAATTATTTTTTTCAGTAAAAACCATTTGATAATTGGAATTTCATCATTTTGTATCCATTCTTTTTTGTGTTTTCAAAAAGGGGCCTTTTCTTTGCATTAGACTCAAATAATAGTTCTTAAAACAGATTTAGGGAAACACATTAATGATTTAAATTGAACCGTAAGCAAGGGAGAAAATAAATTAAGGGAAATACCCCACATAATGAGTGACCTTTAATATGAATATATTTTCATTGTTGGTGAGGCTCCCTTAATTTTTTGAAAATTGGTTGTATGTTTGAGGTGGGTCTTAAAACAGGAAATTATGACTTTTATTCATATTTTATTAGTTTTATGAATATTTATTTGAGTTTTTGATTATTTGAATCCAAAAAATTGGTACAATAAATCTATATTAGATAATAAAAGAAGGTAAAGCAGTTTGAAAAAAGTGTTTTTTAGGTTTTTTTGGTCTTGAAACTTTCTGGGGGTTTAATTATTTTCAAAAATATTCATTCATGCCAATTTCTCTTATTTTCCATAAAAATTGGGAAAATAAATTTTTTAAATCAATCTAGCATATTTTGGTAAATTCTGATAAGCTTATATGAGATTACAAAATCCATAGGTAGATTTCCCATTCTTCTATACATATTGAATTTAACTTTAAATATATTTTTTATTGAAAAATGGGGAATTATTTTTCACTTTTTGAACCTAATGTTCTTATCAAAAACTCAGATTTAATTTAAAATTTAGATTATTTTTCAACATAATTGGTAAAATTGATTTATTATTCAATTCAATCATTCATCTTGAGAATAACTTTAAATGATCTAATTCTCAAAAATTATGGTCTTATTTGATTTCTTCCTGAGGGATTCTTTTGGTTTAATTTCCTTTAAAAAGGTTATTCTTGTTTTAATTTTTGAATATTTAAAATATTTTGTTTCAATTAATCAATTTATTCATTGATTTTTATTGTATTTCATTTGAAAAAAACCCAAGAGATATTTTCTAATTCCTTCTGGTATGTAGAAAATTAAAATCTCCTGGAAAATGTTTTTCTGACATAGCTCTGATTTTTTTTGAACTCAAGGATCAATAATTTTTTTTATGAAAACATGTTTGTTATCAAAATTAATAAAAAGAGAAATAATTCATAATGGAATTTTTTTTCATTCCCTTAAAGTTATATTTTCTATATAGGTTTATTATATAAACTTCTTTCAAAAAATAAATTAAAACATGAAATAAATGGAATAAACTTAAAAATTATAACATATCACATAATTTCTATTTGTTCATAATAGCAATAATAATATTAATCTTTTGAAGAGAAAAATATGTATTGTCTTTTACATTTGAAATAATGAAAATAAATCAATTCTTTCGATAAGAATTGAAATACAAAATTATCAATAATTCTCTATAGATCTTTGAGAGAATATTTTCTTGAATCCTTTTTAGGAAATTGGAACAGCAAAATGTGAATTTTCTATTTATCAACTCACAAAAATGAAAATATAATCTAGATATCTTGCACCTGTTTCCTAAAATATCTCATAAAATGGGCTGTTAAACCTTTTAGGATGTTAATCAAAGTATTCTTTATGAATTTTGTTTGATATTGTATTTTTTTGAGGATGACTAAATTTACCAAAAAAAATTGAATAATGTTATTTCACCTTCAAACAGATATTTTGATGGAAGAAGGGCCAAAAATGAGTATTTATCAATTAAATAGAAAATTTGATGTTCAAATGAATATTTGTAGTTTTTTTAAAAACAAAGAATGAAAAATAATTTTATATCATTCCTCTTGGTCTTTTTTTAAAAAAATTTAACAAAACTTCCTTTTAGTATAAAAAAACATTTCTCATATATCAATTCATTATTTTATTTTTCTTTCATATTTTTTCCTTATTTTGAAACATAATTATCTATATCATTGAATTGTTTTTTCATGGAGATTGATTAAATTAAATATCAATTTTGTAATTTTATATGATTTACTATTCTTTTGTTTACTTCAAAGGTATTGAATAATTCTCATTTATTGTTAATTTCTCTTTAATTTATTTGATGAGTATTTATTAAATATTCTTTTTCATGATCTGTTTTTGCAAAAATTTCAAACTTGTAATTTCAATTAATTTATTTGTATTTTTTTCTCATTTGATTAATGAATAACAAGAATAAAAAACAAAGTTATGTGATATTCAATTCAATTGAGAAAACCCGGTTTTTTCCTTAGATTCTATACAATTTGATTAAGAAATTCCTTTTTTAAACAATTTTCATGGTTTTACAAGAATCTTCAAAGCTTGGGAATTTCAAAAGGAAATATATCAAATTTCTTCCTTGAATTTCCCAGAGATTATTCTTATATATCTATTATATTTTAATTTTTTATAATAATAATACAAGAAAATGAATCCCTCAATATTACTTTAGTTTTCTAAGTACTTACCAAAGTTTAAATCTGACAATGGAAGTTTCATCTCAAGAGATGAGTTTTGGAATTTTTTATTATTTTATTTTTGTGTATCAAATAGGATTACATTATTTTTATTTGTTATCTCAGAATAATTGAAGCTAAATATGAATACAAGTTATATTCTCTAAAAATTCTCAAAGAAAATCTTTTTAAAGAAATATTTTATATTCAAAACCAAATATTTATTATAAATTGGTATTTATTGCTTTATTCAAAATGTCAAAACCTTATTATCTTTTCTGAATGGTTTTCCCTTTATCCAGGATTTTTTGATCAATAAAAATAAAACTCGAGATGGTCAGAATTCTATATTTTGGCTTCTGTTGCTTTTTCATCTGATATGATATCTCCTTGAGATAAATAAAATAATTAGCCTCAATTAATCATTTTGGCCAAAATTTCATATTATTTCTTAATCATTTGATCCAAATAATATTCAATTGAAGCTAATTCTCAAAGAGCTTGATAATTAAAATTTTCAAAACAGAAACTAATACTTTAGACTTATATTGTAATAATCTATAACATCAAAATCAGGGATTCCAAAATATATATCAATGTTTATTCTTGGATTTTTTGTATAAAATCACATTAATATAGCTTTTAATTCCTTCATGAGATCAATTATAACATAATAACATTTTCTTTATGTCTTCTACTATACTAGATGTCTGCATGGGATTTTCATCAATATATCCAGCTTAAACAAAAAATTAAATCTCCAGTTCATTTTGAAACAACATTATGCCTTGAAAGACTTTTTTGTTATGAGATCGTAGATGTTAGGGATTTTCTTATTTAGGCTTATATACATAATCATTCTTAATTATTGATGATCGGATATTTGGGCCCATAAATAATTGATATATTTGAATATTGTTTGAAATAACAATGCTATATTGAAGATTATTCAATAAAAACTCTCATAATATAATAAGCAAAACTCAATAGTTTTTTTTTGGAAGCTTATTTGTAAGTAGTGTAATTTCACTTTAGCATATTTTCTTAATAATTCCCTAAGAAGTTTTTGAAATATATAAAACAAATTTCTCATATTTTTCCAAAAAGAATGTATTCAGAAAAAAATCTTGAATAAAATTCTTCTTTTTTTGATTATATATGCTCAAACCTACCATATCCCACATCAATTTGATACAGGAGTTCAGAGAGCCTCAAATTCTAGTGAAACTTCATTTTTAAATTAAAAATGATTCTTTAGTAGCTGGGTCCCCTTGACTTCCTATTAAACTGTGGCATTGTAAGAATTCATGATTCTAAAAAAATAACTGCAGAATTTCAATTCATTCGAAAATTCAAATTATATTATTTCTTTACCAAATTTAATTCCCCTTTCTTTTGTCTACTCTCTATTTTATATCATTTCTTCAATTTCTAATTAGAAAATCCCCTCAAAAGACCCTTCATAGGACTAATTTTATAATACTTACTGGATATTTTTTCAAAATCCTGATGAGCTCTGACCTATACACATTATATGTGTATACTCAATTGGTTGAAAGTGAAACAAAATTTCAATGAATTATTTTGATATAGGCTTTAATATTTAGTTGAAGGAATAACCTTTGAGAATTTTTTTATTTTTTTACACTGAATTTTAATATAATTTTATGAGCTTGATTGAATCTTAGTACAAAAACAGTTCAATATTGGTAGAACACATGTAAAATAATCTATCTAGAGACCCAGAAATTTCAAGTTTTAAAAAAGTAGGGATAGCTGAAGATAATTGAAAGAAGGAATATATTATATTGTTTTGATTCTGTAGATAATTTTTCTTTTCTATCTTTATATTTATTCTCTATTTGTTGAAAAGAAAAATATTAATTTCATTCCAATAGAGAGCTATCAGTTTTAGTAGATTTGAGCTACTCCCAATTATTATTATTATCATTATTAATTAAAAGATTTAGGAGAGTATCTAGCATTTCTCTCCTCTCTATTTCATATTATTATTGATGAAATTTGCTTATTTCATTTTTAAATTTGGTGGCTCACTCAAGAAATATTCTTAATCTAATATTGTATATAATGATAAGCATTTATTAGGCTATAGTTCAGGCTCATAGAATCAAAGTTAAATTTATTTCCATTGTGGCTTAAAGAAGGAATATTCCAAAATTAAATTGTTTTCATTCATTCTAAGACGAAATATAGGCCTTAAAATTTGAATTTGAATTAAAAAATCAGCCTATGAAAGGAATCTGTGAGCTTTTATTAATATTCTTTTAAAGATTTATCAAAATTATATCAAAATCTTGATCTTAAATAATGATTTTCAAGTGTTCAGTATACTCTTTAATTTTTTAAAATGGCTCATGAGGAAAATTAAAGCTCTCAATTAGAATTATCCTATGATCCAATGGCACAGGCTAATAATATGGAGAAATGAAATATATTTAAAAAAATGGGTTTTTGACAGATTTGGAATAAGGTTTGTATTAAACTCATTAAATAGAATTAGATACAAGGCTAAAGGAAAAATCAATTTAATTAAAGAAAGGTAAAGAGGAATTCAAGAGATATAAGTTAAGAAGATATTCAGAGTTAAATTCATATAAACAGATAATGGATCTCACTATTTTAACCTCTATGCTTCAAAGCCAATTTCAGAGTCAAATAAACCTCTCATGATAAGAATATTTAATTGATATATCTTAATTTTTTGATTAATTGTGGATTGGAAAAACTCTAGAATTTTTCTGGAAATCAAAGCTGTATCTCTAATTTGCTATCTTATTGCTCAAAAAAAGTAATTTAATTCACATTTTCAATTTGAAAAAATGGGTTTTTCTTTCATTTAAGAATTTCAATAGTAATATATTTGATTTGATGAAATTCATTAATGGGGTTTTGAATTAATATTCATTTTTGGTTCTGAATTTAAATGAATAAATGGGATCAATGAGCTTCCATTTACCATCTAGAATTTCATAAAAACCTATCACTTGACTCAAGCTTAAGGATTCTTGGAACTCCTAAAATTCACAAAAAAATATTTTTATTTCTGATTTTAATCGCTTTTCAATGCAAATTTTTATCAAAAACTCAATCAGTTGTTCCAAAATGACTCTCCATCTTTTCTTCCCCACTTGAAAATATTATTTACCCCTTTTCTGTCCAGATCATTTTAACTTCTTTTCTTGAATAATAGTTCTATTCCTAGAAACTTAAATAAATTTTACTTATGAATAAATTGTTTTTTCTCATTTTCATATCTTGTCTAATCCTTTCACAATTCAAAGAATTACTTTTATTTCAAGAAATCTCAAAATCAAAGCCTCAGAAAAATCAAAAAATTATAATCTTTTTTGATACTTTTACTCATTATTTATTTTTCTTTTTTTTGGGAAATTTGACTTTTCTTTCTGATTTTTTTTTTTGAATTCTATATTTGTATTTTTATCATTTCAATTTTCTCAATATGGGTTATTTGTTCTCCAATGCTCAAATTTACAAACCACTACTGTCAAAACCTATCTACTACTTACCCCAGTATTCCTACCATTCTAAGGATTCCTGCATATATATTGGAAGAAAATTGCAACTTAGCTCAAATAAATTTTAAAATAATCTATCAAATTTAAATTACAATCTTTTTTTGAAAATTATGAATGGAATTTCACTTTATTTATTTTCTTTAATTATATATTATTATTTTTTGAGGAATCATCTTCTTCCTTTTTAAAAAATATTCTAGTGGAAGTTGATTCCTTTTGATTGGGCTTTTATTAAATATGACATTTCTTTTACTACTACTCCTCAATATGCAAATTTCATTTTGAAAAAAGGATATAGTTTTATAAACCTCTAATATTCATCAAAATCCTTTAGTTATCTTATGGTAACAATGAAGCCTAATTTATTGCATTATCAGGTATTTAATCAATAATTATCTAATACTCATTATTAATCAAGGAAATAACTAATTCAAAAGGGTATATTTAACAGAAATAAAAACATGAAAAATTTAAATCAAATGATGAAAATTTTGAATAGTTTTCTATCATGCTTATTGGTTCCAAAAATAAGGGTTTATTTAGTTGAAATTACAAACCAATTTTAAGTCCTGCATAAGTTTCAATTTACAAATCCAAAAATTTTAAAATAACCTCATTTGTTTTATCAAATACACTCACTAGAGAATCAAATTGCTAAAGGGGTTTTTCCAAATGAAGAATGTCTTGGAACTAAGTGAAAAGACTTGCTGAGGGAGGGCTCAAAGGATTAAAACATGAGAGGACTGAAAAGTATAAGATATAAAGTCAAAAGGAATAAATTACTGATTAAATGAGATCTCATTTAAGAAAAATTCAATAACAAAATAATAATAATTAAGGTCAAACCTCAAAATAACCCTGTATCACTGTTTCAGCCTGTTCAGAAATTAGAGAAGTAATAATCAGTATATGGCCACCAAAAATTTACTGAACAGGTGAGGGAAGGAAAATACTGGATTTAATATATTACAAATATGTTTCTATGATTAAATATTAAATTTCTTAAGTACCAAAACTCAATGTATTAATTAACTTTGAGGAAAACCACAGGTGGGTGGAAATATAATGGTCTATGTAAAAAATACCAGCCTGGAGTTTGTGCTTTGGAGCAAGGGGCTGTATTATACATAAACCCTGTTCAATGATTAATTTTTGATCAATTTGTTACCAATTGAGTTGCTATTTATTGAGTCTTGGAGCCAGGGTCTGTATTACGCACAGACACTGTTGTATTATTTATTCCTTTAGTAAAATATAGAATCTGGATAATTTTCCTTACTTCTATAAAAGACAGAGACTGAATATCAAATAAATATGTTATTCCGATCAATATTCTGATTATTTTCAACAAAAAAAATTAATTCATTGGTTTCAGCATCAAATCCTTATTAAAAAAGGATCTAATTAAGATGATAATATTACTAATGAGGCCAATATTTCAAATATAAGTAAAATCTACTGGCTCACCAATTATCCTTAGTCACTAAAACATTGTTCCAGATATAATATTGAGAAAAGGTTTTCTATATAGATGGGGGTGTATATTGTACTTCTGAAATCTCCTTTAAGATCAATTTTGTTTCCGAATCAAAGAGTATAAATTTCAATTAATTGAGCCTTCTTTCAAATTAATTGGAAATAATCTTCAATTACCCCAGCTCAAATTTGAGATCCATTTTTTCAAACAGATAGGAATAATAGAGATATTATTAAAAACTTTTTAAATAAAGAATCTAATAAAAACCATTTTATTGAATCATGGAAACAAAACTCATTAGAAGTTTTTTTCCCCTATTATTCAAGTAGAAAAAAACTGTATAGAATTGGTTAGAATTATTCCAAATCTATGTACTCAAGAAATTCAAGATGAATAATTTGATTAAAAATGTATAAAAAATAAATAATAAGAACTTAATGAATAAAAAAACCTTTTTATTAATATCAAACAATACGATTCAAAAAGAAATTACTTAAATGATATATGCTCCACAATAATCAAAAATAGCTATTTTGATAAAATGACCCAAAGAAAATTATAAGCTAAATTGCTTAAAATTTTCTGTTTCATTATTGTAGTTTCAAGCTTTTTATTAGTTTAAAGATACTTTCATGAGTATTTAAGTTGGAACTACAATTGATAATTTATAATTCCGATTAATAGTTAACTTCAAATTGTCACTAGATTTATTACCAATCCATGAAAATAAGCTGTGTCTGATTCTAAAACTAACTAATGGAAACCTTTAGATCTTTAATACCGGAAATATTATTTTTCATATCCTTTGAATGAGACCAAAATACCATTCATATTTTACTTTTTTGCTCATTTTCACTCTTGATATTCTTAACAAAATTTTAAAGTTCTTTGCACAATGTTTTTCATTGGAATTACTTCAGATTCTGTAAAAGAAAAGAGATAAATTTTAGGCTCTTAATATTCCAGAAATCATTTAGATTCTTCATGGAATTACTTTATAAATATTTTAGCCTTCATATGCTTATATATGCTAGTATCTTTTAAAGATCAAATTGGATTCAATGGTTTTCTTTTTCATATTAAAACTTTTTTAGTGAAATGGAATCACTTCCCTTTCGTAAGTCAACCAGAATAGATATTCTGGTTTGAGCATCATTCTGTAAAGATAACCACTGTACCTTTATATCAATATATTACTCATGATAATTGGCTGTTTTATTTCTGTAATAAGAGAAAAATACTATACTTTAATCAAATATACCCCATATATCCCCCTGCTTGCATAACATCAGAATTTTGACTCCATTTTGTTATTTTCTCTACCTTATGAATTGTCTTTTTTACTTCAACAAAGATCAAATATCTCAGCGAGTATATCAAACAATCCTTTATTATAAGACTCAAATTATTCCTCTTATTAACATCTATATTGGGACCTAATATTTATAAGTAGCTCTGAAAGGTAGCTTAATTTAATTATCTTGCTTTTTTGGCTTTAATAATTAATTAATATTTGATAATCTAAATTATTTGGGGATTTTGATTCATTTTCAAAATCAGAAATATGTTGAATAAAATAATTATTTTCAAATTTGTTATGAAAACATTTCCTTCAATCATTTGATGGATATATATTATTTCAAATGTTAAATTTATTTGGTTTTGGTTTTTTTCTTTCATAAATTTCATAAAATACAAGTGTATCATTTTAAATTTCCAAATAAGTCCCAAGATGAAAGTCCTTTGAGTAATTAAATTCAATTAATTCATAAGTATGTTATTGAGGTTTGGATCCTTGGATATTATTTCAATCATTATAAATAAATATAGAATACTGAAAGGAAATAATTCCTGTTTTATCTTATTTTCAAAGAGGTGGATAAATTTAAATAAAATTCAGGATTGTTTACCTGGTAATACTTTAGATTCATTTTCAAAAATATAGTTTTTTGGTAATACAAATTTCACATCTATTGAGGTTTGAGATTTATAAATCCCCAAAAAATGAATCTTGGATTTATGTAAAAAAAACTAAATATTTTCAACTTGGGATTTCTTATTTCAGTATCCATAAAAGCTAAACTTATTGTCAGAAAAGAAATATTTCTTTAATTTTCATAACTCTCTTGAATTATCTATATTTTATACCTTATGAAATCCTTTTGAAAAATAGTAATCTTTAATTCTCCCCCACAAAGCCACTAATTTTCCACTTTTCCTCATTTAAAATCATTTTATTTCAAAATTTTGTTCAAAGTATCTTTATTATTGGCCATAAATATTTTCAATTTAAAGGTTTAAAGTCTAATTCCAAAATATTCACCTTCATTTTATCAACTTTCCCAGAAAAAATACATAATGATTGTAATTCTTTCTATTCTATCTATAGCACTTACCAAATTAATTATTATATGTAATTAGTTGTTCTTTTATTAATTTTTGGAACTCTTCAATTCTGATGAATAAAGATTGATTTTTTTTTGGTTATTAATATCTTTTCATATCAAATCTCAATAAAAACTCCAACTACTTTATTTTTAGAAATAATGGATATTTTAATCAATGGATTTTGGACTACTTCATTTATAAAGAATGGTATTATTCATTCTGATAGAGTTTTAAAAACTCGAGATATTAGATGATTTGAGAGCTCTAATAAAGCTATGAACAATTTCCTTAACTAAGCTGAAATAAAAGCTTATGTAATTCAATAGAAACAATATTTTTCTTCCAAGAACAAGTGATAAAGTGTATTTTTGTTATTCCCGTTGGCTCCCAAATATAAAATAATAAAGCTATCTTATTTAGATCAATTAATCCCCCATTTTTTTTGAGTTAATTTCCATTATTATCATGGAAATTCAAAATAACCTCATACTAAGTAATCTTGGTTGGTAGTTTAATTAACAAAAAATAAGGATAATTATTGAGCTTAAGAATCAGAGAATAAAATATTTTTGCGTTCAGAAGGACTTCTGGATTAGGAAAGATAGCTTCTGTGTCATAATATTAATAATAATGGATCCTTTGTCATAAACTATATATTCCCTATAAACTTCATTTTTTTGTTTGATTGATTTTTTATAATTAAAATTCAGTAGATTATCTTTACAGATTCCTCTTCAATATAATCCAGCTTTCTTTATCTTTCTATTTGAGATTATTTTTAAATCGCTTCAAGTATTTTATGTTAAAATCTCCTTAAAATTATTTTTTTTTTGAAATAAAGGGGGCTAGAAAGGGTAAATTAGATAATCTATAGGTATTTAGGAAGTTATAATCTTTTCCATAATCTATTTAATGATAATTATTTTCTTTGAAGTTCTACTCAAATGTAGAAAAAAAGGTGAAATTTTACCTTTCTCATTCTTGAAAATGAACTCAAAAAAGATTCTATACATATAAAATACCCCTTTGGAAGCTGAAAAAGATCCAATTTGGCTATCAAAAATTTACCTAAAAAATAACCCATAATATTAAATAGAAGTGAGGATAAATTTAAAAAAAAAATACCACCTGATTTTTTGACTACATATATATTAATATATATTTCTATATATATATATATTAGATTCCAAAGACGTGATTCTGGGCAATGAATGAAATTTTTCAGCTAAAAATAACAAGTTCCAATTTTATCATTATTTTTGTAAAAAAGGTATTTTGAGAGTTTTGCATAGGCTGTTCATTAATTAATCTTTATTCACTCTTGTAAAATTGAACTTTAAGCTTATAATAATGTTTTTCAAGTTAAATAAAAGCTTTCTGTTTTTTCTTAGATTCTTTCTATTAAATTCAATTTATCAATAAGAAATAAAAATCTCAAAAAATAATTTTTAAAAACGAATAAAATTAAATATTTATTTTAGTATTATGGTTCTTCAATAAAAAAATAATTATTTCAAAAAGATTAGCTTTTAAATTTCATTTCATTTATATTAATTTTAATAAAATTATTTATATAAAAAAAGCTTAATCATTTCAAAAAATGATAAATAACAAGACTTTTTAACAATAATTAAATATATTTTTTACCAAAAAAAAGTTCAAAATAAGATTACTTAAATAAATCATAGTAAAAGGTGTTGAATTTTCTGAATGAAAAAAAAAAAAGAAATTGATGGATTTATTCTTTTTCTTAAATTCAAGAGAAATTTGAGAATTAAAATTATTAGATCTATCTCAAAGGACTAAGTTACATTTTATCAATCAAAATAATCTTATCTTCAATTGATTTTGAACATATTTCAAATTTGAAATTAATAGCATTCAAAATCATGCTATTCCACCCACTTATTAGAGTTTTTATTTATAAAAATTTAGTTATTATTATTATTTGATGTCTCTTGAATGAAACACTGGGGTGTGATCCAATTAAAATTACCCAAGACTTACTAAACTAGTCTAATCTATCAGATGTTAAAAACCTCTACTTGCATTCCAGCTTGCTTTCCCCTTTCAAAGTAGGATTTTTTAACAAGAAATCTTTATGGTTTGATCTCCAATGATTAGGGGAGTATATAAAAAGGATTCAAAAAATCTTTTGCATGCAGGTTTATGTAAAGTTTATTTTAAAAATATTTACTCTTTGTTAATTTATTAGGGACTTTATTTAAAAAAAGAAATTCTTTATTTTACATCTCAAGATCATATTTTCCACAATTACAAAAAAAATAATTTTCAATTTGATTTTGGTTTTAAGTTTTTATAGGGTATGATAATTTCTTTATTATCTTCTTTGAAAAAAACATGTTTCTAATTTTTCGTTTCAAAAAAAGTTGATTAGTTTTTTTAAAGTTCTCTCTGATTAAGATTTATTAATCTTGAGGCAAGATGTAAATAAGATTAAAAAATGATTTAAATTTTCCTTAAAAGTTCTAATTATACTTTAATTGAAACTTTCACAAAAAAAACAGGCACATGTAAATTATAAATTCCCAGGTTTTGTTTTTTTTGTCTCCTAAATCAATCAGTTTAAAATTTGATCTCCTTTTAAGATGATTATTTTTTTAGTTTTGGGTGATTGATTTTGTTTAAAATTTAAAATTCTCTCTTAAAATATGTTACTTTGTTCTATGAACTCCTATGAACTTTCTAATTGAGTTATGAGTTGCTGTACTGTAAGTAACTGTACTGTACCTGTAAGGTATAGTTATAGATAATTATCAAGTTTTTATGAATAATTTTTTAATTTTTATAAAAAATTAATTTTTAGCTCCAAATTATTTAGCAAATAAATTTAACTTAATCATGAATCATCAACCAAAATCATCAACTTCTTCCTCAATCGTTTCAATCCCACTCAATCAACGATCTTCTAAATCGAAATCCACTTTACGATTGATCATTTTTAACATATATTTCTTCGTTTGTATCGTTACACTTCATGTAACTCAACTAGTTGTATTCCCTTTCGTATTTTGTAGTCATAATTTGGCTCAAATCTCACTCAAATATAATCGTTTGGCTAAAGAAACTTTTACTATCATCTTGGTATCTATCACTCAGGTTAATTGATTGAGATTGACTTGATCATTTATGACTAAAATAATAAATTGAAATTTACTAGAAGCCCTCTTTTTATTACTCATTAGATCTTTGGACCTACTAATCTCGTCATCACAACTGACTCGAATCTCGACCTTGGAAAATTGATCAAATTGGACTCAAATGGCAAAATTAAATCTATCCAACTACCAAGGCGCTCAGGTGAGAGATTTACTTTAAACTCCCGATCTCCATTCAAAATTTTAAAATAAAAACGTGAGAAAGAAAGAGAAAGCAAGAGAGCATTCGGCGATACAGCACTTAAAATCTGGAGTGGGTTCAATCCTCGGAACAAAGCCTTTCGATCTACAGTACAGTACAGTACAATAACATAATCAACCTTTTTTGGAGAAAATCTTCAAGTTTCTTAGATTCTAATTCTATGACTTTTTGAGTCTAACATCTACTTGTAAATCCATAATCTACTCATTAACACTATAAGCTATGGTTTTATCTATTTTCAAATTTCAAGTTTTAGTCATCTTGATTTGATTGTATGCGCCAATGGATCAAATGACGTCATCCTCTTGACCTTAACCAAAAAAAATCTCATTCAGTTTTGGATTCACTTTAAAAGTATCCTAGACATGATGGATCTTTTTCTAATCATCGCTGACTTTATACGCTTATCATCTTATTTCTTAATTCTCAACTTCGACATGAATCTTAACAATCTACTGTACATCTTTTATGATGATCTATCTATCAAAATCTTCTCACAAAAGTTATCGTGGCAAATCATCAGGTGGGTTAGAAACTAAATTGTCTTGATCACCTTATTAATCAAAAGTTTCCTTATTCTCTATATGAAATATTTCATTCGATTAAAATAGATTTACGCCGACTGGCTTTACATTTGGTTAGCCATTGTCAATTATCATCAACTCATTCTTATCAAGTCATTCATCATCTCGCTTTTATCAGGTGTTTAGCGTATCTCGCAAATCTCCATGGTTCTCTTGTCATCATCCTTAAGGCCTCCTTGAAATGGGTCCCAATCGTCGGGCCTGTAAGTTGTTTTTTTTCGCCATTCACTTTACTTTCACTCTCAATCTCTCACCCGTGTCACCCTTTGCTACAGGCCATGCAATTGTTTTCCTTCATCTTCCTCAATCGTTCATGGTCATCAGATAAATCCAGCTTATCAGAACAACTTGACAAACTGGCAGATCAAGCCACCCGTCAAGACGCCATTCAAAGTCAATCCCTTGACAAATTAGCCCTCCTTATCTTCCCTGAAGGTACCTTAGTTAGCCCTGCCACTCGACCTCTCAGCAAAAAGTATGCAGACAAGTTTGGTTATGTAAGTCTTGGAATTCACATTCGGATGATCACGCCGCTCATTATATTTGAAAATTTGGTAAACTCATCATCAATCAATATTATTTACTTCTTTCAACATTTAGTCTGACCTCAGGCACTGTTTGCTCCCACGTTCGACTGGTTCTCTTTTTTGTATCAGAGCTCTTAGCCGAAAAGTACCAGACCTCAAATTGATTGATTTAACCATTGGCTATCCCGGTATTCCACCAGATGGGTAGGCCTTTTCGTTATGTCATTTGACAAAAATATAGATTTCAAATCTTTAAATTAACATATTTGAAAACAGTTACGGGCAGGATTATTACACACTTCAATCCATCTTCGGATATGGCCATCCCCCACCTGAAGTTCATATTCATTTACGAATCATTCCAGTATCGGAGATCCCCATCGGTACTTCTCATTTGCAGCAAGCAAGTTCCGATCACGAAGCACTAGGTGGAATGGTAGACTCCACTTACGAAGAGGTTCAAGAGTTTGATCAATGGCTCAGAGAACATTGGGCAAAGAAAGACGACATGCTGGCCAAGTTTTACAAGGATGGAGTAATGTGTGAGGCGCCAAAAGAGGCTGATGTGCTTCGTAGAATTCAATTCAAAGTTGAGTTGAGGGGTATTTGGGACTCTGTTCGGACGATTGGATTGTGTGTGCCTGGTGGGATATTAATTTGGATAGGTTGGGTGTATATATTCAAGATTTTTTTCTAAACGTTTCCTAATATTAAGTAAGCTTTGCTCCCCCAGCTTTGCTCAAACTCAACCATAATGAGTATACATAGATGCCTATACAGTACATTTTTATCCAAACAAATTCATACATATATTGTACACATATTAAATCACTTCAAAAGTTAACTCATAGAGGGCGTTTTTTCAAACCTGTCATATAGCTTAGACTAGCATTGGCTTTCAGAATATTGCCAATGGCTTTACGGATGTGGAAATTATAAGCCAAAATGACGGAAATCACTAGTGCTTTTCATCCCCTGTTGTTTTTGCATAAACGTGTCTGATGGTGTTTTGTTCAGTATCAATCAGTTTCTTTCTGTGAATCTTCGGAAACAAATGAGGTGGGCTACCCCATGAACGGCTGTTTCCCTCATCCTTTCATTTTCATTTATGTAGCTCATTGATTGCCAGTAACACGCTCGCTGGAGAAAAATGTAGGGTTCATCAAGAAAGATAACTTTTGGGCGCACTTTTTTGATGACTGCAACGATTCTGCTGACAATACGCAAGTTTTGTACAAGATAGTTTTTTTTTTGGGGGCGTCGCCTCGTTTTTTTTTACATCAAATAACGGTCACCCTTGTAAGAACATTAATTCAAGTGATGACATCTACAGTCTAGCCTTACGGCTTTGTAATTTATTTATTTGAAGAAAAACAGAATGAAAGATGGACGGAAGTTCAAATAAAATACTGAAAAATAGTAATGAAAATCTTGATGAAAAAACCAGTTAATTCATGTTAAGGCATAGCTAGAACTAAAGACATACAAAATTTAGAATGTGCTCTTTCTAGGAACCAAAAACACGTGGAACCCTGGATAAGAACGAATGGAAAAATAAAAACTATTTGAGATTTGTAGCAAAACACATTTTGATGAATATCAAAAGAGAAAAGGCATTTCTTCATCTCTGTAAATTTTATTTTATTTTTTAAATCTTCTTGAAAAAAAGAATTTAATTTGATTGCCTTTGAACTTAATTAAAAAAAATGATAATACAAAAAAAAAAAACCTGAATTAAAGTTGAAAGTAGAATAAAATAAATTGTTAATTTAAAAATTATTCTCCTCTTTTGTTTTTTTTAAGAAAAAGAAAACTTGATTGAATAAATAAAATAAAATAAAATAAAAATAAACAAGGGTGCTGGTAAACCCATGTAAGGGGCCCATTTTTTCAAAGAAAAGCCTCCAGGACAAGATTTGAGGTATTTTTTTTTGCCATATTGATGTATTGGAAGTTTTTAAGCGCCTCAAATTTTTACCTATTTTTTTTTTATTTTTTTTTCTCCCAATTGGTTGATTTGGAAAAATGTGAAAATTATTCCAAATATTCATTAATAAATTTCCAATTTATTAATTTGTCTAATGTTTATTAAAAGAAAGGATAAAATCTTGAGAAATGTAAACCAGAAGTTCATATTTTTGGGATTTTCTTTTGAAAGGCAAAATTGTGTTCTCAAAAAAGGGATTTTCTTTTTCAAAAGATTTTCTTCATGTTTGGAATATAAATATATGTAAGTCCAAAACCTTCATATTTCAGATAGAAAATGATTAAAATAAAGACTGAGAAGGGTTATAAAACTTTTAAATAAAAAAATACAAAAAAAGTAATTTTAATATGAATCAACTTCTAAAACAGTAGGATTATTTTCTTAGTGATTTTGAAAATTTTGGCTTTTTAATTATTCAGTATTTATAAATTCACAAAGTCATTTGAGAATAGTTGGAGCTATCAATTCATCCAATTAATTTAAATATTTCAGCTTCTCATATCATGGAGAGCTTTAAATATATCATAATCACTAACAAATGGATTTAAGACTCAGTAACCTTAAGGAAAAGTGAAAAATTTACATAAAATACAAGAGATATAGCTTGAATAAAAAGCAAATAGAAAGCCATTCCAATGTAATTTTTCAACATAAGAACATAATCAATGAAAAATCCTCAACCATATAGAAATGAAGATTAACTATCCTCAAAATTTACAAAAATTATTTTATTTATAACCTACAGAGATGTTAGTAATTGGATCTATATGTCACTTTTTTTTACAGCTCTTACTATATTTATATTAACATAAAAATTAAAAATATCTTAGATTTTTACATATTCCAGTGATAAGCTGTATTAATATGGTGAATTTGGAATTAATAATTCTCCACCAGGAATATACAAAGTGAAGTTAAATTGGTATCAAGTGAAAAAAATGAAATATTTGGTAAAATGAAAGAACTAGATATTTTTGATAGTTCTTAAGATTAAATAAGATATTAGTATCCCATTCTCTCTCTTTCTATCATGATCAAGATAATAATTGATTTATTCTATGAGATTCTAAGATAAAAAGTCCCAAATTCTAAAATCAAAACAAATATTTTCTGGCTATAAGTGGAAAGGCCTCCTCCAAATAAGTTGATGGGCTAAAAAACTGGTTATATTAATTCAATATAAAGCAATTTTTTTGGTGTGCCTCTCTTTAGAGTGACTCTGAGCCATAAATCTTGATACCTTTCTTCAACTTGGAGGAAAGACTTACTTGAAGTAGAGAGGAAACACAAAGCATTTCATGCCTCATATAATTAATTCATAAGTTAAAAGAAATTATTTTAGGGTATATTTCTTATAATGAATATACTTCCATAGATTACTCAAGCCATTTTCTCATTAATAAAACATCCATTTAAAAATTTAAGGGCTCAAGTGTTGTTAAAGCTCTTCATATACGGATTCCCATAAGTAATATTGAGATATAATTAATATTTCAGAAGTAATACATATGTAAAAATCTATAAAAAAGACTTGAAAGGTTAATTTTTGTGCTTATGGAATGATATAAGGAAATAGAAAGACTCGGAGAACAGGTGGAATTCAAATTCTTCTGTTTCTCATTTACTGTTAGTTTATTGAGCTTTGATAATAATGACCCAACACTAATGTTAATCTAAATTAATTAAAAATTTGTGGCTTGCATATGTGGATTGAATTTCTTTCAAAACTTCTATTTTGAAATTCAACTTCTGACCTATCACCAAGCTTCATCCAATATATCTCACATGTAAGACTCCAAATTCAACACCTGCTGTCAGTTGTAGCCACTTTGCTCATGGTAAAGAAAAATAAGCAACAATTACAGTTCATTTACTGTAATAAACCTGACACATGTCAAACAATCTACAGTAGCAGTCCTTCACAAGGATTGCTACTTTAATTTTTATTGTAAAACAAAACATCAAAGTAAATCAAAACCAATTTGATAATGTAACAAATAAATTCAGAAAAAGTTAAAAACTTCATCAAAAATTCAAAATAAAATAGCACCATGAAATATGTTTAAAAAACCCCGAAATAAGATGAAGTAAAAATAAACTGTTTTAGAGTAGCAGAAAAGAAGTTTTTGTTACTGAATTTCCCCAAAAATTATAGCGAAAATTGTTCATCTTAATAATAACAGGAAATTCAATGCATCTCTCATAAATCTTCTTATACTTCCTTTTTTTGTGGTAGCCCTGTCATTTTTCATGAATTATTTTTTTTTGAAAAAAAAGTTTAAGATATTGTTTTTGGCTTTTTTGTTGCTGTTTTCTTTTTCAACAATAAAACTCAATAATTTTTCTTTTTCAAAAGAAATTTTGGAGATTCAAGATTCCAATAGGAGTATATTTTTAATTGAATATAATTCTAATAATATCACACAGAAAAAATAAAGACA
Organism: Austropuccinia psidii; assembly: GCA_023105745.1. Taxonomy (NCBI): domain Eukaryota; kingdom Fungi; phylum Basidiomycota; class Pucciniomycetes; order Pucciniales; family Sphaerophragmiaceae; genus Austropuccinia; species Austropuccinia psidii. Next base: position 35,661,744 of record JALGQZ010000003.1, on the reverse strand, counting down.
AATTCACTTGATCTCCAAGAGCTCTCTGCCCATAAAGCATATCATTATGTCAAGCAAATATCAAAAAACTTGATTCCCCTTCAATCCTTCTCAGATATCTTCAAGATTTGGATTAATTATTTCTTCTACTTTTTAAAGGCTCAGAAGAATTTTATTCAATTTAAAATAGATATATTTGAAATTTTTTATCACAGTCTGATTCATCAAAGCATATAATTCATGATTTATTTTAATAATAAATTAATTTTTTGTAAAGAAAATTTATTCACGGGTTTAAGAATTCCTGAATAGACAATTTTCATAGATTAACATCAAAAAATAATGTTAAAAGTATCAATTCCTTGGTAAATGCCTCACTGGGCTTAAACTACATGATTGATAGAACTCTATGAAAGTGTTCCCCATACATTTGAGGACATGTTATTGTAGAGAAATTGTAAATTATTTTCTGAATTAGTTTTGATTATCTTAGTTTTTTATTGTGTAGTATTGAGATAGTCTGAAATCCACTTTTAAATAATTAAAGATATCAAACAACAAAGTTAAGATACCATTACAAGATTTCAAGTGCATGGAAAGCTCTCCATATATTCTAACCATTACAAAATGGGCTTAATATTTATGAAATTGGAGTTAGAATTTAGATAACCTATAGAATATAAAAAGCATGATCAAAAAGTACATTTCATAGAAAGATATCATAATAAAGTGATTTTAAATGATCAAATAATTTATTCAATTAATTTTTGGTCAAATTGCTACATTAAGATTAAATTTTCTCAAAATTCACACAAATAGCTGAATTTTTTGAGGTTTATTTCATTTCTTGATACAGATTCTACTTCAATTTCCTTCAAATAACAACCCAAATTCTCTTGATTTTTCTCATATTAAAGTAATTCAATACATGAATATTATTAAACCAGAATTGAGAATCTCCCTAGAGGAATATCAAATGTGAATCATAGTTTTTATTTTATAAACACATTGAATTCTCCCATAAAATGAAAGAAGTGATTTTTTTTATATGAAGATTGGAATAGTTGTTAGTTTAAACCATAAAATTGTCTCATAGAAAGTTCTCTAATTTTGAGACCCAAACCAAATATTCCACTCTGAATATTTATATTCTTTATCTATAAGCTTAAAACCCTCCTCTCAAGAGGTTTATGGGCTGAAATAGGGGGTATATTATTTTAATTTATATTAAATTTCTGTGAGCTTCTCCTTAAAATGCCTTTTTGCCATGAGGATTGTAAAATTGTTTCAATTTTTATTTAAATCACTCTTCAAAAAGAAGAAAAAAAAAGGTATATAATTGCTCAAAAAAGAAATCTTTTAATTAATATTAAACAGTTCATTGGTAGGGTATCTTTTTTATAATATTTTTATGTGAAGCAAGGCTCAAATTCTTCAAGACATTTTATCATTTAGTATAAACTTCTTTTAAGATTTATGGGATCCAATTGAAATATTAATCATCTATGAGCTCCCATAAGTTATCTTGAAAGATAATTAATATTTGAAATTAAATATACATGCAAAAATCTATAAAAAAGACCACAAAATCTGAACTTTTTGTAAATGAAATGATAAAAATTAAGAAAAAAATTTTAACAAGGGGGAGATGGAAATAATTCTGTTAATCATGTATTGTTAAATTATTGAGCTTTGATGATCCAAACCAAGAACTGATATTGAGTCAACCTAATTGATACTTTGTGGCTTGCATATATGGATTTAATTTCTTCCAAAACATCTATTTCCAAACTCAATTTCTTTCCTTCTCTCCAACCTGCATCCAATCTATCTCCCATGTCAAATTCCAAATTCAACACATCTTGTCAGATTTATCCACTTTGCTCATGGTTATTGGATCTGAAATAAACGACTTTATTTTGGGATGGTCAAAGCCCCATATGTACTAATATTTGGTCTTTCAATTTAAAAACTATCCCTCTTTTTAAGATAAAATTCCCAAAGCATAAAATCTAGTCATCTTGATTAAATTTATAATACTTTAATTGAGGTTTATTCACCATCTTTTTCTCCGGATCTCATATCATATGAGATCCTCATTAGAAAAATTCATTTCTCAAGTATTCCATAAAACCTCATCTAAAGGCTAATTTTAAGAACCTCTAAAAGAAAATTTAACAATTTTCTAATAAATTATCAATAATTAACTCAGGATTGAAAAAGTACTATTACTATGTTCAAATGAAAAAATAATAGATATATCACTGTCAGCACAAATACATATTTGATGATTATTTAAATTAAGGAATTTAATATCAATCAAAACAAAAAAAAAAAGGATTAGTATTATCAAATATTTAATAACAATCTACTTATAGCTATAATAACTCAAATAATCAAATTCCTATGAGAATAATTATTTTTCTCAATTAATATGAATCCAATTTATGACTAATATGAATAAAACTTATAAATAGAACTCTTATAAACTAATATTTAATTATAATTAATATCTAGATTCTTATGAAAGACAACAATACATTTAAAAATGTAATTTTGATTAGAACCTAACTCATGGATTATTAATTTATATAATCACATGAAAATTATTCAAAAATAATTATTAATCAATATTTATAAGTAAAAAAAAAATTAAAATAAAAATTAATTGTATTTTAAAAAATAGTTTTTTTATTTTACAAATATCTTGAAACAATATTTTATAAACAGAAAAAAATTCGATAGGTATTATATAAATATATTCAAAACCTTTATTAATGAAAATCATAAATCATAAAACTCTTAATAATCTTTTATTATAATCCAAGATTTAATTTAATATGATATATATGATTATAAGATTAATTGAAATGGTTCATGAGGGAAAAGAATTTATGATTTTTTCTTTTAAAGCCTTAAAACATGAAATATATTTTTTAAGAAACTTTGAGGATTTTGTACCAATTTAAAATAGAATAATAATCATTTAAAATAATTTTTTTACTTAAAATGTCTTAATTTCAAGTTAAAATAAAAATTATAGCTTTTATTCTTATTTTTAAGAAATCTAAACTTTCAATTAAGTATATATTATTATCAATTTTATCATTATAAATAATAAATTAATTTTAAATTTAATTTTCATTCTATCTTAACAATGAATTTTTAATAAAAAAAAAAAGTTCCTAATTTGAATTTTTAATTAATTTTCTAAGTAATATTATTTTTATTTAAAAGTAATTAATTAAGGTATATTTGAAAGATAAATACAAAATAAATTTTTTTGATAAAATGATTTTTCCATAATTTTATACAAATATGAGATAAATATATATATATATTTTTGTAAAGATTTAAAGAAAATAAATTTAGTAATAGAGTTTATATTAATTTTTGATTTTATTTGTTTTTTTTTTTTTTCAAATAAATATAAAATTATAAAATAAAACTTAAATTTTGATATTTTTTTGTGTTTAATTTGATTTTTTTTTTTAAATATAAGTTAAACTTACTTGATCTTTTCACATTTCTTAAAAATCTTGATTTAAAATATGAAATCTGGGATTTAATCACTGAAAGATTATAATTGCTGTCAAAATTAGGTATAAATCAGTTAAAACTTTAATTTTAAATTAAATTCTTATCTAAAAGCTTAAATAAGGAGTTAATATTCAGGAACACCTCATTTTTTTCTCATTCAGAACCTAGATATGGGATATCCTGGAATCTTTTACCATTTCCCACTTTTCCATCTTTTCTATTTATTTTTAGAATTTAATTATTTAAATAACTAAAATGGATTTTTACAAATTTGAATTTAATCCACAGATTATTTTTAACATCTTTATTAAAAAATACTTATTTTATAATTTAAATAAACTTAACACCTTAACTTTAACACAACTTTTGTAAATTAAAATATACATGATTTTTAATTAAATTGAGTTTAAAATTGACTAATTTGGTAAAAAAAAAAAAACCAGAATTATTCAAAAAAAAAATCAATTTTTCATATAGATTAAAAAGAATCTTCAAATATTTTCTTAAAATATTTATATAATTTTGGGTATAAAGACATATTTTTATATCTTAATTAATTTCTTTTTTTAGAATTTAATTAAACATTTCATAATAATTATAAATTTATTTATTAAAATCTAAATTCATAATAAAACTTTATAAATATTTTTTGGAATTAATTTAATAATTAATTTAATTAATGAATTAAATGTGTATTTGATTATCTATTGCCCTGTTTATATGTATAAAATAACTTATAATATCACAAAAGATCTTTTAATTTTGATTTAATAATGAAAATTTTTCCAAAAAAATGTTAATTAAAATATAATTTAAGAAAAAAAGAAAGAAATATTATTAAATTTATTAAGGATAAAGTTTTTATTTATTTATTTATTTATTACTTATTTTTATAAATTTTGGTTTTTTTTTTTTTTTTTTTTAATCACTATAATCTTTTTAAACTATAAAATGATTTTTTTCTTTTTTTTAAAATTAAATTATTTAATTTCATTTTATTTTTTTTTCTTGTGATTTAATTTTAAATTTTATTATAAAACAAAAAAATTAAAAAAATAAAATAAAAATAAAATAACTTAAATAAATAATTTTTTCAAAAAAAAAAAAAGAAATTGATTTGAAATTATAGAAAATAATATATATATATATATATAATTAATTTAAAATTTAATAATTTTTTTGTTAATAAATCTTTAGATAAGGAACTTGATTTATAAAATTTTTAATAAAATAATCATCTCTTTATTTAAAATAAAAATAATTTTTAGACTTTAAAAAAAGAAATGTATTTTAAAATTATGATTATTATTATTATTAGATGATTTTTTAAATTAAATTAATTTATATCTTCAAAAGAAAAACTATTTTTAATTTATTGATCACAAAAATTAATAAGGTTTTAAAACTTTCTCATAAAGATAATTCTAATGAAAAATGAATCTAATTGTAAAATAAGTTTTGAAAATAAAAAAATTCTCTATTTCAAATTCATTTTTTATATTTTGATTATTTCAAATAAACTATATGAACATAATTAATTTCCAAAAAAAAAAAAAAAAAAAAAACAATATTTATATTTTTAAAAGTTAAATTACTTAAGTTTAAATTAAAAAATAATTATCTTTTTATCTTTTGCAAAAAAAAAAAAAAAGGAAATCAAATTACTTTAAGATTTCTATAATAATTAAAATATGGTACATATTCTGACTAAAAGTATTAATATAATATATCTTTCTAAATTAATTTCTTTTTTTCTTTAAGAAAATCAATTTATGAAAAAAAAAATGACATCATTTTTATATTTTTAATTGAACAACTCATTAAAATAAATTCTTAAAATCTTAGTTTAATCTTTTTATAATACTAAACTCATGAAACTATTGATTTAATAGTAAGCCTAGATTATTTATACTAATAAAGTAATAATATTCTTTATGAATGTATAGGGAAATTTTAATGTAAATTAGGAACTAGTATAGCTTTGTTGGCAGAATTCATATTCAAAAACTTTTAAAATTGGAATTCCTTTTTTAGATAACCTGAAGCTCTCAATTAAATAAGAATATTCATTTTTAAAATTTTAATTTACGGATCTTTAATAGGCTAAAATATTTTATTTTAAATTATTTCAAAATATACTGATATATTGAAAAACTGGGACAAATAAAAAAAAAATTAAATATGAATTGAATAACCAGTAGTTCCATCATTTTTATTATTTTTTTGAGGGAATATATCAAAATTGGTAATTCCTAATCAAACTTTTTTCAAATTATGAATATTAATCAAGGTCTGTCTATTATCAGAAAAACAATATATATAATAAAAAAAATATTTAGAATGAATTCATGTTTTTTTTTTTTAAAAAAAAAAGGTAAATCCTAAACTTCCATTTTCATTAATTATCTTTCAGAAATTTTATAAATATGATAAATTCCTAAATTATTATTTTAAGGAAATTAAAATAGAACACAAAAAAAAAAAAAAACACTTCCTAAAATTTTTTTTATACTTGAATCAAATTCAAATAATTAAGTTAATATTATAAAAATAAATCATAAGACAATTAAATTTAATATATTAAATAAAAAAAATATATTAAAATACATCAAATAGTAAAAGATGATAGTTTCCATAATTAATTTAATAAAGATCTAAAGCCTATAAAATTCTATTCAAGATGATATTAATTAATTAAATGTAAGTTATGTTTTAAATTTATAGAATAAATTCTTTTTATTTAAAAGTGATTTTAATTCCTTTTATTCATTTCTCAAATACTCAATTTAATTTAATTTAATTTATAATCTATTGACCTTCTTAATCAGAACTATTAACTGAATAAAATCTAAATCTCGAACTGAAATAGGAATCATCAATTTTCTTTTTCAAGAAACTTTTTAGCTAATTTAATATTTCTCTAAATATCCTTGAGTTTATTTTCTGATATTTGAAATTATTATTCTTTTAAATAAAGGAAATAAGAATTTAAATATTATTATTTAAATATTAATTTAGAATTTTAAGAAATAATTGGTAAATTTTTAAAATTTGAAATGAAATTAAGTCTTTAAAGTGTTTAAATTCTTCTTCACATCTTCAATTAATTCTCTGAATGAGTTTTAATTAGATTATTTTGTATTTATTTTAATATTCCAAAGCTCTTTATCATGAGTCCTTTTTTTACCTACTTTGTTGTATCAATAGATAAATCCCATTTTTTCATTTTTAATTTAAACAATGAAATTTAATCATTTTAGAATTTAATCTATTGATAATTTAATAAAAAAACTTTGTGTTTTGAAATAAAAATTGTTTTAAATTGTTGAAAAATTTAATTTTTTTTTTTTTTGGTATTGATTTTTAATCATAAAATTAAAAATAAAATTCATGTCTTTTCTAATTAATAATTAAAAATAAAATAAAATTGATATAAATAAATATTACTAAATTTGAATTTAATAATTATATTTATCATTAGTATTTTTTTTGAATAAATTGAATTATTTAATAAAATTTTTGAATATTTTTTATTCTATTTTTTTTTTTTTGAATTATTATTTATAATTCAATTTTCTTAATCCATAATTTTTTTCAATTGTTTTATATCCAAATATTTTTTTTCAATAAATTAAGAATTATTTTTTAATTTTATTTATTTAAACATATTATATGTTTTTAAAATCTAATAAATGAGTTTTCTGTATTTTTTATTTATTTATTAGATTTATGGATAAATAAGAAATAAAAGGATAAAAAATAGAAAAAATTAAGTGAATTTTTTGAGAAAAACAAATAAAATAGAATAAAATAAATAAATGAATATTTTAGATGGAAATAAGAAATTTATGTGAAAGGGATGGGATATGATAATAGATTTCAAAAGAAGTAATTATTAAATTATGTAAGTGTAACGTAAAAGTTATTCTAGAGGCCTGAAAAGTTATGGAATTATATTATCATTATAAATTGGGATATAAGACATAGATTATATTAAAAATAAATCAATTTCTGTAAATTCCTGATACAAAAGGTGTTTAAAGAAGTTATTTGAAAAGTTCTTTTAAAGTGTAGAATTGAATTAAATTAAATCAAACTTGAATTAATGAGAAAAATCTTAATTTGAATTTGAGTATTTTAAATAAATAAAACATAATAAAAGGGGTTTTTATAATGATATTTATGATAAAATAAAAGATAAGATATAATATGAAAAGAGTTTAATTGATTAATTTATATAAATAAGATTATCTTATATAAAAAAAGAAGATTTTTTTTTTCTTCATTGCTTCTAATTAATTATTTTATACCAATATCGAATGAACCTCCTCACATAAAAAATATCACATGAATATATTTAGATTTTTTTATTAGGTTATTTTTTTTAATCAATAATATAAGATAAAACTAATAAGTTATTTGAAACATTAATAAAATGAAGGTGAGAAGAGCTTTAAATAATAAAATTTCAATGAAATAGAATCAAAGAATATTTTGTTTTTTTAAAAAAATTGTATAGGGAAAAAAAAATGCAGAATAAGAAGTCGAATATTTTTTTAATAAAATTTTGAAATCAAATTAAATTTTTTCTTTTTTAATGAATTATTAATTCAAAATTAATAAGAAATAAATTTTTTAACTAATTTATATTAAAGCTATTAATAAGTAATTTGATTGATTATTTTTTTCAAATAATAATAATGAGTAATTTGAATTTATTTAAAAATATTGATTTCTTTAGTTTTAAAAATTTGAATTTTTATTATTTTATGTTTTATTCTGAATTTTCTTTATTAGATTTTGATGAATTTTTCTTTATGATAATTTTGTATAAATTATTTTAATAAAATGGAAAAAGGATGTTATAATTTATCAAACAGCCCTTAATTTAGTAAAACATAACTCATGTTATTCTTCTTTTATAGGATCAAGCTGAGTTCTCTCATCTTGATTTGATCATACCAAGGCTTATTTTACAATCTTTAGAGTGTTAAAAAATAGATAAAATTAGTTTTTCTGGTTGATTTTATTCTGATTCTTTCAATTTCTCATTTAGACAGAATATCTGAATCAGAGTAACTATTCTTTCTGCCAAATTAATCATTTTTACTTAATTTGGATAAATGGTGATTAGTAAGATCAATCAACTCAAGACTAGCTCTAAATTTCTAATTCTTTCAAGACTAATAAACTAATAAAATTTTTGTTGATGAAATTTGAAACTCTTCAAAAGTTGATTTTTAAATGATTTTATATGCTCTTCAAAACTGAATTCACTATTCCATAACTCATCTTTTGAGTTTCTTGTTATTTTACTCATTCTTGTTCAATTCAAGCTGTTATTATTCAATCCTAATTCTCTTTAATGATCTAATTCTCAATGAATTTCTTAAATTGGAAGTCATTCATCAAAATTCAGGTTTTTAAATTTTTACTTGAATTGATCTTTATTTCTCACAGAAACTAATTCAAAAATATCAAAAGATGCCAGCCTTGTGGTGATTTTAATTTAAAAAATGAGTGATTTTTGAATTTTTAATTAAATTGATCAGTTTATTTTTTTAAATTAATAAAATGAAAATTTTGGAAACAACCTCTTAAAATTTATGATGCAACTTAAAATGTTTATGTCATCTGTAAATTTGAAAAGATAAATTTCCAATTTCCAATTTCCAATTTTATCCATTTATCTTTTATATCAATCTGTTCTTATCTTCAATCTCATTCAATCTCACTCGATCTCACTCGAATTATTCTAATTTAATCTGTTCAAAAGTAATCTCATTAAATTTAAATCTGTCAAAGATAATCAATCTGTTTTAAAATTCAACTCGTTCTTTAAAAAATCATGATGAGAAATCGTTGGATGATTTTTAATCTTTTATTAATCTCTTTCATCTTATTTTATATTCTTAAAAGGTAAAAAAATTTCTAGCTTTATTTTTTTTCGATTTTTAAATTATCAATCAATTAACTTTGGTTTTGTTTATGTAGATCAAATGATTTTAGGAATTTAAATTATTCTTTCAAGTCAAGTAAGTAAAACAAAAATTAACTTTATTTCATTTTAAAAAGATTATTAAAATTAATGATTTATTTTAACGTGATTTTTTTGGTTTTTTTTGAAATTTCTATAGGTTCATTCAAATTTAAAACTTCAAATCATCTTCAATCATTTCATCGTCATATCACACCTAAATTCAAACCCTTAAAACCTTTCAGTCCTTTACCAAGATTCTCACTTGAAGAAAATTTTACCTATGAAAACGTTAGACCGTCACCTAATCAACTTATTAACGATCCTTTAAATCAAAAATTCATGACCTATTTACCTCATTCCGGATTTCATAATCAAAGAATTGAAATCATTAATGCCTTCAAATTAGCTAAATTACTCAATCGGACTTTAATCTTACCTGAATTAAGATTAGGTAAACCAATCGCTTGGTCAAACTCAAATCTTTTACCTAAAGTTCTGGAAGATCAAATTAAATCTTGGAATTCAAATTGTTTAAATAATTCAAAAATCTTAAACGATTTAGATGGTTGTCAATCTTATTTAGATTGGACTTCAACTCAAGTCAATTATCTTTTAAACATTCAAAATTTAACCCTTCAACAACCTATAATCGATAGATTTGATATGAGAGAAAGTTGGTTATGGGAAACTCTTCAACTCTCATTCGGTGATTGGTTTGAAGTCATTGATGATTCACGTTATAGTTATCAAATCTTTGAATCTAAAAATATCTTAAAGAATTTAGATCCAAAATATAACTGGAGATTAAACATTGAAGAATTAAAAAAATTGGATCACATTCGTTTATTAAGCTTTGGTTCTTTATTTGGTTCAAATCGAATCATCACTTCAAGTCAAGAAATGAAAGATTGGAATCAAAAAATTAATTTAAATCAATTACCTAATGTACCAATCCTTAATCAAATCTCTAATCAAGTCTCTCATCATTTAGGTGGAAGAGGTAATTTTATCGGTTTACATTTAAGACTTGGTAATTTGATCTTTAAAGTAAGAAATCTTCATCTCTTTTTTCCTTTTCAATCTTGACTATTGTTGTAATCCTAACTAATTCATTCATCTCATTATTAAAATTTATTAATTTAGTCTCAAGCTCCTCAGGTGATGCCCGAAATCTTTAGAAAAGTTTGTAAAAAGTTTTTAAATTTAAATGAAAACACAATCCAAAAATTATTCTTGAGGCATAAAAAAATCCTTCAATCTAAATCCAAAATTCCAAATCAAGTATGTCATCTTAACTCTTAAAATCATCATGATCTTAATAATAATGACTCCCTTAATCATATCTCGGTTAGTTTTACAATGATCACTTTGAAATTAAAACTATAGGAAAACAATTCAATTGGATGACCAATCATAACAATTTACCATCCTCAGAGATTTCTAACTTTAACTCATATCATCAATTCCTCAACAAAAGATTTAATTCAACACCAATTTCGCCAAGAAAATGTAAAGGAAAACTCTATAAAGAGCCGGAACTTGAACCACTTAATGTACCAATCTATATTGCCACCGATATCTCTCATCCTCAAGATCATCCTCACACTTCAATCTTCTTTGAAACTTTTCCGTGTGTATTCATTTTGGATGATTTTAGAGAAACTTACTTAAAACCGTTGGATAAGGTTAGAAGCAATCAGGATGGCTTATTATTGAAAGGATTTTTATATCCAATCCTTGACGCAATGATCGCATCAAAAGTTTGTCATTTTCTTTTCAAAAACAAGTCTTTTTTAAAAATCATTGCTCATTTAATTTATAAACATTTAGGGATTTGGTATCATTGGTACACCTAAAAGCACCTTTAGCAGTTATGCAATTAATCAATTACACCCGGCTTACCTTTCGGAAATTCAAAATCAACTGTACTGACAAAATTTTAATGGGTTTGAGTTGAGTCATGCATGGTGTTGGCCTTTGATTTGATAAGATTAATTTTAAATGATGAACAATTTGATAGTGTATTAAGGAGTCTAACTAGAATAATTATTTGATCCAAGTCCCAAATACCCTGTAGCAAAGGTCTGTTTTTGTCGAAATTGATTGTATTAGAGAAATTAAGAAATTGTTGAATTATCGACTTTTAACTAATCAGCCCCAAAACAGCAAGATTTGTTTTTATCAAGTCATAGGCCATTCGCAAGATGACTTTCTTTTTTAATTCTCTGAATCATTTTGGGCACTTGACCAACTACTTTAATTACAAAATTTTATGTTGGAATGTACATAGTACACACATGGTAAGGCTATAATATTTTGAGTATGTCGTTGGGATTCAGGTTTCAGGAGTGAGATTAAATTGTTGATAAACTTCACCCAGGGTTTTCGATTCGATAGAGGCTATCTGAAAAGATTAAAGCAAACATAGTCATTAAACAATCTTGGACCAATATCTCACCTAGAGTTTTCTGGTTAATAATGATTGATTTTACCGTTTTTAAAATAGTCGAAGTATGATCCTTTTCAAAATAAAATTAAAAATAAATCAATTATTAAAATCAATATGTAAAATATTACTCGTAAATTCTTTTAAAAGAAAAAAGAGGTTTTCGTATTATTATTTTTTTAAATAATAATAATCATAACTTACTTTACATGCGTTATACTAAAAAATTTAATCAATTTTTTTTTCATTAATATCAATTAATAATAATAAATAATAAATAGAATTAATAAATATATATATATTATTTAAATTATTATTATGATTATTTTAACTTAACTTTATCTAATGAATTAATATTATTTAAAATCAATTTATTTGATAATTCTCTATAAAAAAAAAACAAAAATAAATAAATCATTTATTAGTTTTATCTCTTTTATAAATATATATATTCTATTTTACTTAACAAATTTAAATTATTATTATTATTATTTTGAATTTTATTTTGAATTTGATTTTCTAAATCTTTTATTTTATTTTTAATAATTATTTGATCTTGATTAATTTCAATTTGATTATTTTGATTAATTTCGATTTCAAAATTTTTAATTTGATTAATTTTTTGTTTTCTATATAAATATATATATATATTAATTAATTCATATATAATCATTTATTTCAAAAAAAAAAAAAAAAAAAAAAAAAAACAATTAATTAATTTTTATTATTATTATTATTGATATTATTAACTTTTTTTTTTTCAAAAATAAAATAAATTTTTCTTACTTTTTTGGTGGTAATAATGAAATTGAATTCATTTTTAACTTTTAAATTTTTTTTTTTTTTTTTTCTTTTTTTCTTGAATTATTTTTTATTTTTTATTTTTTAAAAAAAAAAAAAATTAATTAAATTAATTATTTTATATATATATATATATTTATGTAAATAAATACTTAAAAAAGAAATAAATACTTTTTTTTTTTTTTTTTTAATTTTTTATAATTTTTTATATGACTGACGTCATTTTTTTTTTTTTTTTTTTTTAAATAAAGTAAATCAAAAAATTATATTTAAGCTTAATTTTATTTTTTAAGAAAAAAAGTAAGGTATCATTGTGATAAACAATAAGGTGGGCCCCGTCGGCAATTGAACCCGAGACCTCTCCCAAGATTAAAGGGAAAATAAAGCCCAAAGGGAGAATCATACTACTAGACCACAAGGCCATGTGCCAGAGGGACCATTTTAAATACACTGAAAATCATTAATATTTAATTATTTTATTATATTATTAATAGGACATATTTTATAAAGTAGATAAATATATATTGAAATAAACCCATAATTTTTGTAATAACCCTTAAAAAATAAAATAAAATAAAATAAATTAGTTTTTTTTTTAGAAATAAAATATATATAAGTTAAAAAATTTTCAAAAAAAAAAAAAAAAAAAAAAGTAAAAAAAAAAAAAACTTAATTCATCTTTTTATTTATAAAATTATAAAATTTTTGTTATTTTTTATTTTTTTATTCTTAATTTTAAAGAAAAAATAAAAATAAAAATATAAAAATAAAAAAATAAACTTTTCAAGAATTTTTAAGTTTTTTTTTTTTTATAAAAAAAATTAAAATTTTTAATTGAAATTTATATTATAACTTTATTTTCAAAAATTAAAATCATCAAAAAATAATAATTATTATTATTTAAAACTAAAATTAAATTATTATTATTTATTATTAATTAAAAAAAAAAAAAAAAAATCTTAATTACAATTTTTTTTTTTTTTTTTTTTTTTCTTTTTAACAAATTATTTTTTTTTTTTTTTTTTTTTTTTCTTTTTAACAAATTATTTTTTTTTTTTTTTTTTTTTTCTTTTTAACAAATTATTTTTTTTTTTTTTTTTTTTTTATAATTTTTGAAATTTTAATTAAATAAATTAAAATAATTTTTTTTTCATTAAATTTTTTTTTTAAAATTTAAATATTAATTTTAATTTTTTTTTTAATTTTAATATTTTTTTTTTTTTTTTTTTATTTAAAATTAAAATTAATCTTTTTTTTTTTTATTGAAATTTATATAATTATTCTTATTTTTATGAATTTTTTTTTTTTTTTTTTTTTTAAAAAAAGAAATTTAGAAAGAGAGTTTATTTTTATATAAAAAAAAATTTTTTTTTAAATAATTTTATTAAAATAGAATTATTTTTATTTTTATTATTATCTTTATTTTTAATTAAAATTTAAGTTTTTAAATTTATAAAATCCAAAAAAAAAAAAGGAATTCTTGAGAATTTTATATTTTTGTTTTTTTTCATTTCAAAATTTATAAAAAAAATTATTTTATTTGAAATATTAATTTTAATTTTAAAAAACTACTTAATTAATGAAAGAATTTTTTTTTTTCACAAAAAAAAAAAAAAAAAAAAAACTAATATAAATTTTAAAAAACAAAAAAACAAAAAAAATAATAATATGAAACTATACAATTTATAATTTAATCAATAATTCTTATAAAATTATATAAATATAAATTATTTCTTTTTTTTTTTTTTCAAAAAATAAAATCATTATATTTATATCTCTTTCAAAAGAACAACTCAACTTATTAAGATTTTGTTTTCAAAAAAAAAAAAAAAAAAAAAATCAATAAATTAATAATCATAAAACTTTAAATTAGGAATTTGATTTTGGACAAAAAAAAAAAATGAAAATGAAAATTCAAATTTAAATTGATTAATAAATTATAAATATTAAGTTAGTTTTTTTTTTTTTTTTTTTTTTTTTTTTTTTTTTTAATTATTAAAAAAAATAAATTAAAATAAAAAAAATTAATATTTATTCAATCAAATTAAATTATAAGAATTATAATTTTTTTTTTGAAAACATAACAAAAAAAACACACCAAATTTATTGATTTTGAGCCTAAATTTTAAAAGAAATTAAAGAATATTTTAAAGTATTAATATAAAACTGTAAAAGAATTTCTTTTTTTAAATTTGACTTTGTTTTTTTATTTTTTATTTTTATAGGGTGTTGTGTTTTTATTAAAATGTTAAATGTGTTTAGTAACACTTTTTTTTTTATTAAATTGAATTTAGTAATTTCAATTTTATCTTTAAAACATCTTTTAAGTGGATTTAATTAAATAAAAAATTAAATAAACTTAAGAATATTTAAATGATTAATTTGATTTTATATTTTTAATTAACTTTTTTTAGGAAATCTTATAATAATAAATCATAGGTTATAGATGTTAAAAATAATTAATTAATAATTTTTTTTAAATATATAGCTTTTTATTTTTTTTTTGTAAGAAAATTGAAATTTTTGTATTTTGATTTATTTTTTCATTCTATTTATATCTAAATTTTTAAATATATATTTGACTCAAAAAAATCTCAAGAATTTTATAAAAGGGCCTTTAATAGTTTACTTATTTTTATTTAAAATAATAATAATAAAATGAATATTTCTTCTTTCCTATGAAAGAAAAACATTTTATCTTAAGAAGAAAAGAAATCATATAATTTAATAAAAAGAGCTAAATTTTTAAGAAATTCATCTAAAAAAGTCATTAAAATATCAGTTAATAATGTTTTAAATTTTCTATGTATTTATTTTATAGTTACTGTTTTTTTATTTTTTCTTATATTATTTTAGTTGATGATTAATCTTTAGAATGATTCTCAACTTAAATTAAATATTTTTTAGATAAAAATTTCTATAAATTCAAAAGAAGATATAGTTGAAGGTTTTTTTATGAATTTTTTCAATTAGTTTGATGAATCTTATTAGGAAATTAAATATTTCATAATCAAATGGATAATTAAATTTAATTTAGATTAAAAAATTTAAATAGAAACAAGGGAATATTTGATAAAGGAATAACTATAAAAAAGACAGTTTATTCATTTATTTCCACCTTTCAAAACATTAGCTATTACAGAAAAATAGAAAGTAAAATATAATTCCAAAAATATAAGAATAAAGAATAATTCAAATACCTTATGATAATTACATTAATTATAATTAAATTGAAAAAAGAATAAAATGGAATAAAAGTTTCTTTTAGTTATTTTTATTAATTTTTAAATCCTAAATACTCAAGCTAAATTAGTAATCTAGAATTTTAGAGTTTCTAAATATTTGTATTTTAAATTGTAAGATTATATCAAATGAAAAAAATTTGATAAATTATCATAGATTTAATAAACAATAATTACATTATTAAGAAAGATTTTTATCAAAAAAAGCATATAATTTTTTACAATATATATATTCTATTTATCCTCAATAAAGTAAAAGCTTAAATCAAAATTTCAAAATATTAATATTCCTTTTCTTTTATTAAGTAATAATAAAAAATATCTTATAAGAAAAAAATTACACTAATCAATATTTGTACCAATGGAAGATTTGAGTAAAAATAAACTTGAGGATTCATTTAAATATTATTATCATAAAAAAAACTGTTTATAAAGCTAAATTAATGAGTATGGATTTATAATAATAAGTATTAAGATATATTAAAAACATGAACCAACCTGCAGTGTCTATGGCCCCAAATCCATATCATAAATCAATATAGAAGTTAAATAAATAAAATCTCAATAGCCTCAAAGGTTGAAACAATATTCAAAATCTGAAATTATAAGTAGGAATAATTCAAATAATAAGTGACAAAATTGTGAATTTTAGTATAATTAGAATTGTTTTGAAAATAATTTATTTTAAAAAAGACTTTAATAAAACCTTTAACCATGAAAAAAATGCTATCTTAGCCAGTAGAGGTAGCAGGTCTAACCCCTCTCCAACCTGCTTTAGAGGTGAGTCTGAATTTTGATTCTAACCTTGAAATATTTCTTCAGATACTTTCAGCCATAGGTTTGGTCATTCAGCATTTTACTCAATTAAAATAGAATATTATGGATCTCATATTATTTCTATTTGTTTTCTAATAAATTATAAATGCACTTTAAATTATCATACTAAAAGGTTGAAAAAAATTGAAAAATTAAAAAGCACTTATTCCAAATATATCTATTGATTAATCCCATGAGGATTTAATTTTATTTTCTTCTTAAAATTAATTAAGCTGTATCAAATATTACAATGAATTTCAAAAAATTCATATTTATATTTTTTTGAAGGAAAAAATTCAATTTATAAAAAATAATTCAAAAAAACAATTAATTATCTTCTAGCTGAATAATCTACCCAAAAGTCTTTTAATATTACCTTTGGAAAAATTTACAAATATTTTGAGTTAGAAATCAAGAGACTTGGATATATTTGGATATATAAAGAATATTTCTGATGTTCCTCACCCATCTCCTCAATTAATGTGGAATTGATTATTTAAAAAAAGCTTTCCAACTGAAATACAAAATATTAGCTTCAAAAAGCTAATAGTAGTGTTATTTTTTTCAAATATTTATATAAAGAGCTTGATTATTAAATATATTCATCAAAAATTAATTTTCTTATTTTCAAAAGAGATAATTAAAATTGGTTTACTTCTCTTGGAATGATTAAAAACATAAATTATTGAATGTCTTTTTAAATTCAAATGTATTTGGATTATAATTATGGAGAATGTTGAAATAAAGCCATTTAATCCCTTTGATACTTTAATTAAAATTTTCTTTTGAATGATTTCATTGTGTTGATCAAAACTTATTTTTAATGACACCTCATTATTTTTTCACAAATTATCTACATTCACACTGGAAGAAAACAGTAGAATTCATTTTTTATTTTTCCCATAGATTTTGTTGAGCTCTTTCATCTCTAGGATCAGTTGTGTGTCTTCCAAAAGATTAATTTCATTTTTTACAGTGTTTAAACACTGATTAACTTTAAGAAAAACAAAATTAAAAAATGAAAATACTAATTCAAAGTAGTATCTCAAGTTGAAATGACAATGAGAAATAATTTTTCATATTTAAATTTTCTATTTTTATTTTGAATTGTTGTGGATGAAATTTATTTCATTCATTTTTTTCTTTGTCTTATTTATGTTTATTTATTTTTTTTTTTTTTAATTTTGTTTGTATTTTTTCTATCTTTACTATTTATTTTGATGTTCTTTTCTAAATGAATTTTTTCATTTGAATGTAGTTTCTTGTCAATTTTTTTTATGTTTTTTTTTTTTATTATATGATTTAATTCTTAAAAAGAATTAATTTCAATTTTTTTAAATTTTTTATTTCATTTTTTTCTTCCACCTTTTTTTTTTTTTTTGTGTTTTTATTTTTTATTTTTCTTTTTATTAAATTTTTTATTCAACTTTTTTTTTTATTTTATTTTATTTAATTTTATATTTTTTACCTTTTTTTTTTTTAATATTCTTTTTATCCATTTTTATTTATTTTAATTTCATTTTATTTTTGGGTTGTATGGGTGTATATATTCTGGAATCAGTATTGTTACACTTGTTTCAGTGTAACTGCACCCAACACATTTGAAAAATAAATAAATTAAAAATTGAAAACAAAAAATTAAGAAAAATAAAATTAAATCAAAAATAAAATTGAACCAAAGATATATGAACAATAAATAAAAAATAAAAGAAAAGGAAAAAGAAATAAAAGAAAAAAAAGAATGAAAAAAAAATAAACGATGAAAAAAAAAAATTTACAAAGATTAAAAAAAAAGAAAAAAATCAAAATCAAAAAAAGCTTGAAATATCATACAAAATAACCAAAAAATTAAAAAAATAAAACTTGAACATTTAATGAAAAAATTAAAAAAAAATAACAAAATAAATTAAAATTCTAAGATAAAAAAAATTGAAAACAGAGAAATCAAGGACATAAAATAAAACAAATAAGAAACAAACAAGAATTCAACATTAAAAAAACAAAAGCATAAAACTATGAGAAAAAATCATGAAAGGACAAAAAAAAAGAAAAACTGAAAAAAATATATACAAAAGTTTCCAAAAATCACTATTATTTTGAATTATATTCATTAAAGATGAAAATCTTTCACAAAAAAACAAAATAAAAGTATTAAAATTCACATGTTGTCAATATTAACCAGGCTCAAATACTACAAAAGTGTGAGATATATTCAAAAATTGTTAACTATGTAGGAAGCGATGTATCTCAATGTTATAAGTCTCTTTGAATCAGAATATATGGAACTTAATTTTAATTCAAAATATTATTGTAATCTCATTACATCATTAAAAGATCTTGCACAAAAATGGAACACCAAATAGAGTATTATTTTTTCAATGATTGTGAAGATGATAGATGATATTTCTGTGAGATATTACAGCTCAGTTTACGTGTAGGTAATCCACATTAATAAGCCACAAGATACTACTAAGTATTGCATGATTAGGGACTGTATACAAAAAATTAATTATGAACTATTCCCATGTCAGATTTATTTCAAATTTTACTCAAACAAAGGTTCAAAGAAGCTAGTAGACATAGGTTGGACACAAGCTAGAGCTTCATTCAAAATAAAGTGAGCATAAGCTTTTTATCTAGAGCACAAAAGAAAATTCAAACTATTTAGCAAATGAAATTTGAAACAGGGAAATTTTTCAAAAGAAAATCAACCTTTTGAATTAATTGAGAAATAGATTGGTGTGAGTTAATTGTAGGAAATGGAAATAAATGTGTTTAACTGAAAGTGTTATATTTTTCAAAAAATCAATAGAAACAAGTATTAAATAAAAGTGGGAAAAATATTTAATTTTGAAATATTTAGCTCCTATTAACTGAAATAATAGTTTTTTCACAAAGGTTCTACTTAAATTAAGAGCCAGATTACACTGTTAAAAGAAATCTAACCATATATGTAGATTCAGATTGAAAGATTTGAGTAAAATTCCTTCCTCAAAAAAATCAATAATTACTATCTAATTTGAGTATTATCTTTCAAATTTTTATTGAGGGCCTCAAGATTCTGAGTGAGAAATTCTCTAGAGCCCACTAAGTTTTTTTCAATTATATTAGTCTTTTTTTAGTTTTTTTTGAATATCTTTTTACTCTTGAAAAGGCCAAGGAGAAACAATATTGTGGATTTTCCACTCATAAGCAACATTTAAAGGGTTTTTCTTATGGAAAGGTTCAAGATGGTGAGTTCCTGAAAGTGGTGTGCTTTACAGTCTTCAGGTAGGAGGAATACATGTTATATTAGAAATATATAATATTCATGAATAAAATCACATTTTTGAAACAGATCCTCTGTACAATTAGCTGTATTTTATTCAAGAGATAAAGAAATAATCTAAGAAAATGTTTGATAATGGTAATAACAGATATATTTTCTATTATGGATTTATAAATCAGAGGGGGAGTTTTCAAATTGATGATATTTTTTTTTCACCGAAAAATGAGATGAGTGTGTTTGACTAATATCATGAAGATCTTGATCAAGCTATATATATTGAGAAGCTTCATTTAATTGATTAGATTTCTAATTTTAATTTATTATAGTCTTAATTTTTTCATTTGAGATAATATTCCACTATCCATATACACTTAAATCTATGTAAGTCAACCAATAATTAAGCTGAATGAATCTTCCTTGGAAGCTTCAAGTGATAATCCAAATAGTAAAGCCTTGAATCTTTAATCATTTCATAATCACTATAAAAATGAAATTACAAAAAAAGGTTTTCATACCAATTTGGAGAATTTTTCTTAAAAAAATATCTTTAAAGAAGGAATTATGAGATAATGCAATATTTATATAATGATAGTTGCATTTGCTTGAAAGAATGACTTGTATCAATTAAAATTGAATCCCACTAAGAATGATGAGAGATTCTTTCTTCTTTTTTTATATCATGAAAAGATCAGTAAATAAACTTCACCCAAAAGTATTAATATATGTATAAGTAAATGGGATAAAGAAATTGAAAATTTATTTTAAAAATTTGTTAGTTTGATGAAGAAATAGAAATTAATTCCTCTGTTATTATTGGGTAAATCTACAATGTTTTTTTTTTGTATATAAAATGAGAAAAATAAACAAGGGTTAATTTTGATTTCCCCACTACAGGATTCTATAATGGGTGTTTTCTTGGTTATATCCTTGTTTTGAAGGAAATAAGACTTCAGAATACAATCTTAAAATTTAATTTTGTTCATACTTTTGATATTTTACATATTGCAGGATGTGGTAAGAGAATATCTATGAGCAGTAGAAGGTCTCACGTTATTTCTAAAATGGGAGAGAGGTTTGATTGTAATTGAATCTTTGGGGTTGGAAAAATTATGATAATATTTCCTCCCATGTTCCAAAGAAGTAAATGAAGGTCAGAGATAAAAAGGATAGAGAACTATAATCAGATCATGTTTGTTCATAAACTTTCTTTTTCAATTTGAAATTTCAAAGGGATTCCAAACAAAGATTCCAAGTGATTTAGAAAGGAAGAGATTCATTCTTATCTGCATCCAATTTCTGTGAATTCCAAGCAATTAATCTTTCAGGGAAAATAAACAATTAAGAAGATGTGTTATTTTACATTTCATGAGTAGGGTAAATTGATGATAGGTTGTTATTTGAAAAAATATCTTCATAAAAAGATATTTTTATTTGAAAACATGAAGATCTGATAGAAGAATCTCTGGAGAAAAAAATTCATCAAAGGAAAAATGTGATTGGAGTTACCTCAACACCCACTGTGATTTTGAGGAATGTAAAAGACAAATTTTCACTTTAATTGTCCCCATATTGATATGAAAGTTTCTGAAGTTGGCTCCAAAGAATATTTTGGGATAATTGAGTATTCAAGTATTCCACAAGCTAAATAATTCAATTCAATTGACATGGGGAAATTTGAAATATTAAAAATACAGCTTGGAAGATGAACAAATAATAATAGAAAGCTAGAGCACAGTATGAAGAAAGTTGAAATCCTAATTGAACCTGCTACCCCTTCCAGCGGGGGTAGCTTCTTTTGCATAGTGTTTTATGTGAAAAAGAATAAACTTTAAATTAATCTACAAGAAACCAGATATGGCGTTATAAGCTCAAGATAATATAGGTAGCTAAGAGATCATATAAATATAATAAAATCAGTAAATAAGGATAATATCAGAAAGGAGACTGACTTATAAATAGTCATTAAGGTGAATTTGTGGGAAATTAAATTAAAAAATAGAAGGAAGTATAAATAGCTATATATGACATGACCAATCAAATTAAACTGATAAATTTTGATTTTAATTTAATTTTCTGGGATTCTGAAACTATCAACTAGTAATTATTAATTGATTCTAAGTTCATGTAGATTGTCCAGTTATCCAGTGTTTGAGTCTGCAACTAACAAAATGATATTGATTTAGGTAACTATAAACTGGAGTTCTTTTCTGTTTCTTTTTTTAAATTGAAAGCCTTATTATTGATAAATATTTACTTCAAATTTAAATTTTATTAAATAATATTGTGTTTAGGAAAATATATATAAGTATTAAATTGTTTCAAAAGCTCAAATACATATAGGGGCTGACCAAATCAATCCCAGAATTTTTAGAAGTTTATTCTGTATTTGAAATGTAAAAAAACTCAATTTATGAATCAAAAATAACGTTAAATCTCTGATTTATTTTCCAAAAAGGGTGATTTAAAAGTCAATTTTAAAATCAGCTTGAAAAATAAAACTTTGAAATTCTTCATCTTTTTTGTGAAGTTTTACCCAGAAAATTTGGTCCAACTTTAATTCAGAAATAATATCTATATTAAAATATTGGTAATTTGTTTGAAAACACAGATCATCAAATGCATGGGCTCTGTGAGGATTAGAAAGTGGCCAATTTGGGTCATCAAAAAGGAGTTGTCAAATAAAATAAAATAATTTGAATGAATTGGTTTTTTTTAGGTGTTGATTGGTTTTGAAGCTTAACTTACTAAGCCTTAAAAAATGATATAGGGGTAAATGACTAAAGAATAGAAAGTATTTTGTTTCATTTTTTTCTAAGAAAAAAGAAAGGAAAGCTCAAATTCAACTGATATGAATTTATGAGTAGAATTTGTTTTTTTGGATGTTTAATAAAGAGTCATGATAAGAATAAGGTTAGAATTAATGTCAAAATGAAAATTCATAAGAAAAATATCTCTCTTGAGTTTTTTCCCCCATCAGCTCATGAGGAAAATGAGTCTGAAACAATATCTGAAGATATTTTTCTAATTTTTCCTTCACTGAAAATTTGCTTTACTTTAGCCTTCTATTCTTTTACTTGGTAATTTTTCTCTCTTTCATTGTTTTTGGTTTCTGTTTTCAACAGGAAATTCGCCTTATTTCAAAATGAAAAGGAAATTTGGATGTTTTTGGTTTCTTTCTGAGGAAAAATCAACCCTATGTACATGAATGTATTCATTTACTAGCATGGATTTCAGGAAAATGACCTAGAGGGTGTGCACTTGGAATTCCCATATAAATAAAGGAAAAAAAGGCTAAAGACTTTTTCAATTGATGATTAATATGGAATAAAATGAAAAATATTAAAAAGGTAAAAATAAAACCAAAAAGAATCAATTCAAAGTAAAAGAATCTGAGAAAGAAATTTATATTTTGAAAACTTTTGAGATTATGAATGAAAATTATTAGTAAATTTTGAATTAGAAAGTTAAAGTTTTGGAAATTAATCTTATTGAGAATCATCTTTGAATAAGCTTTGAAAAATTTGAAAATATTATTTTAAGTCTTTCCAAGTTTATTTTCAAAAAGGTAACTTTGATGGAATTTTACAATATATTTGCCAGGTCCAACCTAATTTTAACCTGTGTCTCAACCTTGAACCTAACCCTGATATATTATTTCAGGATAATTTCAGCCACAGCCTTAGTTAGTCATAATTTCACTCGGTGAAAATAGATTATCAGGTATTTACCATGAATTTATTTGTTTTCTCATACATTATATATCCCCTATTCAATAGTATAAGGAATTATTGAATGAAATTTATGTGCAAAAGGGACAGAGAATTTCTTCATGAAAATATTTTCAGAAATTTCACATGAATTGAATCATATCTTTTATTTGGAATCATTTACTAATTTAAAAGCTTCCTAAAAATACAAAATATTTGATGTATAACAAAAATTAATTGCAAAACAAGACCTTTTCCAGATAAAATAATCCACCAAGTGATTCCTTTCCCTCCTCTTGAATATCTATATTTATTTGAAAAGGTATATTCAAGTTTTCAAATATCACTTCTCTGAAAAAATAACTTCTTTTTTTATCACTCATTCATATTATATAAGTCTCTGCAAAATATTATTTCCACAAGTTTTTGAAGTTTAATTTTTTCTATTAATTTACATAATCTAGGAGTAATATTACTCTTTTAAATATTTGTTCTTTTATTTTTATTATTCAAGATATTGATCCCAAGTCTATTCTTTAATCTTCAGAATATTTTTTCATTTAGGGGAAAATTCTAATTATCCAAGGTCTATTCTAAATGAATTTTACTTGAATTTTGTGTTTACTTATCTCTGAATTAATGCAATCCGGTACTTCTCTAAATAATATCTTTTTAGAATATTTAAATGATGTTTTGAATATCTCATCACTATGCACACTAAATTTATTTTTTCACAAAGTTTCTATATGAAAATTTGGAAAGAAGGCAATTATTTGCTTCATACATTTCACATTTTTGGTTCAATCTCATTTGTATTTAAGCTCAGTTATGTATTTCAAAATATTTCACTTTATTATTTTGAAATTTTCTCATTTGTGAGAATCTTGTTTGATTTGGAGCTTTTTTGAAAAAAAACAAATCATCTTTGACAGAAATTTCAATCAAAGGAAAAAAGAACATTAGTTTTCAAATTTCAATTTTTTTCATTTTAAAATTTCTCCATTTGTAATGCCATTTGTCTCCTTTTGAGGTTCTTATATATTTTGAATTATTCATCCTTTCAATTATTAAAAAGGTTTAATGTTTGTTTTTATTTTTTTACTTTATTTCAAATTTTGTGAAATGTTTTTGAAATTTTTAAAATAATTTTTTGATTTTCTTGGAGTGTTTTTTTCTGGTTCTGTTTTTGTTTTTTTTGTTTTTTCTATTTTTTTTAGGGGAGTGATATTTCCATGCCTCAACCTAAAATTTATGCCTATGCCTATGCATAAAATTGTGGATTCAGATACACCTTCATGCCTTTAATGGTTGTAGTTTGCTAAATCCACACATCCAAGTGATTACTAAATCCATGCCCCATTTTTTTTAATCCAAAAGAACTATAATTTCACAGTTACCCACTTTCAATTTTGATTTTCATATGAGTCTCTAAGAAAAGTTTTGATAGCTCAGCATATGTCAAAGTACTTGATACAGTCGTTCTTTCATGAAAGAAATAACCACCATAAGGACAGGAAAATAAAATCCAATCAGAGATTTGAATTATTAAAAATGTACAAACCTTTCCAAAGTATGCTTCCTCTGTTGTACCTGTAATTCATAAATATAAAATAAGTGGTTCCAAATTTTTCATTAACAAAAACTTCTTATGAATTAACATACCCTTTGCATGTTTATCTCCACTGTATCAGGTGATTAAAAATGGTATGCCATTACATTTTTCCTTTGTCCAATACAATGTAGACAATAAATAGCTTGATCTTCAGCAGCTGGATGCCAATGAGGCTCCTAGACATATATTAGATATATAATTTATATTAAAATATACCCTCATGGTCATAAAATCATAATTCATACCATTATAAATACCACGTCTGCACAATTTATATTGAGGCCAACCCCTGCAGCCCCTATTTAAGCCACAAGTACTTCTACATTGCTGTTTTCCTTGAATTTCTGAAGTTCTGCCTCCTGTGTAGCTTGACCTATTGTTCTGTCAACACATGTAAAAATAATCTTATTTTTTCTAATACAATTCCAATCCTACAAGTTTATCAAAAATAATTGTCAATCAAAAGCTTCATAATTATCAAAGGAGAGGTACAAAACAGAAGTTTCATAGACAAAATAAGGCAAAGAACTAAACTTACAAATCAAGAAATGTTGTAAACTGTGAAAAAATCACTGATTTTGGGGTTGAATTTTTAATGTTGCAGTGTGATAAGAGAATTTTCAGGAGCATCTGAATTTTAGTGCTTTGTAGACATGTTTTGACATAAAAATGTGTTGTTACAGTACTATCAAAAAAACTCCCTTCTATCTGTGTCCCATATGGTGAGATCATACCTTCAATATCATATATACTTTTACTAAGCAAGTGATGATTGCAACAAAGGCAAAGCTTGTTTATATACTTTAAGAACATTTCTGGGCATTGATTAGATGATGATAAGAACTCTTTGTGAATCTCATTATATCTATCTAATGTCCAATCTGAGAGAGGTTCATGGATATAATCATGATTAATTTCAGGTAGATAATTTAAAATGTTGTCCTTTTTTCTTTGTAGGGAAAGATGCCTCAGGCATAACTGAAGGGGGCTATAATTTCCTTTTTCAAGCTCTTCCAATCTAGTGGGTACCCAATTATCTTGTTTTTAACTTTGAGGTGCTGTAATGAAGGTGATTAGGCTCATTAAGTCATTTATACTGTTTTGAATAGGGGTCCCTGTCAGGAAAATGCATCTGGATGTTTTGATTGCCCGAATTGCTTTGAAGAAAGATTACTCCTGAATTCTTATCTGACTAGGTACGTTAATTCAATTTATATATCTTTAATAAGAATTCCACAATTTCTAAATAATAACTTGAAATACTCACTGGGCCTCATCTAAGACAACTCTGTACCATTCACTATGGTAAATACAAGATCTTTCTATATTATCAGGCTTAACAAACTCATGGGCTAACAAATGATAGCTGGATATTACAATATCAGCTTCAGACCATTTTGTCAGTCCAATCTCCTTTCTCTTCTTCCCATGATAGGTGACAATCTTTAGTCAGGATATGTCTGTGTGTAATTTGAATTCATCTTCCCAATTCTTTATCAAACGGGTAAGCATATTATGAGTGTAGAGTGCTCCTTTTTTTTATTAAGAAAATGTATGGATTGTGTAATATCTCTTTTGGAATCTTCAAGAGTCATACATATGAGTGATATGCACTGAATTGATTTGCCTAGTCCCATGTCATCTGCAAGCAGACAGCCCAAGGGAGTATGGCTGAAGGAGTCTTGGAGGTTATTTACTTTCTTCTTTGTGATGCTATGTATCAAATTCATTCTTGTAGATGAGAATGATGGTTTATTTAACCACAGAGAATTTGCCAATTTTCCATTTGGGGCTTCTCTATTCAGGAGAAATGCTAATCCTTGCTTTTAATGAAGCTTGAGTGATGATTTTAAGAATGGTATTCGGGTTTGTATTTGTGGAAGGTAATTCCCACTTGGAATATTCAGGAGATGTGAGTGCAACTCAGGTGACAACAATATATTCTGAGAAGAGATAACTGGCTTGGGCTCCAGGTGTGAGATACGTGAACACCCAGAATTTTCAGAGCTGTTGTATGTGGCTGGTTGGTGAATTAATATTTAATTCTGCCTAATGAGGTCAAATATATCAATGCTTGCTAAAGCAAATGAAAAAATAAACATTACTATTGGAATAGTGATGTTTATCTTGTTGTAAAGGTTAAACTTGAGAAAGCTTTCAATGAAAACTTTCTGGTTGGCGTTTTTATCTAGATTGCTGTGCCACATGCCAGAAGGACCACGGGATATAAATAAATTGGGGTCACCCAATAAATTGCAGAGGTGACATCCAGAGGAAGACTACTCCTAGCTTCTCTTTGATGTTGTGTATACAAGAATAAATTTTGACTTGTATGACATAAGAAAATCCAATCATACTGTGCAAAAGGTTTCTGAATGGGATTAGTAAGGCATACATGGGTTTTCAATATACCAAGGCAATATAGCTTGGAAGAATCCATATTTCAAAAAAAATTCAGTTTGATCTTGGCAGGAATGAATATTAAATGAAATGAACTGGAGAGCAAGAATATATACTAAAGTAATTTTTATACTAATCAGGCTGGCTTGTGGTTTTCCAGTTCTATTTGTATTATAAGGAATTTCAAATTAGGTTCAATAAAACATTGTTTGAGTGACACATGAGGCTTCAATTTTCATTTCTGATTGATAGCTTGAGTGCATGGCAGATGAAGATATTATTTGACAATCAGAATCTTAATAATAATATCATAAGATCAATTCTGCATTTCTTTGCCACACACTTTATCAATTATTGGGATGGATTCTTATCTTCACATATTTTTTGATCAATTGGGTGGTTTTTTAACGTAATCATCATTTTATAACAAGCTGGGGGAGAAAAAAGTAGGTCAATTTAGAGAGGCAAGGAGATTTATTCTTGGATATGGCAATATAATTGTATAATGCTCTGCATGAGAAGAATCTTGCTATTAAAAGTCCTGACTTCAAACAGAATGCATGAAGGACATTCACCAGTATACATAACAAAATATATTTCAAAAATTTCACCAAATGAAAATTTGTACCCAAGTTAGCATCAGACATCCCATTTCATGAAAAAGTTTCCTAGGCTAAGGTTGAAAAGATACATAAAAAGAAATTGAAAGTAAAAAGAAATTTATATGTTGTAAAGCTTCATTTTTTTATGTTTATTTCTTTTATTTTCATTTTGAATCCTTTCTTGACGCCCATATGTCTTCTCTTCTTGGGTTATTGGATCAATACATATGAAGCTTTTAGCTCTTGAATATAGCTTGGAGTTGTTTTGGAAAGAACAACCAAAGTGAGTTATGGTGGGAAGCTCATCAAAAATAGGAGGTGGCTCAGTGGTTTGGTGAAAAGTTGTGAAAGTTTTCCAGAGAAGCTCAATAATACTTTGTTTGCAAGAAAAATCCAAAAGTGTGGAGTATTCAGGAAATGAGAGGCCATATCCCCAGGAGCAGATGGGAGATGGAATTGGTTGTATGACAGATTTGTCAAAGAATGTGAACAAACCATAAGTCAAAGTATTCATGTCCTTCTCATCTTGATGAACATGATTATGAAAACCATTGGTTGTTATGACTACATTGGAGAAAGACCGTAAATTTTGGTGGAACATTGGATTCCATTCACCTTCATGCCATTCAGGTAACTGGGCTCCTTGCATTATGTCATTATTCTCACAGGAAGCAGACATAGACAGAATCTTGATGTGGGAGGAAACAAAATTTTCAAATCTAGAAAGGGTCATCCATTCTTCATTATCTGCCTCTAATTTTTCTTGATTTAATGTGGTCTTCCTGGCATAAACACCTAGTAAAAGGAGCAGAAAATTAACAAAGAATTCTTGAATAGAATTTCCTAAAGACTCACCTAAGGATTTACCACTATCACCTCCACAGCGAAATCCAACTCCTTTCATATGACCATCAATAATATCACTATTGGCTTTGATATGAGTATGATTTTGGGCTAATTTGTAAAGTGATATTATTAATTGATTTAATGAGGTAAAAACTGTAGAAGGATTATGAGATGGATGCAAGTGATAAATTAAGAGGGGCTCATGATTTTTTGAATTGAAAACTATTGAAGGATTTGGGGTTTCATTTATATAGGGTAATAAGAGTTTGTTTTTTGATTTGGCTTGGGTTTAACTGGAACTGTACTGAATTCGCCTCTTCTTCTTGATGCATGGTCCAAAATTTGGGTGAGTAATTTTTGTGCAATTTGAAATCTTCTATGTGAATGATTAAATTTCTTTTTGGAAGATGAGTCATTTTTGGATAAGGGGTAATCATTTACAACTGGTGAAATAGTCCTTCCCATGAAATGATCCTCAGAATGCTAAAATGACTCATCCTTTCCATTTGTGTTGTGTAAGCTTGAGTTTTGACAGGTTTTTAGATGCATTGAGTCACTAATTGATGAAGGAAAATAATTTACAAATGGTGAAATAGTCCTTCCTATGAAATGTTTTTCTTCATCATCAAGTGACTCCATACATTTTGGGAGCTTGATGAGTTGGTATGGTGACTGTTGATTCATGATTGGTGAAAAAGCAAGAAGCAACATGTGAGGCTTTCCCTTAGAATGATTTTTATTTAAAAAAAATAAAATAAATAAGTAAATTTTTTAAAAATAAATTTGAAATAAGAAAATTAAATTATTTAAAAAAAAAAAAGTTGCCCCAGTGAGCAACTTAAATAAAGAATAAGTAAATACAAGATAAAATAATGCAACCAGATCAAATTACCAAAAATCTAAAAAAATAAATAAAAATGAAAAAAATAAGAAATTACATATAGAAATCAAATTATAAGAAAAAAAATAAACAAAATAAAATAAATAAAAATAAAAATTCATCCCAGCAATCAATTTAAATAAAAAAAGGAATAAAAAAATGAATTTTTTAAAAAAAGGTAACTGGGGCACTTACAGCCCCAGCAATTAAATCAATGAAAAAAAACAAATAATATTCTTTTTTTAAAATTATATTTGTTGCTGGGGCTCTTAAAGCCCCAGTGATTCAATCAAATTAAAAAAAACCTAAAAAAAAAAATTAAAAATTAAAAAATTAAAAATTTTTTTTTTTAAAAAAAATTAATGAAAAAAAAACAAAGTTTTTTTTTTTTTTAAAATTATAATTGTTGCTGGGGCTGTAAGAGCCCAGCAATCTAATTAAATTAAAAAAAAAATAAAATTAAAAATTAAAAAATATTTTTTTTTTAAAAAAATGAAAATTTAAAAAAAATAAATATTTTTTTTAAAATTATAATTGTTGCTGGGGCTGTAAGAGCCCCAGCAATCAAATTAAATTGAAAAATTCAAAATTTCAAATATATCTTTTTTTTAAAAAAATGAAAATTTTTTAAAAAAAATTTTTTTTTTTTAAAATTATAATTGTTGCTGGGGCTGTAAGAGCCCCAGAAATCAAATTAAATTAAAAAATTAAGAATTAAAAATTTAAAATATATTTTTTTTAAAAAAAATGAAGATTTAAAAAAAAAATATTTTTTTGTTAAAATTATAATTGTTGCTTGGGCTGTAAGAGCCCCAGCAATCAAATTAAGTTAAAAAATTAGAAACATATTTTTTTTTAAAAAAATTCATTGTTGCTGGGGCTCTTACCCTTAAATTAATGAAGAAAAAAACAAAAAAATTAAAACTTAAAAAAAACACAATTTTTTTTTTTTAAAAATGATAATTGTTGGTGGGGGTCTTACAGCCCCAGCTATCTAATTAAATTTAATAAAAATTGAAAATTAAAATTTTTTTAAAAAAAAAAAGAATATTTTTTTTTCAAATCATAATGGTGACTGGGGCTCTTAAAGCCCAAGCAATCAAATTAAATTAAAGATTTAAAACACATTTTTTTTTAAAAAAATTCATTGTTGCTGGGGCTCTTACAGCCCCAGCAATCTAATTATATTTAGAAAAAATTAAAGAGATTAATGAAAACTTAAAAAACACAAACAAATAATATCTTTTTTATTAAAATCATAATTGTCACTGGGGCTCTTACAGCCCCAGAAATATAATTGAATTAAAAGAAACTAAAATAAGAAAAATGAATTTTTTTTTTTTAAAATTAATGGAAAAATTTTTGATTGCTGGGGCTGTAAGAGCCCCAGTGATCCAATTAAAGATGGATAAGCAATTAAAAAAAATAAAAAATAAAAAATTAAAGAAGAAACTCACTTGGCTATCTTTTAATTACAAGTTTTTGGTTAAGAGTATTATTTTATATTGAAGAAAATAATATTTTGAATTGGAAAAAAATTAGGTTTGATTGATTATATCCAACCTGAAAAGAATTCAGGTCAGATCAGCATTTTGCTCCCAAAGTGTAAGAGGAAGTCAATGTGATGTGAATGACCTAATGGTTACAGCTTCTGCATCTCAAACTGGTTGAGAGGTAGCATGCTTGATCCTGCCTGGGCGCTGGCCAGACTCACCCGGGGGCACCTGGGTTGTAAATCTGGGTGGTTGGTGACAATAGCTTTGGAAAACCAAACCCAGCTCATTCTTCCTTGGTGGAACAGGTAGGCTCTGTGGGTTCAAGCCCCTCAGAAAGTCCCTGGAATCACTTTTCTCATATTTTCCTCTTTTGTGCTAAATTCCCATAAGCACAATTATTCTCTATTGTGATACTTGTGGCATGAAGTTGTTTCCCGTGAATTTTTTTGCACTCAGGTGACAAAATCACACTGGATAATATTATAGGAAGCTTGGAACAAAGCTGTTTGAAGTCATGACTCGGCACAGTAAACATATTTGACACTCAATAGTTCTGAATTACAGGTAACAGGTAATAATAAGTAATATGACACACACACTCTTTTACACCTTTTGAATCTCTATGTCAATAAAAACCTTTTTAGGTAAGTTCATGATTAAATTAGACTCCAAAGAGTGTTTTTTTTGCCATGCTTCACTAAAATTCAATGCAAAATATTCTGCAAGGCAGTATTTGCTTGGGCAAATTGGTGAAGATGAATGATTTGTGAAAAAGCTTTCATGAAGGGTTTCACATATATACTTGTTTGTGCGCTTCCAAATATCTTCATCTGGAAAGGATTCTTTTCTCTTGAGCATTGATGTAATTTCCAGAAGCAGAAGGGTCCCTTTGGCCAAACTAATGAGGTAATCAGCTGAGCACACCATAAGTCCACATGCACCCCCTGTAAGGAATGCTGCAATAAGATTGTAGCATGGCCTTCCAGACTTCATCTGATCTTGAATGGTCACCAACGCTTGCAAAGGATCCACTCCTCTCTTGACCAATTGCTTTCCAATTTTCTGAGTAGTTTTGGAATCAACCTTAGTATGCGCACGCACCCAATTAAATGCAATCATTAGCTGGAGGATATTATTGACCAAGTAAGTCAAAGTTGGTGTTAAAATTCCTTTTGATGTGATACTAGTACCTTCTTGACTTTCATTGCTTTGTGGAGAAAGCTGAACCTTGTTGACACTCAAACATGAGTTCAAATATCGCATAGCACTAATTTCCACAGACAAAGAATCACTGGAAGCTGAATCAGAAATATTTAATATAACCAGAGGGTTCTGATCATCCATATAAAGTGCAATGGCTTCAAATAAAATGTTGGCAACTCGCTGCTTTTGATGTTGACTTGGTTGAACAAGATTGTGCACCAATAGATACAGTGCATGGAGCCTCTTGGGTAAACCCACCAGTATGGACATGTCGCTTTGAAATAATGACATATTCCAAATTTTCTCATAGATTGACGGCTCCTCAGATATTGGTGAAAACAGATCCAAGCCTATGATAAAAATGAGTTTAGTGAGATAACCAATATAGATATTTCTGAAAGCCTCTTTACCAGCTTCATGGAGCTCTTCAAGCTACTTGTTCATTCTAATGTCCATACCACTCTTGTAGCAAATCCCACATTGGACCTTGGTCAGAAATTCATCCTTTGGAACAAGTGATTTGCACTTCATGAAGGTCATTTGAATTAGTGAATGAAATTTGATTCAACTTCCCTTTTGAATACATGATATGACATTAGAATGTAATCAAATTTGTTTTCATTTTCCAATATAATTTTCATGCATGAATGACTTGGAGTTAGAGTTAGTGAACAAGCAGCTGATACCATTGATGGGTCAATACAATTCCATCCTCAGCCACTGTTCTTTGAGTTGCTGTACTGATATTTTCATTGGGAATGGTAGTTGCTTCCTGAGTGTCCAAATTTGGAATTGGAACAATTTTTTCATGATGATTGGTTACACCTCCAATCTCAGGAATTTAAACAGGGTGATCATTTGTGGTGTTTATTGGATGTCCATTATTACTTTCATTAGAAGAAGGACAAAGAGCCCCTGATTCCCCCCTCATTAGCTTCAGGGGCCAATTGAAAATTTTGGCAAATTTTCTTTTTTGCTTGATTCTTTGAAGGTCTGAACTTCCTTTTTTAAGAAATGTTTGTCATTGTACCAATTTTAACATGTGATTCGGGAGGTAGTGTATTGCCCAATTTGACCCCTAAAGTTATAATTCCAAGATATTAGGGTGGAATTTGAAATATATGAGATAACAATTTTTTTATACATACAATCAATAACAGCAACCAGCAGTTCTCTAGCCTCCTGGAGCTTCTCTCCAACATATTGAGGAATACGTGCATATTTGGACATCCCTTCTAATCTTGGGGCTATTTGTGATGAATTGTTCAAGAGCTGTTCCTTTGTAATCACTTCTATTTCAGCCCCAAAAAGCACCTCAGTAGATATTTTGGTGGAAGAAGCCCAATGAGCATGGGGTGCCTCTATGTTGCTTTCATGCATTATTTCTTATTAATTGAGATACTGATAAGACTTATATGTTCAGAAGTGAATTCCATTCAAAAAACATACCTTCCAGCAATTCTGAAGGTGGATTTGGGATGGCTGTACTAATGGAAAGGATAATTTCACTTGATGAGCACTCCATATCAGAAGATTCGGGAGAATTGAATTCCTTTTGAGGACCCATATCAGAGGTGTTACTATTGGTTTACATAGAGACAAAAACAAATAATTGTAGATAAAGATGATATATTTGCTTGGAAGGGAAGTATTTTAATGAAACTATAAGAAAGGGTTGTAGCTATAAGCTACAAAGTAAAATGAGAATCCCTTTTATAAAATCAATGAGGAGACAAAGGGGGCCAGAATTTGGTTATTGAATTTTTTGGTCTAGAAGCTTCTAATTCATATAAGAATACAGAATGCAAAATAGTGCCACACATTAAAAGACCTGAGGGGAAGTTTGTATTTATTTCCCTCAGAGACTGAAACCTAATGAGAGCTGTGATTAGACTGCAATTGTACATCTGTCACCAAATTCATATTCCTGTTTGGAGTTGCCACATTGATCAAGGATCCATTTGAGAAATATATACAGCTATTTGAATACTTCCAAAATGTTAAAAGTGCATTTTGATGTGTTCATAAATCTATCTTTGATTTTTACCGGAAAGACTCAAACAAAAGCTCCCTTGGAATAGAGCTTCATCCCACAATCCATTCTAGTATTATTCTATTTTGATATCCAGATGTTGGTTGATTCAATTGAAAAGACTAAATATCTCTTAATTCAAATCATTAATAATCATAATTTTCTCAAAAATTCTATTGCAAAATCATTCTCGCTCTAACCACAAGTGGCCAATATCAGTGTGAAAGAATTGGAAAAGTGTTCCTCTTTTACAAAATATATAAATCCCATCATTATCAAAAGCCTGTTAAGCTATTCATATCAATCTATATTCCCCCAAAAATAATTTTTAGACCTCTATTTCTTAAACACGTCAATTAATTCAAATAGTATCCTCATCTACCCCCTTATGTCCCCTATCTTTCACTTTGAGCCTGATTAATCCCAATTCAATACTCATCCAGTCCATTATAATGAATCAGAGTGTGCATATCCTTCTCAGAATACTATATTAACTCCCACAACCTTCCACCACCTGAATGCTTGACCTCTAAAATGGAGTCATTACAGCCCATTGAAGCTCCAAATCTACATGAATCTGGGACAATTCAATTCAAAAGTGATATTGAGGAAATAAAATAATCTATACAGGCCACTGCTCATTGAACACCTGCTTTTTCAGTTCCTAATGAAAAATTCCCTCTCATTACTGACCCAGATAAATATGATTACTCCACTGGATGTAAGCTTACATATATTTCCATTCATCCACTACACTTTTACTGATTTGAATAACTATATAGTGAAATTAGAACCATCTCCACTTGAAAGGTTCAATGATGTAGATACCCTGATCCAGTTTGCACAAAAGTGGGCTAATAGTCATGGCTGTGCATTAACAAAGAAAAATTCTCACCAAGGGAAGAACATTTACTTGGCATGTGAGCAATATGGTGAATATATAAGCCTTAAAGCACCTACCCAGAGGCAGTCAACAACAAAAAAATGTGGATGCAAGTTTAGGCTCAGAGGCTCTATTCCTGCTCTGAGTAAGTCATTAAATATAATGTATGTATTTACTATGTTCTTACCATTAAGGTGATATGAATTATGAGGAATTTCACAAAATTCACCTCACCAGATCTGGCTATTGGGGTTTAGTCCCACTAGAAATCCTGCATAATCCTCCACCCTCTACAACCCCATCAGTACATCAAATTCATTGTTGGATTAATGAAAAAGAACTTGTGCAAGTTGAAGGATTGATGAAGGAAAATGTCCGTCCTAATCAGATTTCAAGCCAGCTTTATGCCCAAGGAAATACCTGTACCACTAGCAGAACTATGTATAACTACAAAGGACATATATCAATCAAGGAAAGAAATGGGAAATCTCAGCAGAAGTATCTAATACGTCTTCTGAAAGAGAGAAATTGGATTCATAGTAATAAAATTAATATAAATGGAAAGATTACCAACCTATTCTTTGCACACCCAGCATCCATTGAATTGGCTCATATAAACCACCATGTGATATTGATTGATACCACTTACTGGACATTCAAGTACAATTTGCCACTTTTCACATGGTTGTCCAAGCTGCAACTGGACACACCTTCTCATTAGGCTTTTGCTACATGTAATGGGAAAATGACAATGGATACATATGGGCCCTTCAAGAACTCAAAATGTTATTTCAGCCACACAGAATTCCCAAGGTTATTATTACGGATTGTGAGCCAGCTCTGAAGCTGGCAATTGAATTGGTCTTTCCTAGCTCAATCCATAATTATTTCACATGGCACATCAGCAAAAACCTTATCCAAAATTGTCCCAAATATTTTCAAGCGGATAATTGGAAGGATTATCAGACATCCTGGAACCTACTGGTCAGTTCCAAGTCAACTGAGGAATAGGAGAACAATGTTGAAAAAATCAAAGAGAAGTATGAAGATTACTCAGGATCATGGGCATATATCTCAAACAACCTACTCCCATTCAAGAAAGAATTTGTGACTGCTTGGGCAAGCCAGAATCCTCACCTAGGAAATCAAGCCAGCTCTTGTGTTGAATCTGGAAACTCCTACATAAAATAATTCATTAATAATTCTAATGGAGAGCTTTCTACAGTATTCCAAAATTTCAAAACAGCAATTGATATTAAATTGAAACATATCCACCATACCATGGGAAAAGAAATAGTCCGCAAATTGACTGATGTTTCCCCACCTTTCAAGCAGCTACTTGGTACTATATCAATCAAAGCAATAAAAATTATTGAATAACAATTTCAAAAGCTCAAAGACCAACCAAATCTTCAGCCATTCTCCAAAACACTAATCAATGGAATGGGGATTCCTTGCTTACATGAAATTGAGAAACTTCTTAATACTAAAGGCTACATTGGAAGTGAAGATTTTCATCCGCAATGGAATCTACTTTACAATCCTCTTGAAGTAGGCGCCATCTTATTTCTGATATGTGTGATTGTTGTCATGCTAAAATCATGTTTAACAGGAAATTGATTCCACTTCACAATGGAAAAGATTGAAAAGGAAGTTGATGAACACAAAATACCATTAAAAAAAATTGATCAACCATTGAGCTTTGTCACCCCAAAAAGGCTTTAACTTCACATGGTAGGCCATCACTAAAAAGGAAGAGGGTAAAGTCTGCCAAAAGGCTTCCATCCAAGTTTGAAATCCAGCAGGAGATCCTGAATCATCACAAGAGATTTCTTAAAAAGATGCACAGAGCTACTATTGCTCCCAAAGCTCAATTTATGAGGGGGGAAAGTTCTATTTGATGCCAAAAGAGGAAAGCCAAGATGATGAAAGTACTACAAAAAGGAAAATAAAATTATTAAATGATATAGGAAGATTGAAAATAAACTTGAGACCCCAAAATAATTCAAATTGTTTGGAAGAGCCTGTGAGTGGATAAATGTTGGTATGCAATTGAATCACTGAAAAATAACCTCTTTTTATTAGAATCTCTATGTTGATCAGATACAGCCAGCTTTCATGCACAAATTCATTGAGAAGATTTTTAATCCTCCTGCAGATGGGAGTTGTGGATTCCATGTGGTGGCAAAGGGAGTGTCACTTTCAAGCCCACAAAAGGAAAAGAGCTGGAGAGAAGTGAGACAAGATTTGATAGAAGAAATTGATAGGAATCACAATTATTACAACAAAATATTGGGAGGAGAAGTGGAAATGGATAAGATAAGGGATAATCTGATGGCTACAGGTATTGCAAGAATGGATAACTGGTTAAGTAAATGGGATCATGGACCAATATTGACAAATACATATAAGCGTCCATTTGTATTTTTCCATCTGGATTGGAAGAACTTCCCACCACAGACATTCCTTCCAACCCTATTCAGTCCTGTGGAGTGTCAATTATTCATCCAATCTCCCTAGGTCACATAAATGGTAATCATTGGATACTGATTATTTTCAATGAACATGAGATAGGCAAATTACCTCTTCCCAAATTGCAACCACAGTGGCCTGGGGCACATTCACATCAATCAGGTTCAAATTGGAGAAGAGTATATTCCTCATCAATAAAATTATTCCGCAAATGTAGACAGATCACTTGTATATAGCATTTTTTTCATTATAGAGTTTTTTCTCAAATTTCTGAGATAGATGTCTTATTAACATCTTATTTGGTGTGGATTTAGTAATCACTTGGATGAGTAGATTTAGCAAACTACATCCATGAAAGGGGTGCAGGCATATCTAAATCCACAATTTTATGCGTAGGCGTAGGGGTTAATTTTAGGTTGAGGTGTGGAAATATCACTTGCCTTTTTTTATTTTTTTTATTTTTTTTATTTTTTTTAGTTTTTTTATTTTTTTTATTTTTTTTTATTTTTTTTATTTTTTTTATTTTTTTTATTTTTTTTATTTTTTTTATTTTTTTTATTTTTTTTATTTTTTTTATTTTTTTTATTTTTTTTATTTTTTTTATTTTTTTTATTTTTTTTATTTTTTTTATTTTTTTTATTTTTTTTATTTTTTTTATTTTTTTTATTTTTTTTATTTTTTTTATTTTTTTTATTTTTTTTATTTTTTTTATTTTTTTTATTTTTTTTATTTTTTTTATTTTTTTTATTTTTTTTATTTTTTTTATTTTTTTTATTTTTTTTATTTTTTTTATTTTTTTTATTTTTTTTATTTTTTTTATTTTTTTTATTTTTTTTATTTTTTTTATTTTTTTTATTTTTTTTATTTTTTTTATTTTTTTTATTTTTTTTATTTTTTTTATTTTTTTTATTTTTTTTATTTTTTTTTATTTTTTTTATTTTTTTTATTTTTTTTATTTTTTTTATTTTTTTTATTTTTTTTATTTTTTTTATTTTTTTTATTTTTTTTATTTTTTTTATTTTTTTTATTTTTTTTATTTTTTTTATTTTTTTTATTTTTTTTATTTTTTTTATTTTTTTTATTTTTTTTATTTTTTTTATTTTTTTTATTTTTTTTATTTTTTTTATTTTTTTTATTTTTTTTATTTTTTTTATTTTTTTTATTTTTTTTATTTTTTTTATTTTTTTTATTTTTTTTATTTTTTTTATTTTTTTTATTTTTTTTATTTTTTTTATTTTTTTTATTTTTTTTATTTTTTTTATTTTTTTTATTTTTTTTATTTTTTTTATTTTTTTTATTTTTTTTATTTTTTTTATTTTTTTTATTTTTTTTATTTTTTTTATTTTTTTTATTTTTTTTATTTTTTTTATTTTTTTTATTTTTTTTATTTTTTTTATTTTTTTTATTTTTTTTATTTTTTTTATTTTTTTTATTTTTTTTATTTTTTTTATTTTTTTTATTTTTTTTATTTTTTTTATTTTTTTTATTTTTTTTATTTTTTTTATTTTTTTTATTTTTTTTATTTTTTTTATTTTTTTTATTTTTTTTATTTTTTTTATTTGTTTTATATTTTTCATATTTTTGATATTTTTTATTTTTTTTATTCTTTTTATTTTTTATATTTTTCTAAATCTTTTTCTCTTTTGTTTTCCTTTTTTAATTTTCTTTTTCATTTGTCTCTTTTCTTTTCCTTTTTAATTTTTTTTAATTTTTTTGTGGTGTGGAAATACTTTAAATAAATGTTTTTATGCTTATTTGCAATATTTCCACACCCCAAAAAATCAAACAAAAGAAACAATCACATAAAATCAAAAAAACCATGAAAATAAGAAAAGAAATTCCTAAAAGCTGAAAATGAAAAATCAAAATTAAAAACATATAATACAAGAAAGTAAAAGTTTTAAAACAAAGAAAATAAGAAATCAAATTGAAAAAAGCCAAAGAACATGCAAGGAAAAAAGAAAACAAGAAAGTCAAAATACTAATTTAGCAAGGAATTGGGTTACAACAAAGACATATTCAAATAAAAAAATAATGATTATTGGAATCATATTGATAAAATATGGAAATCATCTTGCAGAGAATTAGCTCAAAAGAAAGGTAATGAACAGTCAGAATTAAAATAAAACAAAGAGAAAACTGGTAGAAAATAGTATTTAATAATAAAGAAGAGATTTTGGTTAAGAGCTGCTATATATAAAGAAATCAATTAACTCTAATGTAATAAATTCCTGTGGATAAAACTATATTGAACTTGAAGTTGTCTTGGACCTTACAGTCATATATAAACATAATCAAAAGACATTAAATAAAACTTAAAGGCCAAATATATAGCTATCTTCACAACAATTGATAATCTGATAGAGGAATTTTTGTGAAATAATTAAACATGTGATGTTTAGCAGAAATTTAGGCCAATAATTCCAAAAATACTCTTAGATATTAGATGATTAAGGAATTTCTAAGAATCATCATTCATTAAGTCTCACCATTTCCAATTTGTTTCCAATTCGGCGGAAAACAGAACCAATGAAAGTTGGTTTTTAAAAGGTTTGAGATTTATGTGAATGAATAAGCCACAAAACACAACAAAAATGTCTGTAAAAGTGATTTCTTCATACAATTGCTTCTGGAGGCATAAAGAATCTCAACACTAAACACAATGTTAGTCCAGTTTCAGCTTATGTAAGATTCACTAATTAAGTACCAAATGAAACTCCTATTCTCTG
Source organism: Austropuccinia psidii (assembly GCA_023105745.1). Taxonomy (NCBI): domain Eukaryota; kingdom Fungi; phylum Basidiomycota; class Pucciniomycetes; order Pucciniales; family Sphaerophragmiaceae; genus Austropuccinia; species Austropuccinia psidii. The sequence goes on along the minus strand of JALGQZ010000003.1, from coordinate 35,620,810 downwards.
TGATTTAGATATATTATTAATATATAATATTTGTTCTTATAAATAACCAAAATTTATATCAGATTACAAATTATTACATAAAAAAATTTCAGACAATATTAATTTCTCAAAATTTGCACAATCAGCCACTTGAAAAATCTTATCAAAAGATCAGAAGCTAAGAGGTTTATTGAATATATTTCAATTATTATTTGCACTGGGATGAAGAAAAAGAAATGGGGTTGAAAACTGACTTAAATTACTTCTAGGATTCTTCCTTCAAACCCAAAAAAACATTTTCATAGCTTATTAACATGAGCCAGTTTCTAATTTCCTTCTATTTAGTAACAAAATTAAAACACAAATCTCCTTTCAAAAGAAAATGAGCTTCTTGTCTCTGTAGAAACATAATTAATTTTGAAACTATTGTATAAATCTGAAAGCAACCTTTTCAGTCTCAAATATGTCATTTCTGAAAAGCTTAATAATAATAATTTCTGAATGAAAGAAGAAAATAATATTCTTAAGAATCTGGAGGCTTGAGTAAATATAGGCTCATTTAATATTTTATGAAAAAATCTCAAATTAAAAGATAGTACCAAATTATACTTCCAAAATTTAGGTACAAGTATAAATAGATCTAGTTTCCAAATTCTGAATGAAATTCCTGAGAATTACCTGATTCAAAGATTTTATGCCAATCAAATTTTGAGGGGATTAAGGATCTTAGTATAATATTTTTGTAAAACTCACTGATTCTATCAAGATAAATGAATAGTTAAATTAGAATTTTCAAATAATTTATTTTTCTCTAAACGAAAGGAAAAAGATACATCAAGCTTTAATCTTATAAGCCACACTTGAAGAGTACTAATCCTTCCCAATGTTTGTGAGTTTAATCCTTTCAATAATAGTATTTTGGACTTTTCAGGTTGAATAAATACATATAATGTCAAAAATAATTTAAATAAAAGAAAAAAATGAGCTTATGGAAAGAGATAAGCTGTTCTATTGATTTGAGTTTTTTATATAAATTTTAATATTATCCCTGGAGGCTTATAAAAATGAGAATCATTGAGAATATCTGTGTTAAGGCTTATTAATTGGAGGAGGGTTTCAATATCAAGTATATTATTCTCACACAGGAGTGATTGATTTGTGTTTTAATATTATTCTAAGCATCTTGATCCAAATTAATATTTCTATAAGATTAATCACCTTTATATAATGACAAGTTCAGTACTTTGAGAGTGTTTTTTGTTTTAAATCAGATCCCAATATCAATATAAAATCACAGCTATGTTTCTTAAGAAATATTTCATCTTAATAAATATTTTTCACAAATTCAAAATGATAATTATCCATGAAACCAGATTTGAAAAAATTTCAAATATATTTCTAAAATGAACAATTTTCTTTGAAAATATAATTGTGATAAAGGGTAACATTCATATGATTCAATTTAATTTTCTCTGAATTAATGACTTCCCTAAATCAGAATTTAAGCCTATTAATAACCTTTAAATTGGATCAACTATTTATATACTATTTGGAGCTTAGTAAATAGTTTTAATTAAGAGAGGATTATTATTTATATGAAGAAGTGAAATATATAAGTGAAAAATTTATTTTATTTTTTAATTAGGAAGGAAGAATGCATTAACCTGTTTTCAATTCAGAAAAACAACTATAGTGCTTATTTATCTCTAGAAAATGAAAAGATATGAAGAACCTAAGTTAGATTTTATTTACCCACAAAGATAGGATATAATTAGTGTTTTTTCAATAATATCCTTGGTATAAAGTAGATAATATTTTGAAATATATTCCTATCAAGTAGCTCTTTTGGTAAACTTTGGGTATATTAAATTCTAAGTGATATGGAAAGAGATCATTTTTGAGTAATAAGATGTCTCAGGATATTTCTATCATGGGGAAAGGGCGTGAAAGTAACTAAATAATGAATTATTGGATAATTGGCATAATTTTCCCTCTTGTTTCTCCAAGAAAAATTGAAGTTGAGAAAGAAAAAAAGATAAGAATATATAATTGGTACATTATCATTTTGGAAATATTTTCTTTTAATCTGATATTTACAAGAGATTTCCAAATTTTTTGCCAATGGTTGAGGAAGTACATTATATATTACCATTTGTTTTTAATTTGAAGGGAGAAGGACAATGATATTCTCAGTAAAAAGTAACAATGAAGAATACAAATTTCCTTGTTGGTTTTGAGCTGAATAAATTGATGATAATTAATTACTAGCTGAAAATTATTTTGATTTGGATATTATTTTGAAGTTGAAAATATTGAGATTTGATAAAAGAATTTTCAGAGAGAAAAAGTTAATCAAAGTAGGAATATAATAGGAGAGAATAAACAGGGGTATTTTGACTTTGATAAATGTAAAAAGAAATATCCTGAGGTTTATGGCTTCATTGTTATCTCAACTAGTGACTTTGGCTTCAAAAGATTTTATGAAATGAAGGGATATTTGAGAGTTCCTTAAGTCACATTATTCAATTAGTTTCATGTAAATTATTCTTTCTAAATCTTCAAAATATGACCTGTAAGATGTACAAATGATATTAGAAAGTTAGAAGAAAGTATGAAGCAAGCTGGAATCCAGGTGGGACATGGGTTAAACCTGCCAACCCTTCCAGAAGGGGTAGAATTTTTGTCAGTCTGAGTCTATTATAAAGCTATACGATAGTATGTAAGTACTTTAGCTATTACTGTGGCATTTAAAGATAAGTTAAAAATAGTAATTATAGAGCTTTTGGGGATTTACTATGGAGATATAGTGGTGGTGAGAACTACTAAAAGCCCAGGAAGAAGTGATTATCAATTAATTTACTATAATAATTACTAAAATAATTATAAATATAACCATAACTGTTTATTTCCAAGAATATAACTCTTAGTAAAAGCACTTACTATGTAGGAATGTAAGAGCAGGATGGGGATTTCTCTTTTGAGAAGATAAAGCTCCCTTTCTATTCTGAAAATGAGCATAAAGGACCTCTTTTCCTATCCACATAGAAAGAGTGAAGAATTTTTCACTACAAAGGGAAAGCTGTGGCTTATACAGCTCTGTAAAGCTTGTATTGGGCTCAAATGTGGTTTTGAAACCACATCTGCACATTTTTCCCCAATACAGGGTAAGGATTTTCATTTGGGGACCTCACAGCCTTCTTTTGATGTGTCTGACACATATTATTCTATAAATTACTTGTATGGGGTTCCCATAAAGGCCAAACTATGAGGTATTGAGGGATACATAAGCTCCTTTGTAGAATTGACACCTCATATTCAAGAATATGGGGGTTTTGAGAGTATTGCAGAAGTTCCCCCTTAAAACTGCCATACCTTTTCCAGTTTTGAAGATAGAGAGCTAAAACATAGCTCATTTTTGTATCCACTGATACCTCATTTGGTATGGGTAACTCTAAATATGGAAAAGGTGTACCCATTTTAAATTCCATCACTCACATATGGATTTTATTGAATCCTGTATTGAGCTATATTTATTAATAGCTTTTGATAAAGTTGAGATAAAGGAATATGGATGAAACCATCAGAAAGATCTTATTTCTCTCTTTCAAAAACAATCCCACTTCAATCATCTCACACTAAATCTGTAGAGGTCAGATTAGAGGTGAATATTTTATTCACCCCTATTTAGTTGTTGATTAAAACAAACTTCTGTAATTTTGATGATAGCTCAATATAGTTAGTAAAACTTGACATCCTTCATCAAGAGATTAATTTTGAATACCAATTTTTTTTGGTTAGTTCTCTTTCCTTGAATTTTAGATGAGAGGGGAAAATTAAGGTGTATGCTCAGTTCTTGCTTTGAAGTGAAATAGATTTGTTACTCTTTGTCCTATGGTTATTATATTTATATATTTTAAAAGAGGTTTTTTTAATTCTATTATGAGACATTTTGGCTCAAGTCACCTTTTAGTGGCTTTTTCTCTACCATTAGCTTTATGGTATTTGGCTTTTCTGCTTGTGCTTTGGTTTTGAGTAACAGGCTGACAATTTTTTCATTGTGATTGTGAGTATTATTATCATGGATTTTGTGTAATCAGTTTATGAGTATTAATTAATATTCCATTTCAAATAATTGGAAAGGGTAATATAGAATGAGGAGCTTATATTTTCTCAAAGGGTCCTTCAATGCATTATTTCAAAAAATAATTGAGCTCCATAGCTTCTGACATTTCTATTGAATATGTCTTGTATGTGAATGAGATTTATGAAAAGCTGTGAAATTTTTATTCTTCACAAAGTAATAGGCTCTACTTTTATAATTCAAATTTTTAATTTGAAAATGTATGAGGCCATAATTTCCATCCTTCAGTTACATTCAGTTTTTCATTTCAAGACTACATACCTAAAGATGCTATAGACATTTTCCTCTAATGGCCAAGTGTAATAAACGGGCTTTAAGTTTTTGTTTGGATAACCATTCATTGATGAAAGACTTAATTCAGAGGCTATATTTCTGAAGAAAGTGTTATGGTTCATTCTCTTTGAAATCCCTACAATTAGAAAAGATGGATTTTTTGATTTTTTTTAGCTATTGTAAAATTCACCATGAAAAAAAATACACCAGGGAAAATTTTGTGTCAATCACCGGCAATTGACTTCACATCCCCCTGCTGTCAGTATAAAATCTTGCTTCAGTTGCATTAGTATCACATTATAGTCACTGGATTTAGTGGGTCACATCACATAAAGACAACATCAATTGTCACATGTGTCACATGAGTATGTCACTCAAAGCCAAAATTCATCTCAACACCATTGGCAAGGTTTGGGTAATTAAACCTCATTGTGCAAGGCAGCAGTTTGGAATGCTCATATTTGTGAATGAGATGACTTCCGCCCCTCCACCTGATCTTACAATGCCTACTCTCATGCATGAATTGCCTTCCACATCCCCTTAACATGCTTATGCTCTTGAACCGCCCTCACCCCTGCCACTTACCATGCTAATGCTCCCGCTGCTCCCTCACCCCCTAAGCCTCTCTGCCATTTACCATCCTTATGCTCCCATATTAGATCCATAGGGTAGAGTGGCTTGTTGGCCTACATTATGAACCCAATCACAGAAATATGCTGAGAGGCCTTCTCTGCAAACAGTTTGGCATGCTTATATTTGTGCATGAGATGACTTCTGCCCCGCCGCCTGATCATCTGACCTCTTTACCATGCCTACTCTAACACATGAATTGCCTTCCACACCCCTCCTAATCCTCTCAGACCCTTAACATGCTTATGATCTCACACTGCCCTCACCCCTTCCACTTACCATGCAAATGCTCCCGCTGCTCCCTCAAGGTATGCCTCTGATGCCGCCCTCACCACCGCCTACCATCTTTATGCTCCTGCAGTGCCCTCAAGATATGCCTCCAACGGTGCCCTGACTCCTCCTTACACTTTGTCCCACCCACCTAATCCTCTCCACTGCTTACCATCCTGCAGCGCCCTCCAGATGTGACTCTGACACTGTCCCCCATTTCCACCCTCACCACTCCTTGCACTTCCACACCCCACCACCTACCATCCTTACGCTCCCTTATTAGATCCATAGGGTACAGTGGCTTTTTGGCATACATGATGAACCCAATCACAGAGATATGCTGAGAGGCCTTCTCTGCCAATGTGAGCCTTTGAGATATGACCACATATCCAAAAAGGTCACAGCAAAATTTCTGTAATAATTATACTTATGATAATTATCTCCAAAATTGGTAAAATACCATAAATAAGTACAAAATCTGAATTAAAGCAGAATATAATTAATAAACATGTGAAATAAATTAAACCATTAGATTCCTCATGGTAAAATAAACATATGTAATTTTTATGGCATATCTGAAAAGTCAATAATTACTGATGTATAAGTAATAATATCTTAAGAAAGGTACAAAACCTCATTTATCTCAGAAAACAATGATACAACAAGTAAAAAAAAAGTACTATTGAATTTTCCATAACAATCTACACATAAAACAATTATAAAGCTAATCTATAAAGTAAATACTTAAGGAATTACGCTGAATAGATGTGCTTTTTGGTCAATGCATATATTCATGGTTTTTAGCTAATATCTCTTGAAATATACAAGATAGAGAGATAAACCAAAAAAACGTCACCATGTAATTACTGTAGGATTACATATATGAACTTTATTTTACAAGTTATAAACAAGGTTGAAAATTGTATTGGATTATTGAATAAAATCAATAGAGCTGTTGACCACTTTGTTGTGAAAGTGGTCCAAACTTCAAAGAAAGAAGAAAGTAAGATTCTGCTAGTTCATACGTGAATAATGACATAGTTTTTATTATAATATTCAAGGTATAACCCCTTGAAATCATGGTTTGAAGTTCAAAATATTGAATTCCAACAGGAAGGATGAGTTACAAGAAAAATCATCAAAAATAGAGTTCGGATGATGTAATGAGACTCTCTTGGAGGTTTAATAATTACATGCCAAGCTATAAGAATCCACTCTCAGAATAGCTGTAGCCTGTATGACTTCAAAGGTATTAATGATCAAAGCTTAAGCTTAAATTTGATCATTTATGATCACTCACTGGAATCTTATTTTAATTTTAACAGTCATATAAGTGATAAAACTGATGAATACTATTAAACTATTACTCATAGTAATAAAATCCACAAAGATTAGGCTTCTGTCAAGCCTATGATGTCATCAAACTTAGAGTAATAGTGATAGCTCTGAATAATGGCGTAATAATGAGATAAGATGGTTTGATCATGATGTAATCATCACTAAGCCTTAAAATATTGATCATTTCTAGTAGAAGGAATCATTAAACGTCTACTAGAAGCCTTCTGGACTCTAGAAGGGACGTATTTACTATAAATAGAGCTCTTTTTACTGTATTTTCCCCTTAGACGCTCACAAAACACTAAATAATTAAATCAAAAAAAGGTAAATTATTTATTATTTATATATAAAAGCTTTCATATTATTAAAGACCAAAGATCATCTTTATTATAATCATAAATCTTGACGTGATTACTTCAATTATTTAATTGTTTTGCTCAAAAATCTCTTTAAACTCTATTTACACGTAAAATCAAAGAATATTTGTAATTTCTCTATTTTTATTTGTAATTAAAGTTTGTATAAATTATATTTACATTATTTTTGTGTACAATCTCTCAAAATTGTTATATTAAGTGTTAAAAGTAGGTCATTTTCTCTTTATTATTACTTTTCATAATTCTTATATTGATATAAATAGTATTTATATTAATAAATAACTTTAATATTAGTAATATTATTGTTAATAATTTTTTTTATTAATAAAAAACCATTTTTTATGCCTTTATTATTTTTGGTAACAATAATGCAGTGCTTATAAATATATTAATTATTATATATTAATATATTTGTTTATTATAGTATCTTTTTATAATATAAATTATATTATTATATTTATTTAATAATATAATAATTTTTTACGCCTTAATTATAATAATTCACAATTATTATAATTAATTTTATCTTATTTTCATTATTCATAAGGACATTCATAGTACAATACGTTAAATATTTGTAATATTTACTTATTGTTTCATAGTCAAACCTTACAGCCAAAATCTTTTGGTGGGAAATTGATGGGGATATTCATGATGTTGTGGTTAGGGTTTAAATTTTGAGACTCACAAATTGAAACCTAATAAGTGTACTATTTAAAACCTAAATTGTGTCTCCTGTTTTTTCAACAAAACCATTTTATTTCATATCATCTAAATGGAACACTTTGCTTAGTCCTTACCTCATGAGAATTGAATAGTTCAAAAGTTGAATTTAGTAGGTTTCTCACTAGTCAACTTTATTCAATTTCTCACAGGGAAGTGATTCAATTTGAATGAGATGAAATAATTTGAAACACATTACCTCCTCAACTTTCCTGACAAATCATATTTTGAAAATGCAATACAAGTTCAATAGATATTGATGGAAGGTTCCAAGGCCATTGATGGGCAGGTTTCTTTTGGTCAGCTTGTGGTTATGAAATGTCTTTTTTTTATAAAATTCACCAGCTATTGAACTGATTTAAATTGATATTAAACTTCTTTCAAACTTTCAAAAAATTCTCCAATATTGATATTACCTAAAAAAGAATTAATAATCAATATCTTAAGCTTATTTTACTTCCACCACTTTCAGAAATCCTGCCTTTTTGTCAATTTTGATCTTTTTATTCAAAGAATTTCAATCAAGTTATCCATCAACTTGTAACCATCTCTTTACTCAATAAACTATCTCCTCTATGGCCCAAACCCTGGTAAGTTCAACTCAATTCAATGAACTACAAAATTCAGCCCCAGAGAGTGGAAGTGAAATCTCTGATATGGTCAGTAGTCATGAATTAGGCATTGAAGTAGAGAGCCTGGCACAGGAAAGTAATTGATATCTGCCAGTTCATCCAGAATGTGAGCATAGATTCATCTTGAATATTTGTAATCTTTACAAATGTGATAGTTTTTTCATAGCCTTTATTCCGGCTAAGCCTTGAAGCTCTCAGAAACCCAATTTTAAAAGCTATGGGAAGGAAAAGAGTGTTGATCCTTGTGCACAAATGAAGATGCTGGGCAAGATGATGTGATTTTCAGTGCCAAGGTTGAAATCATATCCAAGGAGAAATTTGTCTCAAACATCATTCAAACAATCCCAAGGCTGGAAAAAGTTCAAAAAGATAGTAAAATTGCTCATTATGTATGTCAAAAGATTTCTGAAGCAATGAGAATCCTCAAAATGGATTTGAACCATAACTTCATTACTAATTCAATACAAAAAAATTGAAAATGGCTGCTTACAATATATGGGCAGGTGTGGAGGTGGGAGAATTTCTACATTAAGGATATTGAGTGGTAATTGGAGCTTCAGGAAAAGGCTTAGGAAAAAGACCAAATATAACTGCCACTAAAAAATGCCATACCTTTGAAGGTGCAAACAATTCCCAGCATCGGAGTGATTACATGATCAACGTTGAAGTGGACAATATTGATGATGAGCCTCTGCATACTGAAATCCCCCCATACTCAATGAAAAAATCCATTATGAAACCCCTCCTGCCTCTCCTCGAAATATTCAAGCATTTCAAGAAACGGAGACAATTAAACATGATACAATGGGTAAAGATATGACTGATATAATGCCTTACCCTGAGACCCAAGTGTCATCATCTGCTAATTTTCAAGGAATATTTTCATCCTGCATTGAAGACTTTGAAGAAATTTTGAATTATCATTCCAATATTACTCAAGAATCATGGAAAAGGGGGTTTGATAATATCAATAATATTTAATAAAATTGATGGGACAAGTTACCAACAAATGATGCTGATACATTCCTGCCCGTTGGTATTAAGGTGATAAGTAACCAAGAGCTTAAAATGTTAGCATGGCTTGAGGAGCTTGAGATTGCAGGTGATTTTTATCTTTATGAATGATACATTATGATTTGGCTGATGACTAATGCGATATACATTGCAATATGTAGGGTTAGAGTTTTTTAAGGAAACAGAAACAGAAGCATTTTTTAATAATAACATTTTTAATCTCAAATTGATGAAGGAATCAGCTAAACATCCAGATAATCTCCCAAAATCTGAACATTTATTCTTAAAAATGGTTCAGAGACTTCTTTACCCCTCCAATCCAATTAAACGTTTTTGGGCAAATGTTATGTTTGAATCCTTTAGTTTAGTCTCATATGATGTGATTGCACCCAAACAATATGTGGCACCAACAACAAGTCCGACCGATCCTTGTGGACTCAAACGGGGAGCAGTTGAATACCTTGCCTCCTTCTTGAGTAAATTGAAGCAACATGCAACACAAGTTAGCATTGAAGGTAGCGGGGCTGACATTGAGATATCAACAAAGCCACACAAGAACTTGGAGGACCCAATGGATACAGTTATCCACTTCATGATTGCATACAACATGGTATGTGCACAGACAAAGGTCAAAGTCTATGGCATGAAAGGCAAACTCACAAGTTCCAAAAAAATGAGGCCATCAAAGATCTTTTGGCATGCCACAAGAAACTTGGAATAAATAAGATTTGCTATGGTATATTAGCTGCATTCTGTGCGACAGGGGTTCATGGTTTGATGGTATTCTCAGATGACTGGAGAACAAGCTCAGTGAAAGGGTCTTTATCACTCATTGACATTTCTAAAAGACTTTCAGAGGGTAAAAATCTAGTAGAGCTGGTGTGGCTACATATTAGTAAGCTTATATGTACTTTTCTGAATAGGAGTTTCTTCTCATCAGAGTCTTTTACCCCCACTGTACCTCTTAGATTTGAATTTGCAAAATGCTTGGTATTAGACTTTGGTGATTCCTGGGTGGAGAAATGCGGACTTGGTTAAAATGAAGAGGTCACATTGACTGTACCCAGGTCAGCTAAACTTACAACCAGGATTTATCTACTTTAGATTAGCTTTGTATCAAATAGATTGTAGTTTAATTTTAGAAAGTGATTTATGAATTTAATAATTTTGACTACCTATCCTACTGCCCGGATGCCTCAGTAAGAATGCCAATAACTACCTTTTTACGGAGGCATGCCTCCATCCACCATCAAAAATACTTCTGACAGGACACAAACTCAGTCAGGCAGTTGGGCCCTCAATTAGCACACACAGGGGCATTGCAGGAAGTGGCTATTTTCACATCCCACAAGGTCCTAATAGGGCAAATTGCACTGCTTTCAAAAGGACTAGAATGAATAGGCATGGGCAGCAGAATGCATGATCCACTTTAGCTTTCTTGCAATATTCAAGAGGATTGGATTTGAATATCATTGAATGGGAATATGAATATAGCAATTTGAATAATTCAGTTTCCACCACATTATTTTTGGTTCAGGTACTTGGGATTGCCAATTAGCAAAGGTCACATGTAATCTTTCATTTTTAGAGGAAAAAAACACATTAATTGAATGAAATCAAATTTAGGTGAAATTAATAATCCACAAAACAGTCACTAATTGTTTGGTTTAATTTCATTTCCCTGTGCAAGGATGCCATTCACAAAAAAAAGGAAAGGAGTGTAAAAGGGAGCTCATGGCAAAACGCTGGGGTGAGGAAGGAAAGTGTGAGTTTATCAGTTTATTCTTGTCATATATATAGATATAGATGGGTTGGAATTCATGTAGCACCCTCATTGGTCCCCATGGAGGAACATTGAATTTAGTCAGTTTATATTGAGCCAATGCCATGTGGGCTCCAACAGGGAAGTCATGGATGGGTGCAGGATAAAGCTCATTGGGAATTGGGCACCATTCTGGATTCAAAAGGCCTTAGCTTCAAATGGGAGTCAGCAGTATATGATTTCTTGTGTGCTTCAACAAAAAGTGATCCCTCAACCCCTTGGGAATAGTGGCACATCCCAAAAGACAAATGAGGCCAAAACCACCTGAAGGAATAAGTTTTTTTCCTCCACTCAACAAACAACACAAATATCAATGCCAATATCAGCAAATGTTGGATCATTGTGGATTTCACTCAAATCAAACACATTAACTTTGGCCATGTGGCTATTTTCTCTTTGACAGGATTACTCATTTCCCTTGTCAAATTCAGAACATTCACAATGATGAGTGAGGTTGAGGTCAATAAATTGGATGAATTATCAAAAATCTTATTTCACAAAATAAAACTAACAGAAACAATTGCAACAAATGAGGAATTACTGGAGGGATTTATTTTGGCAATTGGGTGGCACAAATGCAGCACAAAGAATGAACAATTTGGTCTTTATGGAAGTCTTGGGAAAATTGAAAACACAAAAGAAGAATGGCGGAACCAAGGTGCAAATCTTAGCTTGGTTGGTTGCATTCTAGGTCAATCCTTACAATATGTTGGGGATAATATATTTCAAAAGATGCAAACTTGCTACAAGTCATTGGAGTCCCATCCTTTGATCAAGTCAAATATGAAGCCAATATTTCTGCAAATAAGGGGGAATTTGAGTTTGCTTCTGCACTCACTTTCACCATTAACGGATTCAAAAACTCACCCCATCTTGATAAGGATGCATCATTGTATGCTTTGTGATGGTGGTTTAAAGCTGATAAGTGGATTGGGCAAATTCAAAGAGATGCATCAAAGCAGTGTACAGGGGGAAAATTGATTCTCCCAAATGAGCATTTTTGGATTGATCTATCCAAATGTCATGGGCTCATTCAGGTAGAGTGGACCAGTAGTACATTTTTTATTATAATGATACAGCACAGGACAACAAAAGCACAACACTAGTGCATATGTTGGCTCAATGCTCAAGGAGGTTAGCAAAAACAATGTGGCCAAAAAACCACAGCTATCACATCAGGGATGGTAATACAATCTCATCTCAATTAGAAAAATGAGGGAATTTGGATGTGTCTGGGAATTAGAGGGTGATTGGAGAATAAGGGTGAGGTAATGCGCAGTACAGTATACACCTGGTTTTGATGGGTTGGAACTGGAATTATACAGTGGCTCACATGAAAAAGGTGTGAAATGGCTCATGTATGCTGGCATGCCACCGTACATGGTCATATAATGAGGTTATTATTGCTATTCTCAATTGTTGTCAATCCTTACTCTTGTCAAGGATCCCAACCGTTCAAGCACAAATCCTTATGCTTGTCCAGGATCCCAATGGCTCACAAGCAATTCCTCATGCCTGTCCAGGATCACAACGCTTCACATGCAAATACATGCGCTTGTCCAGGATCTCAACGGTTCACACACAATTCCTTATGCCTGTCCAGGATCACCATGCTTCACACACAAATCCTTAGGCCTGTACAGGATCACCACGCTTCACATGCGAATCCTTATGACTGTCCAGGTTCACAATGCTTAACACGCGAATTCTTATGCTTGAACAGCATCCCAACATGTCAAATGCAATTACTTATACTTTTCCAGGATCCGGAAAGTTCACACACAATTCCTCAGGATTTTATAGGATCATGACAGTTCAAACGCAAATCCTTACGCCTGTCCAGGATCAAAAAGCTTCAAATGCAAATCCTACTCTTTTCCAGGATCCTGATGGTTCAAACGCTATTCCTCACACTTGTCCAGGATCCGGACAGTTCACATGCAGTTCCTTACGCTCTTATAGGATCTAAACGTTTCACAAACAAATCCTTACGCTGTGGTATTCCATACCAGTTTTTCCAAGGTTCAAATCCACAATTTCAAATCTAAAACTTTAATCAATAATAATAATAATGGTATATATATAAGAAGAAAATAAAGATAAAAAGTTGAAGACAAAAGTAAAAAATTGCAAGAAAAAGGAAGGGAATTATATTTCAATAACAAAAATAAGTATTCTACTGGAATCTCAATCAAATTTTACCTATAGTCACATATTGCCTCAACCCCATAATATCAGTAATTCTCTAGATATCATGGATTAAAGAAGAGAAATGATACTATACACTCTATACTAGGTACAATAATATGCTTAAAAATAATTCAGCTTGTCCGAATATTCAATATGAATAAACATGTGTAATATTACATAAGTGATACCATTACTCTTACAAAATCATGTGTTACATGTCTTGACATAAAAAAACACTTACATATAAGTTAACATAGTGTTACATTACTCAATCCCCACTTAAACTCCCATAACCAAACATTACAGGTATTATTTACAAATTAAGTTTTACATAGAAAAATACTCAACTAAATACAGATCAAGGATGTGAAGAAGAAAAATCAGGTTAGTAGAGATAAGAGTACAGTTTTAAAAAATGGTGCAATCAACCAAACATATGGTGCAATATCTGTATCAAATGACACCATTCCAAATTTAACCACTAGCAAAAATGTCTCAAGGCTGTGCACAATAAGAATAAGGTTTATTTCAAATATCAATAGAATTCAAAAGAATATGGCACAATTAACCAAAAATATGGTGCAATATCCTGATCAAATGACACCATTCCAGATTTAACCACTAGCAAAAATTTCTCAAGGCTGTGCACTGACAATAATTAAGTTCAGAATGGTACAATAGGCCAAACATATGGTGTAATATGTTGATCAAATGACACCATTTTCAATTTACACACCAGCAGAAATGTCTCAAGGTGGAATATTTTCTAAGTCCCTTGTTTTTGGAAGGCTCTATGGAGGGCCCAAAAGGTATAAATAAAGGGCCTCTCTCCCTGTTTCCCCCCATGCTTCTGATTCAGACAATAATCTTGAGGATCAATCCATCCCTTCTCTAGTAGGATAATCTAGTATTATATTGAAAAAGATCAGTAGCAAGGCTCAGTATCTTATAGTATTATTTATGATTAATGGATGAAAGATATTTATAATATTAATGAAAGAGTTTAATATTATTTAATAGTCCTGTGATCATAGTAGTAGTTTTAAAGTAGTGTTTCAAGATATTATCATTAGTGATCTTATCTAATTTATCAAAAACCCTTATTATAGCCCTTATAGATATATTGGATTATATATATATTCATCCTAACAGTATTGTATTACTATTATATTATTCATATCTAACCCTTATATTAAACAAAACCACCATTATAAAATTGTCTTACCCTTGAACTATTATAGCTATATTGATAGTATTATGAAACCACCTTTATAAGGATTAATTAGCTATCAAGATTATTATCAATATTAAAAGTGATATTAAAAAAATATTCTTTGAATATCTCAGGTATTTAAGAAAGGAATCCTAGAAGAATTAATAAAAAATAATTATAATCAACAACAAGAACTTAAGCAAACCTCAATTATTAAACAAATATTAACTATTACCATTATTATCATAGTGATCTTTTCTTGACAGACTGATAGAGACTGCTGAAGAAAACTCTCTACTTGAAAAGCCACAAAACTAAATAATTTATTTGTGATCTCATCAAAAAAGGGTATCTTTTTCAGTCTATTTAGAGGGGCAGCTAATACCCCTTAGCACCCATGGTTATTGGCTAATTATGAAATTCAGAACAGACTCACCAATAATTTTCCCCTCAAGGTACTGCCTATTATTTATCCCACAACGTTTGATCAGTATCTTGACCATTTACAAAATTTCTTATGCAAGCCGAGTATACAAGCACTTCACATGAAAGTCCTTATGAATATCCAGGCTCCCCACAGCTCACACAATTCTTTACACATGTCTAGTATACATGCGCTCCAGACACCATTCTTTATGCATGTGACCTTAGGACAAGGATGGCTCATGAATCTCAGGTGGAGTGCACATATGTGGGGAACCACATGTTTTGTACAGTTAAGATCTCAAACATTTAGAAAAAAGGATGCAGAAAATGTAGGAGGGGTTGATGGTGACTATTTGCGCATTTTCTGCAAAAATGATTCACACAAAGATATACTGACCAACCAATTTGGTGGGGCTCTCAGAAAAATGGGTGATTTGCACCATTGTCAAAAGAAGCAAATCTCACAGGAAAAAAGAACATAAAAACCATGGAAAAAATTGTGTATTGATTAAAACTAAGCAATTTGAAAGAGTGTATTACAAAAGGAAATAAGAGAAAAGAATGCATTTTTTATTTTTCAAGGAATTGTGACACTATCACAGTGATTTCCTCCTTTGGATAAGCCTCAAATGCCTGCCAAGGATGGAGTTTAGTTATGCCTGGAATTCCCGGTGCATCTCATTTTGATGAGCTGCATCCACAAAGGGAATCATGTGGATCAATCGGCAATGCTCCAACAAGATTGGTTGATTGATTTGCAGGCAATTCCTCAAGCAATCATTAGGGTTGGTCACAAGTCAGTGAATTCCTGCTGAGCCTCATTGTGGGAATGAGAAGAGCTTGACACTGGGGGGAGGAGGCTGTTGGGTTCTTTGGGGAAGGAACTGAGGTTGGAGTGGAGGGGGGAGCCGACAGGTGTATTGTCAATGATGGTTATGGAGCAAGGGGTAGTGGGATGAGCTGGAGATGTTCAAAGGAGGGGTGAGGGAATGTTGGTAAGAGAAAAAAATTAGATTTGGTACTTACCAAAAGGTTCCTCTGTTGATTGCATTGGAGCCACCTCAGGTTCAGGCTCACAAGTCAAAGAATCATCATGTGGTTGGAGTGGAGTTTTGGGGGATTGACTCGGGCCTGTAATAGGTGGCTCATTGTGTTCAGAGGGTTCTAAAAAGAAGGAGGCAGAGTCAGTTCCCTTTATGAAAAAAGTTAAAATGAGAAACAGAATATGTAGCTGCTTACCGCAGAATAAGTCCTCCAACCTTTGCATGCCACTCAGGCCTGGAGTCCGTTGCCGGGGAGTTTGCTTGCAGGAATACAAGGAGTGGGGGATTTGGTTGGTTTTTTTCTATGTGTGAAGAAAAAGAGGTCAGTATGATTGCATGAAGAAAAATCAGTCAAGGAGGAGAAAGAAAAATTACTTTGGAATTTGAATCCCATGGGTGACAATCAGCCCAAACTCTACTGTCCTCTTGCCATTGCCATCCTTCATCGGCTGGATAATCACTTTGCTCCAGTCAAGGAGTGAAGTGAAAATTGGTTGATGGGTGGAAAAATCAATACTAGAGGGAATGGGGCTAATCATCTGGAAACATTCCTGTCTTCCTGTTTGGGGTTGCGGCATCCATTCCCACTTGGGAATGCTTTCATCATTGTCAACAACAAAAGAGTCCCCACAAGGGTTTCTTGCACAGGAGCTACCCTGGCTGCATGGTCCAAAGGGTTTCACAAAGAACAAGCATTTTTTGTGTGCTTTTTGTTGGTCATAATGGAGGAGAAGATGCAGGGGATACCCCTCTTAGAGCACAAAGTGAATGACATCTAAGATGAAGTCAAATTAGGTTAGTATCTGAATAGAAAGGAATACATACAAGGAATTAAAAATTTAAAATGTAATTAAGATTTTAAAGCACAATTAGTGAGTTTTTAAAAGTCTGAAAGGAAATAAGGATGGGGATTTAGTATTAAGAGAGGAACATAGCATGTACTTAACTTTTAAATGGAGAAGGTGATGCACAAAGTAGGTAGAAGTCAGGTTCTGGACGTATAATCGGGAAAAAATACAGCAAAAAGGAAGGGGAGTGGTTAGTTTTGTGTGATAGAAAAGAGTTGAAAGGCAGGAAGACAAAGTGGAATATGCACAGGAATGAGAAGAGCAGGTAAACTGGGAAAAAGTGAAGGCATGTTTGGAAAAGATGATCTTTTATACAAGGGTGAAACTGAGCCAGTCACAGCACCTTCCAAGGTCTCAGAATGAAAGCTTAGTCATAGCCAATGCTGCAGATCAGAAGTAAAATAGCCATGGGAGGCAGGTGAACAAAGGGGGCTTTAACTGAGTATAGCCATTGGAATGTTATACTCAGTTGGATCCCCTTGGTGGCATTAAATATCCACCCAATTGTCCAGGAGTGCTTTTGTGAGGGAATCGTTAAATGTGCATGGGGCTGTGATCCACAAATGCACCATGCAGAAAAGGACATGGGGAATTTGGTAACAGGTGACCACAGTGAGGATACCAGCATTATGACGGGGTGATAGGGTTTGAACAAAGGCTTGGGCAGCTGTATGACAAGTGAATACAGTTTGAGCTTGGGTCAACCCATTGCGCAGGTATGCTTTGGGGTCATAATTGAAATGCTCAGTGGCTGAAAATTTGAATTGCACAGATGTTGAGCTATTGATATTAAAATATCCAATGAACCCCTGCTGAGCAATTGCTATGTCATTTTTGTAAGCATGCAAATTCAGCATTTGGAACAACATTGGAAGACATTTCAGCCAGGCTGAGCATATCCTGTGCTTTGATGAAGTGTTCAGGAGTTGAACTTCCAATGAACTCTTGTGAAAGGTTCTCTGACTATGGCATTACAAAACCTTCCACACTGAGCTTGCGTGTGCAAATCAGGTGAATCACAATTCTGAGAATATGGCACATGAGCTACAGGCATGCAAACAATTGGAAGGTGGCTACCCATCTGTAATATGCATGCAGGCTGAAGTAATATTACACCATTCTAATTTGTAGATCAGCTAACATTTTAGTATGTACACCTTTGGTGTTCATGTATGCTGTGGGGCTGAGAAGATCAAATGCATCCCTTTGATGAACCTTGTTGGAGAGCTCTGCCTAACTACCACACAGATTCTTGTGTATTCCAAGCTATGGTAAGTGGTGCATATTGGGATGAGGAATGAATTGGGTCATACACAAAAAGTGATTTCACTCTGGTGCCAAGGTAGGGGCAAACTATGACTGGCGCACCCACATTGTCAGGCGGCCACACACTGTCATATGCACCCCCCACAGGTCATACACAGGAAGTTTTCACATGCCTGTCTTTGAACCAACAATTTTCTTGTGGGGGTGGCCCGCTTAATTGCCAATGCTCACCCGCCTGTGCGCAGAAACCTGAGGCCAATCAGCACATATTTGCTTAAGAATAATATACATTAGCATAACCCCCACCTATGATCCCTGAGGCTGAATCTTTTTGTGTGGGGACACACCACACTGCAGAACCTTTGGCACCTATCTTCCAGCCAACAATTTGCTTGGGTGGGTTTCCTATTTCTCCAGAGATTATAACCTGTGTCAGGGAAAAAGCCTGATGCCAATCTGGGTAGATTAGTAACAGCCTCAAATGCAATAGGGGTAAATGTGTAAGTGAATCATGGCTCACGGCCAGCTCCCCCTTTAATCAAGTCACACATTCCCCCCTACAATCCCAGTAGGTGTCAGTCCACAAGAATTTGCATGCACAACAAAACTCATGTTTGGTGGCATGCCATTGTACATACCTCACCCACCCACACAAAAAGATCCCCGCAGAAAAATATTTGTTTCCACAGCCAACATTGCCCAGTAGGTCAATATACAACAGTTAACCCTCAAAAGATACAATTACTGTTTGCTGTCACACCAGTGAACATGGCTTCATTCCTCCAATCTGCCACTGTACAAGAAGTTGCTACAACCCACCAAATTTTTGATATGTTAATGTGAACCTTGGTCAACAAATCCTTGTGTAATACTCAGAATAAACAGAATTCATATGGGCTGTCCCATATTCTTGCCACCTTGACTTGATATATGCCCCAAATTGGATATGAAAATTCTAAGTCCAAGAGGCCCTTGTTCCAAAAGGACATGCACATAACCACAAGCCATCCCCCTTTGGGCCCATTTCTGCCTCTCATATAATGTCTACCACCTGCAATTTTTGCTCTTCATTCCCTTTAGCTAACCCTTCCTGATCATATCATTTGCCACTGTCCCCAAATAACTCATAATAGCCATATTTTCAACCCCTTCACAACCAGTTTGCATTGGGATGATTAATATTTGTATTCAAATGAATAGTGATATAGCCTTAAATAATGATAATTCCCTCTTAGATTCTTGGATTATCCTATGGCACAAACAACAAAGAATATTTTTATATCTTCCCAATCATCAGAATACTATTGGCTCTCTCCCTGGAACCCTTTCCAACACACTGATACCATTGCTTAAGGAACCACAAACGTTCATGCACAGTGGTCCTGGTGGGGAATGGATTGAAAATTGCCAATCCAATCCTACTAAAACATTATTTGTTGAGGGAGTATTTATGAATGATCCAAATGATCCTTCCTCATCTCAGAAACCCTATCTATAATTGATGTTCTTCACATGGTATTCAAACATTCTATTCATAATTGAAAGTTTTTGAAAACAAGACTTCAAGCTTAAAATTCCTAAAGAATATGACTTTAAGTCTCATAGTCAATGTCAACTTTTTACTCCCACATTTCCCGCTTCAAACTTGATGCCACCCTCATATCCTGCTCTGTTTTCACTGACTTCCAAGCAAAAACTGATACAATTACCCAGTAGATCAGACCTTCCCATGATGAACCCTCCCCGTTTCATTATTAAAGCCCCCCTCCTTCCTCATCAAAAAACCGGAATAGCTTTTCTCTGGGATCAAGAAATCCCCAATGGGAAATCTGCCCATACCCTTTGAGCCACCTCACCCCCTGGATCCACTTTCAATTCCAGGCACATAATTACAAACAAGGTGGTCAGCTCATTTGAATCCCTTTTGACCAATACACCTCTTGGTGGACTGCTTGTAGATGATATGGGATTAGGTAAAACCATTCAGGCCATTACACTAATTGGTACCTCCAAGGAGTGGCTAATTACAAACTCCCACTGCTCCACGCCCATAATTATCATCTGCCCATCTCCCTTAATCACCAGCTGGAAATTGGAAATATCAGAGCATGCTCAGGCTGAAGCGCTGAAAGCCAAAATCTACCATGGCCCCACTTTTCACTCATTATCCAAGGCCAAAATATTACAATGTGATATCATCATAACTTCTCACAATACTATCACACAAGAATTTAAACAAAACAATCTTTCCAAATAATTCATTTTTACAATCAATTTGAATTGTATAATTTTGGATGAAGCACAGTGAGTGTCTGATCTTTCAATAAATCAAATTGGCTATTATATCCAATAACCCTTCCCCCATCTTATAGCTATATTTGCTATCAATACACAACCACTCACCATGCCATTAATAGCCTCCAATAATCTTGTCTAATATGCTTAACAGGAACACCCATTCACAACACCATTTATGACCTTTTGGGCATAATATCATTCATTACCCAACCCCAGAGCTCATATAAAGATAATTGGTCACCTTTCATCCTGAATAGTCTTTCCAAAGGTAGGAATGATATTTTTGATTTAGCATTGCGCTGCACCAAAACCACACATCTCAAATCTTCCCCACTATTAGCCCTTACTATGAACTTCTCCCACTAAACCCAACAATAAAGAAAGAATATTCTGCATTATACAAAGAATTCCTATCATCAAAAACAAAAGGACCTGGGGAATTTTTCAGAAGTGTTAAAAAGCTGCATATATGTTTCAACCATCATATAATTCCTAACACAATGGAGGATCAGGACTTGGTAGACCATGAGGGCAGGAGCACTCAGAATAACTCAACAATTACCCAAGCTATTGTGGATGTGGAAACATGCATGATTAGTAGTAAAATTGAACACCTCCTAAAAAGCTTACTGAAGAACAAAAAATCAAACTATGGTCCATTCAAATCATTCGTTTACTCACAATGGACACAATTTTTTGATTTGTGAGTAAATTATAATATGCATCCATTACTAATTAAATCCATCTGACTGCCTCTTTTTGGTAGAATTGGCATTATACTTGCCCATCACTCTATCCTTTCAGCAAAAATTGATGGAAAAACTACAGCAAGAGGTAAGGAGAAGGCCCTTGAGAAATTCTTCAATAATTCTGAATTTAAAGTCTCCATTGCATCCATTGGGGCATCTGGAACAGGCCTCAAAATCACTTGCACTAATGTTGTATATTTAATGGTGAGGGGACCCCCATAGTTCCACCCAGATTTTCCAACAATGCCGTCCACCTTTCCAGGAGCCTAATTGGAACCCAGAAATTGAGGCTCAGGCTGTTGATTGCCTCCATTGTATTGGACAACAGCAACCTGTGAAGGGTATTGACTATATCACTCCTCATTAAGTTGAGGTCAACATGTGGAAGGTACCTTTTGAGATCATCTTTGTCCCTGATCATATTACTATTCTGATAACTTACTCATGTGTGTCCCATATTGCATTTACAAATAGGTCCAAGAAAAGAAACAATCATTAACTGTGTGAGCCTTCCTGATACTTTCTAATTTGTTCTTGAAACATCTAACAACTCTTTGTCACCCTGTCACAGGTACACACTAATTAACACCAAGAGCTGGGTCAAACTTCTTCAATATTTTGCCAATAAAAATGAGAATTAGAGGAATATTGCTAAGGGACGCCATAGTACATGAAAATTCATATTGTTTCTATTCTAATTCATTTATAAGGTTGTTGTGCATTCAAGAAATAATAAGCAGATTGTATTACACCTGCACAAATAATTCAAAGAATGTTAATATGTCACTGTGATATACATTTATATTACCAAGTTATTGCAGAGAATCATAATTCTCCTTAATAACTGGCATGTCAAGTATTATTAAGGCAATAGTATGCATCTTACTACAGCTTTTGAGCCACTCTCCATCAAATACCTGAAAATCTAACCCTTCTGAAATATCACCATCATCTGTTGATTGTATTTCTGGCAATCTATCAACAGTTCTTTTACCCTTTTTTTAATCCAATTACAAAAATATATGTCTCTATCGATTTTTAATACCAATTAATTAAATAAGCATGAGCAACAGCATAATCCAACTCTGCAGTAAGCTTGACATCCATTTTCCACTACCTCCTCAGTATCCGAGAATACTTGAGGGTCATTGAATTGTGATGCTAGAATGGGAAATTTAGCCATATCACACCGTTCATGATGGCTCTCACAGGTCTGCAGATAATCAAATAGACTATCATCAGAATTATGTCACAATGATGAAAAAGATAATATGACTCACCCTCTGAAAAATCTTTGCAAGCTTTTGATTCTCCTTCTTTTTAACCAAATACTCAGAATCCTTTTGAATATACTTTCATTCTCTTTTCAAATAAGTGAAATATTGCTCCATTAAAGCTGCAATGACCACATAGTTATTATTATCCTTGTTCCAACAGTAATGATGATACTCAGTGCTGACAAGTGAGAGACGGAAGGTATGGTAAAACACCATAGACATCAACTTGTTGAATGGATGTTTCCACGAGCTCTTCCAGTCCCAAGTGAATTGCTCTAGTCCTAACTTGTAGAGCTTTTGCAGTAGCTTTGGAAACCCTGAGACTGAACCTGTGTTGATGGCCCATTGGAAACATCCTCAGGGACATATCCCAGATGACCAGAAACTTGAATTTAAATTTCACGCTCTTCTGTGCTGGGTGGTGCTGGTAGTGAGGAAAAATCCTTATCCCTCACTTTTAGTAGGAACTGGCAATGGGCATGTACAGCTGATCTCAACCCATGGACATTTTCTGGAAGTTCCACTTTCAGCCATCTTTGTTTCTCCTTCTAGCTTGAACCTTCTGCCACATTGTGAGTCTTGCAAGACTGGTTCCTTTGATTTCTGATCTTGGATTGTTCAAGCTTACTCTGGGAGAGGGGCATTTGAGGGTGGGTGAACTAACCATTTGACTGAGTGCTCTCCTCATGTACCATGAAATTGCCCCTCCCTGATTCATCATTTGTTTCACTGTTATTGGGAGACATGTTCTCATCCTCATCATACACAAGTTTTTCTATTGATGAACCAGCATGAGCTGTTCTTGGTTTAGAGCCATATGGATGATGACATCCAGTGACTTTTTCTTTATGGACCAGAGGCAAAGATGCATAAAGTTCATCACCTGCCATTCAAATCATCAGTTAAAACATCAAAAAATTAATAAAGAATGATCATACTTATGATCTTCAATTGGCTCCTGAGATTGGACTTTCTTGCCTCTAGGTGCCATATCCAACCCATGAAAAAAACATATCAGATTTTGAAAAGGTTTATACTCCAAAATCCAAATGACTTACTTTGATGAAGCTTCAATCCCTTATTTCCCTCCAAAAGTCCACTCAAAGTAACATTTTCCAATTGTTGTTTTTATTTCCCCCCATCAACCCTCTTTTCATTGAACACATGAACATGAGATGCTGATGAAATATTGAGGGTTGGATGTTTACTTTGCCCAAAGGGTTCCTGGGACACCACCAGATTCCAACCTGGATTAAGGAGGAAGTCAGGTGGAAATTTTCATTGTGGATTAGCCTTTGATGAGATTTCTGGTGTGCTTCCTGGCCCCTCAGACACATTCATTTGTGTATTAGTGGGATTTGGGGGAATTGCAGTGACATAAATATTTGGGATTGACCAATTGCTTGACGTTTGAGCCATTGCATTCCCCACATCAAGGTTGAGACCTGATACATTCATTGAGAATGCAATAGGGGTAGTGAGTGGAATGTTGAGACTTATTGGTGAATGTGTTAAAACATATTCTATGCTGGATTCACTATCTGAGTCATGAACAGAACCTGAACAGGACTTACATGAGCTAGAAGATGAAATAAGGGCTAAAAAACTACAGTAATATTTTCAGCTTTATAAAACACCTCAGTATTATGATAAAATGGAGTGATCTCAAATGAAGGATCTCAAATTTATAATAGAGAAATTCTATGAATAGTGGGAACCAAGTCTCTTTTGGAAGTCTAATAAAACAATTATTAGGAGAATTTGCCTGGCCTTTTTTGAGCTCCCCAGCTTTTGTTCGAAACCACACTGCACAGCCTACTAGCATATAATGTGATATTTGCTTGATCTCAAAGGGGACACATCATCCATAAGTAATCAGATTAAATAAACATTGCCCCCTCCCCATTGTCACATTTTGTGAATTATCCAAACTGCCAATATATCCATCCATATTACCCATAATTCTCTATCTGTATAAGGGTATATTCATGAATGATTTACCCACAAAAGAGAAATTAACTTCAGCCAATTAAAAGGCCTACTTCACTTAAGCCAAATACCAAGACTTTGGCTCCACTCCAAACCCTTATTTAATAGAGTTATATTTTTATGTCTGCCATAATACATGGTTTAAACCTTAATTGCCTCAATCCAATGGTGAAACTTCACTAATGGTACCCACTCAATGTTCAAACCCACTGTATCACCATGTGTAAAGAAACTAGAATATGTATGAGAATTGAGCAGAATGGCATTTTACCCAAGTAAACTCCTAACCAATCCCCCCATCAAGATGTGACAAATTATGCTTTATCCACTGAAGGTCACCCACCATTATCAATGGGAGAAGAACCTTCACTGGCTCAATTAATATCCCCCTTCAAAAATAATCACACAAATTTTTCCAAATTAATCACTTTCCTAAACAATTGCAAATTAACCATAGATATTTAGAAATAATTTAGCCTTATTAGCAGTTCCCACAGCAATGTCAACCCTCCTGCTATTACTTAATGCATATATGCATGTGTCAACACTACTCAACTCAAACAAACTCTTCTTCTGAGGGTTATAGGCAGGGAGTTGCCTTCACACCTTTTCAGCATAAACAGCAAATTAAAAAACTCAAATCAGCCATCGAACCCAATGCTATTCCAAACATTCCTACTTTGGCACCAGGATCTGAGTGTCTGCAAATTTTATTGGATAAAATTTCCCCAAAGGATTATTCTCAATTGACCCAAAGCACATTCTACACTCCATGGGATATCAATTCAACAGCACTGAAACCATACAGTTGTAGTCAAAGCCTTCCCCCAAAAGACCTTGGAATG
Source organism: Austropuccinia psidii (assembly GCA_023105745.1). NCBI lineage: Eukaryota > Fungi > Basidiomycota > Pucciniomycetes > Pucciniales > Sphaerophragmiaceae > Austropuccinia > Austropuccinia psidii. The sequence continues at coordinate 35,595,467 of JALGQZ010000003.1, read as the reverse complement.
ATAATATCTGCCATTCTATCACTAAGGTATAATATTCCCCACAGGGATTCACACATTCTCACCCCCGCCCTGAACCTACTTATCAATTCATGTATCTCATGCTCAGGTGATAACTCCACTACCACATTCCATATAAATCAGAATATCAGTACCACATTTGAATATATCCAATTGGAGCCACTTATTGAAAACTACATATGCTGTCCTCAATGGCCTCACTGAATCTGTCATAACTAATCAACCCCACTGTCAACGCCATAATGAACCAAAGGAACATGATCCCCCTTGCACACAATAATTAGGAAGATTTGCCCATTTAGTTGAACCCTGCACCCAAAAAACAACCAAAATCAAACAAAAATATATCCCAAAAAAAGTCATTTATCAACCATTCAAAAATTGGCTTTCCAGATTTCTCCAGCAGGTTGGCATTATGAAAATTCTGCATCAACATCAACAATCCCAAAAACCTGAAGGTTCTCCCAAATGTGACATCTGGGATGGATTGGTCTGGAGATGCTTCACTGGCACCAGAAATATAAATGACCCCCAATTCATGTCCATTCCTGGTGAATTGGCCTTCTCAATTTATGTGGACTAGTTTAATGCACATGGAACGTTAAGCCACTTGGCCAGCATTTGAACCATCATTCTAATTTGTCTTAATCTCCCCTCAAGTGAAAGATTGAAGCCAGATAATGTCTATGTTGCCGGAATCATTCCAAGTTCAAAGTAGCCAACTGCCATTCAATTGAACTACCTATCAATGCCCCTAATCAAGGAGCTCAAAGAACTGTGGCAAGGTTACCATTTTTCACTCACCTCAATGGCACCTTCAGGATCCTTTATCCATGCTTCCATCCTCACGGCCATTGCGGATGTGGTTTCCATGCGCAAGCTTCCTGGATTTATTTCTCATTCAGGCAACCACTTTTTTAATTTTTTATCTATTCACAAGGCTCAAATTGAAGAAATTGGTCCTCAATTTCACTACACACACATACCAAAATCATAGATCAAACATTGCAAAATTGCTTTGCGCAACCCCAAAACAAAGACAAGAAATTTTATCTGAGTATGGAGTGCAATATTCAATTTTGGAAGACATTCTGTATTGGGATGCAACCAGAATGGTTAATTTTGACATAATGCATAACTTAATACTTGGAATTTTGAAGGATCATGCAGCTTCCAAGTTGTGCATTCCAGAGGCCAAATCAGAAATATACTTGAGGTCCTGCAGGAAATCCAATGACACCAGCAGTTCAGACTTGGATTCCATCACCTCCAACAGCTCTCTAGATCAAACCACATTGAAAGAGACCTGCTCCCTGAGAAGAGACACAGAAAAAAATAATAAATGGGTTACTGCCCACTACTTCCACCTGTCAAAATTACTTCCCACTGCCCATCCTTCACACACAACATTCATCTAGTGGTTCTGTGGAGATTCCCTAATTTGATGTGGATTACATCCCCACTTCCAAAATCCCCTCTGAGCTGGATACTAGTGCACTGAGTGATCACCAGATCAAGGGTGAGGCTCTGGAGCATCTCAGACAAATAATATCTGATACCATAGTTCCCTCATCATGGACAAGGGTACTCCGCAAAATGGGTTCCCCCTTTCATGGCAGTTTAAAAGCCACTGAATGGGCGCTCTTAAAAAAGGTCTATATTCCATGTTTAATGCTAAGTCAAGAGATTCCATTAGATGAACACAATTTGGCCAATACGCAAAGAAAAATGGGTAAATCAGAAGAACTTTCAAATGAACTAATGAAGAATACATTCCATTTGATTAGTGCTATCAGCATTGAAACAAGTTGGACTGTTTCAATGGATGATGTGACTGAATTTGGTGAACATTGGAAAATATTCCACCTTTCCAATCAGCACCTGTTCCCAAAACAGAAAAGTACAACAAATCATCATTTTTCTGATCATATTTCAGAACTATTCCAACTTTAATTCCCAGCACAAGCCTCAGCCACATGGGGGTATTAGCACTTGATTGGAGTATTTTCAAAGATGCCAACAAATAAAAAATATTTATGTTAATTAATAAGAGAAATATATTCACATTGATTATACACATGAACTGAATAAGACTAATTCCTTGCAACACTGAATAGATGATATAGATAAAACCTTACTTCAAAATATCTGTCAATGTTCCAACCTTTCTGTCCTCCTGAAATCCCCATCAGCCCCATGTGAAATAAAACATCTTTTTGAATCACAGACTCCTGCCCTGTTAAATCACCAAAAATATAATAAACCACTGCGCCATGACCAACAAAATTATGATTCCCTGGTTGAGTAATTACAGAATTTTCATTCCAGAAGGGAAATAGCTTCATGGATCAGCTTAGACACTACTGTTCAATCCTCAAGTAATCCCATTTCAATAATTGTCTCACCTTGGTATTTTCCAGTTTCAAACATTAATATTGGCAACAATATATATTCATGAGAAATCAAAAATGTCAGAAACAGTGTTATATGTTTTCTGAGGCGCAACTCATGTCAATATGGTATTATAAATAGAATTTTCAAAGTCTCTGATCCCTCTTTCATGCTAAACAATAAATTTCTGATCTTAAAAACTTTTCAGATTGATGGGACTTTCTTACTACATTGGCCACATCTTAATCTTTATAAAGCTTTTGTTTTTGATTACAGAAACTTGATTATATCTGAAGAAGAAATAGAAGTTCACTATGGATTCTATGATAACAAAGTGATGTCATGTGGACTGCTTGTAATGATAAAACCATTATTTCATGATATTCAGTCTCCATTTTTTGCTGAAAATATAGTGGCACAAAAATGCAAATCTTTCAGATTCATTAGGAATTTTGGTATAGGAATACCTGCCTCAATATTTGGTTACAGTGACATGCCATTGTGATGAGCAAAGCCCATTAGTTCACATGGCCACAAAGAAGTTACTATTTTGACATTGGGTATGGTGTGAATACGCCAATTGAAATGATCAAATGGCCCACATCCTCACATATCACAGAACCTAAAATGACACCACTATGCTATCATCATGTTGGAAGGGGAATAGTCCCATTATCCAAGTAGGCCTCAGCATTAAATTGCATCCATGAGAGTGTAAGCTGCATGGAGCTGGTCACATGCCCCCAATGGGTGCTGTGTGCATGTAGCTTTCAAAAAATTACACCCACAAATTCTTTTTCCTTCTTGCGCTTGTGTCACTTATGCACCCTCACCCGCACCTGTCGTGGGTGGCTCCACATGTGTCAAGTGCATATTGTTGATGCTGCTTTGTGGGCTCCACCAGTTTCACCTGCAAATTGTCAATCCCACTAAGGCGGAGCTGATTCATAGCTACACAACAATAGGCTGATGCATTTTTTTCCCTTTGCATGCATGTCACCCTTACACACCCACACCCTCAGAAGTTTGTGGCTAGCTCCACCCATGTCACATGCAGATTGTCTTTCCCATTAATGCCAAGTTTTTTCATGCATGAGCTGTGGAAGTCACACATGCAGCCTCTAACTTAAGACTGGCTGAAGGACCTCTTTGATGTGTGGGTGTGCAAACAGGTGGGTCTTGTGTTATGTTTACCAACCTTTGGATGTTTGCAGGAGAATTAGGTGGTGAGGAATCTCAGTTGAAGGCACAGGGAAAGCAATATTGGTGGATGTCACAGGATTTGGTGTAAGACCAGAGTGTGACGTTTGCTTGATTTTTGCTTGACATGAGATTTACTTTTCTCCTGCTTGATGTTTGCTTGACATGAAGTCAATTGCCGACAATTTATGCAACATTTGCCCCAGTGATATCCCTGCTGGAAGGGGTGGCGGTTCCAATTCAGGTCTAAACTGCTTTCAACCTGGGTATCAACCTTGGTTCTAACCTTGAAATATTTTTGCAGATACTTTCAGACACAGACTTGGACATTCAGAAGCTTACTCAATTGAAATAGAGTATTGTGGATTCACCAATAATTTCATTTTTTTCCTAATAAATTACATATTCACTATTAATTGATACAATCCCTTATTAAGTAGCAATTATTTCTAAGAAAATGAATCTTCTTTAATAGAAATCTGTGGAGAAATTTCACACAAACTCCATTGAAATTGATGTTTAAAATATCAATTATTTTCACATTTTTCCAACATGAAAAACAGTAATTGTCAATTTTTCTGAAGCCAAAACTTTAATGTATAAAAGTAATTGAAACAAATGAAACATATCCCACCCAAATTTTCCACTAGATCATTTTATCTACCTTGTCTCAA